>JAESUZ010005146.1:1671279-2871279 GCA_017311185.1 Proteles cristata cristata | reverse complement strand
GTCCTATGGGATACATATAAGACTATAATTTTGTGGCATTGGCAGAGACTTCCTGAGAATTTCTTAGCCCTGGGGATATGTGTAATTCTTGGACCTAGTAAACAAACTCATTCATAACTCATATGTATACAATTTAATAGGGCTGCCAAGGCATGCTTGCTTGGTTATGGATTTATGTGTACGAATGACAGATACAGAACAGAATTTCTTTAAAAAAGGAAAATGCACTTTGAATTTTATATTCTCACTTGCTTGGTAAGTGGAGAAAAGCATGTGAAAGGGAAATATTTAAAAAACTGTAATGTAGATTGCAAAATAAATTGTCAGTGAAATATTGTTAATCAACATATACTATTCATTCATTCATCTATAATACACACATTCATCAAGCACACTTGCTCACTTTCTCCAAGCTCTGTGTATGGCCTTCTATGGCATTCTCATCCTTCAGATGTCAGCTGGAAGCCCACCTTCTTTGAAAGACCTTCCCTTACCATCCTATCTAAAATAGCCTCCCTTGGTTAGGCTTTATCTCTTTACCTATTTTATCTATTAGATTCATCAGTCTGTAATGATCTTCCTGACAACAACTGATCTCTATGAAGTTAGGGATTTCTTTTTTTTTTCCATCTTGTTCATCTCTGTGATCTGAAGTCTAGCACAAAGTCCAGTGCCTGGAATGATCTCAGGAAAATGTAGTTAGATAAGTATGACTGAAATAGGGAGTTCCGACTCTGGGCAGGGCATCACCTAGCTAAGTGCCCTCAACTTACTCAAAGGCTTATAGGTAAAGACAGCTTTGTCAATAGTAAATACTAACAATATAATAAGTTTCACAGGGGCATGTGAAGGTGCTTTGCAAACACATGAAAAGCTTCTAACTCAGAGATTCTCAATCTCTACCCCAGCAACATTTTTGGACGGGATCATTTTTTGTTATGGAAAGTAAGAGGTTGGGGGGTGGGAACAAAAGGGAGGGCTTTCCTGTGCATTGTAGGATATTTAGTGGCATCTATGGTTTCTACACATCAGTTGCCTATAGGACCCCTCCTCTGCATTGTGATAACTATAAATGTCTCCAGACATTGCCAAATGTCCCTTGGGAGCAATATTCCTCTAGGTTTATAACCACTGATCTAATTCAACCTATGTGGTAAAGGTTTGAAGTTTATTTGCCTATTCATTTGTCCATTATAATAGAAAATGTAAAAGGTACAGGAGCAAAGAAAAAACATCCATAATCCTACCTGGCTGTGTCTTGGGATAACCATTATTTTAACATATTGACACATTTATTTTTAAAAAAAAAAAAAATTTAAGTAGGCTCCACTCCCAATGTGGGGCTTGAGCTCATGACCCTGAGATCAAGAGTTGCATGCTCCCCTGACTGAGTAGGCCAAGCACCCCTTGAAATATTTCTTTCAACTAATTTAGCTCTGTATTTTTCCATTTTCATAGATGAGATCACATATATTAATATTGTATAATATAATTTTGGTTTAACATTATTCCTCTGTAATTAAAAAATATATAATCATCAAAATAGTATGGTATTGGCACAAAAACAGACACATAGACCAATGGAGTAGACTAGAGAATCCAGAATTGGACCCACAAATGTATGGCCAACTAATCTTTGACAAAGCAGGAAAGAGTGTCCAATGGGAAAAAGACAGCCTCTTTAACAAATGGTGTTGGAAGAAATGGGCAGCAACATCCAGAAGAATGAACCTGGACCACTTTTTTACACTATACACAAAAATAAGCTCAAAATGGATGAAAGACCTAAATGTGAGACAGGCACCATTAAAACCATAGAGGAGAAAACAGGCAACAACCTCTCTGATCTCAGCCACAGCAACTTCTTACTCAACATGTCTCCAAAGGCAAGAGAAATAAAAGCAAAAATGAACTATTGGGACCTCATTAAGATAAAAAGTTTCTGCACTGAAAAAAAATTAATCAATAAAACTAAAATTCAACCGATGGAATGGGAGAAGATATTTGCAAATGACATATCGAATAAAGGGTTAATATCCAAAATCTATAAAGAACTTAACAAATCCAACACATGAAAAGCAAATAATTCAATGAAGAAATGGGCAGAAGGCATGAACAGATACTTTTCCAAAGAAGACATCCAGATGACTAACAGACACATGAAAAGATGCTCATCACTCACCATCAGGGAAATACAAATCAAAACCACACTGAGATATCACCTCATACCAGTCAAAGTGGCTAAAATTAACAACTCAAGAAACAGATATTGACCAAGATGTGGAGAACCTTCTTGCACTGTTGATGGGAATGCAAACTGGAATAGCTACTCTGGAACAGTGTGGAGGTTCCTCAAAAAATTAAAAATAGAACTATTCTATGACCCAGCAACAGCACTACTAGGAATTTATACAAAGGATACAGGAATCCTGATTCATAGGGGCACTTGTACCACAATGTTTATAGTAGTGCTTTTACCAATAGCCAAATCATGGAAAGAACCCAAATGTCCATCAACTGGTGAATGGATAAAGAAGATGTGGTTTATATATACAATGGAATACTACTTGGAAATGAGAAAGAATGAAATCTGGCCATTTGTGACAGTGTGAATGGAACTGGAGGGTATTATGCTGGCTGAAATAAGTCAGTCAGAGAAAGAGAGATATATGCTTGCACTTATATGTGAAACTTGAGAAACTGAATATGATGGGGAAAGGGAAGAGGGAAAATAGTTTCAAAGAGACAGGGAAACAAACCCATAAGAGACTCTTAAATACAGAGAACTAACTGAGGGTTGATGGGGGAGAGGGGAAAATGGGTGATAGGCATTGAGGAGGACACTTGTTCAGATGAGCACTGGGTGTTGTATGTAAATGATGAATCATAGGAATCTATCCTTGAAACCAAGGGCCCACTGTATACAATGTATGTTAGCCAACTTGACAATAAATTATATTTAAACAATTAAAATAAATTTTAAAAAAAGTAAAGACATAAAAAAGGAGTGCACGTATAGGAGGATTAGGAGGAACTTAACTAAGGAACAAGGGGGAGAAGAAGGGGAAATGGTGGGGGAAGGGGAGAGAGGCAAACCACGAGAGACTCTTGAATGCTGACAAAAACTGAGGACTGATGGATGTGGGGGGCAGGAGGGATGGGCATGGAGAAGAGCACTTGTGGGGATGAGCACTGGATTTTATGTGGAAACTAATTTGACAATAAACCATTTGTAAAAAAAAAAAAGAAATAAAAAAGGATTAAAGCCTTTAAAATTTTTTTAAATAAATAAAAATTTTAAAAATCTTCATTTAAATTATTTCAATAACTACAACTATATATGTTTATATATAAATATATCTACTTAATATATATACTTAATAATATATAACATATAATACTCCATAGTGTGATTGTATCATAATTGATATAACTATTCCCTTATTAGGTGATTGGTTTTTTCTAACATTTATTCATTTTTGAGAGGCAGAGAGAGACAGAGCATGAGCAGGTGAGGGACAGAGAGAGAGGGAGACACAGAATCTGAAGCAGGCTCCAGGCTCTGAGCTGTCAGCACAGAGCCCCATGCAGGGCTCGAACTCACAGACTGTGAGATTTTGACCTGAGCCTAAGTTGGATGCCCAGCTGACTGAGCCGCCAAGGTGCCCCAATATTAGGTGATTTTAATTCTTTCAAAGTTTATACCAACTTACTCTACCACTGGTGGTATATAAAATTACAAATTTTACTGTAATACTACTAATCTTATAATCTTTAAAATGTTTGCTACATTTGATGGACAAAAACTTCCTCATTTTTGCTCACATTTGCATTTTTTTAAGTTCATTCCTTTTGAGAGAGAGAAAGAGAGTGTGTACAAGTGGGAGAGAGACAGAGACAGAGGAAGAGAGAGAGAAGCTCAAATAGGTTCCATGCTGTCTGTGCATAGCCCAACACATAGTTCAAACTCATGAACCCTCAGATTTGTTAATTCATTTGTTTTGCATATTAATAGACTTTGTCTGCTTATCCTTGTGTTTTCCTTAGCTATTTTGAGAAGTATTTTATGTGTTAAACTCTTTATATGTCATTTATTAAGTTTTTGGTCATATACTCCAGGTTTTTACACTTGATCTTAGCCAAAAGGCCGAGAAGCGATACTCCAAGTTTTTAAAAATATGGTATTTAACATATAATTTGGTTTATAGTATTCTTAAAAAAAAACAGTGGTCAATTTTAAGATACATTTAATTTTGACCTTTTTGTTGATGATTTTTTCCATTGATTAGAAGTTTTGAAAGTCCTCTGTGTCTAGAGGATCAGATAAGTATTTACTTATATTTTCTGCTCCCTTATAAAATATGTTTTATATATATATTTCACTCAGCTACTCCTGGGATTTATTTTGGTATGTTGAGTGAGATTAGACTACACTTGATATTTTTCCAAATAGGCAGCCAATTATTCATGACATTTTTTTTGAATCGTTTGTTCCTCCCCTAATTTGTGTTGACTATTTTATAACAATATAAGTTTGTACACATACCTACAAGTGCTCTTACAAACTAGGAATAATACTCTGATACAAGAATAAAACTTTATAGTTCATGTTTTAGTTTTTAAATTAACATTATTGTGTTACAATTTACATACAACAAAATGCAACAATTTTTAAATGTACAGATAAAAGATTTAGACAAATATAGACATTCATGTATGCACTACCATATTGTTGTCATACCAGGCATCTTTTCTGACCACAGTGCTTTGTAACTAGAAATCAACCACGAGAAAAATATCTGGATAGCCTACAAATACATGCAGGTTAAGTAAAATCCTATCAAATAAAGAATGGATCAACCGTGGCACCTGGGTGGCTCAGTCAGTTAAGCGTCGACTTTGGCTCAGTCATGATCTCAAGGTTCATGGGTTCAAGCTCCGCATCAGGCTCTGTGCTGACAGCTCAGAGCCTGGAGCCTATTTCAGATTCTGTATCTCCCTCTATCTCTGACCCTCCTCTGTTCATGCTCTCTCTCTCTCTCTCAGAAATAAATAACATATAAAAAAATTTAAAAAAAAGAATGGATCAACCAAGAAATCAAAGAAGAAATTAAAAATTACATGGGAACAAATGAAAATGAAAACACAATGATCCAAATCTTTGGGATGTGGCAAAAGCAGTTCTAAGAGGGAAGTTTATAGCAATACAGCTTACTTCAAGAATCAAGGAAAATCACAAGTAAACAATCTAACTTTACATCTAAATGAGCTAGAAAAAGAACAAACAAAATCTAAATCCAGTAGAAGGAAGAAAATAATAAAGATTGGAGCAGAAATAAATGATATGGAAACAAAAAACACAAAACAACAAAACAAATCAATGAAACCATGAGCTGTTTTTTTGAAAAAAATTAACAAAATTGATAAACCTCTAGCCAGACTCATTGGTGGGGGAGACTCAAATAAACGAAATCACAAATGAAAGATAAGAAATAACAACCAACCACCACAGAAATACAAGCAATAATAAGAGAATATTACAAGCTACTATATGCCAACAAATTGGGCACTCTGGAAGACTTGGATAAATTCCTAGAAACATATAAACTACCAAAACTGAAACAGAAAGAAACAGAACATTTGAACAGACTCATAACTTGCAAAGAAATTGAATCAGTAATCAAAAACCTCCCAACAAACAAAAATCCAGGACCAGACAGATTCACAGGAGAATTCTAGTAAACATTTAAAGAAGAGTTAGTGTCTATTATTCTTTGTTATTGTAAATTATTTTATTTTCTTTATTACTTATCTACATATTTTTATTTTAATTTACTACATTTTACTATCTACATACTTTAAATTTTATCATAAGAATATGTATTGATTTTGTTATAAGGAGATTCAAATAAACATTGTTATAGAACTCAAAATCCAGGTAAGTAATACCTATGATTCTTAAACTAATCCAAAAAAATAGAAGAGGAAGGAAAACCTCCAAATTCATTCTATGAGGCTAGCAATACTTGCATACCAAAATTGGAGAAAGACACCACACACACACACACACACACACACACACACACACACACACGCATACAAAGGACTACAAGAAAGTATCTCTGATGACTATAGGTGGAAAATCCTCAACAAAATACTGACAAATGGAATCCAACAATACATTAAAAAGAACCATAAGCCACAATCAAGTGGGATTTATTCCTGAGATGCAAAGGTACTTTAATATTCACAAATCAGTCAATGTGATACATCACATAAATAAGAGAAAGGATAAAAAAACATATGATCATTTCAATAAATGGAGAAAAAGCATTTAACAGAGTACAACATCCATTCACGATAAAAAAAAAACCAAACACCTCAACAAAGTAGGTTTAGAAGGAACATACTTTAGAAATACCTTATACAAAAAACCCACAGCAAACATACTAAATGGGGAAAATCTGAAAACTTTCCCTCTAACATTAGGAATGTGACAAGGGTATCTACTCTCACCACTTTTATTTAACATATAAATAAAAGTTTGAGGGAGGGAGGGAGGGAAGGAGGGAAGGAGGGAGGAAGAAGAAAAAGGGAAGGAGGTGGGGAGAAAGGAAGGAAGAAAGAAAGGCATCCAAGTTGGTAAGGAAGAAGTAAAACTGTCACTTTTTGCAGATGACATGATACTATACATAGAAAACCCTAAAGACTCCACCAAAAAATTTACTAGAACTGCTAAATGAATTCAATGAGATCACAGAATACAAAAATCAATGTACAGAAATCCATTGCATTTCTATTTACTAATAATGAAATAGCAGAAAGAGAAATTAAGAGAATTGTTCCATTTATAATTGAACCCCAAATAATAAAGTACCTGGGAATAAACTTAACTAGAGAGGTGAAAGACCAATACTCTGAAAACTGTAAATCATTAATGAAAGTAATTGAAGATTACACAAATGGAAAGGCATTCCATGCTCATGAACTGGAAAACAAATATTGTTAAAATGTATATACCACCCAAAGCAATCTACAGACTTAATGCAATCCTTATCAAAATACCAATAGCATTTTTCCAGTACTGGAACAAAAAAATCCATCAATTCATATGAAACCACAAAGGACCCCAGATAGCCAAAGCAATCTTGAAAAGAAAAGCAAAACTGGAGGTATTGCAATTCCAGACTTCAAGTTATACTACAAAGCTATAGTAATCAGACCAGAATGGTACTGGCACAAAAATAGAAAGATCAATGGAACAAAAACAAAACTTAGATATTAACCCACAATTACATGGCCAATTAATCTTTGACAAAGAAGGCAAACATATGCAATGGGAAAAGGACACTCTCTTCAACAGATAGTATTGAGAAAACTGGACAGCTTCATGCAAAAAAAAAAAAAAGAAAAAAGAAACTTTCTTTCACCATACACAAAATAGATTAAAAATGGATTAAAGACCTAAATGTGACACCTGAAACCATAAACATCCTAGAAGAGAACACAGGCAGTAATTTCTCTGATATCAGCCATAGCAACATTTATAGCATCATTATCTACAATAGCCAAATTATAGAAAGAACCCAAATGTCCGTTGATTGATGGGTGGATAAAGATGTGGTGTACACACACACACACACACACACACACAATGAGATATTATTCAGCCATAAAAAAGAATAAATCTTGCCCTTTGTAATGACATGGATAGAGCTAGGGAGTATAATGCAAAGCAAAATAAGTTAGTCAGAAAAAGACAAATACCATATGATTTCACTCATGTGTGGAATTTAAAAAACAAAACAAATAACCAAAAGAAAAAAAGAAAGAGAGAGAGAAACTAAGAAATAGACTCTTAACTATAGAGAACAAACTGATGGTCACCAGAGGGAAGGTGGGTGGGGGGATGGGTGAAATAGGAGATGGGATTGAGAAGTGTACTTTTCTTGATGAGCACTGGGTGAGGTATGGGAGTATTGAATCACTATGGTATATCCTTGAAACTAATACAACACTATATGTTAACTATATTAGAACTAAAATTAAAACTTACTAAAAAGAGACTATGCATCTACTAAGCAAGGATACCATAATTTAAAAAAATTTAATGTTTATTTTTGAGAGAGAGACAGAGCATGAGCAGGAGAGAGGCAAAAAGAGGGAGAAAGAGAATCTGAAGCAGGCTCCAGGCTCTGAGCCCCATCAGAACAGAGCCTGATGCAGGGCTCAAACTCCTGGACTGTGATATCATGACCTGAGCTGAAGTTGGGCGCTCATTGACCAAGCCTCCCAGGTGCCCCAACGATGCCATAATTTTTGAATAAAGGATTTTGAACAGACTTCAGAGGTGTCATTTACCATTATATCTCAAAGCCGTAGAATAGCAGAACAGTAGAAGATAGAGCAAAGAATTTGGCAAGAGATAACGTGGATTTGAATTCTTTCTCTGCATTGTTTCACTTCAGATCTCTCACCTTTAAAAAGGATACTAATTTTATGTTGCAGGGTTAGTAGGAGTATTAAGTGAGTTTTAAGAGAAGAAAGTATGTGGCACAGCATTACGTGCTCAAGTTTTATTTCTTCATTTATCTATTTTAACTTTAATGTTGTTTGTCTCCAGTTGGCTAAAAAATGCGCAATATTTTTTCATTATTTTAATCCTACCAGTTCTCCATTACCCCCACTAACTTCTTCTCTTTCTGCATCATCTCCAGAACCAAGTAACATTACCCAACACTAACGAGCAGAAAGCACGCACAGCAGAAAGGAATACTATAAAAAAAGTATAGTCATAGGTTTTGGTGTGGCCATCAGAGTAGCAAAGAGTTCGTGTTTTGTGTAAATTTTTTACAAGACACTAAAGAAATTTTTATTATTTTGGTAAAGGTCATATCAACGCTTGACAGTGATAATTTTAGTAATATTAGGGATAGTGAATGAAAGAGAGACCAAATATCAAGTGGTTAAAATAGTGGGTTCTGACAGCAGAATGTCTGTGTCCTTCCCCGGCCTCACCTGTTAACTATGGAAATTTGGACTAGCTGTTCGATCACCCTGTATTTTGGTTTCTTCATCAATTAATGGGAACATGACTAACTCCACTCTTCTGATTTTTATGAGAATCAATTATGGTTTGTAATAAGTGCTCTTTAGATTTGCAATTCTTTAAGTCCCAAAACTCATTTAAAATTTTGTAAATTTATGTTCATCTTTTATTGTCTCGTTACTTAACAGCATCATAATATTTCTAAGTACACAAACAATATTTATTCCCATTGCTTATAGAATATTCTCTGTTTTCAAGCATGTCTCTATTTTGCTTGAGTTAATTCTATAATTTTGTCCAGGATTTTATAAGCTTCAGGTTGTAAAGCAGCCAAGATTTTTTGTGTGTATGTATATTAGAGACAAAAAGTAATACAAGAATTGATGTTGTTTAAAAGCCTGTGCCGTGTAAAATAAGGTGATAAAATCTGTGTTGGCTAAAGATTTAGATCAGCAAGGAAAGTGAAAATTCATGTTGATTTCATCAAGTTGCAAATCAAGGAGTTTCTGTTGGCTTGTTCTTTCTTTAAAACAAGTTGAACTTATTTTAACTGATTAGCACAGTACACACCCTACATTCTTCTTTGCTAGCCCGAAAAATGTTACTATAATCTTAACCTTCCTTTAAAAATTTTTTTTCTTCCTTCAATTTTTCTTTCCCAGTGCTCTCTTTGCATTTCTCTGTAAATCCTAAACATTCGTTGGCCCAGGTTCTGTTTGATTTTTCTCAGTGATTTGGCTACAACCCTTCAGGACAAAGAAAGGAACATCTTTCACTGCTGATAGTGTATCAAATTATTTTGGGGAAAAAAATTGAAAATTGGTAGAAGAATAGGACTGTCATCATTATTTCCAAGGCTCAAAAGCTCCAGGTTATAGGAATGCAGGAAGCTGATTTGACTGTATTAGCGTCCACCTGGGTGTTCTTGATAAATAATTTACAACGAATTTGCTTATTTGAAAGATTAAAAATGGGTTTAAAGGGCCATTTTCACTCAGTCTGCCTGGTGTTGATCTAAGCAGTAAAGACAATAATGGAAAATCTCTCAAGAGATTTCACTCCAAAGGAGGAATTTTGGGAGCCGGCTCGAGGCCAGTTTTTGTCCAGTACTGTGAAAGGTTTCTGAAACTAAGCGATACAGTGTTGCAAGTGTTCCCAATTTTCCTCTTGATGTGTTTGGTGTGAAATTGCTCTCTGTATTCTCAGCCAAAAGATGTGTGCATCTGCCTCTCAAAGATTAAACCATGTCTGTTGACAAGAAATAGGCACTGGGGAAGCATATTTGTTGTTAAAAGGTATGTTTTCTTTACACGAGGTGTTAAGGGAATGACAATAAATTAGCATTCTCCTGCTTTGTGTTAAGCTACAGAGTAAATTTTTGCTATACAACTCTAATCTCAGGAGACAGGCTGCCTTGATTAATAGAGGAGGGCATAAGATCAAGAGAAAACCACTCTCCTGGCCCAGTCACCAACCTAGAACCATAAGAATCATAAAACAATATTTGATCCCAAACTGTATACTGTCTCCAAACAATCACCAACCTCTTACTATAGGTACATTTCTCAAGCAATTTTCATTTTTTCTTTCCATTCCCAGTAAGATTCGTATGTACTCTCCACCATAGAAGAAAACACAAAAATTAATTAACAAAACATTTCAATCAATAATTCCTTTTACATCACATGTGTGTGCTTTTAAAATTATTCAAGTGACATAAACAGTTTAATTTGTTTTGACTTTTTTCCTTCTATTTCTAATTACAGTTGACCTTTGAATAAGAGGGATTTGAACTGCATGGGACCACTTATATACAGATGTTTTTGATAAATACAAGATAGTGCTATATTTTCTCTTATGGTTTTCTTCATAACATTTTCTTTTCTCTAGCTTACTTTATGGTAAGAATACCCTATATAATAAATATAACATATAAAATATATGTTAGTCTGCTGTTTATGTTATCACTAAGGCTCCCAGTCAACAGTAGTCTGTTTGTAGTTGTGTTTTTGTGGGAGTCAAAAGTTGTGTACAGATTTCAATGGCATGGAAGGTCAATGCCCCCAACGTCTGTGTTGTTCAAAGGTCAATTGTATATATCACCTTGATTTTTTTTCTATATTCTAATCCTAAGGGGAAAGATCAATACTGGGAAAACAATCTTGAATGCTTTATCCATATTTTTAAACATAAGAATTGAGAAAGAGTTTATTAATTACATACAAGCATTAATAAACAAAATTTAACATTTCAGCAAAATCATCCAAAAATGTGACTCTAATATCCTCCTGTCAAGGGGAAAGAATAAACAGAATAAAGGGCAAGGGATGTCTACATATAAAAAGAGAGTTACTTTCGGACAAATGCACTGAAATACTATTTAATATTATATTTCAAAATTCTGCAGGCAAGAACATTTCCCAAATTTATTTACAGTATACATAACTCAGTGGGTTGATAGAGAATCTGGAATGCAAACTCTGAAGTCAGTATGATTGAAGTTTCAAAGGCGAAGGATTTCTCAGATAGTACTCTTCTGTTCAATTTCAATAAGTATAGATATTACACTAAAAATGAGTAGTATAATTATCATGAAAAACTGTTAATGTGCTAATACTCTTAAAATGCTATTTAGAAATTGAATACCAAAGATCTAACAAATTTAATTATATAATGAAGTTCTGAGATCATAGGGTGGATAGGTAGAATACATTCTGGAACACAGTTTTTGTTTTGGGGGGATTCTTCCTTTTATTAATATAAATTTCTTTCTTTGGCCCTTTTAATGTTGTTCACCAAGCTATTCTACATTTATAATTTGAATGTTGTTATATCAGTTTCTTTATGTTGATATTTATCAAACTACTTATCTATTTTATCTATTTTTGGATAATTCTGGGAACAGCAGATCGATGGACTTCTTTTTGCCAACTCTGAGTCTCTTTCAGAAGATAAGTTTGATACTTACATATTTTGTGATTACTGATATACTTATTCTGGTGTCTGCCATATTATCTTATGTTATCTGTCATACATTATTGGCTGATTTTTTTTTTGTTCTGTTTTCCTACCTTTTCTTCAAGTGATCAAGATTTTGTTTCCCCTCCCCCCTCTACTCATTTGGAAACTGTGTGTTCTATTTCTTTCTTCCTTCCATTTTAAGGTTGACCCTTAAAATTCTCTTCTCTCCATCTGCTCCTTCCCTGGCCCTCAAAAATTTTTAACATTCATGCATATATTTTCTTAACAAAGCCCAAAGTTAATTAGTATCTCTCTCCTCCTTCTGAAGAAGACTATCTTAGCACACTATACTCATCTGCCATTGTTCCCCAACTCCCACATCATTTTTGCCTAAAATCTTAGATACATTTTGTTACTAAACATTTAAATATTATTTTGTTTTTATTTGCAAATGTTCATTTGCATTTCCAGTATAGTTTCTTGATTCTTTACTCACTTTTGGTTCTTGTATATCACTATTCCCTCTAATTCTATAAATTTATTGAGTTGAAAATAGACTTTCAAAGTTCTTCTTATGATGGCTTATTGTTATTTTAGAGGTGTATGTATGCTTTAAAATACCTACAGCTCTGGGGCGCCTGGGTGGCTTAGTTGGTTAAGCGTCCGACTTTCGCTTAGGTCATGATCTCGCGGTTCGTGGGTTCGAGCCCCGCGTCGGGCTCTGTGCTGACTGCCAGCTCAGAGCCTGGAGCCTTTCAGTCTGTAACTTCCTCTTTCTCTGACCCTCCCCTGCTCACGCTGTCTCTCTCTCTCCTAGAAATAAATAAAACATTTTAAAAAAATAAATAAAATACCTACGGCTTTATAAATTATAGCTTGACTGGCTGTAGAATTATCATACAGCTCTATTTTTCCTCGAAAAAGTTTGTAGATAATCTATTTCATAGGTTTCTATTTCTACTGAGAAAACTCTACAGCAAATCTGATTTTTATCTTTGTTTGGTAGGACTTTCATTTTATCTTGCTATTCTACAATTTTACTATAATGTGTCTAGATATGAATTTTTTTGTTTATTGTCTGAGAAAGTGCAAGCAGAGAGGGACAGAGAGAGAGAGAGAAAGAGAGAGGAGAGAACCCTAAGCAGGCTCAGTGCTGTCAGCACAAGGTCCCATGTGGGGCTCAGTCCCACAAAACACAAGATCACGACCTGAGACCAAACCAAGAGCTGGTCACTTAACTGAGTGAGCTAGCTACCCGGGTACTCCTAGAGGTGAATCTTTAAAGTATATTTATCCCATTTGAAATGCAGTGGGGTATATCAGTCTGAGTACTCTTTATCTGATTCTGAGAAATTCTACACCCTACGTCTTATGATGCTTTGTACCCATTTTCCCTCTTCCTCCTTTGGGGCTCCCATGAGATTATGCCAGGCCCATGGCTTCAGCTGCTTATAGCTATAGGTTTCTGTTTGATTTTGTTTGCTTTTGTCATTTTTATGGCAATATCCTGGTTTCTACAACCATATGGTCCCCCTTTGTGTCTTTGAGTGTAGCCATGTGCTTTTCAACTTCTAAAACATCTTTTACTTACAATTCATGTGTGTGTTTTAGCTGAAGATGGGAGTTTTAGCATTGGTTTCATTCAGCAGCCTGACTTGGAAGTTATTAGAACTTGAAAAGAGAAAAAAAGCAACTCGATGCATGAAAATATGGTATGCTTAAGTTACACAATCACTTACTTAATCCCAGTCGATATTTGTCTCTCTGCCATAAAATAAGCTTAAACTTTAAATAAGTCATTCTAATAGGTACTATTGAGTTACAGAGAGGAATTCCATAGGCCCACACTATTTACTTCTAAATGAAGAAAAAGAAAGTTTCTTCCTTCTAAGTCTCCCCAAGAAAAATATTTTCATCACTCAAACCCTATTTCCTCTGCAGTTCACATCCTTTCTAGGTGTGCCAAGGAAGCAAAGAGCATTATTCGAGACCATTAGCCAATGGGACCGTGTTGCTCTGCAGAAGAGACGCAAAGAGCAAGAAATGGCCTTTGATGCAGCAGAACTTGAGAAATGAGAACGGTACATAGACCAGGGGAGGAAATACTTGTCACTTCATAAGTCATAACCAGGAAAAAGATTTTTGAATTATTACTTTACATTTGTATCATTCCAGGTAGGCTAGTAATAGCAGTAGCTGTTGCCATGGCAACGTACAGATGATGTTAGAGTTCTCCAAATCATGAGGCACTTATATTGTAAATAACAAAGCCTAAAGGAAGGAACTTTTAGTTTTTCACTTACTTTAAAAATTTTAACATTCTTCTGACATCATCCTGTGGGCATTGTGCTCCCAAATGATTTTTATTTGTGCCTGCCACAGTTATCTGTGGCAGGCTTAAATAACTGAATAACTCTTAGACAGAAATAAAGATATTCAGATACAAAGCAATGAGATGACTGGCCTGAATCCCAGAGAGAAGTCAGTGACAGACCTCAGAATGTGGCTCATTGCGCTTAAACATTCCTCATTCCCCAATCCTGAGATAGCAGTTCTGCACACAACATTAATCATTCCACCTAAATACATTTTTCAAATGACCCCTGAGGTCAACAAAGCCAAACTTCTAAAATAGGATCTTTCTTGGCTGAAGAAAAAGATATAATTTGTTATCTGGTCTTTTCTTCAGATTATTTTCCAGATGATACTTAAATTAATGTCTCAGGCTGCACTGAATGAGGTACACATAAAATCCTAGTGACATTGCAGGAAAATAAGTCTTGTCAGGATGGGGGAAGTCTGGAATGAAATATAAAACCCCAAGAGCTTATTCTCATCTAATATTTACGTAGAATAGAAATTAAGGATCAGAGACTTTAAATGATTTATCCAAGGCCACACAATTTGTGGGCAGGACCAAGAACAGAAAACCTGTTCTCCTGACTTCCAGAGCAATGTTCCTTCTATTGTATTCACCGAATACGATGATCACCTCCCTTAACACAAGTGACAGAGCCTGATGGGTTATTAGGTAGGTAGGAGTGAGCAATTTGCTGTGGTAGTCATCCTCTTCCTGTTATTAACATATGCGGAACAGAAAGCCTAATTTCTGTTATACTAAAAGTAGCATCATATAAATGAATTTTCAGTTAATATTGTACATGTATCAGGTTTCTTTGTGGCAAGCAGTTTTTCTATCTTAAAATCTAGACCACTAGGGAAATAGAGAAGCAGATCCTGGAGTGAATTTGAACATGGTCTCTGATAAGGCAGAGGGAAAATCTATGGTTACTGCCAAAATTACCACCTCTAAATGACCTTCAGTAGTAGCAGAGAGTAATCAACCCCATTTGGGAAATGCTTATTTGGCACAGAAGCCCAGGCTTGCAGTAGTTCAGATCTTTGGTCTGATTCAGCTCTGGGTGATGTTGCCTTACAGCTAATACTTTGTTTCCTGAAGACTATCAACAGGTAAAAAACACACCACCCACCAAAACTGTTCATCATCTTAGCTGCTATTGTTTTTTCTGCTGCTCACTTTCAGTAAACATTTTAAAGAAGCAGATTTAGCTTTTGGCTTCCACTGTGATCACCTGATGAGTCACGGCACATTGAGAAGGGAAAGATGTCAAGAATGTTTAATCAGCAGTGATTTAAACAAGGGACATATTTGAGAGAATTAACAAAATCAGCATGCTCATTGCTCCAGGGTGATTTTTCTTGCTGGTAAGACTAAATGAAAATCAAACCCCAAAGCAGTAGAAGTCTTTCAGGTCCAATTCATGCTGCCAAAGTTAAAAGACTTCCAGGATGGAAGGCTGACTCACTCCCTATGCCAGTTACAGCTGTGTTTTTCATATTTATAATGAAATCTTGATTCCAATGTTAAAAAAATTCACTCATCTTCCTAAGTTTTATTCTTATCTCTTACCCTCCATCAATTCCCTTTCCCCCGTCCCCACTCCATTCCTACGAATTGATTGCAAAGCAGTTAAAGGCATTTAGTATAACATCATTTCAGAACGTCCTAATTTAGCCTGATGTAAATGTCCTGAGGTAAAATATTCCGAAGGAAGGCTGAATCAATGAGTGGTGATTCTTCTTCCTAGTGAAGTCATCAAAGATAAGTGGGCCAGAAAAGTGCTTAAAACTAATAAGACAGAATTTATTTGGGGAAAAAAACCTATGAAGTTAAAGTGTAGGCTTAAAAAAAAAAAAAAAAAACGAATGGTGAAGGTCCGGGATGTGGGAGAACTGATCTTACAACAACGATTGGAAGAACATCTACAGGTTGCATTGGCTGCAGTTTCATCAGGAGCCACCAGTGCAGTGTTGCAAACTTTTGCTGCATTATGAGATGCATGATGGCCGAGAATAGTGTGGAAAAGAGTTAATTCCACCTTGCAATACTCATATGATTTCTGGATCCTTGTATCTAGTTCTGGTAGCCAGGTTTTTGTGTAACTGATGTTTCTGGCTGGTGTTCTTGGTCACTTTTATGTCACATTTAATTTTCATAAGGTGTGCCTGTGCCCTGTTTCTACCAAGAGCTAATAATACCACATACTAATGAAAAAAATGTCAAATAATATATGAAGAAGAATCTAGTAACGGAGAGTGGGCCTATGAAAATCCAATTGCAAATTATAGATGGATAATTGCCTCACTATTAAATGCCTTCAAGTAACATTAAGTTTCTGATTGAAATGAAGTTAATCTTTAGTGTCCTGCTTAGAGCTTCAGATATGACTTCAGATCTCATGGATGCAAAATAAATAATATTCTTATATTTAATATGCTTATTATGATGGAAACCAAATGGGAATATCAAAGTGATATATTACAGATGCAGAACCTATTGACCAGAAAACTGATGTCTTTCTGTACGTGTGGGAAATTCTATGTATGTATGCATTGCTTTAAACAATTTGTTATGTCCAACTGTTTATCGAAACCACTACACTGGTTTTATTAAAAGTTGATAAGTTTGCTTACTTATTTCTAGATTTGAATGTTTTAGCTTGGGAGAGAGAACATAAGATATCCCATAGCAGCCGTTGAGGGTTACTTGCTTTCTGGGTGCCTAATGGTTCGTTTGTATGGTCCAGGTCCTCCAGGAAGAAATCAGGACAAATTAAGGTGACTCAGCAGCATCAAGAAAGTAATTCAGAGTTACACCACCATCTTTTGAGCAGGTTTAGAAGGACAGGCGAGCTTGGTCACTACAAGAGGCAGTAAAGAAAATTCCCACAGACGATAGCAAACAAAGGGGCAGTTGTTAATGGGTACTGGAACACTAGCCAAGGTCATCCTCCTGGGGCTCAGCACGGAGGGAGCAGACAAAATCACTCATCTTCTAGTCTTTCTCTTAAAGGGATCCATCTACATAGTTAGAAAGCTGCTGCCTAAGAGTCAGACTTCTGATTTTGCATACATCGAGGGGCTGCCTGTGATACTCCCTGGATGCTGGGGAAATATGGGTAAATCTGGAAGATATTATGCTAAAGAAAGTAAACTAGATAGAGCAAGACAAATTCTGCATGAGATTGTTTATATGGAATCTTAAAAAAAAAAAAAAGGCAAATTCATAGAGACAGTGTAGAAAAGTGGTTGCCAGAGCCTGGGGGTGGTGGAGGGATGGGGTTCAAGGAAGCAGCAGGTAAAAGGTACAAACTTAATTATAAGATGATTAAGGTCAGAATCTAATGTTTAACATGGTAACTATAGTTGGTAACACTGTAATTGTAGCTTAAATTTGCTAAGAGAGTAGATTTTAAATGTTCTCAACAAAACAGAAAAGGGCAAATACGTGAAGTGGTAGAGATGTTAATTAGGTGTTAATTAACCCAACACAGACAATCTTTTTCCAGTGCAAATTACCTGGCTACAACTAAAGAACTAATAGTAAATATGTGCTATTTATATCCAGTGTCAGTGATCTAAATAAGCTTAGTTCATAGCCTTCTACAGAGTTGACTTGTACCAGAGTTAACATAGTTAGATCACAAGGAAACTTAATTTATTGGCCTTCTATTAAAACTGACCTTTTCCAAGGTGAACTATGCACCTTTAGAAGGGAAGAGGTGGTTTGCAACCGCATCATTCTTTAAATGGTACTCTCTGTAAGTTAGTTAAGGGTAGGGAGAGGGGAGTTTCTTTAAGCAGAGGAAATGGAGTCACAGAGGCCAAAGAGATGAAAGAGAAAGTCACCTGCAGAATTTCAAATAGTTCATAATGAGGGTGATGAGAAAATAAGAGCAAGCAATGAGGCTGAGTAGGAGAGGGGCAGTCATAAAGAGCTTGTTGGTCTTGCTAAGGAAAATGGATTTTCAACCTGAGTCTTATGAAGGCCATTTAAGTGTTTTAAGCAGGTGAGTGTCTTTATTCAGATCTACCATTTAGAAAGACCACTTTCCCTGTGACATGAAGAATGCAATAGTACTGGGAAAGCCAACATCACATTAAGGAGATGAAAGAGAACAGAGAGATGTTCTAGTCATTCAGCAAAATTTGGTGGATATTGTTGCCGAGTTGAGTGGCAGTGATGACACAAAGAAGTGAAAAGAGTCAAAGAACTATTTAAAAAGTAGAACTCCTAGGAATTGGAGATTAGTTTGATTATGAGATGAGGGAGAGACAGATTTAAGGATGACTCCCTGGTGTCTTAGGCAGTGATGTAGATGGAGGCTCTTTCACAAATAGGAGAATATAGGAAGGGAGGGCAAGTTGGGCAATGAGAAGGCAAAGATGCTTTGTTTAGTTTTGGATATGCTGAGTTTGAAGTGCCTGTGAGACATGTGAGTGGAAATGTCTTCTAGCACTTGAAAATATGTACCTGGAGGTCTGAAGAGAGAATGTGTTGGAACTCCAGATATGGAAGTTCAGTATCTATAAATATTAGCTGGAGCCCATGGAACAGAGGAAATGATACAGGGAGATTCTGTAGCATGAAAAGAAAGGAAGAGATAGAACATCAACTTCTAAGAGGTTGTCAGAAAAAAGAACCCATGAAGGAATTTGAGAAGGTGCAGCTTAAGAAAATAAAAAAAAAAAACCCAGCTGAGTATATGATCACAGAAACCAAGGACAGATTTCAAGAAGAAAGAAGTGGGAGTCGATGACAGACACTTCTGAGAGGTCTTGTAAGGAAAGGGCTTAAAGGAGCACATTGTACTAGCAACCATTAGAATACAGCAATGACCTGGCCTTCAAGTTTTATACAACTTACATGGGATTGGCATTGAAGTGGTGAAACAAAGACAAGGGAAGACAATAGAAACATAAGAGCATGTAAATTCTGCTGTGAGCATATATATACATAAGAATTAAAATGGTCTGAGTCACATTCTGCATAATTATTACTGAAAGGCTTAAAAATAGAATTTAAACAAGGTTTTACAAGAGGGAGACATTTGTCTTGGTAGAAGATCCTCCCACAGGAGAAATGGAAAATCGATTCTGTGTCTGTAACATTTCATGGGATTGTTCTGAATTCTCCTCACATATTTCAGGTGTTCAAGGTAAGTTTCAAAAGTGTGGCAATTTTTATGGTAGCAATATATCATATTTGTGACACTTTGGATTCACTGACATATAATATGCAAGACTTTCATCCCTATGGTCACTCTTGGTTTCACTTTTCTTGTGTTGTATTCAGATGTAAGGCTTTTGTTTTGTTCTGTTTCCTCCCCTGGGGAAGAATAGGAAAATAAGATTTACTGAGCTAGAAGTCTTGGTCCCTTACGTATCTTCATATCTTCGAAGGGTAGGCTTTGCTATTCCCATTTTACAGGTGGAGAAATTGAACCTTAGAGAAATTAAGGTCACAATGAAGCTTAACTCTTCCTAACATAATTTATTATGGTGTCTCTTCCCTTTGTCATTCTTCATTATTTTGAAAAGCTGTCACTAAAATGCTGGCAGGTTTCCCATTCTTTCCTCCTAATAGGTTTCTGGTAATATTTATTCATTCAAGTACTGCCCAAATGCCTAGATCAGAAATATTTGCATGTAAATGTTCTTCTGAAAGAAAATGAATACCAGAGTTCTTTACCCGATGACACTCTAAGCAGTTGGGATGATTATCATTGTTACCTCTATCACCATCACTGTTACTATCACACTGGCAGTATACTCAGACAACAATAAAACATAAAGGCCTTACAAGGTGGCTTAAAAATAAAAAAGGATGACTAAGGTCATTCTTATATAGAAGAATAAATACAGTTTGTGTGCTATAATCTCAGAGGTCCAAGAAAGCATGTTTATTTCTTAAATATCAGTTCTACCCACATATATATTTGCTGATGTTTAAATTTCTATTAATTTTAGTGCTTAAAATTCTAGTAACAGGGAATAAAGCCTTTTGTCTCACAAGAGAGATGAGACTTAAGGACACATACATTTTGAAAGATGGAAACTCAATGAATAAAATAAACTCTAAGATACAAGCTACTATTCTAATTAGATATGTATGGTAGAGAATAGGTAGAGAACAGAAATCACTTTATGATTGAAGTTTATGAAGGAGTTAGAGCGCCACAAAAGTGGGGAAATGAGAGGCTAAAATGACCAAAACTTGTAGCTTTGTATCTTTGCTTTAAAGCATCCCTTAGAGGGCTAGTACGACGATGATTTCTTCTCCCCACATTTTGCAAAAAGTGAAAGTAATGTTTCTTTTTAAATTTGGAACTGTAGATGTTGCTTTCTTTAGAAGCTTGTCTCTGGCTTCTACCTCTAGATTTATTATGCAGTTCCTTGCTTGTTGACATGTGCTTCAGCATGTTTATCCTTATTGATGGCTCTAAATTATAAATGCCTTGAGGCCAGGATTTAACTACCCTGCTTTCCATAGCAGAATATTGGTAATATGTCTGCTAAACAAATAACAAATATCACTTGATTTGGTATGTGAAAATTAGGATTATTTGTCCTTTGATCACCTTCCACAAATGCTTCAAAAATTGGGAATGTAATGCAAGCATTTTAGGTGCATGTGAAAAGGGTATTATCTTAACCTAAGGAATAGAGAAACAAACAAAAGAGTGAAGAAGTCAAAAAAGAGTATAGATGATTGAGACATGTACTGCTGTGACTCAAATTGCTTCTAAGTAGGTGCTATATGTTTAAAACAAACCCTTTTTCAAATCTCTTGAACTGACAAAGGTATGGCCTTAATCTATTTAAAGATTTTTCTATTTCTCAAATCTTTGATGCTCATACTTTGTATATTACCTTCTGAATAGTGAACACTTTTATTTATCCTTTTGAAATTCCTTTTCCTAGTGATTATTTCAAAAAAGTTTTATTTGAAATGTCCCTGAATGAATGTCCCTGAATTTGAAAGTCACCTGAATACTACAAGGAATGATTTTTGATCAGAATGCATCAGTGTTTTATATTTTTTAAAGCCTAGACACAGCTTAATAGACCTTTCTTAGATTTTCTGGCAAAGTATTGGAGTTATCTCCATTTGTCTTGGTCAGATGAACTCAACTGTCAGGGATGGTCAGCCCTAGGAAGGGAAAGATTTGTCTGGAAGGACAATAAACCAGGATGCTATTTTGTTTGGGATTTTTTTCATACTTTAAATTTGTCTAAGCACATTTTTTTTTTTTTGGTAATGATTTCAAATAGGACTGCCAAGGGAAATTCACATAGAATACATAGAATGTAACAAAGACCACATAGTGGCCCTGATTCAAAGCATACTTCCATTTCTATTTCCCTTCCATTTCTATTTCCCTCCATCCTTTGATTTCTCCCATCTTCCCTGTCGTATGTCTTCTTTCATGTTGGTGGAGGGGATTATTACTGACAGTGGTCAGGAGGAACACTTGATGGAGAATGAAATGGGTGGGCAGTTTAAGATTGTAGAAGTGAAATGTGAGAGAAAGTCTTCAAGATCTTCAAGGTTGTCAGTCAACCCAATGTTGTTTGGTACACCCTAGAAGAGGAAGGGGTCTCTTACAATTTTTCAATGGCCACTTTATTATCAATGTGACATACATTTTGTTCATCAGACCTTGAATAAAGGTGGGAAAAATTTTCTTTGTGAATTAAGATTAAATATAGTACCTAATTTATCTTTCTCTGTTTTTACCTGTATTTTAAAATCAGAAATCATCTTATTGAATATTTCATGAACCTAGATTAAAACTTATTATAACCTGTAAAGCATCTAAGTTAAGGAAAAAATCAGAATTACATATTTTAATAAAATCTCAATTAATCTCACCAAATTTAAAGCTCCTGCCACAGGCATAATCTTTGGCATCAAGAGCATGAAATGAACTAAACACAGGCATGCAGGACAGGAATAACTGATCTGACACCAGAAATTTAACCTACTAAGGTTAACAAGTAATTTTAATCAAGAATCAGGCCAAAAATAAAAAAGATGACAGAGAAGATAAAATACAGAAGGTCATTTGGTCCATCTAAAGAAGAAACTTTTTTTGAGGAAAACATTTTATTAAGACCCTGCAAAATAAATTCATGAATCGAACAGCTGTGCTTTATTTCTAAAAGATTCCATGGAGAATTTATTAGTATGCATCGCATCTAAAAGCTTGAAGTTTAATTACACAAAATTATTAAGGAGAGAAAACTTGTGTTTCTCTTCCTTTCAATGAGAGAGAAAAATAAATGCTTAACTGGATACCTTCAGGGTCTTCCACAAATGAAGTTGGGAACATCTTTACTTGTACAATCTTGGGCTTTGCTGATATCAATCTCTACCTCTCAGGACAGAAAATGTATGATGGAAAAATATGATAAAGTATGATGGTAGCCTCCACCTCTATGCCACCCCATAGTTAACACAATATTCTTCCATGTTGCTGAAGCTTTAGTCAGGCTAGAAAACTACAATAAATATGAAAGGTAAATGAAGTTCATTTTTTTATTAACACCCCCACAACCCACCTCAATAAGGGAAGAGCCTAAAATTATAAAGGCTGTGACATTAAAATTCCAGAGCTTAGTCAGAATTAAAGCCTATGATGAGATGGCTCCATGTTTCCAAAAACATCCGACAAGTTCAGAAGTAGTAGAGCAAGACACGTGGAGCTGTCCATGGTCCTGACACCATTCTGCATCATCTGTGGTTCACTGTTTCCTTCTCTATCTCTGTTTTTTAACACTAATCATCTTGACCTTCCACATTCCTTTAGAAAGGCTGGCAACTCTTGCCTACTACTTCAGAATACTGTAAGACTTCCCTATACAGCCTTACCTTAGAAAATAGTAGTAAATGTGGCTTTCTCTCCCCCTCGACCTGTGAATATCCAGGATAGGGAAATTTCTGGTGTAAGGGAAGGCTTTGATGGCACTGGAAATATATAAGACTATTCACTTTTTTCTTTATTATGACAAAATAATTTATTTATATTTTAAATTTATTTCCCAAATTGAACTTCTTGATTATAAAAATATCCCTGATTTGATATTCTTGTGCCTAAGTGACTACAGCATAATTAGCTATTAAAAGACAAGGTGAAATAACATACTCATAGAAACTAGTTTCAATATAAAAAACCCAATATAACCACAGTCTCTATGCATTACAAAAACTTTCTCATTCTAGAGCAAATTCTGCTAAAGGGGAAAAACAGATATTAGTATAACACAGTCCATTTACCAGGAGGTATTACTATAATATTTTTCTACCTGAAGAAAGGACAGGAGAGGACTAAAATGTCCTGAAACTCCTTATCAGGTTAGAATAGCCAATTGTATAATATGACTTAATATCTATTAATTACAAAAGTATCTATATCTTTCTCTTGAAGCTATAAATGCACAAAAACCCCTCATATTTGTAATAAATATAATCTATGGTTGGACACTACTTTTTTCTTACACTGGAGATTTAAATTATTATCGAAAGTAATATAAATCCACATGGCTAATTTTCCAAAAGCTGTTTTTAAAATCTAGTAAATTTATTCTTAAATAATGCAACTTCTGACCTGCTTAGTATTCAAAACCAAAAACTGAAATTCTGCCACCCTCTTTGCAGTCTATTGATTTGAGAACTACAGCTGCTGAAATTAAACTTTATTGTTAGCATAGAGCTTTCAGCTGAGGAAGCAATTTCAAATTGGTTTCTTTTCTAGCCCAGCTTAATATTAAGTAAATATGTGCCCGTAAGTGTCTCTAACAGATTATTACTTAAAGTGGTGCATGCAACTCTGCAGGTGTAGCTCAGAGAAACTAAAATCTACTTTGGTAATGTATCTTACTACCCAATGGATAAACATTAGTTTTGAAATTGAACACATAGTTATCCTCAGAGCTCTAAGAATGATTTCAAGGTAGACCTTTCTTCATTCAACATACTTTTAAATTTAGTACTCTAGGATATGTACATACAACAATGAAATGGCCACAGTTTCTTTGCCTGACAAGCGCCCTGTCTAGAGAGAAAACAGAAACAGAAATAGATATTATAATGTAACATGGAGATAAATAGAAATATGTACAGTGTATTTTGGGAAAGCCTCATGCAGGGGGTAGTTTTAGGGAATGAGGAAGGCCCTCCTAGAGGAAATCAAGTAGAGATTGATGAGAAGGATGTCTTTGCTTTATTTCTGTAAAATAGCAAGTTCAATTTCCTGGTTCAAGAAATAGCTTTTATTCTCTAAAAATGATAAAACAATGTTCCCTCTGCTGGCATAAACACTAACTGAAGTAGCGGAAATAATAACCCATCATTTTATAGACATTCTGAAAGACTAAGGAGAAAATGATGAATAGAAGAATAAGATAAAGAGCTGTGAATTTTGAATAACAAGATCAGTAAAAATATCACCTATTTTGATCTGCAATCTATAGACAGTGAAATTTTGGGAACTAGAGGAAAGAATCATGTCTTTTCATGAATGTCCTATATTTTAAAGAATATTGTGCCTTTCAAAATTATATCTTGAACTACAATGAACAAAACATACAGAAATTTGTCTCAGAAATCAATAAAACTTGTCTTACTTTGATATTTTGCCTATTTAAACTTACATTTGAATTCTATCAGACTTCCCTTCTCAATGGAGAAAGACTTCATTACTAGCCTAAGCAAAAATAAATCTCTATCCAAAAAAATCTCATGCCAATTTACCTGCTGTGATGCATTTTTGTGTCATAAAAGGTGAGGCTGAGAGTTTTGAGTGCAACTCTTTGTAAAAAAAAAACATTTTTATCAACTGACTAAAAAACAAGGAAAGGCAGTACCTGCTATGCCCTGTATGTATATAATACAAATCTAAGTGACAGTTTGTCACTTTGACCCATGATTTAAAGGAAAGAACTAATCTAGATAATTTAGTTGAATGGATTTTGGGCTGTGGTTAAGTTCTAGAGCACAATACTCAGGAATGAAGAATAGGAAAGGGAAACCACTACATTACCCACAAGCCAAAGAGACAAAACTATAAATGGTGATAAAACCTAGGGATAATTTTACATCATAAAAAGAATACCTGAGCCAAGCCATATACATGTTCTTATTTATATACAGTGTTAACCATCACCACCACACTAACATTCAATCAGCATTTGCTATGTGCCAGCACTATTCTAGATGAAAGAACTTTATTATTTTATTACATCTCTACAACAACCACACAAAGGTTATATTTCTGTATTTTCACAGAATCTAAGACATCATTGACTGTGATACATGCCATGGTTTTATATATGCACCATTAAGAAAAAAAAAAAACAATTAAACTATGATTTTCTTTCCAGCTAAGGCACATTTAGATTTTAAAATGTAAAATAATGTGCACTTGGGAATGAATGAAATTCAGTACTTTGGCCCTTCTGTTAAAGAGGAACAAACTGGGGCGCCTGGGTGGCTTAGTCCGTTAAGCGTCCGACTTTCGCTTGGGTCATGATCTCGCGGTTCGTGGGTTCGAGCCCTGCGTCGGGCTCTGTGCTGACTGCCAGCTCAGAGCCTGGAGCCTGTTTCAGTCTGTGACTCCCCCTCTCTCTGACCCTCCCCTGCTCACGCTGTCTCTCTCTCTCTCCTAGAAATAAATAAAAAAATAAAAATAAAAAAATAATAAAGAGGAACAAACTATGGGCACCTGGGTGGCTCAGTCGGTTAAGCATCTGATTTCAGCTCAGGTCATGATCTCACGGTTCGTGGGTTCGAGCCTCATTTTGGGCTCTGTGCTGACAGCCAGCTCAGAGCCTGGAGCCTGCTTCAGATTCTGGATCTGCCTCTCTCTCTCTGACCCTCCTTTGCTCATGCTGTCTCTCTCTCTCTCTCTCTTTCTCTCAGAAATAAATAAAACATTTAAAAATTTTTAAATAAATAAAAAATAGGAACAAACTAAAGCCAGGAGCCTATCATAATTTTCCCGAGGTCATATTCAGGCAAGAAAAGAAAGTAGAAGTGCCAGGGTATAAATCTGGAAATCAGACCCCGACCAGGCCTACTGTCTGTTTTTACGGTCTTGAGCGACCAATGCTCCTCTGTGCCCAGCCTCCTTGGTCTTTTGAAGCAGAATTTTTAGTTTTGAACTAGATTATTTCTAAGGTCCCGTTCAGCTCTCACATCTTGGATTCTTTATCTTTACAGACAGGCAATGGTTTGGAATTTAATGAGGAAAAAAAGAAAACCATGAGCACACACAGCATAATTTTATGCCCATGGAAATGAAAATCAGCCCTGAGAAATAACTCAGACTTTGGGGCGGCATAACATAGCGGAAGCAGCATGGCTTTTGAGCCAGTAGGACCTGATTTCTCGAACCAATGCCATTTCTTCTTTAGCTATATGACACTGTGCAAGACGATTAACCTCTTTAAACTGAAGTTTCTTTATCTAAAAAATAAGAATATGCCTGCCTCAAAGTGTTCTTGTGAAGGTGAACTATCATAATAAAAGCGAGTCCCTAGACATGGAACATTTGCTCCATAAAGTCCAGCACCCCATACTCTCAAAGAATTAATCTACAATAAAATTATAATCTAGGATCTGGCCATAGGTATTTGGGGGCTGTAGTATTCTATTTGCAAATGCCAAATGACAATGGTACTGGAAAATTGAAAAGAATGGGGGAAACTGTGTGATGTGTTACTAAGATTGTGATTTTAGAATGTGACAGTTGTAGATGTTTGCTACCCTCCCCTCTTCATGCCCTTCACACACCATCCCCCCCCCCATATCCATTTCCTCTTCTTCTGGTGATAGTGCCATGGGAATCACTCTCTTTTTCATCCTCAGTCCAAGAGCTTTGAATGTAGTTGACTGGACACCTAACTCCATGGAGGAGCATGGGACTGAGGCCTGGGAAATCTAGTATCTCATCAGATCTGAAGATGTATGATCTGGAAAATTTTGTTCCAACTGTTGAGAGGAAGCATGTGCTCTTTTCCACTGGATTTGAACCTTGATACCAGAAGAAATTGATAGTCATCTTGCTAGCATGAAAGTATAAGAAATGACACAGTGCACTAGAGAACAGAATTGAGAGATAGAGAGACATAGTGTCCTGATGGCATCACTTACATTCACCCAGTGTATTCAGTCACAGGAAAGCCATGGTTCAGACTTCTATAACAAAGTACCATCGACTGAGTAGCTTATAAACACACACATGAGAAATTTATTTTCTCATGTTACTGGAGGCTAGAATTCTGAGATCAGAGTGCCAGTATGGTTAGGTTCTGGTGAGGATTCTCTTCTGTGTCACAGATTTCTCATTGTATCCTCACATGGTAGAAGGGGCGAGAGAGCTCTCTGGAGCATTTGAGTAAGGGAACTAATCCCATTCATGAGGGTTACACCCTGGTGACCTTATCACCTCCCAAAGGCTCCACTTCCTAATGCCATCATATTGGGGGTTAGGATTTCAACATATGAACTTGGGGGGTGACAAACATTCAGTCTATTGTAACTTGTGTGAACTTATACACTCCTCTCTCCTCTCTTGCTTAAACTTATTTGGGTTAGATTGTCCGTTACTTGAAAGCCACAAATATCGTCAATAATTTTAAATAAGATAATGTTATTAGATTGCTTGAAGGAATTTGTCTGTTGGGAAAAGAAACTACTGTAATTTCTTCACTTAATTCTCTTCCTAAGACTGGACAGAAGCAAGACTACCACTACCATTTTGCAGGCTCTCTTATTTGTAAGCACAATGACAGGAAGTCAGGCACAGAAGAAAAGAGCCACAGCATCTTCTCTAGCTCCAGTGTGTGGACAACCTGAACCTATGCTGTTCCTAGAGTTACCACTTGTTTATTTTCTGACACAGTCATTTAATAATCAAAGGTCATATTCTAGAGATTGCTTTCAGATTCCCCCCCCTAAACCTTTTAGTAAAATTGGAAAACCCAATGCATAAAATGGATTGGTATTAGTTCCATTTACTCTCATCCTATAAAAGCCCTGATGAAAAGGCCAGTGCAAATGAGAAGCAGGCTGAAGGAGAAGAGAGGCCATGGAGATCAGGAAGAGAACACCAGAGTGGGGGAAATTCATTGTACCGAACAGAGTTTATGTAGACTTGGAGTTAGTCCCTTTAAATCAGGACTTTCATTAAGTGCTTTCTAAATCTTATATGTGATTTGGATAAAATCCAAATGTATATCCATTCTACATTCCTTAGCCTGGCATTTAAGCCTCTCCATTATCTGACCCTAAACTACTTCCCAAGCATTACTCCTCCCACCTTGTCCATACTAACCAGCTGTCCTAGCCAGACCCACCCATTCCCATCACTTGTACACACCCAATAATCTCCCATTGCTGTGACTTTGATCTTTCCACCTAAGGAAACCTTCTCTCCATTTGACTTTCCTTATTTCCCACAGAGATCAGATCAATGCCTTCTGGTCTCAGGAAGCTTTCCCTGACCTCCTTAGACGAAAGGGATTTTTCCTTTCTCTCGACACTTAGAGCATCCATCTCTCATTTGACCTGTACTCATATATACTGCCTTGCGCTATTAGCTGTCCTTTAATGTGAATGCATTTTATTTCCCTAAGTAGAGTCTTTACTTCTTGAGTTCAAGCATGATTGTACCTTATGTTTCATAACAATCCCAGTACTGCCTGGAACAGTGATAATGTAAAGAGTAAATGTTTAAAAAATAATAATTAGTAGGTTAAGGATTGAGGCTGACTAAAATGCTTCCCTCTACAAGGTTTTGCTCACAATCTCTCTTGAAAATGGTGTCAGGGGCGCCTGGGTGGCTTAGTTGGTTAAGCGTCCAACTTTCGCTTAGGTCATGATCTCACGGTTCGTGGGTTCGAGCCCCGCGTCAGGCTCTGTGCTGACTGCCAGCTCAGAGCCTGGAGCCTGTTTCAGTCTGTGACTCCCTCTCTCTCTGACCCTCCCCTGCTCACGCTGTCTCTCTCTCTCGTCTAGAAATAAATAAAAATATTTAAAAAAAAAAAAAAGAAAGAAAAGAAAGAAAATGGTGTCAGCATGGGAAACTATCAACACCCTAGAGGAGAAAGCAGGAAACAACCTCCTTGACCTCCACCACAGCAACTTCCTACTTGACACATCCCCAAAAGCAAGGGAATCAAGAGCAAAAATAAACGATTGGGACCTCATCAAGATTAAAAGTTTCTGCACAGCCAACAACTCACAAAACTAATAGGCAACCAATGGAATGGGAAAAGATAGCTGCAAATGACATATCAGATAAAGGGTTAATATCCAAAATCTATAAGGAGCTCACCAAACTCCACACCTGGAAAACAAACAACCCAGTAAAGAAATGGGCAGAAGATATGAACAGACACTTCTCTAAAGAGGATATCCAGATGGCCAACAGACACATGAAACGATGCTCAGCATCCCTCCTCATCAGGGAAATACAAATCAAAACCACACTGAGATACCACCTCACGCCAGTCAGAGTGGCTCAAATGAGCCAATCAGAGAACTCTAGATGCTGGCGAGGATGTGGAGAAACGGGCACCCTCCTACACTGTTGGTGGGAATGTAAACTGGTACAGCCCCTCTGGAAAAACAGTGTGGAGGTTCCTAAGGAAACTAACAATAGAACTCCCCTATGACCCAGCAATAGCACTGCTAGGAATTTACCCAAGGGATACAGAAATGCTGATGCATAGGGGCACATGGACCCCAATGTTCATAGCAGCACTCTCCACAATAGCTAAAACATGGAAAGAGCCTGAGTGTCCATCAACAGACCAATGGATCAAGAAGATGTGGTTTATCTATACCATGGAATACTCCATGGCAATGAGAAAGAATGAAATCTGGCCATGTGTAGCACCATGGATGGACCTTGAGGGGGTTATGCTGAGCGAAATAAGTCAGGCAGAGAAGGACAAATATCATATGTTTGCACATATGGGAGGATTAGGAGGAACTTAATGGAGGATCATGGGGGAGAAAAAGGGGGGAAATGGTGGGGGAAAGGGAGAGAGGCAAACCATGAGAGACTCTTGAATGCTGAGAAACAAACAAGACTGATGGATGTGGAGGGGAGGGGGGAGACGGGCATGGAGGAGGGCACTTGTGGGATAAGCACTGGGTGTTATATGGAAACCAATCTGAAAATAAACTATTTGTGAGCAAAAAAAAAAAAAGAGAAAAAAAGAAAATGGTGTCAGTAGCTGGGTGTCAGGTCTGAAAGAGACAGAAAAGTGGATATTTGGGAAGGGATGACAAATGGATAAATGTTAAATGGAAGGGAATGAAGGGAGAGACCCGGTCAGTAGAGTTGAAATGAAATCTATACAATAGCAGTATTGTATCCGTGGAAAAGCTTCATTCCCAAGCCTTCCACAAACCACACCTACACAGGCCTCAACTGCAGCAAGACTGACCTCAATGCATACATGTCAGAAATAGTTCAGTACTCTTGATGGTACTGAAGTATCTTCTTGCAGCTAGAGAGTGATAAATCCTGAGAGGAGAATAATTGTTCAATATGTTCAATATGAGAAAGTCTGATGAAGACGCTGTACTTAGGACATGGTTATGTGACTGAGTTAGTTTACTTAGCATTTTGAAGGTTTGGTTCCCTTAGCTATAAAATGGCAGTAAGATTACTCTGACAGATTGCTAGCAGCCTAGTTAAGATACATTTTCCCTCTTCCTTACTAGTAGAAACTCTTTATTATTGGGGGCAGAATATGATCAGCTAAAAGTACATCCCCCCTCCTTCCTTGCAGAGAGGGATGAGATCATGGTTTAAAAAATCACTGAACTGGAATTTTTGGAAATCTCTTTAAAGAGCACTTAAGACATGGAATCTTTTCTTTTTTTTTCCAAGTAGGCTTCATGCCCAGTGCTGAGTCCAAAGTGGGGCTTGAACTCACAGCCCTGATATGAAAACCTGAGCTGAGATCAAGAGTTGGACACTTAACCAACTAAGCTACTTCAGCACCCAACTTGGAATTATTTTTAAAAAGAGTTAGGAAGTATGCCCTTCTGCATTTCAAGTTCCCTCCTTCTTTCTCCTACCTGAAACATGTATATGATGATGGGACCTATAATGACCATATTGTAATCATGAGACTAGAAGCCATTCATTAAGTCTGATGAACACAGAGACGAAAGAAGTCTGAACCTCTGATGACCATGGAACTGAATCAGGGCTATCTTTGGAGTTTTTTAATATGAGAGGGAAAAATCCTTTCTTATTTCAGTTGCTGTTTTTCCTATACCTTTTAGAAGTAACCAAATGCAACCCCTACTTCATAGAATTGTTATATAAATTAAATGAGACAATATTAAAAATGCCATATATGTGCTATTATCCTTTAGAGTAAGTAATTAATGTTTGGGATATCAATTTTGACTAAAATACTGTCATTTTTATTTATTTATTTTTTACTGCAAGTGAGGTTGACAAGTATTTTTAAATATTACTACTTCACAAATTCTTAGCATGAATAATTGCAAACTGTTCTCTTCTACTTATCAATTGCCCCCTCTGTTCTTTTTCTCTTTCTCTCTCTATTTCTTGGCATTTGTGGATAAGTGCATGGGGCCACAGTACTTATTTCCATTTATTACCCACTCTGTTCTGACCAGGCTATGGATTCACTCTTTCCATTCTGTGTACATTTTTTCTTATTACTTTTCATACACAGAAAGTCCTTGCCTGACTCTGCCTACCCAGTACCTGTTTATTCTTGAAGCCCATCTGATTTCCTTACTTCATATTAAACACCCTCCATCAATGCTACTCACAGATATTTCCATACCTGTGTTCCTTTATCAATTAACTACACCAAACTATTAAACACTGAATAATTTCCCTTTATATTTCTTTTTAGTTGTTAATATGTGGAATTCTTATCTTGTGCACTAAACTGTCCATGAAAGAAGAGACAACATTTTTGAAGGAATGTTCTAAGATCAATGTACATGACACACACACACACAAATACCATTTTTGTTGCTTTAGACTGAGCAAAATCATGGTTGCTTCTCCCATCTTCCAATCTCTAATAGTGTCTAGCACAGAACTTGGCAAAGAGAAGATGCCTAATAAACATATGATTAATGGAATGGAAACCTCTTTGCCTTGTTTAGGTTATGATGCCAGAACAAAAAACATTCAAATGATATTCAATTAAGAATTTTCATCTGAGAAAAAAAGTTTCATCTCAAAATTGGAAGTGCGTCCCAATGAACTTGATGTACTGGAACAGACAAGTGCAATTGAAAAGGACACATAGCTAGCCAGAGATAAAATGGAAAAATACCAGGCTGGTCAAGAACCATTTCCAAGTTCTCTGTTTCCTTCACTGACCAAAGAATTTTTTCAGTCCAGTGAAGGAAGTACTTCAGTTGAATGCCAGTGAGCTTCTTTCTACCTGAGGGAGGCAATGACTGAACTTGCCATCTTAGGAAAGCCTATATGTGCATATTTAAATTCTTTTCTTAGAATGTCTGGCACAGAACAATTATCATTTCCACCTATCTCTTGTTTGGAGGAGGTATTTTCATGCTAAGTCAGAGATTAAGTATAACATTTAATTTAATTTTCAGTTTTCCATTTCCTTTACAGCTTTGAAACAGAAATTACTTTTATTAAAGTGTGAGTTGAAAGTCAAAACAAAATGTGGTGGCAGAATTTAAAATTCAAGTATATATAAAAAAGAGTCAAAAGGCAAGGAATTCATTTCCACATCTGAGAATTAAAGCAATTTTCCAGTAAACTAAAATATAACTAGCAATAACTTCATTAATATCTTTAAGGGAGTCGAGCAACTGTCCATTAATAAAGGTGGGGCATGAAGAGAAACTGCTTTATTTTTATTAATTAGGAAATGCAATTAGGGAAAGATTAGAAAATATGGATGAATAAAAAGATAAATGAAAAGAAATATCTTTAAATCATCGAAAAGCCCACTACTCTAGAAAAGAAGAGCAACTGTTGACATCTGGAGGCATACCCACTGATAATATATATAACGTTAAGACTTTCTTTTTTTTTTTTTTTTAACATTGATTTCTTTTTGAAAGAGAGAGGGAGGGGCAGAGAGAGGAGAAAGAGGACCCCAAGTAGTCTCCATGCTGCACAGCCTTGGACATGGGGCTTGATCCACAAACTGTGAGAACATGACCTGAGCCAAAATCAAGAGTCACATGCTTAACTGACTGAGCCTCCCAGGTACCCCAAGAATATGTATACTGTTAATAAGGTGAGTTAGATCCTTCCTATTCTTCCACAGTTGGGGCTAAGGGCAGTTAAGGATGAAAGTCAATCATCACCTCACAATCTAACATCCAGCCTCTGGGGCCAGCCTTCACCTTGCAGCCCTGCTGGAAAATACCAGTGCAGCATCCAGCACCACAGTCTACATAAGATCAAAAGTAAAAGCAGGAAGATCCTTCTTCTCTCATGTGAAGAAGAGGAGGTTGTTTTCTCTTCACTGAAATTCAATGAGAAGAACTCCAAAAAGATCATCACTGAACATTTGGGGTGCCTTTAAGGTAAGGCACTACTAGTATTTTATTCTGCAGCTTAATGATGACTCAGGGATAGACTCATACACATGCATCCTATATAGGAACAGAGACTTCTTAGCATTTGGAGGCTTTGGGGATCTAAGACTATGATAACTGTGAGTTTAGAAATTCTTTCCATCTATGGGGAAAAGCTGATTTGCTTGCCATATGTCCCTTGAGGATTGGAGATGCAATTGGTTTGAATAGTTCTCAAAGTAAGGGACCCATTTTTGGAAGGCTGTATCAGTCAGCAGTGCTTGGGTATAAGATGGATAGAAAGAAGAATGGTTCAACTCCTACCCCATTCTGTTTACTAGGATGCTTATAGGGCACAAAAGACCCTGGTAGTTTTCTTGGTTCCACGCAAAGGAACATGGGCATTTTAAGACAGGAGACTTGAGGCTGCCCGGATGTGTATTTTGAGAGTCATGTAATGAGGTATTCGAGTTTGAGAGGGCCTTGGGAATACATACAGCAAGAGGGACAATAGGAGACACTTCTGCTCTGTGAAGGAGGTTCTTGAGCAATGGAAAGTGTCAGGTGAAATCTAATACCTCCCCAAGATAATCACACTCACAGCCTGTGAGGAGCTCTTCACAATAGTAGAGGTCATCAATATCACATTAAACCAAACTGAAGCAGAGCAAAGATAGGGTCTGGTTAACATTTAGGTGAGGAGACTTCTGCCCATTCTACAATGCATCACCAAAACTGAAGGAATTCATGCCTGGGAGAGGAAAGGAAAAAAGATGCTTTAGAATCTAAACATACTATTATTCTCTCTACTCCCTACTCTAAGAAATCAGGGAAAAGAGATGAGGTTGAGTTTGAGCCAATAACTTAGAACTACATCTTCAATATAAAAATAAGATGTTTCTAGAAATGGAAGGTAACAGTAAAGCTATGGAATCTAGCCAAGACTTTATTGAAGGAGGAACAACACACATTTTTATGCTCAAATTGCAAATTATCAATGAGCCCGTGTGTGTGTGTGTGTGTGTGTGTGTGTGTGTGTATGTATGTGTTCTGGTAATATGTAAGATGAAGTCATGCCAACTCTCATGTTAAAAACAACTAAAATTGGTGAATAACTTTTTTTTAGTTTTTTTTTTAACCTTAAGGGCATGGAAAAACCATAAATGATATTAAATTAAAATTTAATTACAAGAAACAACTCAGAATGGTAAGTCAAGGACAAAGTCTCCTTTTTCTTGAGGATATTTCGCTAAAACAAAGGAAAATAAGCATACTTTTCACTGCCTGGAAGACATAGGGAAGCAGTGGGCCTCCAAAAGCTATCCATCCCTGTGTAAAACTTGGATTCCAAACTGCTCCACACTTAGCATAAAGATAAATCATAAGAGATTTTCAAACAACTATGTACCTACCACTTTTATAGAAATTAAAAATCAACTTGAAAATATCTGGAAGATAACAGAATGATAAAAACAGGTAATTTAAAAAAAGTGATCCATCAGATTTAGGAAAAGGAATGTGTTTAATAGTGGCTTAGATAGAGTTGAGAAGAGAATTAGTGAACTAGAAGATAGGTCAAAAGAAATTATCCAAAATGCAGAACACAGAGAGCAAAAGATGAAAATATGGGAGAGATGTTAAAAGTCATGGAAAATAAAGTGAAAAATTGAATATATATTTAACTGGAATTCTAGAGGAGACAAAATGAGACAGAGACATATTTAGATTATGATTGAATATTTTTTTAGAGGGAAGCCACCAATCAAGCCATTCTAAATGCCCAGTGAATCTTGAGTGGGATAAATAAAAAGAAATTCACACCTAAACACACTAGAGTAAAACTGCAGAAAACCAAGAAAAATCTTAAAACAGACACATTTTAAAAGTGAAATTACATTATAACAGCATCAGATATACTGACCGACTTCTCAAGAGTAATACTGGAAGCCAGAAGATAGGAGAATGATGTGTTGAATACGTTTGAGGGAAAAACTGTCAACAGATTTCATCCACAAAATCATTTTTCAACAATGAAGAAAAAATAGAGACATTTTCAGTTCAAAAAAACTGAAAGAATGTGTGACCACTGGACCCTCTCAAATGAAAATTCTCAAGGAATACTTAACCCAGAGAAAGGTCTGAGATGCAAGAAGAAATGAAGAGCAAAGAGAGTGCTAAATAAGGGGTAAATCCAAATGACCATTGAATGTCGTAAGCAACAATAATAATGTGTTGGGGGTTTAAAAAATTACAGCACTAAAATACGCTTAAGAAAACAAAATAAAATTATATAGGGGCTGAACGAAGTTAAAGTATTTTAAGATCAACGACCATAGTAAAGGTATTTATTAACTTTATACATTTATAAGTTAAAGTGCATATGTTGTATCTCAAGAGCAACAACTAAATGAATAAAAATAAAACATATAACACTAAACTTGTAGAAGAAAAGTCCAAATGAGGCTACACAGAGAGAAAAATAAAATAGACATAGGCAACACAAATTCTTTTTAAATAATAAAATAGGTAAAAACCTAAATTTATAAGTAAATACTCTAAATAAAGGATAAAGATGGCCTGAAAAATTCTAATTATATGCTATTTACTAGGGATATGTCTGAAATACAAAAGCAGAAATTAAAATATATATACCATATAAATACTACAATTCTTCCCCTCTAAAAAAGCTGACACAACAAATTAACATTACAAAGAATGTTTTTCAAGACAAAAAAAATCATTATCACAGATTAAGATAATAATATAAGGGATATATTGCCAAAAAAAAATAGAGAGAGATGTTGCTTTTACAGACTGGTATAAAATATTTAATATCATGCCAAAATTTATGAATAAAAAATTAATATAGAAAAAATTAATAGCTTCATGATCATAGTAGGGGCCTCTAAACAAAGAGCTAAGAATTTAGCATAGAAATAGAAAATTTGAACAGCACAATTAATACACTTGACCTAACGGGCATATATAGAACATAATAGTCAGTATCTGCTGAATGTATATTATTTTTAAGGGCACAGGAAAGTATATGAAGTTGATTACTGACCCATCAATTTTCAAAGGGTTGAAATCATACATTATATATTGTCTGACCACATTGCATTTCAGCTAGAAATGAAAATGACAGAGAGAACTAGAAAATTCTCATCTGTTTGAAAATTTAAAAATAAATTTCTAACAAGCATATTGTTTCAAGGAAATTATAATTCAAATCAGAAAATATTTTTAACTAAATTATAATAAATATACTATGTAGAATGTAGCCAAAGCCATATAGGAGATAAATGTATACTCTTAACTGTAACATTAGTAAAGAAAATAGGCTGATAATGAGCTGAGCATACATCTGAAGAAATTAAAAAGACCAAAATCAACCCAAGGAAAGAAGAAACAGGAATAGAATGAAGAGTAGGAATCTATGAGACTAAAAATAAACATATGAGACAGAATCAACAAAGCTAAAATTGATTTTCTGAAAATAATAATTATTAAGATTATAAACCATGGTGAAAATGATCAAGAAATTAAGAGAGAAGATGCTATTAACAAATATCAGGAATGAAAAAAATGAATATCATTACAGATGCTTCTCATATTTAAAACATAACAAATTTGATTTAATAAACAACTTTAAGTCAAAATTGATAAACTATCAGATAAAATTAGGAGTCATCAAAAGAGATTCAGGAAGACATAGTTTTCATACAGATCATTCAAGTAGGCATAGATAATTAGTTGTTTCCATACATATACAATGAGCTAGCTGAAAAAGAAATAAAGAAAATAATTCCATTTATAAATAGTATCAAAAACAATAAAATACTCAGGAATAAATTAAACTAAGCAGGTGAAAATCCGCACACCGAAAATTATGACATTGATAAAAGAAATTGAAGAACACACAAATAAATGGATCGATGTCCCATGTTCATGGATTAGAAGAAGTAATGTTGTTAAAATGCCTATACTACACAAAGGCATCTGTAGACTGAGTACAATCCCTATCAAATTTCCAATGACATTTTTTTACAGAAAAAAAAATATCCTACAATTTGTGTTGGACCACAAGACACCCTGAATAGCCAAAGTGACTTGAGAAAGAAGGAAAAAGCTAGAAATATCACATTTTCTGAATTCAAACTATATTATAAGGCTATACGAATAAAAACAGTATGTTCTTGGCAAAACACAGACACACTAATGCAACAGAATCATGAGCTCAGAAATAAATTCACACATATATATTCAACTAATATTGTAAAGAAGGAAGCCACGACTACTCAATGGAGAGAGGATTATTTCTGTTATAAATAGTATTAAGAAAACTAGACATTCACATATAAAAGAATGAAATTGGACACCTATCTTACATTACTCAAAATAGATTAAAGACTTATGATCACAGGATGTTGTGTGTAAGCACTGAGTCACTCACTTGTATACCCGAAACTAAAATTACACTATATTCTAACTAACTGGAAGTTAAATAAAAACTTGAAAAAATAAACATAAATGTAGATGCATACAGGGGGGAAAAAGACCTATATGTAAGACCTGAAACCATAAAACTCCTAGAAGTAAATCTAGAAGAAAACATCTTTAACAGTGGTCTTTGTAATAAGTTTTTTTTTTTAAAGATGATACCAAAACACAAGCAATAAAAGCAAAAATAAACAAATGGGACTACATGAAACTAAAAAGCTTTTGATGAGATAAGGAAACCATCAACAAAATGAGAAGGTTACCCACCAAATGTGAGAAAATATTTGCAAATCGTATATCTGATAAGGAGTTAATTTTCTAAATGTATAAAAATCTCATACAACTCAATAGCAAGAAAACAAATTATCTGATTTAAAAATGGGCAGAAAGGGGCACCTGGGTTAACTCAGTCGGTTAAGCACCTGACTCTTGACTTCTGCTCAGGTCATGATCACACAGTTTATGAATTTGAGCCCCACATCGGGCTCTGTGTTAACAGTGTAGAGCCTGTTTGGGATTCTCTCTCTCTCTCTCTCTCTCTCTCTCTGCCCCATCTCTGCCCCCTCTCTCTCTTTCAAAATAAATAAATAAAAACTTTTAATAAAAAAAGAAAAAGAAAACTGGGCAGAGAACCTGTATAGGTATTTTTTTCTGAAGAAGACATACAAATAGCCAATAGGCACCTGAAAAGGTGCTCAACATCACTAATCATCAAGGAAATTTAAGTCAAAACCACAATGAAGTATCACTTCATACCTGTCAGAATGTGCTACTGTCAAAAAGATAAGATAACACGTGTTGGCAAGGATATGGAGAAAAAAGAATGCTTAAACACTGTTGGTAGGAATATATATTGTACACCTACTATGGGAAACAGTATGGAGGGGCCTCAAAAATTATGCTAAGTGAAATAAGTCAGACAGAGAAAGACCAAATATTGTATGATCTTGCTTTAAAAAGCTGAACTCATAAAAACAGAGAGTAGAATGGTTGTTGCCAGTGGCCAGGGTGGGGAGGTGGTGACTTGGGAGCTAATGCTCAAACGGTACAAATTTCCAGTTATAAGATGAATAAAGTCTGAGGACTAGCGTACAACAGGGTGAGTGTAGTTGACAATACGGTAACATATACTTCAAAATGCTAAGAGAATAGATCTTTAATGTTCTCATCATATACAAAAAACAATAGTAACTATTTGAGATGATAGATGTGTTAACTACCCTTAATGTGATAATCATTTTATAGTATACATGTATCAAATACTCATGTTGTACCTCTTAAACATACATAGTGCTATATGCCAGTTATATCTCAGTAAAGCTGGGGGTGGGGGGAAGAAGAAGGAAATCCTGAGTAGTCCTATAACTATTACATAAATTGCCTCTATAGTCAACATTTTCTACCAAGAAAAATTAGGACCAAATAGCTTCAAAGGTGAGTTCTCCCCAAAATTTAAAGAAATAGTTGAACCTTATATAAACTCTTAGAGAAAATTTTAAAAAGAGGGAACACTTGCTAACTCATTTTATGTCAGCAAAACCTTGACACCAAAATCTAAAAGGACAATATAAGAAAACTTAGAAACTAATTTCACTCATGAAAAAGTATGCAAAACTCATAAACAAAATATTGGCAAACCAAATCCAGCAATATGCAAAAATATAATCCATCAAGCCAAGAAGCAGAAACAGTATTTAGTAAAATTTAGCGTCATTTCATGAAAAAATTCTTAGCAATGTATAAATAAAAGGGTGCTTTGTTAATCCACCGAGGGTATCTACAGAAATACCTATTATACACATCATAGTTAATAACAACATATTAAAAGTTTTTCTTTTATATTAGAAATGAGTGACCAGCAATGCTTTCTATGACAACTTATATCCCACATTGTCATGAAGGTCTTCAATATCACAGTAAAGAATAAAATTATATAAATGGTGAAGAGGTCAGGAAAGAAGATACAAAATGGTTACTTTCACAGATATAACTGTATACATAGAAAATACAAAAAAGAATCTACTCACAAATTATTAGGATTACTAGTAGAGTTTAACAAGTTTCCTGTCTACACTAAACATGCAAAACTAAATTGTAGTTTCACATATAAATAGTAGTTTTAATACTTATGGTTGACATCAAGAATAAAAATAAAATTTTCAAAAGCATCAAAAATATGAAGTACCAGGAATAAACTCAGTGGATGTTCGTGTTTTTAAAGGGAAAATTATAAATTTGACTGAGAGACATTAAAGAAGACCTAAATAAAATAAGAACTCTGCCATGTTCATAGACTGAAAGAACTCAATATTACTAAGGTTTCAATCTTCCTTTAAGTGATTTATAGATTCAATAGATGTTTGTATGTATGTATATGAGGGGACAATTTATTAGCTGATATTACATTTATGTAAAAATGCAAAGGGTTAAAATGGTCATGACCTCTTCAAAAAGAAAAAAATAAAGTATGAGAATTTGCTCTATCAGAGAGCAATAGTTAATATAAAACGGTGGGAAAGATACTTAGTCCAGAAGAGCAAAATAGAATCTAAAAACAGCATACATGGATGCTTGATACGTGACAAGAAGCACTGCGAATCAGTAGGAATGTTTGGAATATTCAATAAATGATGCTAAAACAGTGGTTATCCATATGGGTAAAAAAGAAAATTAAACCACTACTTCACATCATACGCAAAATCAAAGACCTAAAGTAGGGGGGAAAAACCCAACTAATAGCACTTTAAAGACGCAAAATAGGAGAGTATCATCATTTTATGGCTTTTGAAGAGGGAAGGACTTATTTAAGTCTACATAAATAGCAATACTATGAAGGAAAATAATTAAAATTAGGAACTTCTATTCACCCAAAACATCACAAAAACGGGGAAACAATGAACACACAGTAGGAAGATATAAATACAATATATACAACTGACAAAGTATATACAAAGGTGTAGTATTCATATAAATAATTCATTCAAAAATTTTGATTATCTACTATGCAGCAAGCACTGGTCTACGTAATAGAAATATATTCAAGTAGCAACAATAGAATAGAGACTATAAAGTAGATAAAATACATGTAGTGTGTTACACAGTGATCAATGCCTAAGGGAAAAAGAACAGGAAAGGGGCATGATATTTGTTGTTAGTAAACATAGGTTTACATTACCATTCATTCATAGATGAATGCTCTACGTCTGAGATAAGTTGGGACATGTGTGAGATCTACGTAGGCTTGGGAGAGGTATTCCATCTGCACCCCTTTCCCCCACCCCCAGAGTCCCCTGTACAAATATCCACATCTTCCCCTGGGCACACACATATATATTTGACTCCCCTGCTTGTGGATACACATAACTCCTGAAAAAGAAAAAAAGCTTTTACTTTTAAAATGCAAAGATACCTTAGAGAGGGAACACTATATGGAATTAACCTTTAATTTCAAATTAGACTTTTTTTGTGAGAAAATGTAAGGAGAGACGTAAGAACTGATTTCTGGTGTTGGGTGAATGGAAGGGCTGTAGAAACAAATGATCATGCAATGTATCTACAGTTTCTAGATACCCAGCTAATAAGTGTCTGTCTATCCCATTGCTGGCAATATGTGGTGTACATGCTGGAGCTGGATTTGAGCTAGATGCTGAAGCAGGATACCCAAGTTTACTCTAAGATAATTTGAGGTGAGAATGTAAAAAGCATCTGTGGGGACAAATTGCAGGGTTGGAGGAACTATTTGCAGTAACTGAGGTATTCTGCCTGTCAGTGCATACCCGGAAGAGCTATCTCCCACCGCGAGCTCATATATCCTTGGTGTGATGATTTGGGACTGAGGTAAATCGTCATCTCAATAATAAAGTAGCCACAATCCAAAGGAGGATCAGTTGAGTTTCAGACTGCTGAATCTCTGACATGAGTTAGGAATAACCCAATTTTCAATTCTTTTTTTTTCAATGTTTTGGATAAAATGTTGCTTTTGTAAAAAAACCAAATGTTTGTGTATGTGCATCCTTTCAATGTCTTAGCAAACCAGAACATATAGGTTAATAACAAAAAAGAGGAGGTGGCCCAAAGAATGAGCACAAATACTGAGGAAGCCAGAAAGAAGGGACCAGATATTACCCATGCAAGAAAACATTCAGTAGAAAAAGTTTAGAGGCTTGAAATACAATTTTGCTTACTGCATATTTTTCCTATGTAAAAATACAGGTTCAATCTGTGTCTTCCATTTTCCTGAATTTGTCACTCTCTTCCTTCCACAATATTCTCTAAACAGCTTCAACTCATGATTTCTAAGTGAAGGTAAGTATGTATGGTGGGCAGCTTGGAAAGTTGAAATAACAGGGAACATCCTGTGGTTCCGCCTACTGCTTCCAAATGCCTGAATCATTGCATTTCATATGTGGACAGGATCAAGGTCTTTGGAGTAATGGTGTCATTATCTGGGATGACTATTCTGGTTTTGGCTAATTTCTCACAATTACTCCACTCTTCTCCGGAAGCAAGAAAAAGTGAGGTGCGGCTATCATAATGCTGATTCCTGTTTAGTTCTGAAAATCAAAAGGCTTAGAAAATTTGGTATCCCTCTTTCATAATGTAAACACACCAAGGTCATTGAAAGCCTAGCACAGCATGTCCACATCCAGTCCTTGGTACCACTGAGCTGATTTTGATTTGTTTTCATCAGTCTGTGAGATCATTACTATCCTGCTGTATAATTGAATGGTTTTGTATTAGCATCTAGCTTTCTCAAAATGAGTTCACCAACAGGGAGTGAATATGGAGTAGTAACAATCATCTGGGTATATTTCTCCCCAGCAACTTCTCTTATGGAATGTTTGACTTATATTGGAAAGTAAAGTCTCATATTGATAGCTTTTTACTAAATCCTCCTTTTCAATTTCCTCCCATTTCTCCATCATAGGTGCCAAAAATAAAAACTCAATTTTTGGAATGGATGAGTTAGCATATGGCAGTCTTTCTCTATATGATTGTCCCAAATCTTTGATGTCTATAGTCCCTTCATTTGGGGTTTTTATATAAAACTGTCATTGACCTTGTAAGTACCAGCTGTCCTCTTGAAATATGAGGCTGGTAATGATGACACACAGGATTGATAATAACAAATGGTAGTTCATATTTCAGCTGAGTTGGGCTTTTATGCTCTGCTATTAGACCCAAAGTATTCCATATGGATAGAAAATATTAAAATATAATTCAATTGGCTAATCTCTTCTTTTTGCTACCAAGAGGACATCTGGATAGAAACCTACATTGAGTCTGCTCACAAATCAGGTCAGACCTGGCATTGGGGTTAGGTGACACTTTTAAACTGAAGATTTGAACTTCTTGTTTGGGGAGATGACATTCTTATCTGGGATGGAAATTATTTTACCATGATTCTCAGCACTGTCATAGATTTTGTGATTTTGTGAGGGCAAACTCAAAAAAACTGGACTCTTTCATAGTTTAGAATGAAAATTAAGGTAAATCAGGGCCTTGGGAATAGCAAACCAGCAAATAAACAAAATAAAAGAAACTTGAGACTCAAAATAAGTCAAATCATTTTGACTGTAAAACAGTTTCTCTGTACTATCTTGAAAGACTGATCTTTGGTCAGGTTTTGCCTTCTTATATAGATCTTTCTTCTGTTCATTAAGAGACGTTAATACTACCTTGAAAAAAAATTGCTATGGCATGAATATAAAGAGAACTACAAATGTTCAATTTTCCTTTAACTTCCAAAAATAAAAAGACTTTTAAGAAATAAAAAAGAACTTCCTAAGGAAAGCAGGACATAATAAAAACAATAATCATTTTGATGGACATTGGATGTGCCCCAGATCTCCCTGCAAGAACGGACTTTCCCTAGCGGTGATTAGCACCACCAGCAGAGCCATCAACTATCAGCTCCTTCAGGAATTGCCCACCTGCAGAGAGCTACCCCACTTAAGGCCACAATTTTGTGAGATGGTCCATATCCACTGGCTGATAAAGGTTGGGGTATAGAGACCTAGTCCTTTTGTCTCATTATAGGACAGTTGTAACCAGCCATTTTAGATCCAGATGTCAGCCTAGGCAGTCATCAAGCAGCCTCACAGCTCTACTTCTCTTTCTCCCAAACCCCACCTCCTTCCTTTTTGCCACATGTATAGATCCCAAGATAACACACCTAAAAATATTCTGCACACTCAGTTTTAGTACCCAACGTGCAACAACAATAAAACCAATAGAAAATAAAAGTGAAGGATGAATGATATTGTCTCTGAAAATTTCTGATTAGAGTTTTTTGGTTAAGGAAAGAGAAGAAAGCTTGGTGTCTGCAGGTGTGTGTGCATGTGTGAGTGTGAGTGGGGTGGAGAGAGCTTCCCATACAATACCAACTGATTCTATAATACCAGCAGGATGTCCAGGAATTCAAGTCAATTATGACATTGTCTACTTGGAGACAGTATCAGATTCCACAGTTCAAGGGTTACAGGATTGCCCCCACACCCGGTCCCACTTCAGATACCGTCACAAGTCCAGGTTGTTACCTGTTCTTCAGACCAAATGGATACAAGTCAGAGGTTCCCAAGACTCCCTACATAAGTTTGACTAATTTACAAGAGTGGCTCGCACTACTAGATTACTGGTTTATTATAAAAGGATGTAACTCAGCAACAGTCAGATGAAAGAGGTGAGGTATGAGAGAGGATGAGGAGCTGCCACATCTTCTCCGGTTGTACCAGTCTCCCCAAGTCTCCACATGGTTACCAACCCAGAAGTTCTCCAAATTGTGTCTTTTGGGATTTTGTGGAGGCTTTGATTAAATCATTGGCTATTGGCAATCAAACTCAGTCTCCAGCCCCTCTCCCCTCCTGAAGGTGGGGGAGAAAGACCTAAACACTTGGTTGGCTCTCCTGGCAACCAGTGCCCCTAAGTTACCAAAGGGCTTTCTAAAAGTTGTCTCATTACTGTAACAAAAGACATCTTTATCACTCTTATCCCAGGAAGTTTTGAGGGTTTTAGGACCTATGAGCCTGGAATTGTAGACAAAGACCAACTATATATGAGAAATATATTTTGGTTATCTGAATGAGCAGATATATATTTTTCTTATAAATCACAGTTCTCAGAAATCAACAGCCATAGACTCCTGAGCATCTCTGGGTCAGCACCAGGAAGTCGGGTGAAGAATCATCAAGTCTTTTGTCTTTGAATGAGTCTCCCTTCCCCCCTGTGTATAGGAGTCTTGTTAGTTCTATTTCTCATTTGCAGTTGGGAGCAATCTGTGTGCTCACCTATAGGTTGTCCCTTTCCAATAGCCCAAATCTTCAATAGGTTCTCCCCATCACAGATTTTTCAACAGCAGTGACATGAGAGGGACTCACAGAGAGGAAATTCACCTCCTGTGCATTAATACATATCTCTTCCTTAAGACAACTCTACCACAGAATCGATGGCGCCCTTGCTCCAAAGGTTAACACTAATGTTTTCCCCAGAGGTGCTCCGATCCAGAGGAAAAGGAAAAACACATGCTTTGTTCTGATAAAGGAAATAAAATTCTCATGCTGGTTTCTGAGTGCTGTCACATGGGACAAGGAAAACAGAAAGAAATAAGCGTGTTTGTCCTCCTTTTATATTAGCATGCCTAGTGACCTTGAGATAGAACACCCAAATATTAAAAAGACAGCCATCTTAGAAATGGCTCAAGAAATTGGAAGACTTCACAGAATGACAGAGAGAAGAAATTAACTTTTCTATCAGAAAGTCCAATTAAGTTCTGGAGTTTGCATTGAAAATATGTAAAGCTATATTACGCAATGTTCCCACTAGGAGAAAATTGCTTCTGAAAGAAAGGAAGAAGCAAAAGAAAATTTTAGAGGAAAATCCTTTACATTTCAGCAATCAAGTGAAACAGATGGAGAAAGAATTTGTAAAGAGAATTTTCCATTGCAAAAATTTTAGAGTTTTAGTTGTTGTGAATCCCAAATGCAAGTTCAAGTCTTCTAGCTGTGGATTGAAAGCCAATAATCATCTAATGTTCTAATGCTCTGATTATGGCTGTGGTAGTGATGAGGATAATGATAACAATTTTTTTCTGATAACAAACATTTTTTAATGTACCAGGCATTATTCTAACCCAAATAAGCAAGTATGTTATGGCCTTCCATTCATTTGCTTATGCAGTAGAAGTAGTATACAAATTGTTCTTGACACTTAACCTAGTATGTAGATAAATGATACATCTGATTTTCTTTATCAGCAACTCTACCTTGAATTTCACCACCTCCTCTGTGGTCCTACTGACGATTGGCTTATTTAGTTGTGGTGGGAGGTGAAGATTTGTACTTCTCTTTCACAGTATTTACTGGAATAAATATTTAATAGTTTCCCAGAAAATTCTAGTTACTTTACTAAATATACTGCACTCTTTTTGGCAACCTGCTTATTGTTTTAATTCAACTGAACAAGCAATTATTTGTGTTTCTGATGTAAAGATGCTGCAAACAGAGAAAAGACATGGGAGATTAGGTCCTCTGCCAAAACACTGTAGATACCTTGAAAGAGAAAAGTCAGGGGCCCCTGAGTGGCTCAGTCGGTTGGGCATCTGACTTCAGCTCAGGTCAAGATCCCGCAGCTTGTGAGTTGGAGTCCCATGACAGGATCTGTGCTGACAGCTTGGAGCCTGGAGCCTGCTTCAGAATCTGTGCCTCCCTCTCTCTCTGCCCCTCCCCAGCTCACACTCTTTCTCTCTCTCAAAAATAAACATTAAAAAGAGAGAGAGAGAGAGAGAGAGAGAGAAAAGGCAAATGATGGAATGGGCAGGGAATAAACCAAGGCAGAATATCATTAAATGTCGCCGTGTTCTAGGGGTTCTGAGAAGGAGAGAGACCAGCAATGGCTGCATCCAGGAGGGGAGAATAAAGTGAAGAGAGTTGATCAAAGGCTAAGGTAGGTAGAAGGAAGAAAGGTAGCCAGGTTCTCCAGCAAGAGAAACCAATCAAAATGAGACCTATGTGTCTGGAGCCCAGAATTTTCCCTTTCTGTGAGGATAAAATACCTTTGCTGAGCATTCTGATTCTACACAACACAAGATGTCAGATCATTAAAGACAATAATTAACATATTACTTACTGAACAATAAGAGCAAATATAGAATGTATTACTCCTCCAATTTAAGAGAAGAATATAAATCCAGATTAACCTTTTGTACTTTAGAATAACTCAATAATATTTTATTGGTGAATATGTTGAAATAATTTTTTTTAAAGTTGCTTTTTGTTTCTGCTATTGTTTAATAACATTTGAATTGATCTAGAATCATAGGTCATTAGTTGCTCCCTCCTTTGGGCTTCCATAGCATTTTGCATTTAAATCTTCGCCTTAATTATATTGTGCAGGAGTTTTTGTTTCTTTGTTTGTTTCTGTATGTTTGTTTGCTTGTTTTTAAACTGACTTCCATTTAACCAGGTTGCCAAAGTAGATGATGCTCTAACTTCTCTCTATAAAACATGATGACTGATGCTTAGGACATTTAGTGCTTGAAGATTCTTCTCTTCAGTATGTCTTCATGTACTCCACCAGTCGACCTATTTGCTTATGAAGAGTCAGTTGGAGGTTGTCTGGGTGGCTCAGCCCGTTAAGCCTCTGACTTCAGCTCAGGTCATGAACTCATGTTCAGGTCACAAACTCATAGATTCCTGAGTCTGAGCCCCACATTGAGCTCTCTGCTGCCAGTGCAGAGCTTGCTTCAGATCCTCTGTGCCCCTCTCTCTCTATTCCCCCTCCACTCATGCACATGCACTTTTTCGCTCTCAAAAATAAATAAACATTAGAAAAAAGAGAGTCAGTTGGACTGGTTCCCGAAGTTCTTTAATCCAACTGTACTTGTATTGATAAAGGCAAGGTCACTAAAAATTGCTACTAAAATAAAACAGATCTAAGTGATACAACCATAAAAAACTGGTTTAAGGGATCAGACATGATTCTGCACTCAGATTGATGGAAAGTGCCTTTAAATTCCTGCTCCACTTGAAAGAATTTGAAATTAAATGTAATTTATACACCAAACAATGGGTCGATAGTTTTGTGACTCTACATCAAAATATTGGTGAATTAACATATATTTACTTGTATTGAGAAAAATAGTTGTAGTATATGTGTATCATACTTTAAGTACCCAGTTTCTATCTATTTTTTGCTATTAACTGACCAACCACTAGTCCCAATTACAAATAGTAATCTACTATCATGTGATATTTGGTTTATAAGTTTCTATGCGGTTGAGGCAACCACAAGTTCAAGTTCTGACTTGAATGAGTGTTCCCAGTGCCAGAACACTAGAGATGGAAGATCACAGATTCCAGTGGGCTACAAGAGGACCAAGACAAACAGGGGTTCACACCTTTGGAACATCAAGAACTGGTAAAGTTTTAGTAATATTTTGTTAAGTAAAAGCATTAAAGAAGGCTACCATGTGTTATCACCAATATTTTTTAGGATAATTTTAATCATCAAAAAAAGTTGAACATCAGCTAATGAACATTCCTTTAAATGTAGTATTATTGAGGCACCTGGATGGTTCAGTCAGTTAAGCATTCAACTTTGGTTCAGGTCATGATCTCACAGTTCATGGGTTCGAGCCCCCCATGGGACTCTGTGCTGACAGCTCAGACAGAGCCTGCAGACTGCTTCAGATTCTGTGTGTCTCTCTCTCTGCCTCTCCTCCTGCTCATGCTCTGTCTCTCGCTCAAAAATAAACAAACATTTAAAAAAATAAAAAGTGGGGGGCACCTGGGTGGCTTAGTCGGTTAAGTGTCCGACTTTCGCTTAGGTCATGATCTCGCAGTTGTGGGTTCGAGCCCCGTGTCGGGCTCTGTGCTGACTGCCAGCTCAGAGCCTGGAGCCTGTTTCAGTCTGTGACTCTCTCTCTCTCTGACCCTCCCCTGCTCACACTGTCTCTCTCTCTCCTAGAAATAAATAAAACATTAAAAAAAATTAAAAAATAAAAAAAAAAAATAAAAAGTGGCCTGGAGGCAAGATGGCAGAAAAGTAGAAAGCTCTGTGCATTTCGCTTGCACCCATCTCTCAAACAGAGAAGGCCTGCAGTCACACTGAGCCACAGTAGTTTGGGAAGAGAAAGAGACAGAGTACACTGGGAAGGCAACCTCATAAGTGTGGCTACCTTAAGAAACAAGCCAAAGTACACATAGTGGAGAGTCCCAAATATCACTATGAGTAGGGAAATAAAATAACCAAAGTCTCAACAAGAGAAACGAAGAGACACCATTCAAAGAACACTTCCTGAATGGACAGGCCCTAGACAGTCTAAGAGCCATCTTCAATACAGCAGCACCCACAGGGGCAGAGTGCATAAAAAGCTTTTAAAATTAACAAGAGATAGAAAGCTAACCAAAATAATGGAATGGAAGAACTCTTCTTCAAAGAAATTCCAGGAAGAAATGACAGCTAAAGAACTGCTCAAAATAGATATAAGCAACATAACTAAACAAGAATTTAGAATAGTCACAAAAATAATCGCTAGGCTTGAAAAAGGCATGGAAGACATCAGAGAAACTATTGCTACAAAGACTATGGAGCTTAAAAATAAATGAGATACATAATAAAATGGAGGCATCAAGAGGCAGAAAGGAGAATAAGTGATTTAGAAGACACAACTATAGAAAAAGAGGAAGCTGAGAAAAACAGAGATAAACTGATCCAGGAACAGGAAAGGAGAGTTCAAGAGCTCAACTATACAATCAAACAGAACAATATCCGTATCATAGGAATTCCAGAAAAGGAAGAGAGAGGGAAAGGTGCCGAACGAGTCAGAGAACTTCTACAATCTGGAGAAGTAAATAGACATTGAAATCCAAGAGGCACAGAGAACTCCCCTCAGACGAAACTTGAATCGATCGTCTACACGACATATCATACTGAAACTGGCAAAATATAAGGACAAAGAGAATTTTGAAAGCAGCTAGGGAGAAAAGGGCCCTAACATACAAAGGGAAACCTATCAGAGTGGTGACAGGCCTATCACTGAAACTTGGCAGACCAGAAAGGAATGGCAGGAAATCTTCAATGTGATTAAAAGAAAAAATATGCAGCAAAGAATCCTCTATCCAGCAAGCTTGTCATTCAGAATAGAAGGAGAGATAAAAGTCTTTCCAAATAAACAAAAATTGAAAGAAATGTCACCACTATACCATTCCTACAAGAAATCCTGAGGGGGGCTCTGAGGGAAATGTTGCAGGAATGCAAGATACCAGAGACACCACTATAAGCATGAATCCCACAAAGGACATGATGACTCTAAACTCATATTTTTCAATAATAACAGTGAATGTAAATGGGCTGAATGCTCCAATCAAAAGACATAGGGCGGTAGAATGGATTTAAAAACCAAAATCCATCTATTTGCTGTCTACAAGAAACTCATTTTAGACTGGAAGACACCTTCAGATTGAAAGTAAGGGGATGGAGAAATGTATATCCCGCTACTGGAAGTCAAAAGAAAGCTGTAGTAGCTATACTTATATCAAAGTGGACTTTAAAGTAAAGACAGTAACAAGGGATGAAGAAGGGCATTATTTAATAATTACAGTATCTTTCCATCAGGAAGAGCTAACAATTATAAATGTCTATGCACCGAATATGGAAGCACCTAAATATATAAATCAATTAATTAGAAACATAAACACTCTTATGGATAAGAATGTGCTAATAGCAGGGGACTTTACTACTCCACGTACAGCAAAGGATAGATCAACTACACAGAAACTCACTAAAGAAACAATGGACTTGAATGACACATTGGACCAGATGGATGTGACAGATATATTTAGAACTTTACATCCCGAGGCTATGGAATTCACTTTCTTCTTAAGTGCGGATGGCACATTCTCCAAGATAGATCACATACTGGGACATAATGTAGCTCTCAATAAATATAAAAGAATTGAGATCATACCATGTGAACTTTCAGATCTCAATGCTATGAAACTTGAAATCAATCACAGGAAGAAGTCTGAAAAACCTCCAAAAACATGGAGGTTAAAGAACACCCTACTAAAGAACGAATGGGCCAATCAGGCAATTAGAGAAGAAATTTAAAAATATATGGAAACAAATGAAAATGAAAATACAACAATCCAAACTCTATGGGATGTGGCAAAAGCAGTCTAAGAGGAAAATACATTGCACTTCAGGCCTATTTCAAGAAACTAGAAAAAGCACAAGTACAAAATCTAACAGTGCACCTAAAGGAACTAGAGGGAGAGCAAGAGGAGCACCCCAAACTCAGTAGGAGAAGAGAAATAATAAAAATCAGGGCAGAAACAAATAATACAGAAACCAAAAAAACGGTTGAACAGATCCATGAAACCAAGAGTTGGTTTTTTGAAAAAATAAACAAAATTGATAAACCTCTATCCAGGCTTCTCAAAAAGAAAAGAAAGAACACTCAAACAGACAAAATCAGGAATGAAAAAGGACTTATTACAACCAACCCCTCAGATATAAAAGCAATTATCAGGGAATACTATGAAAAATTATATGCCAACAAATTGGATAACTTAGAAGAAATGGACAAATTCCTGAACACACACTCACTACCAAAATTCACACGGGAAGAGATAAAAAATCTGAACAGACCATAACTGGTGAGGAAATCGAATCAGTTATCAAAAATCTCCCAACAAATAAGAGCCCTGGGCCAGATGGCTTCCCTGGGGAGTTCTACCAGACATTTAAAACAGAATTAATACCCATTATTTTCAAGCTATTCCAAAAATAGAAATCGAAGGAAAACTTCTGGATTGATTTATGAAGCTAGCATCAGTTTGATTCCCAAGGAGACAGAGACCCACAAAAAAAGAGAACTACAGGCCAATATCCTTGATGAATACAGATGCAAAAATCCTCAACAAGATACTTACAAATCGAATCCAACAGCACATAAAAAGAATTATCCACCATGATCAAGTGGGATTCATTCCTGGGTTACAGGGCTGGTTCAATATTTGCAAATCAATCAATGGGATACATCACATTAACAAAAGAAAAGATAAAAACCATATGATCCTGTCGATAGATGCAGAAAAAACATTTGACAAAATACAGCATCCCTTCTTAGTAAAGAACTTGGAGAAAGTCGGGATAGAAGGAACTTACCTAAACATCATGAAAGCCATCTATGAGAAGCCCTCAGCTAACATCATCCTCAATGGGGAAAAGCTGAGAGCTTTCCCCCTGAGATCAGGAACACGACAGAGATGCCCACTCTCACCACTGTTGTTTAACATAGTGCTGGAAGTCCTAGCATTAGTCATCAGACAACAAAAGAAAATCAAAGGCACCAGAATTGGCAAAGAGGAAGTCAAACTTTCACTCTTCACAGATGACATGATACTCTACATCGAAAACCTGACAGACTCCACCAGAAGCCTACTAGAACTGATCCATGAATTCAGCGATGTTACAGGATACAAAATCAATGTACAGAAATCAGTTGCATTTTTATACACCAATAATGAAGCAACAAAGAGAAATCAAGAAACTGATCCTCTTCACAATTGCAGAAAAAATCCTAAAATACCTAGGAATAAACCTAACTAAAGATATAGGAGATCTTTATGATGAAAACTATAGAAAGCTTATGAAGGAAATTGAAGAAGACACAAAGAAATGGAAAAACATTCCATGCTCATGGATCTGAAGAATAAATATTGTTAAAATGTCATTACTACCCAAAGCAATCTACACATTCAGTGCAATCCCAATCAAAATTGCACCAGCATTCTTCTCAAAACTAGAACAAACTATCCTAAAATTCATATGGAACCACAAAAGACCCCAAATAGCCAAAGTACTATTGAAGAAGAAAACCAAAACCAGAGGAATCACCATCCCAGACTTTAGCCTCTTCTACAAAGCTGTAATCATCAAGACAGTATAGTATTGGCACAAAAACAGACACATAGACCAATGGAGTAGAATAGAGAACTCAGAATTGGACCCACAAATCTATGGCCGACTAATCTTTGACAAAAGTGGGAAAGAGTATTCAATGGAAATAAAGACAGGCTCTTTAACAGATGGTGCTGTGAGAACAACAACATGCAGAAGAAAGAACCTAGATCATTTTCTTACACCATACACAAAAATAAACTCAAAATGGATAAAGGACCTGAATGTGAGAGGAAACGATTAAAAACCCTAGAAGAGAAAGCAGGAAAAAACCTCCTTGACCTCAACCACAGCAATTTCTTACTTGACACATGCCAAACAACAAGGGAATCAAGAGCAAAAATGAACTACTGGGACCTCATCAAGATAAAATGTTTCTGGCATGGCAAAGGAAACAATCAATAAAACTAATAGGCAACCAACGAAATGGGAAAAGATAGTTGCAAATGACATATCAGATAAAGGGCTAGTATCCAAAATCTATAAGGAACTCATCAAACTCCACACCTAAAAAACAAATAATCCAGTGAAGAAATGGGCAGAAGACATGAACAGACACTTCTCCAAAGAGGGCATCCAGATGATCAACAGACACATGAAACGATGCTCAACCTCTCTCATCATCAAGGAAATACAAATCAAAACCACACTGAGATACCACCTTACGCCGGTCAGAGTGGCTAAAATGAACAAATCAGGAGACTCTAGATGCTGGAGAGGATGTGGAGAAACGGGCACCCTCCTACACTGTCGGTGGGAATGTAAGCTGGTACAGCCCCTCTGGAAAACAGTATGGAGGTTCCTCAAAAAATTAACAATAGAAATCCCCTATTACCCAGCAGTAGCAGTGCTAGGAATTTACCCAAGGGATACAGGAGTGCCGAGGCATAGGGGCACATGCACCCCAATGTTCATAGCAGTACTCTCAATGATAGCCAAAACATGGAAAGAGTCTAAGTGTCCATCAACTGACGAATGGATCAAGAAGATGGGGTATATTTAATGTGTAAACATGGATGGACCTTGAGGGTGTTATGCTGATAAGTCAGGCAGAGAAAGACAAATATCATATGAGTATAGGAGGATTAGGAGGAGCTTAACAGAGGACCAAGGGGGAGAAGAAGTCTGGCCATGCTTGTATGCATGGACATGGATGGAATGTAGAGGAAGATGGGGTATATTTATAAAATGGAATACTATATAGCAATGAGAAAGAATGAAATCTGGCCATTTGTAGCAACATGGATGGAATTAGAGGGTGTTATGCTGAGCGACATGTCAGGCAGAGAAGGACAGATACCATACGTTTGCACATATAGGTGGCTTAGGAGGAAGCTATAGTTGGTGAGAGGGAGGAAGGCAAACCATGAGAGACTCTTGAATGCTGAGAACAAACTGAGGGCTGATGGGGGTGGGGGAGAGGGAAAGGGGATGGGCTTGTGGGAGGGCCCTGGGTGTTATATGTAAACCAACTTGACAATAAACTATTTAATGGGGCGCCTGGGTGGCTCCGTCGGTTGAGCATCCAACTTCGGCTCAGGTCATGATCTCATGGTTCGTGGGTTCAAGCCCCGCACCAGGCTCTGTGCTGACAGCTCAGAGCCTGGAGCCTGCTTCTGATTCTGTGTCTCCCTCTCTCTCTGATCCTCCCTTGCTCACATTCTCTCTCTCTCTCTCTGAAATAAATAAGCATAAAAAAAAAAAGAGTCGGACGACAATAAACGAAAAAAATAAATAAAGTTAAAAAATAAAAAGTAATAAATGTAGTATTATTTAATATAATTCAAAACTCACTACATTGAGGGTGCCTGAGAGGTTCAGCCAGTTAAGCGTCCCACTCTTGGTTTTGGCTCAGGTCATCATCTCACAGTTGGTGAGTTTGAGCCCCATATGGGCCTCTGCACTGACAGTGCAGAGCCTACCAGGGATCCTCTGTCTCTCTCTTCCCTTTCACCCAGTCTCTCTCTCTCTCTTGCTTATTATCTCTCAAAATAAATAAACTTGAAAAACAAAACAAAAACTCACTACATTGTCCTTATTTTGTATACTTTGCCTCAACTATATTACACCGTTATTTGCAGTCTCCACTGATTTAAAGACCAGAAGTTTAACTCCTGAGAGTGTTGTGTAATATAGTGTTTTCTTTTTTAAAAGGCATGTTCGCAGACACTCCTTTCCCCTTGCTGCCTTACATTATTTTATCATAATGTAAAATAAATATGCACATATTATACGGGAACATAAAAGAAATATGAACTCACAGCACCTATCCAACTAAAAAAAACAAATGCAAGTTTAGAAATTAAATACTAACAAAACCACAAAAACAATTAAAATTCAAATTAACAGTACTAATTTATCTTTTTAAGTTTTTATTTATTTATTTTGAGAGAGACAGAGATGGCATGTATGGGGGAGGAGCAGACAGAGAGGGAAAGAGAGAATCCTAAGCATAGTGCAGAGCCCGACGTGGGGCTTGAACTCATGAATCCGTGAGATCATGACCTGAGCAGAAACCAAGAGTCAGGTGCTTAACTGACTGAGCCACCCAGCACCCCATAGTGCTAATTTACTATAATACATGATGTTGCCTTACTGGAACTACATTGCTGATGTAGACTTTAATATATAAGGACATCATCTGAGGTCATATTTTATATGTAGTCAATTTTTATATTTTGACTTCAATAACACTCATCCAAGAATAAATGTTTATTTTCTTAAGTATGATTTTGTTTCCCACTTTAGGATAAATAGTCTTCCTATAGGATCAAAACTCTTCCAATTAATAATAGTCCTAGAATAATTATCATGATGTATCAAGTCTATAATTTGTTTACTTTGAGATAATTTTAATATTGTGGCATTAAAAAAATATGTATATGGGTATTTAATCCAGCTATGGAAATAATGAATATTTTATAGCATATTTATTGTTAATGAAATTTTCCTGGTTAGTATCTGAACAATATACCCACTTGTAAAATAAGCATGACATCAGATGTTACCATATAGATTTTCTTTTTTTAATTCTGCATGTCTACACCGTCACATTTCATGTAATGATCCCAGTCTACCACTTCTCTCATTCTTATGAATTTGAAACCTTCGGCCAGTCAGCATTCTGATGCCAGTTGATGTAAACACAATCACAAATACAAACACAAGCTCAGGCACCCAGAATTACAAGGCTTTAACTTGTTAGGATGTTATCATTTTGATAAGCCAGAATATGCTTACATTAATTTTTAAATTTATCAATTGAACAACAACATAAATTTAAAAATCTTTTTCCAAAAACTGAGATTCCTCAGAACACATCCATGCTTTCCCAGAGTTCCAAAACTTTGGTCCAGGGCTTTGTGAAAGGATGAAGACCAGGAAATTAAAAGGATTTGGGGTATTTAAGAACTTTCTGGAATAAAGCGTCAATTGTCAATTAGGTTTTTTTTTAAATTATTTATTTAAATTTAAGTTACTTAACATACAGTGTAGCATTGGCCATATAACACCCAGTACTTATACCAACAAGTGCCCTCCTTAATGACCATCATCTGTTTACCCCATCTCCCCCAACCAACACCCCTTCCAGCAACCTTCAGTTTGTTCTCTGTATTTAAGAGTCTCTTATGGTTTGCCTCCATCTCTGTTTTTATCTTACTTTTCCTTCTCTTCTCTATGTTCATCCACTTTTAGGTGAAAAAAAAAAAAAGAACAAAATTGGGGTAAAGTAAACGTATGGAAAAGACAGCTTCCTAGGTCAAAGACTACAATAAACAAAGAGGAAGTCAAGAGCTAAAGGCCAATAATGTATTCTAAGGGAAAGACTCAACTGATGGAGGAATTAACAGATAAACCAGCAGGATCCAGGTGCTTAAGAGTTCAACCTGAATGTGGTCATAAAAAAAGTCAGCAAGGCTCTAAGGTCTCTGTGGACATTTCTAGTTCAGTATTTCCATCCCCAAAAATAAAGGGAAGAACTGATACTGTCTATTTTCCTGTTTAGACTGTAAGTTCTTCAATAGCTAGAACATGGCTTTATTCATCTCTGTCCCTTCACTACCTCACATAGTGTCAGGTGCACAGTAGAGCTCAAGAAAAAAATATGGAATGGAATAACTTTTACATTAGAAGATGTAGAATGTTAAATGTTAAAGACCCTGTAAGCCAGTGTTTCCCAACTTCCAAGGTACAGATGAGGAGGTAAATTTATACTTGTCTAGCAAAAGCTTCTGCTGTACTATGGGCAAGACTATTTCATAACATTTATTGAGCATTTACTCTTCAATCCCAGGTCTTTCTGCCTTTAGAGACAGAATTGTTAACCATGTTGATATAATACTTCAAAACAGGTTTTAAAGTCCTTCATCAAGTTACTAACTTATAAATACCTAATTTCAAAAAATCAACAAGATGGACATTATGGTGGAGTTGATCAGCTGTCTACCAAAATTCTTACTCCCCTTTGCATAGTATAGAGTTGCTGGAAAGTGGCAAAGTGACTGCCCAGCCACAAATGACATTTCTCAGCCCCATTTACATCTAGATGAGGCTATGTGAGAGTGGACAGTGAGAGCAAGCTGTGTGTGGCACCTCTGGGCCAGAGCTTTAAGAAGCATTGTACCTTCTCCCAGCTGGATTCAGATGATGATGATTAGATCCTAAGGCAGGCAACAGCAGACTTTTTCTCTAAAAGTCCAAGTAGTAAATAGTCTAGGCCTTGTAGGCTGTAATATTTCTGTTACAGTTATTCAACTCTACCATTATAACGTGAAAGCAGCCATAGACAATATGTAAATGAATGGGCATGGCTGTATTCCAATAACATTTTACTTACAACAACAGGCAGCAGTCCAGATCAGGTCCACTGGCTATAGTTTGCTAACTCCTATGCTAGAGGATTATGGAGCCACAATACTGAAGGAGTCTAAATCCCTATATCCCTGCATGGAAGAGAGACTCCGGACTAACAGGAAACCCACTTTGGATTTGAGAGAGAAATACTTGAGTGAAAAGTAAATTTTTATTTAGTTTGAGTTGATATATTTTTAGTGGGATCTATTTGTAGCAGCTCCTATCATCCTATCAAATAAAAATTGATAAACTGAAGTGTAATATTAGTGTAACAAAAGCCAAAACCCAAAGCCCAAACCCTAAAAATCTATGGTATCAGCCTAAAGGGGAGGTGGTGGGCACCAAGAAAATAAATGCCTAATACTAAAATGCATATGCAGCGGTAAAACTGTCATTTGCATTAGCTTGAAAAGAAGATGAAGTGCCTACTGAGTCTGCAGCTTTCAGTAGAGGGGGTGGGAGGGGAGAAGACTGGAAAAAGCCAGAATCTTAGTGAGTATTGACAGTAGCGTTAGTTGCTTGATTGCTGCCTTTAGTAAGATATTGCAAGAAAGTTATGAATGCAGGCAAAGATTCTCTGGTTAGAGAGTAAAAGTCAAAGAGATCAAATAAGGCTTTCCAGTGTTAAAGAATGCTTCTAGACCTTAAATACGAGGAAACAAGATGGAAACAGATCGAATGACAAACGTCCAATAAGACTCCTCAGTTAAATAAAGTGACTCAGCTATACAGCAAAGATACCATTTGAGGGTACAGCCCCTTACTTAAGCTTATGGCTTTAGAGATCTCAAGATAATTCTCACTAAACTGAGCAAGAAAGACTTCTGGGAAAGGGAGCTAAGAAACAAAACAGAGTTGAGAGCTATATGCAGGAAAGAACTTGGACCTAACTGGAAGCAAATAGATTGAAGCCTATAAGTTCCTGTGGAACTTGCTAGATTGTATTATTGTCTCCTCCTAATAAGATTACATGACTCTGCCCACTGCCTTAACACTGAGGGAGGAATATATTCCCCTACTCCATCAATATCAGACTTTGGCCATTAGAATGGGAAAAGAAGTAATGAATGCTATCATGTTCTGTCATTTATTTACCTTAGGAGCCATTACATCATTCTGCTAATTCCAGATAGGAGTTCATCCCCTAGTGTGGATCCCAGAATGAAGTAACATAGAATAAAATTCTGCCAAACTAGAGTTGACATTTAAGGTGAGAAAAAAATAAATCTTTATTGGTTAAAACTACTGAGTTTTGCCTATGACCACAACAAAACAGCAATAACTATTATGTAAAGAGATGGTAACCCTAGCCCAAAATTTACGATCGCTGTAGCTTTAAAAAAGAGTACAAGTTCCCAAAATTGCACGGGCGAGAAGAAGAGTATGAGATCTGGACAATTCTCAAGAATGGCACACTCCCCAACATTTATTTCAGATGTGGGCAAGGAGCATAACAGCCGGGGGAACCTCCAGAAGACGTAACAGGCTCTGTTCCTTGAGAGCAAGGAGACCAAGGTCTAAGGTAGGAGTTCCTCACAGTCTCTCCCCAGTGCATTCCATCACTGCTATGACTGCTGTGTTTCCCATTGTTTCGTTATCTACAGGAGAGCTTCAGTTGCATGTTTCCCATCCCTGCTCTACCATTGCATATTATCTTTTCCAATCTATAGGTTGCCAGGCCAAAAGAAGACCATTCTTAGAATTAGTGAAAAGGTCTATGTATCGCCAAGAGATCATGGAGTTTGAGTTTGTGGCAGAAAGTGCATGATACTAGTGCATAATTCCTTTGGCGAGGAGTAAGCATGTCCTATGGGTGCAAAGAAGGGTGACCGTAAATATTTACTGCTAGAGGGGCAGACTGTGCAGAGAGTTTGGGCACACATGCTTGCCCTTCCCCTTTGTAGAGTATGGAATTGTCCCTAGGAAGGGACAGCATTTCTCTGCTCCTCTTACATCAGAGCGTGGGGGAGATGACTAGTTCCCACCAAAGGAATGTTTGTGAAAATGATAGGCATCATTCTGGACCATGCCTTATTATTTTTTTCTAATTTTTTAAAAAAAATTTATTTATTTCTGAGAGAGAAAGAGAGAGAGAGAGCAGGGGAGGGTCAGAGAGAGAGGGAGACCCAGAGTCAGAAGCAGGCTCCAGGCTCTGAGGTAGCTTTCAGCACAGAGCCTGATGCTGGGCTCGAACTCACAAACTGTGAGATCATGACTTGAGCTGAGGTCTGATGCTTAACCAGCTGAGCCACCCAGGAGCGCCTGGGCCATGCATTATAAGAAGTAGTTGTACCTTCTTTTCCCCTTTTGTTGACTAGATGCTGATAATAATAATGAGGATTTAGAGAATGATGGAACAACAAGATAGGGAAAGCTGCCTACTGATCAGAAACTGCCTCATACCGGAGTGAGAAATTGACTTCTAAAGTATTTAAGCTATTTAAAAATTTTAAGTTTATTTCTTATGATTGTAGTAATTCTAAGAGTCTCTATTATTGGAAGAATTAAATCAAGAAAAGCAGCTCTGGTGTATTATGGTGGTTAATCTTATGTGTCAATTTGACTGGGCCACAGGGTGACTACATACCTGTGAGATGTGTTTTTCTGGTGTGTCTGTAAGTGTGACTTGGGATGAATTAACATTTGAATTAGTAGATCAAGTAAAGCAGATTGCTCTGTCTAATGTGTGTGGGCTTCATCCAATCAGGTAAAGATCTAAATAGAAGAAAAGGGCTGACCCTCCCAGGATTAAGAGGAACTTGACCTAACTACTTAGCTGGGAAATTGGTCTTTTCCTGCCCTTACACTTGAACTAAAACGTTGGCTTTTCTTGGTCTCAACCCTGCTGGCTTTTGGACTGGAATTCACACCATCAGCTCTTCTGGTCTCAGGCTAGAACTATATACCATTGGATCTCCTGGATCTCCAGCTTGTTGACTGCAGATCTTGAGACATCCCAGTATCCATAATTGTGAGTGCCAATCAATCTATGTATCTATATCTATATCTATACACATACATACATACATCCCATTGGTTCTGTTTCTCTGGAGAATCCTGACTCTTACACATATATTAATTGTTCAGTAACAATTAATCTCATTCTATTTCTAAGTACAGTAAATTAAACCCTATTTTCTTTTCTGCTACCTCAGTTTTGCTTGCATTTATTCCTACTATGTATGTCAGGGAATACTTGCTCCATTCCAGCCTATTTAAAGGAATCTTTCCTGCCCATGCAAGAACGCACTATAAGTTTATAAAAACTAACCTTGGAAAATAGCTTTGGTCTCTGGAATTCATCCAGAACATATCCTAGAATATTTATTCCCATGCATAAATGGTTATTGTCACATTCCCTTACTTTACAACCTCCACTGTGTACTTTACTGCCCATCCTGATTTTTAGTTCAAATTCTGATCTTTCATACTGGCTATACATTGAGCCTATTAGACACAATGATGATATTTGCCCTCATCATTTCCCTCCACTTCTGGCTTTGTCCAGGACTCTAGTCCCACTCTCCACATCCATAGGGAATCCTTCTGGAAAAGGAGATTTTTGTGTTCCATGGATTTAAAAGTGGCTTCCTCTTACATTTAGCTGAAGACTGATATATCCAAGGATATTGAGTAGCTTCATGAATCATGTCCTTACTCAGGAAACTAAAAAGCACATTTGACTAAATACCATTACTGTGCATTACTAAATGTCATCCCCCTCATGAGTTGCATGTTGGTAAGCCTGTTCATATATCAAAAAACTAATGGGGTCCTTTATCCATAACCCAAACTCCTCTTTATTACTATTCTATCATAGTTAAAGATGTTAGCCACTTGAGCACAGGGACTTTGGCTTGTTTGCCGCTGTGCTCTGAATTCCTAGAAAAGAACTTAGCATTTAAATATTTGTTAAATGAGTGACTAAAGACTTATAATCTGTGCCCCCATATCCTTTTCTTTACCTTGAAACGACACTACCAGCACCATTAATATCTTTATTAAGTCTCCAGTTCACCTCCTCCCTATTCCCTAGTGTTCTAAGTTTGTAATAAACTGAGATGTAGGGGCCCTGTTCCTGTGGAGTTAGCTCAAATGTGCTATAAGAACATTAGATCTAGTACCTAGGTTCCAGAAAAGCAGACATGTTTACTCTCATTGCTCAAAATCAATGACTTCTACAAGTTCCAAAGCACTAATTGCTATAGTGATCCCTCAGTCCAACTTCTATAAGTACATTGGGATTTTATTAGGATTACTAATGTCATTACCAATACCATTTGAGATAGTAAACTACTCTTGCTAATCCCTATTATAGACCAGCTCCACGAAACCTTAAGCTTGATAAAGCTAAGACTTTTATGGAATCTACAGCTTTGGGCAAAATAGAAAGAATAATAAGTGATGACAGCTTTGTAGGAACATCTAAGCTCATTCATGAAATACATGAACACCAAATACACCAAATGGTGATATTGCTGAGCTGTTACAACAATCCTGCTTTCCAATGAATTATAAAGGGGATACTCCATGCGTTTCTGGATGAGAAGATTTCTTTATGCACTTGACTTTCAAAGAACTCTTCTTGGTTTAGTGTTGTAGATGGGTTGCATTTTGTCTAAAGTACATGATCCAGTGATGCTAGAGAAAGTGAGTGGTATTTTATTTAATATGGGGGTTCACTGCAAAATCAAGAATTCCATGTTATTTCTATTTTTTTCTGGCTATACATGATATCTAGGGTTTTCTGGTCTTTAGCTCTCATCCAACGGTTGTCAAAGTGTATTTCCATACTAGCATTACCATTTACAAACCTGTTAGAAATTTGCATTCTCAGCCTCCATCTCAGATTTATTTGATCAGAAACTAGTGGGCAGGGCCTAGCAATCTATATTTGACAAGCCCTGCAGATAATTCTGATAGATTCTCAAATTTAAGAACCACTGCTCTAACTTGACTATACTTGGGAATTCTTTACATGGGGAAAAGGGTTTTCTTGGTACCTACATGTGACCATGGTCTCACAGTCATTTAAAATCTCATTCATCTCAACTTTAAACCTTATCTTCTCTGATCCTTCATTAACTTTCATGATACAGCAGCAACCGTTATTTAGAGGAAAGCATATTTCAGAAGCAGATCCAAGTCTGGTGGCCTCTGCTCTATGATCCTTCGAGAAGTTGATTCCAGCCTGAGCCAGTTACTCTGCATGGGAACAAGTGGTGTTAGAATGTGTAGATCTTCTTCTAAGAGACCCTGAGTGATGCTTCTAGACAACCATGAATAACTGAGGCAGACCTGTAAACTCAGTTCATGCCAGATGAAATGGACTACTTTATGCTGATATCTGCACTACGTGCTATGCAAATGGAGTTGCCTGACTTTACTATGAAAGTCAGACTATCAGGGGATAGAAGAGAGACCCAGCCCCAGGCAATCCTCTGACACTGTGGCAGTTAGTGAAGATAATGTGCCTGAGGGGCAGAAATCCAGTTCAACACTGGGATGGATGGTTCTTACGCCATAGAGTATTGGTAAACAGGGTGTCCTATCTAGAAAAATGACACATGTTTTTTCCTGCCTTACCTCCCCCACCTAATATCTCTGACCTAATACAACACTAACTATTGCCATTTTCTTTATTTTCTTATTCTTGGTGCTCAGATATTGGGGTCACATCTGTGGCCCTCTGTTTTCTCAGTGCTAATATAGTTTACAAATATTGGTTAAACACCTAGTATTTACCTGGCATTGAGAATACAACAATAAATAAAGCTGATTATGCCTTCTTCCTTCCCTACCTCAGTTTTGTATCCATTTATTGAGCACATACTATGTGCCAGGCACTAGGCTGATAGATTTATATATATTTTCTCAAATAACAGATGAGGCATGTAAAATTAATACCTTTACAGATTAGGGCAATTACTGCTCACATGAATAAAGTACTTTCCCAAGGTCAAACAGATGGTACTTGGAGAATTTTGGACTCAAGCTGAGGTTAAGGCTGATGAACGCCATAAAATACAGCATTGGCTATTTTACAAAGCCGTTTCACTTTTTAGTGATTTAGTGAATTAGTTCAGCCTCTCTCTCCAGAACAGTCACTCCATCCTATCAAGAGCCTTTTAAGTGAGTTTGAGTCAGCTATGTAACTAAGCCTTAGATGAGCAAGAAGAGCTCATTGGCTTATACAGATGGAACTTTTTAGACTAGTCCTATGCCATCTATTTGGATCAACAACTTAACTAATTTTATTCTCCAGCTTCTGTTTGATTCTGTATCAACCCCTTTGAATAATCTAATTTGGCTAGACCAGCATGTTCCCTCGGATCTTGGCATTTGTCCTCAGGTACCCAGAACCTTGCTGGTGGCTAAGTCACATTTTTTTTTTTTACCTTTTTTACTGCATTTCTGATTTATTATATTGAAAGCTTCAGTCACGAGTTAATGCTTACATTCAATATATCAATTTTATTCCTATTTATTGTGATGTAAAATATCACTTGTTCTCTTACACATTTCACATGAATTTGAAATGTCACTTTTTTTTTTTTTACAAATAGTTTATTGCCACATTGGTTTCCATATAACACCCAGTGCTCATCCCCACAAGTGCCCTCCTCCATGCCCATCTCCCCCCTCCCCCCCACATCCATCAGTCCTCAGTTTGTTTCTCAGCATTCAAGAGTCTCTCATGGTTTGCCTCTCTCCCTTTCCCCCACCATTTCCCCCCTTCTTCTCCCCCTTGGTCCTCAGTTAAGTTCCTCCTAATCCTCCTATATGTGCAAACATGTGATATTTGTCCTTCTCTGCCTGACTTATTTCGCTCAGCATAACACCCTCAAGGTCCATCCATGGTGCTACACATGGCCAGATTTCATTCTTTCTCATTGCCATGGAGTATTCCATGGTATAGATAAACCACATCTTCTAGATCCATTCGTCCGTGGATGGACACTTAGGCTCTTTCCATGTTTTGGCTATTGTGGAGAGTGCTGCTATGAACATTGGGGTACATGTGCTCCTATGCATCAGCATTTCTGGATCCCTTGGGTAAATTCCTAGCAGTGCTATTGCTGGGTCATAGGGGAGATCTATTGTTAGTTTCCTTAGGAACCTCCACACTGTTTTCCAGAGGGGCTGTACCAGTTTACATTCCCACCAACAGTGTAGGAGGGTGCCAGTTTCTCCACATCCTCGCCAGCATCTAGAGTTCTCTGATTGGCTCATTTTAGCCACTCTGACTGGCGTGAGGTGGTATCTCAGTGTGGTTTTGATTTGTATTTCCCTGATGAGGAGCGATGCTGAGCATCGTTTCATGTGTCTGTTGGCCATCTGGATGTCCTCTTTGGAGAACTGTCTGTTCATATCTTCTGCCCATTTCTTCACTGGGTTGTTTGTTTTTTGGGTGTGGAGTTTGGTGAGTTCCTTATAGATTCTGGATATCAACCCTTTATCTGATATGTCATTTGCAACTATGTTTTCCCATTCCGTCGGCTGCCTATTAGTTTTGTGGGTTGTTTCCTTTGCTGTGCAGGGCTAAGTCACATTCTAAGACCCTTAATACAGTGGAAATGACTAGCCTGGCCAGTCTTTGAAAAATTGTCTCACCAGGGAAGTTGCTGATCAGATGAAAAATTCACATAATTTACCATTTTAAAAACCTAATTATATTGGAAAACTCTGGCATAGTTAAACTTTGCTTGAATTTAACATGACCATCATCTTAAGTTGTCCTTCAAGACACTTTTTACAGGAACAGCATGGCCATTCCACTTGCAGACAACTCTTATACTGGGATTCTACTAAATTTTTCCTGTGATGTTGTTGCTGTTGTTGTTTTTTCACCCATTTTACTTGTACAGAATCTATTCCTTTTTGCACAGTACTGTTACTCAAATATTCTCATCATCTGTCAGGTTCCTTGTTGTGCCAAGTCACAGCCCCTCCCACTTCCAAGTCTTCTCAATCTGGCGAAACCTCTCCAGTCCATTCAAGTTTTCCTTATATCAGCGTCTCCAATTTCATCACTGTTAGGGTTATTCCCTTCTAATTACTCTCTAGTTTGTCTAACTCTCTCTGGAACTATGGCATCCAAAATTGCACGTAATTCTCTAGGACCTTAAAACATATCTTTCTTTGAGGCGCTTGAGTGGCTCAGTTGGTTAAGCATCCAATTCTTGATTGCGACTCAGGTCATGATCTCATGGCTCTGCACTGACCGTGGAGCCTGCTTGAGATTGATTCTCCCTCTCCCTCTCTCTCTGCCCCTCCCTCGCTCACACCCTCCCTTTCAAAGATAAATAAGTATTAGAAAAAAAACCCGCATCTCTCTTTTAAATGTGATTATGAAATATTCTAGACAAACAAAATGCATAAAGACTATTATACATAACACCCATGTATCTATCACCAAGCTTAAACAGAGTATTATTGAGTGATGAAGCCTCCTATTTAACCTCCCCTTCAACCTAGTCTTAACCTCCAGAGGTAATGGCTGGAGGATATCGCCATTATCATAAACAGAATGATAATCACTGTTTACCAATCCAATGTATTTTTTATGCCAAAGATTATTTAAAATTATCCTTTGTACTGCTCATGCTATCTCAAGCTAATAACTATCAACTGTGTTTTTATAAACCTTCTGAAGGGAGTTAGTACCAGCAATAGCTCTTTCTCTTTGTTCCCAGTTTTTCATTATTATTCCTTCCAATGTTTTTTTTAATGTTTAACTTTAATTCTTACTTAATTATCAGTTAAGATAATTAAATCTAGAACTGACAACAAGCATTCTCCTTCTTCTGATGTAATCTTTTCATGTCATTTTGAAGACACTTTTCAAATCTTCGGTGCAACTATCTCTTCACCAATCTGGGTAGGTACTATAAATAAGAGCACTTTCTGTTTTCTTCTCAGGAAGTTTGAGTCATGAAAACTGTAATCACTTTCTGTTATCGGAGGTGATATTAGTTTGGTAGTCTGAGCCTCTCTTGGGAAGATTAGGTTTTTCTCCTCTATCTCTGTGGTCCCATAAGTCATCAATAGGTTAATCTTCAAGCTGAATCCAGCAGATATGTGAGCTTCCCGGAAGGAATTTAAGTGATTGCATGTATAACATATTCTCTGTTCCAAAGCCAGTAGCAATTGAGTAAATTTCCCAATATTCAGGGACTGTTGCTTATACTGGGATCTCAAATTCTTCAAAGGAGTTGATCAATAAAATAGAATAGCTAGCGAGATGATAAACAGCTTAAGAACTGCCTTTAACAATGTAGCTTCAAGGATACTCTGAATACATATTTTAGAAGAAAATATTTCAAGTTTTTGCTGCTTAAAATAGACTCTTCAATGAAATAACGTTTGATTTAGATGCTGGTGCAATTGAAATAAAACTAATTCCAAAAATATTTTTCCATATTAAAGAAAAATGGCTTTACTTTCTGTTACCAAATGGATTCTATCTTCATTAGCTAGAAGGCAGCAGACAAATCGCTTTTGGCAGATTATAGAAAAAAAAAAAGTTAAATGTAGTTTATACCCTTGAGAAAGATTATATCTGAACCTTTAATATTAAATAACCTGGAAAATGTACAAATCTCTATAGTCATCAAAGTGAAATGTTAATCAAATGTTATATAGTTTCAGCATTACTAATAAAGTTGTGTCCTTTATTTGTCCAAAAGAGAAGTCTATCAAAGAGAATAAAAAAAGTCTGGAAAAAATGGATTAAATTTGTAGGATCCCCAAAACTAAAATAATATAGCTAAATAACCACGATTTTCCCCTTTTATGGAAAGTTATTAAAATAAAGAAAAAAACAACTTTATGTATTTATCACCAAAAATTAACAGATGCTATTAACATTTTCACATTTTTGCTTCAGATTTTAAAATGTAATAAAGGAAATAAAATATTTCAGAAGAAGTTAAAATTTCCTTTGTCTCTCCCCCAACCTCTAGTTCCAATTTCCTCTTTTCCTTCCCAGAGGCAGTTTCTACCTCACCAATCAAGAATGCAATGTGTAGAGGCGCCTGGGTGGCTTAGCCGGTTAAGCATCCGACTTTCCCTTAGGTCATGATCTCGCGGTTCGTGGGTTCGGGCCCCGCGTCGGGCTCTGTGCTGACTGCCGGCTCAGAGCCTGGAGCCTGTTTCAGTCTGAGACTCCCTCTCTCTCTGACCCTCCCCTGCTCATGCTGTCTCTCTCTCTCTCTCTCTCTCCTAGAAATAAATAAAAACGTTAAAAAAAAAAAAGAATGTAATGTGTATCCTTTAGTTTTTGTGTTTATACTCACTATATTTAGGTACTCTTTTTATTTGCTTTTAATTTACATAAGTGCTCTGATATGGTAGCTATCATTTTTGAAACTGTTTTTCGCATTCTGTTACTGAGAACCATGCATGTTTAGTATAGGTCTAGGTCATCCACTTTAATTGCTGTATAGTATTTAATTTCATCACACAATTCACTTATTCACTAATGGAGAGTTAGGACATTTCTAATAAGTTGCTCTTTTAAGCATTGCTGCAATTGGTATCTTTCACATATCTTCTTGTGCACATGTGAAGTTTCTCCAGAAACTTACACTGTTAGGTGGGTGCAATTACCAAAATATTCTCCATATCCGTTGTACCAATTACAGCTCCACGCCAGAGTTCTTGTTTCTCTGCATCCTTTCTAGCATATGGTATTGTCAGTGTAGTGAACATTTGTCATGCTTTTTGGCTACCCAGTATCCTGAACATCCTTCTATATCTGGAGAATCTCCAATTATGAGTCTCTACCTCCCACTACAGACCTCCACACTCTCTTTCCCACCCTCCCTAGACTTTTGCCAATCAGACTCACCCACAGCAGATCAGGAATGGAAAACCAGAGACATTCCATTCAGGAATGGGAAAACAGGAAACAGGTGCTCCTTAGAATCCACTGTTAAAGAAAAAAGTAAATAAATTTACTCTACTGAGTAAATTTAAAGATCTAATTGGCTTTATTCATGATTCATGAGTCAGGCAGCGTCTAAAAAATAGAAGGGTATTCTGAGGAGCTGTACAAAATGGGAGGCTTTTAACGGCAGAAATGGGGTGGAGGGGGCTGATAAAGAGATTACTAGCAAACAAAAAGAAAAAATTATTTCAGGGCAGATCACCTTCCCTTAGAAGGAAGGGCAGGAGGTCTTATCATGATTACCTATCTATGCTAATCGGGAAATTACAGACCTATTTGTTTGAAATTCCACTTCTGGGTGAAGCTAAAACTACGATCAGGTTAGATATTAGTCTTGATGGACTTCAGCGTAAGTGACTCCATTTTTTACCTGTTTTGAGAGAGAGAGCAAGTGGGGGAGGAGATGAGAGAGAGGGAGACACAGAATCTGCTGCAGGCTCCAGGCTCAGAGCTGTCAGCACAGAGCCCAACATGCGGCTCAAACTACAATCCATGAGATCATGACCTGAGCCAAAACCCTGGACCTGCTTCTTTTCTTTTTAAAAATTTTTTTTCTTAATGTTTTATTTATTTCTGAGAGAGAGAGAGAGAGAGAGAAAAGCATGAGCAGGGGAGGGTCAGAGAGAGAGGGAGACACAGAATCCAAAGCAGGCTCCAGCAGGCTCTGAGCTGTCAGCACAGAGCCCGAGGCGGGGCTTGAACCCACAAACCGTGAGATCATGACCTGAGCCGAAGTTGGATGCTTAACCGACTGAGCCACCCAGGCGCCCCAGACCTGCTTCTTTTTAATACCACTCTTGGCAGCAGCTACATCCATTTTTCAGAGGCCTCAGAAACAGAGGTTCCAGAAGCAACATTCTACACTGGTACTGGTGATACAAACATTGATTGGTATTTAGGATTTCTGAATAGCTGTGGAGTTTCAGTGTCCTAGAAAGGTGTGATTTGGGGGCAAAGCCCCTGGTCCTCCTTTAGACTCTATATTTTCCAATAGGCATCTGATTATATCTCTAAATAGGGTGGACCTTGGAAACAGGCTGCCTGTGTAAAAACCATTGTTTTTTGACAAACTGCAACCTCAGGGAAATTAACCTTTCAGAGTCTCTGCTTCTTCATCCATAGCAAGTGGGAAGTAACTGAACCTATCCTAAAGAGTAGTGAGGATATAACGAGTAAATACAAATAAGACATTTAGAACTGTGCCTGCACATAGTGAGTAATCAGTAAATGTTAGCTACTATAATTTAAAACATTCTTTTACTTCTTAAACAGTGCTGATTTCTGTAGTTTGTAGCTACAACACTATGTGTGATCTATTCAGATGCTTTTATTTTTTCTAATTTGATAGATGAGAAATCATATCTTATGGATTTTATTGCATTTTCCTCAAGGCTAGTGGAACTAACCTTTTTTTCCCCCCTCGTGCTTATTGGTTATTTGAATTTCATCTTCTGTGAATTGACTGTTAGTAGCTTTTGTGCATTTTCTACTGGGTTATTTTTCTTATTGAATTGTAGGCTGTCTTTATATATTCTAGATACTAAACCTTTGCTTTATGTGTTGCAAATATCTTCTCCCAGTCTGTCACTTGCCTTTAACTTTGTTTATAGCTTCTTTTATCATGCTGAAGTTTTAAATTTTGATGTGATCCAATTTATTAGGCTTTTCTTTTATCAGTTAGGCTTTTTGTGCTTTGTTGAAATTCTTTCCTATCCTCAGGTCATAAATATATTATCCTATTTTTTTCCTAAGAGGTTGAAAGCACTCTTATTTTTTTCTTACATTTCAGTGTTTATAGTATAATGACCATGATTTTTAAAAATAAATTATGTAAAAGGTTATAGGAATAATAACTTTCCATTATTTCTCAGCAAGCTGGCTCACCAACAATGAGTACAGCAGAATTGTCCTTTTAGATATTGCAGGTTCATCTCACTAAGACACAGAAAGCAAAGAGGCAGGCTATCAGGAAAGACTGATAGTACAAGCTGATGAGAGTCTAATTTTCTAGGGCCTCATCTTTTTAACAGCCCTTCCAATTACATGCAAGCACACCTCACACGTGGTTTAGATCTATCTATCTAACTAGAGGTCAGAAATCAGGAGATAGTGCTTATGTCATGCTAAGATTAATTGTAATTTCCCCTAAGGAATTCTAGGCTGCAGGGTGAAGAACAGAATGAAGGAGAAGCATGGAAAACATCTTTGGGAGGCTCAGTGTCCTCTCGCCACTGCATCCGTGCTCTTGACTCAGGATGGAAATGGATGGTGTCATTTTAAATTAATCATTTCCAAACTTCTTTCCATATCTGTTCGGGCCCAGAATAGAAGCCCGGTGTTACGATTCTTTCTACCACTCAAATAAAAATGACTGTTTTCATTTGCTTCCATATCTCGCACTCAAGAGTCCATATAAAGTTGGATTTTGTGCACATACTATACATTCACTTACTTATAACAACTAGGTTAGTTGTGCTTGAAGCTGAAATCAGTGAGGGTACTGTAGTGTAGCTGGAAAGACACAGCTGAAACATTTGGAAACACTAATTACACTGCTCTGGGCTTGGAGTCCTACCAGTAGATATCCGAGATTCATATGGATGGATTAAGGCATTCATTTTCAAACTCCAGGGTCCGTGAGAAAGAGCTGAAGAGCTTATAAAAGTAAAGGTTCTAACTCGGTAGGTTAAGAATGAGGGCCAGGCATCTGCATTTTTATATGCACTCCCAATATAAATGGTCCATGAATCTCTCTTTAAGAAAATGGAGGCTACATTATTTTATCTCTAGGGATCTTCTGTAGAATTCTAAAGCCTCCAGATCAGAGTAACACATTATACATCAATGTCAATCAATTATCAGTTTTGCTAGTCATTTAAGATCCTTGGTGGAAATGGATCTGGGAAAAAGTACCTTTTGCTGAAGGGAAAAGCAGAAGTAGGAATCAATTTAGAGTGTAGAGTGGCATTGTCTGGAAAGGAGAGGTTTTTGGTAGATCAGGAAACACACAAGAGACATGTCAACTCTGTACATGGGAACAGGGATGGATCATTGGGCGTGACTCACTTGCTGATCTGAGCCTCCAGCTATGCCTATGAACATGGCTTGATCTTGGGCCTCTTCTCAAATGACATTCTCTCCCTAGCTTATCTCACTTGGGGCAAATTTTGTGATATGTGAATTATATCTCTATAAAGTTTTTAGGGGTTTCTTAAAGCATATTGTATACAGCAAAAGGCAAAATTAATAGACTCAAAAGGCAGGTCAATAGAACATGTCCAAACTTGAGTACAAAGAGCAATTTTTTTGAGAGAGAGACAGAACATGAGGGAGAGGGGCAGAGGGAGAGGGCCAGAGAGGATCTCAAGCAGACTCTACACCCAGTACTGGAGCCCAGTGTAGGGCTCCATCTCACAACTCTAGATCATGACCTTACTCAAGAGTCAGACGCTTAACTGACTGAGGGACACAGGTGCCCCAAGCAGCTTTTTAAAAAGCATGACACAGAGAATAAAAGAGATATGGAGGACCAGGCCAAAAGAACTAATAAAGAAATTAATATGGCAGTAGCAATATTTGGAGAAATATTTGTGCATTTTATGAAGCTGTTAAGAAGTACTAATCTATAGACTCAAGAATTTCAACAAGTCCAAAACAACACAAATACAAAGAAAACTGTATCTTGGCACATCATAAACTGCTAAAAATCAAAGATAAACAAATACTTAAAAATACCAGCATGTCTTACCCGAATTTCACACAATGGTTCTAGAAGAAGTGGAAGCAAGAAAGGAAAGTGTTGGGAGAGCCTGGACCAAGTGATGACATTGTTCCCAGGATTGGGCAAGGACTTGGTATAAAGGAAAACCTATAATTTTCTGCCTCTGATGTAGGAAAAACCTAGTTCTTCCCTACTGTTGCTCTTTATCCTGTGTGTCACCTCTATAATTCACACAGAACATTTCAATTCTGGCATTCTGGTCACCAAGCATGTGGGTTCCCCGCCCCCCTTCCCCCCCAACAAGTAGCTGGTTGTCTTACAATTCAACTCAATTCTGACACAATTTGCTTGGGAGATAGTGTTAGATCCCACATGTAAGGGCTCAGCCCCATAAGACCATCTTTCAACCCCCACTTCAGATGCCAGTTGAAAGCCCAGGTGATCACTTGTGCTTCTGACCAACTGACTATAAATTGATTGTTCCAATGACCCTCTCTTCAGGTTTAAATTTATTTATTTATTATTTATTTGTTTATTTATTTGAGAGAGAGAGAGAGAGAGAGAGAGATAGCGTGAGCAAGGGAGGGGTAGAGAGAGCGGGAGACACAGAACCTGAAGCAGGCTCCAGACTCTGAGCTAGCTGTCAGCACAGAGCCCGATGCAGGGCTCGAACCCACGAACTTCGAGATAATTACTCGAGCTGAAGTTGGTCGTTCAAATGACTGAGCCACCCACCTGCCCCTCCTCAGGTTTAAATAATTTGCTAGAGTGGCTCGTAGATATCAGGAAACATGTTCATCATTTTATTGAAGTATATGATAAAGAAGACAGATAAACAGCCAGATGAAGAGATACAGAGGGTCTGTGTGGGAGGGTCCTGAGCACAGGAGTTTCTGTCCTCATGGAGTTGGGATGCATCCCCCTTCCAGTGTGCATGATGTACTCACCCCCTTGGAAACTCTCAAATCCAGGAGGATTTGGAGGCTTATCATGTAGGCATGATCAATCATTAACTCAATTTTCAGGCCTTTGTTCTCAAGAGAATGTGGTTGGAGGTGATGGGGGGGGGGGCGGGGCAGACAAAAAATTCCAAATTTGTAATCATGGCTTGGTCTTTCTGGTGACCAGCCATCATCCAGGAGCCCTCCAGGAATCCACCTAGAGTTGCCTCTTTCGAACAAAAGACAGTCCTGTCATCCAGAAAATTCAAGGGATTCAGGAGCACTGTGCCAGGAACCTGGGGCAGAGATAATATATATTTTTTCTATTGTCTCACACCTAGTATTTAAATAAGGAAGAGAGAAACTGAAGCACAATGAAAGGGCATTCTAAAGCCAGGGTGGCACATGTCTTCTGGCATAGTCTAGCCTCAAGGACCTTCCAAACATGATCTCATCCTGAGTGCACTTTGGTAACAATGTTGGAATTTATACTCATTGATTTAAACCAATCATAGGGGCTTCTAGTAATAGGATAATGATCCACAGGTTGGGGGAAGGATTATCTCCATAGAGACCTCACTTGAGGCACACTGATAGAATAAAGACCTTTCTGAGCAGGAGAATGCAATGTGCTTTAGAACCATGCACAATTGGGTTTGAATTCTAACTCTACAATTGACTGGCTCTGTGACTCTGGGAATTCACAAATTTTGGTTTCTTCATCTGGCAAATGGAGATAATATTTATCTTGCAAAACTCTTGATAAGATTAGATGAATATATATACATACATATATATTAAAAATAGATAAGAATATATATAATCCTGGCATAGTGGGTTGTCTACAACATTAGTTTGCCTTCAACTAGAAAATGAGAGGAATCAAATTTCCATGCTCTAATTTCTGACACCATATCAGAGCAAAAGGCTTAGTATACTTGCCAGGGTTAATAAAAATCATTATTATTTTCAAAGAGCTTTATATTTGGTTATTTAGTTTTTATATTATTCCCTAGAGATATGACTTTATCCAGTTAAGTCAAAATTGTTTGCTTTACCACTGTAATGTTGTTTAAGAGTTTTATTCTGAGGGAACCTTGAGCTTTTATGTATCCTAACAGAATAAACGCATTAAAAAATATTTCCAAGGACCTCTCTCCAAAAAAGTTTTTTTTAAAAAAGTAAAATGCTAAAAATATGCAATCTAAAATGGACTGGCTATTTGAGTTTTATAAATACAGTAGAATTTTCATCACTCATGCCACTCCTCCAGCTTGTTGCATGGATAAACTATCGCCTTTTACTTATAAAATTAGGTTTAAGGAATAAAAATTTCTCTATTCAGCAGAAATTCTAGTCTGATCACTGCTCGTGATCATTGATCTCTATTCATTATAAATAATTTCCAGGTGTCTCAGTGTTCTGAATATTTTGGCATACATTTTTGACTTCCTTGCAAGGGGATTCAAAACTGAATGAATTTTCTCTTTAGTCTTCTGAAGATAACCCAAAGATGGCTCCTGGTGAAGTTATCTCTGTAACATTTTCTGTGTTAGATGCAATCGCTCTCCCATGGATATATTGCTATATGTGGGGAATTTTTCCCAACAATGTCAATTTCCTTCTTGATATTTCAATTAGTAAGTTGCTAAAAGATTAAAAGAACATTGGATTAAAAACAAATTACTAACATAGAGGAGCTTTTGTACTTGTTGGGTTGTGGAAAGTATTGAGTCTTTAAGTTCACTCAAACATTTTTTTTCTCACATCTCTTTGGTATCATTTTGTTCAAAAACTAATGTGTATTATTGCAGTTGATTGGATTATTTAATCTGTGACAGTGATTAAAACATTTAGAAATGCAGTTCTTATTAGCTGGGTGATTTATAAATTCTTAATTTTGTAGGAGCAATGATCACTTTTTTTTTTCTTTGTGGTCAATGTTGATTATTCCATTATAATAGGTGAGTCAGCAAGCATATTAACCATAATGATGTTTGATGGTTAATCAGTATCTTCCTCCTGGGGAAGTTCCAACCACTCTATAAAGTTAAGATAAGTGATAAACAAATCTCAGAGATCACAGCATTCACTCCTGAAATGTCTCCCCTAGGGTAAAATTGCCATTGCTTAATAGTGCAGAGTGATGTTTCATGCTGTTTAGAGGAAGTAAGCAAGAAGGAAGAGGTCAAGTCCCATTTCCAGGCAACTGAATAAGAATTCCTTATATTTCAGTGACATATCCAAAATTTCTGGAGTATCTCAGGCTGTGACTCAGGCTTCTGTCCTTTGTATCCCATTGAAATGTTATGGATATCAGAACTGGCAGAATGTCAAACCTGTATTAAAGCAAGGCTTTATCTAGGGCATGAAAGGTGAAATCTGGTGTATGTGCTGCTGAAGCGAGCACATGAAAGGTGAAATCTATACTTTGAGCCCATTTCTAGACTGGGAGAGCCAAGATAGAGAAATCTATTAATAAGATGGACAGAAAAAAAATTATTTGGATATCTTAGAACAAATTTCTTAGGTAAACATTATTTTCTTACTCTGTTAGTTTTGAAGAGAAAATAGTCTTTCAATGAAAATGAAATTACAATGTAATATGACAATATACTCACTCTGGTTAACAAACTCTGAGATGACTCCTAGTGACCCTGACCTCCTGGTGTTTACATCTTTGTATAACTCTTTCTCCGTGACTGCAAACGGGACTTGTGATATGCTTCTAACTGATAGAATGTGGCAAAGATGGTGGAATGTCACTTCTATCATGTTATATAAGACTCTGTATAGACAGGCCTCATTTCATTGTTTCATTTTGTTGTCCTTTGCAGATAAAAATCACATTTTTTGCAAATTGAAGATTTGTGGCAACACTGTATCAAGCAGGCTTACAGCACTATTTTTCCAACAGCATTTATTCAGTTTGTATCTTTGGGTCACATTTTGGTAATACTCACAATATTTCAAACTTTTAAAGTATTCTTATATTCATTACGGTGACCTGTGATCAATCATCTTTGATGTTGCTGTTGTAATTGTTATGAGGTGCCATGAGCTATGCCCATATAAGATGGCAAACTTAACTGAAAAACGTTGTATGTGTTCTGACTATTCCACCAACTGGCCACTCCTGCACCTCTCCCCCTCTCCTTAGGCCTCCCTATTCCCTGAGACCCAATAATTTTGAAAATAGGCCAATTAAGAATCCTACAGTGGCCTCTATGTGCTTAAGTGAAGGGAAGCATTGCATGCCTCTCACTTTCAATCAACAGCTAGCTAGAAATGATTAAACTGAGTGCGGAAGGCATGTTGAAAACTGAGATGGGCTGAAAACTGGGCCTCATGTGCCAGAGAGTTAGCCAAGTTGTGAATGCAAAGGAAAAAATCTTGAAGAAAATTAAAAGTGCTACTCTATGAACACACAAACGATAAAAAAGCAAAGCTGATATAAAAAGTCTTACTGCTGATATGGAGAAAGTTGTAGTAGTCTGGAAGAAGATCAACCTAGCCATAGGTTCTTAAGCTGAAGCCTCTTCCAGAGTAAGGCTCTAACTCTCTTCAATTCTGTGAAGGTTGTGAAAGGTAAGGAAGCTGCAAAAGAAAAGCTTGAAGCTAGCAGAGGTTGGTTCATGAAGTTTAAGGAAAGAAGCCATCTCTATAACATGAAAATACAAGGTGAAGCATAGTGCTAATGTAGATGCTGGAGCAAGTTGTCCAGAAGATGTAGCTAAAATAACCAATGAAGGTGGCTACACCAGACAACAGATTTTCAATGTAGATGAAACAGCCTTCTGTTGGAAGAAGATTCCATCTAAGACCTTCATAGCTAGAGAAGAGAAGAGAAGTCAATGCCTGCCTTCAAAGCTTCAAAGGACAGGCTGAGTCTCCTGTTAGAGGCTAATGTGGCTGGTGACTTTCGGTTGAAATCAATGTTCATTTGCCCTTCGGAAGATCCTAGGGCTCTTAAGAATTAGGTTAAATCTATTATTTCTGTGGTCTGTAAGTGGAATGAAGCCTCAAGGACAGTGCATATGCTTACAGCATGATTTATTGAATATTTTAAGACCACTGTTGAGACCTACTGCTCAGAAAAGGAGATTGCTTTCAGAAGATTACTGCTCATTGATAATGCACCTGGTCACACAAGAGCTCTGATGAAGATGGAAATTTGATTCATGTTGTTTTCATGTTTGCTAACACAGCATCCATTTTGTAGCCCATAGACCAGGGAGTAATTCAACTTTTAAGTTTCGTTATTGAAGAAATACATTTAGTGAGGCTATAGCTGCCATAGATAGTGACTCCTCTGATTGATCTGTGAAAATTGAAAAACTTTTGGAAAAGATTCCCTATTCTAGATGCCATTAAGAACATTTTTGATTCATGGGAAGAGGTCAAATATCCACATTAACAAGAGTTTTGAAAAAGTTGATTCTGCCCTCATGGATAACTTTGAAGGGTTCAAGACTTCAGTGGAAGAAGTAACTGCAGATTTGGTGGTAATAGCAAGAGAACTAGAATTAAATAGAGCCTGAAGATGGGACTGAATTGCTACAATCTCATGATAGGACTTGAGTGGATGAAGAGTTGCTTCTCATGGACGAACAAAGAAAGCGGTTTCCGGAGATGGAATCCACTCCTGGTGAAATCCTGTGAAGATTGTTGAAATGACAACAAACGATTTAGGATATTACATGAACTTAGTTGATAAAGCAGAGGAAGGGTTTAAGAAGATTGACTCCAATTTTGAAAGAAGTTCTACAGTGGGAAAAACGCTATCAAACAGCATGACGTGTTACAGAGAAATTGTTTGTGAAAGAAAAAGTCAATTGATGCAGTAAGCTTCATTACTCTTATTTTAAGAAATTGCCACGACCACCCTAACCTACAGCAACCAACACCTTGATCAACCAGCAGCCATCAGCATTAAGGGAAAACCCTCTACTGGCAAACAAAAGCATGACTCACTGAAAGCTTAGATGATGGTTAACATGTTTTAGCAAAATGTTTCTAATTAAGATTTGTACATTTTTTAGTCCTAACGTGATTGCACACTTAAGACTGCATTATGGTATAAACATAACTTTTATACGTACTGAGAAACCAAAAATTAATCTGACTTTATTTATTGTAATATTTGCTTTATTGTAGTGGTCTGGAAATGAACCTACAATATCTCCAACATATGCCTGGATTAGCATACTGGAAGTAATGTTGTAGCTTAAGAAAGTAAGTAGCCAAGTTAGAGAAGCCTATGTAGCAAGGAATAGAGGGGACATCTAGTTATTGTGGACAACTTCAAGAACCTGAAAGCAGCTTCCAGACAACAGCAACAAAAAATTAGAGCTCTCAGTCAGACTGCAGGAAGGAAATGAATTCTCCCCACAGGCTGAATGAGCTGGGAAACAGATTCTGGTGCAGTCAAGCTTCCAGATGAGAATGCAGCTTGGTTGCACTTTTGATTGCAACCTGTGAGCCTCTGAGTAGAGGACTCAGTTAAACTGTCCTCCTAATGCACAGAAACTGTGATATAATTACTGTTTGCTTTAAGTTGCTAAGTTTGTGATAATTTGTTATGTAATTATAGAAAAGTAATATACCCACCAAAACCACAAAAATGTAATTCAGAAAATACCAAGTGGTGACAAGGACTTGGAACCATTAAAATTTTCATATCCTACTGGAGAGAGTGGAAATTGGTTCAGCTACTTCAGAAAACTGTTTGGCAGCATCCTAAAACTGAGTATATACGTATCCCATGACTTGGCAGTCTCATTTCTAGATACAAAACTAAAATAAATCCATGCATGTTTAAAAACATACGTGTCCAATAATGTCCTTAGCCACACAGTTGATAACAGTCTCACGCTAGAAACAATCCAAACATCTATGGACAGGAAAATGTAAGAATAAATTTTGGTTTATTCTGAGATAGAAAGCCATATAGCAGTGAAAATAAATGAACTACAAATACACACAACATGGAAATTATAAGCATAATGTGGAGAGGAAAAAAGCTGGTGGTAAATATAAAGTTCAAGAACAGGCAACACTAAACTATGCTTTTAGAAGCCAGTACCGTGATTATACTGGTGGGGGTACTGACTAGCAGGGAACACGAGAGGAGCTTCTGGATGCTAGTAATATTCTATCCCTGGATATGGATGCTGTGATACCTGAGTGCGTTCACTTTGTAATTCATTAAGTTACACATTATGTGTGTACTTTTTTTTCTCCATATGAATGTTGTACTTTCACTAAAATGTCCTCCTAAAGATAGTATTTCCTCTACACAGCCTCTCTAAACCTTTTATGGTTATATTCAACCTGTCCTTTTGTACTTAGGGAATAAAGGAAGAAAATGATAGAGAAAAAAATTAAAACCCCTAATATGTGCTAAAACCAGGAAGCAAATCCATGCCCCAATTTGTCTAGTAGAGGACTTCAGGCTTTTTTTTATATTTATAGCTCTGAGCTATCAGAGTATAGATTGTATACACCATGTCTTTTTATCCCTCCACATTCCCATGAGTTTTTCTAAGACAACAGATTCTTAAATAAACCACAGTATGGTTATCAAATTCCAGAAATTTAACATGAATATAATAGTTTTATTTAGCCGTAGTCTGCCTTTTATCAGTTTTCTCCATAATGGGCTTTAGAGCCCATTTTCCTTCCTTCTTCTCCATTTATCTGTTTACTTATTATCAGTAGGAACTCTTGAGTTTACAATGACTAATAATTAATCATTATCCTTAATTATTTTCATGCTCAGTTTCCCCAGATTTGGCCAATGGAAGTCCTTTCAAACTGACTTTGTGTCTATTTGCTATGATCCATAATTTTTAAGTACTTCCTCAACTTCTCACAAAAGATACACTAAGCCTACATGTTATTTTCCCTGCCACAGCCCTGAAATCAGTCTTTGTCCAAAGTACCTTGGTTGCATTCAGTGGAAAGTAGTATTAGAAACCAAAATTTGGGTCTCAGGTGTGGTCACTTTTACTAGGGTGCCTTCCTTCTAGCCCTTTTGAGGAACAGATGAAGATGTATAGACATACATGTGTATGCCTGCATGCACACACACACACACACACACACACACACACACACATCCACACACACACACACACACATCCACAGACACTTGGAAGTGAGAGAGCATAGCTGAACAAACAAATAGGGCTTCCTGTCAGTTCTATTGCCTCTTCTGAATTCCTAATCTTGCCTCTAGTATATTTAGCCAGGTCTTTTCACCATACATTAATGCAATTATATAATACTTTGTAGTTTATGAGGCGCTTTCATGGCTATTACCTCCTTTGATTCTCATAACCACCCTCTGATAGAGCCAGGGAAATATCATTATCATTAATTTACAGATGAGAAAACTAAATCTCTTAAAAGTTAAGTGTCTGATTCAGATTACATTGTTAATAAGGGCTAAAATCCCAAGTCTAGTGTTATTTACTTTGCACAACTCTCCACACAGGGAAGTTCATTCGTCCTTGAACATGGCTAGACACTTCGTCATTACAGGTAACATAAAGGAAGTCAGGAGTTCTCTTCACATCTAGGTGACTATTCACTTCCCTGCTTAACCCACCTTTACATATGATGTGTGAGAAAATGACTGTTTCGTCTCCAGCCTTGTATTGAATAATATAGCTTCTCTCCTTTAGTTTTCATCCAGAATAATGTGGTAAACAAGTAACATATTGAAATTCATCATTTTGAAGACTGTCAAACCATCCTAGAGCTAATGAAACTCTAGCATAAATGGGAATGCAGACAGTCTGCATCTTCACAAAATTTTATCAGAAAGATTCCAGGTTGAATCATTTATGAGCTTAAGGAATTCTAGCCAAAAATTCAACTTGCAAAAATGTCAGTTTTTGAGAATAATCCCAGATATTTGGAAATAATAATTTTAGAGCATAGTGTTATTACAGAGAGCACATTTATCTACTGTATGTAATATCCTTATCTCTACCCAAGTCATACTGAATGAATTCGGTCCTATATCCATGTTTACTTCTGATTTTATAACCTTGATATGTATATGAAATAAAGAATTTTATGTGACAAAACCATGACTTCTTATATTCGCATTACATTTCTCCTAAGAGGCGATCTCCCATGAGCATGAAAATTGATGTGACTTCCCTAAATAATGGGGCAACTACAAAACCCCTCAGAGCTTCTTATACAGAGTAGCTTCGCTCGCAGGAGACTATGGCTCTCCCATGAGGGGGGAAAGAAACACCTCATACCCTTTAAATTGAGATAGCTATGGTCTTTTAGGATTTCCTGGTTTATGATACTATGAGCTGTTGGCTATGATTACCCCCATTTAGACTAGAGGTAGTGTATATCACCTCTTCCTGTTCTGTGGTAGCCATTGTTAATCAATAGTTTTTTCTGACTTTTTCCTACCTTCCATCATCCTTTCCAAACACTCACCCTCCACATTGTTAGTTCATATGCAGTCTCATAGTTCATAGAAAGAGTATAGTTCAATAGGAAAAACTTAGAGTTGGGAGACAGAAAACTTGGGTTGTGGCTCCACTTTATCTAGAAATATCTGTGTCACTTTGAGCTAGTTCTCTGGGTTTCAATTATCCTCTTCTACCACCCTCATACTCATCTTCATCATGATCTGAAGTTAGTTAAGCTCCAAAATTCTGGTTTCTGTTTCAAGTACTGTTACTAGTTTAACAGCAAACAGTTTAATGTGAGGAATCAGCCCATTCTGCCTGATTCTGAGAGGCATCTGTATACACATAAATATGATGCCCAAATAAAGTTGAATATTATGATTCCCATTTAGGAAGTAGGGCAGGGAGGCTAACTGGGAACTTCATACATTAATTCATCAAACATTTATTGAGACACCTCATAAGTCAGTTATTCTTCTAGGCATTGCAGATCCAACAGTGAATAAGAATGTTCAAGGACCCTGTTCTGTGGAAGATTCCATTACAGAATGTGTGGAGGGACAAACAATGAACACATAAAGATATTAAAGGAAAAGTATAACTTCAAATAATGAAAAATACTATAAAGGAGGGAAAAAATCAGAAAAATGGGATGGAAAGAGCCAAGCAAATGAGCAGCTACTTTAAAATGAATGATCAAGCAAAGCTTCTCTGGGGGAAGTCACAGCTAAACTGAGCCCTCTGTCCAGTCATACAAAGATTTGGTTACAAAGCTTCCAGGCAACGGGAGTACCTAGCCTGTGTAAAGAATGGTTTTCCAAGATAGCATAGTATCGTAGAGGAAAAGACTGAAGGCCAGAGTCATTGCAGTGTAACGAATGAGGAGAGACGTTTTGGACCTGAGGTAAGAGGTGAGCTGGGCAGATGAGGAGTCTATCTGGAAAGGAAAACCCTCTTTTCTGCGTTAGGCAGGAAAGATGCATGCAAGGCAGGGATCTTTCTCCTTGGGAAGAGCCAACAGTATCACAAATCAAGTAACACCAAGTATCAGACCAACAGAGCCAGTCATTGATTTAGGTCTCTTTGATAGAAATCCTAAATCCAACTGGAAGTCCAAAGGTAGAAATCCATGTTTCAGTCTAAGACATTCACTATATTTTTCTTCTGAAAAGCCCATTATGCTCAAAAGAGGAAATTTCAGCCTTTCCCTGATGAATAGATCATGAGAATGAGAGGTAGTAATTGGGGGAGAGAGAGAGAGAGAGAGAGAGAGAGAGAGAGAGAGAGAAACTGCAATGACAGATGATGCAGAATTAAACCCTGCATCTCACTTGTTGGGAGGCTGGGAATGCACTTTACGTCTTTTGGTGTCTGTTTTGACAACTGACCAATGAAGGCCTTAGACAAGATATTCTTGAAGTCCCTTTCCCATTCTAAGGTAGAATTGTTTATTTGTAACTCTAAGATTTCCAAAATAATTTTTTTCTTGCTATTTAAACAATCTCTGTCCTATCAGACTTAAAATTGAATAAGAAACAATACTACATTACTTTTTCTAAAGCATTTTGAAGTTTATCTAGCCCCAATCCTGTACATAAGTCATTTATATTATTTAGGTGATTTATTTCCATTGGTACAAGTATTCTCATTAAATTTCATTGTATTAGCTTGCAACTCATATTTTGAACAGGATGAATGGAAGACTGAGTACTATAGCCATCCACCAGAGACCGACATTTGGGAATCACTCATTCAATAATAATGGGAATCTGCAGAGCTCCTTTATCACTATTACATCATGAAAACTTGGGGTCACTCATTTAATCAGGTGGGAACCTACATACCTCCTTTATCATGAGTATAACATGATATTCTACCTTTGTTTTCCCTTTTGTAAAACTCAGGCAACATTTGTCAGTTTTCTTATTCAGAAACTCTCTTACTCTCCAAGATTTATTAAAGATCAGCAATCTAATCCATCGCACTAGTACTTTGGCAATTAATTCAATAAGTCCCAAAAAGTTAAACTCGTTTGAAGGTAAACTCTGATAATCTCAGTAAGATTTAAATTTTTCCTACCGGTGCTTAATCTACATTTGTGGTCAGGCCATCAACCACCATCACAGAGCATATAAAGAGAGATCAATATATTCTTATTCTTCTCTTCAAGCTAGATCTATTAATAGTGCCCTTTATTACTTTTTGTAAGTTTCAATTCTTTCTGGTCATTTTTCTTTCTGATAATATCATAATTTAGTCCATGCCATCCCTTAATGTGTCTTAAATTATGTGTTATTCCTTTCATATTTTGTTTGCATTAAAATCTGATTTTATCTAGCAGGCAAAGGTTATCATGTAGGCAGTTCACAAAAGGAGAAACACGGGAATACATGATGTATTTCACTATTAGTCAAACTAATACAAATTGAAGCAATGAAAAGACATATTTTGCTCATCAAATTGGATAAATTTAATAGCTAATCTAGGTAAGGGTCAGGAGGCATGGAAACTATCCTATTTTTTGATGGTGGGGAAAAAAATTGTATAACTTTACCATGGGTAAGCATTTGATGTCTACTTTTGATCTGGCTCTTTCTTTTCAAATAACTTATCTTAGGAAATAATCAGTTTTGTGTACAAGACTATATCCAGAAGGATTTTTATGACAGGGATGTTCATAATTCAAAGCATTCTAAGTGTCCAACAGCAAGGATTATGAGATAGGTTCCTTTCCCACTTGACTCTTAAGTAAATCCTAAATTTAAGCCAATGCTGGTCTCACAGTTCTGACCAGTGTGACTTAAGTAAAAGTCTGTGGGTATGTACGTGAGTTGCTTCTAAGAAACTTTAAAGAATCACATTGGGGCGCCTGGGTGGCTCAGTCCAGTTTCAGCTCAGGGCATGACCTTCTGGTTCGTGGGTTTGAGCCCTGTGTTGGGCTCTGTGCTGACAGCTAGTTTAGAGCCTGGAGCTTGCTTCAGATTCTGTATCTCCCTCCCTCTCTGACTCTCCCCTGTTCACACTGTCTCTCTTTCTCTCTCTCAGAAATAAATTAAAAAAACATTAAAATTTTTTTTTAAAAAATAAAGAATCTCATTGGAAAAGATGAAAAAAGAAATATCCGTTATTTTGGCTGGATTTTATCTTTTCTGAATATGATACAAGACACCAGCCACTTGTGTCCATGAGAATGTTTGACAATTTTCAGCCCTAGCCATTCTTTTGTGTAAATTCATGTTTCTGTCCACATTTTCCTTTTGCCTGAAGGACTTTAACATTTCTTTTTTTTTTTTAATTTTTTAATGTTTTATTTATTTCTAGGAGAGAGAGAGAGAGAGAGACAGCGTGAGCAGGGGAGGGTCAGAGAGAGAGGGAGTCACAGACCGAAACAGGCTCCAGGTTCTGAGCTGGCAGTCAGCACAGAGCCCGACGCGGGGCTCGAACCCACGAACCGCGAGATCATGACCCAAGCGAAAGTCGGATGCTTAACCGACTAAGCCACCCAGGTGCCCCGACTTTAACATTTCTTATAGTGCAGGTCTGCTGAAGATAAGATTTTTTAGCTTTTGTGTGCTTGAAAAAGTATTTATTTTCATACTTTTTTTTCTGGGTGTAGAATTCTAGATTGAAAAGTTTTTCTCTTCTGCTTTAAATATTTTTCTCCACTGTCTTCTTATATATGTTGTTTCCAACAAGAAATCTGTTGTTATCTTTATCTTTGTGCTCTGTATATAATGTGTCTTTTCCCTCAGGTTGCTTTTAAGATTTTCTTAAAAAAAATTTTTTTTTTATCACTGGTTTTGAGAAAATTAATTATGATATGCAAGGGTATGGTTATCTTCATGTTTCTTGTGCTTGAGGTACATTTATCATCTTGCATTTGTGGGTTTATACTTTTCAACAGCTTAAAATTTTTAGATCATTGTTTTTCCTAATATTTTTCTGTTCCCCCATCCCTTTCCTCTCCTTTGGAAACCTAGTGATATGCACATTAGGCTGCTTGAAGTTGTCCCATAGCTATTGGTGCTGTGTTGATTTTAAAAAGTTCTCTCTCTGTATTTCACCTTGGATAGTTTCTATTGCCTTTTTTTTAAAAGCCACTAAACTTTTCTTTTATTGTCTAATCTATCCTTAATCTCATCCAATATATTTTTCATCTCAGACACTATAGTTTTCAACTCTGGAAATTTTATTTGGTTCTGTTTTTTAATACCTTTCATGTCTCTAACTTTTTGAACTCATGGAATGTAGTTATAATAACTCTTTAATGTCATTGTCTGCTAATTCTATTATCTACCTCAGTTCTAGGTAAATTTCAATTTATTGCTTTTTCTTCTAATCATGGGCCATATTTTCGTGCCTTTGCATGCCTCATAATTATTTATCAGATGTCTGACACTGTGAACTCTACCCTGTTAGGCCCTGGATATTTTGGTATCATTATATGTATTTTGGGGGCCCTGTTCTCAGATGTAGTTAAGTCGCTTGGAAAGAGTTTGATCATTTGGTTCTTCTTACTAAAATTTGTTAGGCAACACTGAATAGCATTTCGTCTAGGGCTCATTATTCCTCACTCTGAAATCAAATTTCTGTGAGTACTCTACCAATGCCCTATGAATGATAAGATTCCCTAGTCTGGCTGATGGTCACAGGCATTATTCCCACTTCTGTGTTGATAATGGAAATCCTCCCCTCTAAGCCTTGTGAATGGTTCTTTCCCATATTCAGGCGTTTCCTCACATGTGTGTGCTGAGCTGTACTCTGCTGGATAACAGGGGGCACTCTCTGTAGACCTCTAGAGTTTAATATCTGCACTGATTTCTCCTCCCTGTTACTCTGCTTTGTGAATTCCGCCACCTGAAGTCTGCCAAATTGTCACCTTGGTCTCCTAGATTCAGATTTTACTTGCACTCCCCTTTCCTGAACTACAACCTGGAAATGCTCACAAGGCAACCATCTGGGGCAAATGTAGGCTTGGCCCAGATTTTACCCATCTCTTGGGGATCACTGTCCTTAGTTGCCCGATGTCCAATTTCTTAGAAACAGTCCTTTCATATATTTTATCCATTTGTTTGGTTGTTTCAGGTGAGAGAACACTTCCAATCCTGTTACTCCATCCTTCCTTTCATATTTTAAACATGTTTTCTGATACCTTATCAGGGAACTTTCTTTGTAGTCACACTGGTCTTTTAGATGCCTTGCACTTCTCTTCCTCATTTACAGTTAAGGATTTCTGCAAATACTCACTCTAACATTTAATGTAACCTCATTATAATTTCAGTATAATACTCTGAGATAGGGGCACCTGGGTGGCTCAGTCAGTCAAGTGCCTGACCCCTGGTTTCAGCTCAGGTCATGATCTTGCAGTTTTGTGGGTTGAAGCCTTGAGCCTCATGTGGGGCTCTGTGCTGGCAGCACAGAGTGTGCTTGGGATTCTTTCTCTGCCCCTCCCCTACTCATGCTGTCTCTGTATCTTTCAAAATAAATAAACTTAAAAAAAATACCCAAGATTATATTCCATTAAAGTCATAGATATTTTGACAGACTGTCTTCTGAATTTCCATTTAATTGGCTACGTATCTTTGTAGTTAGGATGGACCTTGAGAGAACTCACCAAACTCCACGCCCGAAAAGCAAACAACCCAGTGAAGAAATGGGCAGAAGATATGAACAGACACTTCTCCAAAGAGGACATCCAGATGGCCAACAGACACATGAAACGATGCTCAGCATCCCTCCTCATCAGGGAAATACAAATCAAAACCACACTGAGATACCACCTCACGCCAGTCAGAGTGGCTAAAATGAGCCAATCAGAGAACTCTAGATGCTGGCGAGGATGTGGAGAAACGGGCACCCTCCTACACTGTTGGTGGGAATGTCAACTGGTACAGCCCCTCTGGAAAACAGTGTGGAGGTTCCTCAGGAAACTAACAATAGAACTCCCCTATGACCCAGCAATAGCACTGCTAGGAATTTACCCAAGGGATACAGAAATGTTGATGCATAGGAGCACATGTACCCCAATGTTCATAGCAGCACTCTCCACAATAGCTAAAACATGGAAAGAGCCTAAGTGTCCATCAACAGATGAATGGATCAAGAAGATGTGATTTATCTATACCATGGAATACTACATGGCAATGAGAAAGAATGAAATCTGGCCATGTGTAGCAACATGGATGGACCTTGAGGGTGTTATGCTGAGCGAAATAAGTCAGGCAGAGAAAGACAAATATCATATGTGTGCACGTATAGGAGGATTAGGAGGAGCTTAACAGAGGACCAAGGGGAGAAGAAGGGGGAAATGGTGGGGGAAAGGGAGAGAGGCAAACCATGAGAGACTCTTGAATGCTGACAAAAACTGAGGACTGGTGTGGATGTGGGGGAGGAGGGGTGGGGCATGGAGGAGGGCACTTGTGGGGATGAGCACTGGGTGTTATGTGGAAACTAATTTGACAATAAACTATTTGTAAAAAAAAAAAAAAAAAAAAAAGGATGGACCTTGAGACTACTAATGAATGGGTGATGAGTGAAAGTGGCATATGTTGTCTTAAGTCAAAGTTTTTAAAAGGAAGAGTGAGCTCTCCATTCACCCTCTTCAATGGTACAGGGAAGGCTGAAATTACAAGTTGAGATAGCAGTACCAAGAGACAGTGGACATTCCATCAGTCTGAGTTCTTGGAGTAATTCCCTACCAAACTACCACTCAACATGTAGTGTGACCAAGAATAAATCTTTGTTCTGTAAAACCACTAAGATCTGGAAGTTAATTTAGTAACACAGTAAACATGGCCTAATCTGAATAACACAACCAAAAATAATATACATCTTTTCTACAAACAAATATATTTTCTTAAGATCTAACTTGTAGTAATGGAATTTCAAACAAATCTCAACTACTTGGAAATATCAAGAATACATTTTTTAAATCCCCTCCAAAATAATTTTGGAGCAAAGAAAAATGCTATTTCAAACTGCTTGGGAAATAATGACAATGAGAACACCTAACAAAACCTATATGCAAAGAATTATTATAGCTGATTGAATCTAATACTAAAAAATGCACCATGAACAAATAAGCCTATTCCAAGCATGATTAATGTTAGAAAGTATAAAGCATCCACACCAAAAGGTTAAAGAAGAAAAATAGTCTCCACAGATGCTAAACAGAAAACTTTAATTTGATTTAAAAAAAAAAAAAAACCTGTGAGCAAACAAGGATTAGGAAGATGTTTCTTAAAAATTATAATGAAAAATATATCCTAAACCAACTACAAATAGCATGCTTAATTACCAAACACAGAGATTTCTTATTTTGAAGTGTGAAAGACAAAGACTTGCTCTATCAGCAGTCTTATTTACCATTTTTCTGCAAATGTTGGCCATTATAAGACAATAAAAGCAAGGAAACAAAACTGTCAGAATCTGTTACCCAGAAAACTCAAGAGAATCAACTGAAAAGATTTTAGAAGCAATGAAAAAGTTTAGCAATATGACTATAAATAAAAATTGGATTTTTTAATATGCCAGCAAAATCCAACTTTGAGCAAACGAAGGCAGATTTCCAGAAAGCACACAAACAGGTCTCTGCAACAACGTTTATTGAGGGAACTCAGAGATGGAAGCAGTAACCTGGTCTGTGAGTTTAACATTGCTCTTCACATTCTGAGAAAGCACAAAGAGATTTAGCAGTGTCTGGGGTCCGATACTGAGAGAGGGATTCTGGCCCTAGGGATATGAGTCTTAGAAACTGCTTAATTGGGAAACGCCCACCCCTCACCAAGCATGATCAAGATTCTGACTGAAGCTTATCCCTTATCACCACACCGCCACTTCAACAGTTACTGTTTGGGAAGAATCCGTCCTCCCTTTGATATTATTTGGGGACTGTGGCAGATTCTGTTATCCAAAAATAGTCACAGCAATATTTCTGATCCCATATGCTCTTTTAGAAACTCGCCATATTCCATCAAATGTAGGTCTATCTAGCATCTCCTTGAGCTAGAATATACATGGGACTTCTCTGACTAATAGAATAAAGAAGAAATGATATTATGTAACTTTGAAGGCTATTGCAACAATAGGACACAGCTTCTAACCTGTGCTTTCTTTTTTGAGAAGATTGGATTGGGGAAAACCAGCCACTATGTTAGGAGAAAGCCCCAACTAGCCTACATGAAGAGACCAATGCGGAGAAGAACTGAGGTCCCCACAACCAACAGACAGAGTTGAGTTAACAACCCTTCAGATGATTTCAGGTTCAACCTTCAAGTATTGCACCTGAGCCTCAGATATCAAGAGCATAGAGAAGCTGTACTCACTGCATCCTGCCCAAATGTCTGATTCATGAATGTGATAAGTGGTTGTTTTATGTCATTAAATGTTGGGGTAACTTGGTATGCAACCTTAGTAACTCAAACAGCTACAAAGTTTAAGTCTTGCATTTGTAACTTATTTAACCGATGGCCTGATCCACCATGTCAATATTGTGCCAGAATTGATTGTTTTAATCCTTGGCCTTATCCAGGTTTCAGGGAGTTCTGTAGGCCAGTTTTCTGGGAACCAAATTTCAGAGGTTCTCAGTCAAGATAAGTGTTACCTCTGAGCCAGATAGAAAATATAATGGGAAAAGGTCACATTCATAACAGCAAAAAAGATCTAGAAAAGAGCAAGATATTTGTTGGGCCTCAATGAATAAAACAAATTTCCTTCTGGAAAACATAGAAGAAGGCTGCTTTATCTAGAAAGAAATATATATTGTTGAAAATATGTTTTTATAAATTAGTGTATAGCATTAATATAATCGTATTTGGAAAATCTAAGTGTTTTTTCTAAATTTTACATATTAATTCTAAAATTCAATTGGAAAAATAAACAGCGGATTTATGAAATTTTTGCAAAAGAATGGTATCATTCAGGGTCCAATCAGGAGACAGAAGCAAAATGATAATTAAAACAGGAAATGTTAATATTTAAATTATTAACTATGAGAGAGAACTGGAATAATGAGGGGCTAGCTAGTTAGAAGTAAAGAGAGCTAAAGAATATAATAGCATATAGCCACTGATTCCAGGGCTGCAGGAAAAAGAGCCTCTCCCAAGGGCTGAGATCTAGATTTTGTTGAAGACGCAGCTGTGTCTCACTGAATGGCAAAACTTACTATGGCACTGCACCCATGCAACTTGCTTGAAATTTGCTCTCTAAAGTGCCTGAGAAAGCTGTTACCTGGAAGATGTCCTGCTGAAAGCATTTACCACAAAACTGCCAAAGAGAAGTGCTGGGGGCATGTATTGCTTGTGGGGTACTCCAGACTACAATGCACTGGGGGAGCTAGGCACTAGAGAGCCCCTGCCTGCTGCAGATCGCTAAGCAGCCCCCCAGAATTGCGGATGGCCTCTTCCTCTTGCGATGTCTCTTTACCACCCTCTACTGACAAAGATTAATGACATACCAGCTGGCAAAGGAAAATATTTAAAAGACTCCACTCCATTTTTCCAGAACACTGAATGAAGGGTGAATTGGAGCTGAGAAGCAGTAAATTGATTACTGGCAGATGGTGATTTGGATTGCCACATCTGATATTAAAATATACTTCAAAACTACAATAATGAAAACAGTATGAGAGTAGCATGAGACTAAGAAACTGATCAATGGGAGAGATGAAGAGAATAAAAAGCTCAGAAACAGATATATGTGTGTGTCTATATACATATATGTACACATATGTGCATCTACACAAATATATACATTTAATATATGAAAGAGGTAGCATGTCAAGTCATTGAAGAAATAAATTACTTGTTAAGAAAATAGCATAAGATCTCCATTTCACTCTGTACCTAAAAATAAATTTCAGATGGATTGAAAAATTAAAGTTTGGAAAGCTTGGTCCTTTATTATTGCATCAATTCTTCCTGGTGCCACCAATGAAGCACAGCCCCCAGCACCACCCCACTCACTGACATCTATTACAAGTAGGACTCTGATAGAGAAAAGAGTCCTCTTTCGATTAGATTCACTTGAGGGAGCTGAATCTGGAAATCAAGAGCTCCACCAGAAGAAAATGTCGACAAGACACATCCAGGTTGATGGGAAAACAATAAAGGTACAGATAGGGCATGCAGGAGGGTAGCAATGACGCTGGGTGATAATACCATCATACCACCCCAGGGAAATAGGTACCTTGTGGTTTATAATAATGCTTAATATATCATATTTGAAAATGTGAAATGGTAATTAAAATAGTGAAAAGATAATGACAATAATTTTTTTTATGATATAATGCTTGTTGTCAGGAATTATTTACTTCTTCTCCAGGAAGTGTATGGCCAATAGATGAAACAAGAGACTTTGCTAAAGAAAATGGTGTGTCTTTCATTGAGACATCCACTCTAAGTGGTACAAAGTTAGAGTTGTTTAACAGGTAATCTTTCCAGGGATATTCCATATTATTTCTCAGAAATAAATGAAATAACCTTCTAAAGCTAAACAACTTTATAAATCTAATGATGTTTCACCAACCACTAATAAAAAGTTCAAAGGTACAATGAGATCATAATCTATAAGTCACTTCTCTTCTTGCCTAGTTATGATTTGACTTGCAGGTCATTTACAGTTGACCCTTGAATAACTTGGAGGGAAGGGGCACTGAAGTCCACGTGCAATCGAAAATCCATGTAACTATCTTGACTTCCCCAAAACTTAACTACTAATAGTCTACTATTCTCCAGAAGCCTTACTGATAACATAGTTAATTAACACATATTTTGTATATGTATTATATACTGTATTCTTAGAATACAATAAGCTAGAGAAAGAAAATATTAAGAAAATCATAAGGAAGAGAAGATATATTTATAATACTGTGCTATATATCTATTAAAAATCCAAGTATAAGTGGACCCACGCAGTTCAAACTTGTGTTCAAGGGTCCATAGTAGTTAAGTATATGTAAGATTCAATTTTTAAAAGAAAGTCTTTTACAAATTGCTCAAAAAGAAGGTTGAATATTTGTGTGAACCCAGAGAGTACATGTCTTTCTGAACATAAATGCAAATTAAAAACACAAAGAAAATATTAATATGTTACCTAAAATTTTAAATCTAATAAAAACACCATGAGCAGAATTTTAAGGCCAAAATTTAGAAGAGAAATTTGAAAAATTTTGTGATAGGGGTGCCTGGGTGGCTCAGTCGGTTAAATGTCCAACTTTGGCTCAGGTCATGATCTCTAGTTCGTGGGTTTGAGCCCCGCATCGGGCTCTGTGCTGACAGCTAGCTCAGAGCCTGGAGCCTGCTTCAGATTCTGTATCTCCCTCTCTTTCCGACCCTGCCCTGCTCCTGCTCTCTCTGTCTCTCTCTCTCAGAAATAAATAAAAACACTGAAAATAAATAAATGTTTAAAAAAAAGAAAAATGTCATGACAAATTTTGACTATCATTAATATGTAAAGAGTTCTTACAGATCAACAAGGAAAATTTTAAAGCCAATAGAAATTATGCTAAAAATATCATCAGGTATTTAAAAATTAAATCTAAGTAGCTATCAAATTTATTACCTCATTAATAATCTAAGAAATATACATTGAAAGAAAAAAACAATTTTTCCTGTCACACTGGCAAACATATTTTTAACTACATAATGTGTTAGAATTTTTACATACTCTTTCACTCAGCAGTTTCATTTCTGTAACTTTATCTTAAGGTAGTAAAAATAGATATTCACAAAAGTGTATGGTCAAAGTTGTTAAAGACATTATTTATAATAGCCTAAAACTGTAAACCTTTTAGAAACCCGACAGTAGGGGTACCTGGGTGGCTCAGTCAGTAAAGCGTCTGACTTTGGTTCAGGTCATGATCTCGTGGTTCATGAGTTCAAGCCCTGCATTGGGCTATGTGCTGACAGCTCGGAGCCTGGAGTTTACTTCACATTCTGTGTCTCCCTTTCTCTCTGCCCCTCCCCTGCTTGCACTGTCTCTATCTCAAAAATAAACAAACATTTAAAAAAATAGAAATCTAACAGTAGAAGATTGGATTAAACCAATTTTTATAAATTCCTACAATAAGAGAAATACCATAATGTAGTAGTTAAGGGCACAGACTAATTTTAAATTAGCAAGATTCAAATCTGAATTTTATAATTCTTAACTTTAGGGCCCTTGCAAGTTATTTATTTTCTCTAAATCTCAGTATAAATGGGGAATCCTAAAGGTGCTTAACATAATTGAAATGAGCATTAAAAGAAGTAATCCAAAAATGCATCCCTTATGCAATGCTAGCACATAAATCCAATAAAAATTAACTTAATAATTTTTCTTAGTAGAGTATCATGTAGATATTAAAATAATGTCTCCAATGACCATGTTATAAAATAGAAGTGAAATAAAATACTGTTTATGATGTATTAATCAGAGGAAGAAAGAATATAAAACTTATGTAAACTATAAATAAACTGTATAACAAGAGAAGCACAACACAGGTATTTAAAAGGTGGGTATGTACATCACAATGTTAACTGTGTTATCTCTAGGTTACATTATTTTCTCCTTGGTAGTTTTCTACATTTTCTGCATTCCTCTGCAATGAACACCTGTCTTATAATAAAAATAATAAGGGGTTATGGGGTGGCTCAGTAGGTTAAGCATCCGACTTTGGTTCAGGTCATGATCTCACGGTTCATGGGTTCAAGCCCTGTGTTAGGCTCTGTGCTGCCATCTCAGAGACAGAAGGATGCTTCAGGTTCTGTGTCTCCCTCTCTCTCTCTGCCCCTTTCTCTGCTCATGTTCTGTCTCTCTCTCTCAAAAATAAATAAACATTAAAAAATGTTTAATAATAAAAATAATAATAAATAAAAACATAGTCTGATACACTGCTGAATACAGTACAGCTTTTCTCTCCTTGACTATCATAAAATATTATGCAACATCATTTTATTCTTCTAAAGTTCTAGCACTTTTACTTTATCAACAAACTCTATATTGTAGGCGAGGACTAGATCCAAAGTAGCATTTTCCCTTCATAGCTTTCCTTGTCATTTGGCAGATAGAATTATCTGGAATGCATATCAAGAATAAACATTCCTGGTAATAACTGATTTTATGTCAGTGTCACATTTGAAGCAGTGTTTTAATTTTTTTTCCTTTGTACCCTGATAGGATTAAGGGTATAAGGATACTGTTGATATGCCAATATTCAGAAGAAATTTTTCTCTTTGTTAGAAATAAAGCCAATGTAGCATCTACTTGCATATTTTAATATAAGTTGCCTAAGAAACAAATCTAAAATAGTGTTGATAATAATAAAAGGGTAAGATTTCAAGTGCCAAGCACTTAATAGATGATCAACAAATATTTAATAAAATAGGACCAAAATATGTATCAGCCATTGTGTACAAAATATTCATATTGAGCTTATTAAACTATTCTTACATTTTAGAGATATTGTGTATGTCACCATTTTTTGACAGAAGACTTCCATGAGACTTTTGCCTAGGGGACTTGGGAACTTACATTTTAATGCTGTCACTGGGTTAATGTTAGCCAGTGCATGCTTGACAATAGCAGTTAGTGACATTCTTTTCTCCCCTTTATAATAAATGCCTTGTGTGCTCATCCTACAAAAATCCGTCTCCACTGTTCATTCTCTTAGGCTTGATTCATATTCCTTATCACTGGTAGAGTTCTTTTTCCTATCACTATCCACCTACATCAGCCAGGATGAGGTTTGGTCCAATATAACAGAAAACACAACACAAGGTAGCACTGGCTATTTTAGGAAAGTTTAGGTGAAGGAAATCAGAGATAGGCAGTCCGTGACCAGTAAGGGAGTTCCACAGTGTCTTCAGAAGCTCCCACGAGGTTCTTCCCACTCAACACTCTGCTGTCCCCGGAGAGTGTTTATTAGAAGGTGGAGAAGGGACAGTAAAGTATCATCCAGCCCGGAACGGCACTTTGAAATAGAAAAACGAAGCAACTCACTCCATACCTTTACACGGAGTTTTGTTCACGGCAACTTACTGACAGAGGGGAGAGGGTGAGTGGAGGATTCGGGTGCTATGTGGTCTTTCTCTGCCCTCCAGATCCAGACCTTAATCCACAGCTTTTAGAGTGGGAGGCATTGTGGTGAGTCCTTGTTATCCAAAGCAGCACTGTCTATGGGACAGTCATCTCTACCCATTACCTGAGGTGGCAACTTCCTTGTGCCACTTTAGGGAAAATCAGAACAAGCCTTCCCACATTCTAGTCAGGGCATACATTAACCTCCAAGGGGCCATGGAGGGAACCCAGGGGGAGGTCACTGCGTGGGCATGAGCAAGATGGAGAGCCAAAGACGGAGTCAGTGTTCTCAGCACTCCTACAGAATCCTTGACTCCATGATCCAAGATAGCTGATGGAGCTGCTACCGGCGCAGTCATGTGCCAGGCAGCATGGCACGTGATGGCTACGCTGCTTTCTTTTAGGAGACTTTCTGTCATACCTCATGGCACTTCCTTATGCCATGGCTACCTATGTTAGTTATCTCTTGCTGTGTAATGAATTATGCCCAAACTTAGCAGCTTTAAACAACAAACATGTGTTGTCTCAGAGTTTGTGTGGATCAGGAATCCTTGTGAAACTGAGCTGAGTACTTCTGGCTCAGGATTTCTCATGCAGTTGCAATCAAAGTGTTGTCTGGGTCTAAGTCTGAAGGCTTACCTGGGAAGGATATGCTTCTAAGATCACTTATGATGCTATTGACTGGCCTAGAGTCCTTTCTATGTGTTGGCTGGAGCCATCCGTTTCTTGCCAAGAGTGTCTGTAGAGCTTCCCTCAGGGCAAAAGAGTGTGAGAAGACACCACAAGATGGAAGCCATAGTCTCTCTCTAACCTGATTTAAGAAGTGACATTTCTTCACTTTTGTCCATACTCCATTCATTAGAAGGCCCAGATCATTCTCAAGAGACAGTGATAGCAGAAGGGTTTGTTGGGAACCATTTTTTAAGTGGTGGGGGGGAAGGTGCAAGTAAGAGAGAGGCAGAGAGAGAAAGAGAAAGAGAGAGAGAGGGAAGGAGAGAGAGAGAGAGAAGCAAGGCTCAGAGTGGATTTTTTTACCCAAAGTGGGGCTTGTGCTCACCTGAAGTGGGGCTCCAGCTCACCCAACGCAGGACTTAAACTCACCAACTGTGAGATCATGACCTGAAACAAAGTCAGATGCTTAACAACTGAGCCACCCAAGCCCCTGGGAACCATTTTAAAAGCTGCCTACCACAAATCTCATTAAACAAAGCATGGCCACATATACAGATAGTCTTTGATTTATGATGGGGCTATGTCTGGGCAAGCATCACAGCTTAGCCTAGCCTACCTTAAATGTGCTCAGAACACTGACGTTAGCCTTGAGTTGGGTAAAATCATCTAATACAAAGCCTATTTTATAATAAAGTGTTGAATAGCTCATGTAATCGATTGAATTCTGTACCGAAAGAAAACAACAGAATAGCTGTATGGGTCCAGAACAGTTGTAGGTGACTGGTTACTTACCCTCATGATGGCTGGCTGATTGGGAGCTGCCCGGCATCACAAGACAGTATCCTGCCATATATTGCTAGTGGAGGAAAAGACCAAAATTGAAAATTTGAAGTACAGTTCCTACTGAATGTCTGTTACTTTCAGACCACTGTAAAGTAGAAAAAACATCTCAAGTCAAGCCACCGAAAGTCAGAGACCATCTGTACCATAAGGGAATCTGGAAATGTAGTTTTTAGTTGGGTGCTAATAAGCTCAGACAAAATCCTGTTTAAAAAAGTAGACAGAATCGTTTGGCAACAGTTGTCCTCTCTGCCACCTTCACTGGCCCTTTGTTCTTCACCACAGAATCTCCCTTTTTTCCTCCTGTCCTTCTTTCCCTTCTTCTATTGGTGTCAATCCTACACTATTTGTTCAACAAAGACCTCCCTACTTGTTCTTGAAAGGTAAGAATATTTGGTGTAAAACACCATCTTCTTTATTCATATTTATCAGGATGCTCAGGAATTAGCAATTTCACTCATTTACTCCACTAACCTCTCTTCTAGATCTAATCTAAGGTCAAAAAAAACAAGCTCGTTCTTTGTAAAATCTCTCAGTGCCATGTCTTCCTTTTCAATCATACAGTAACTACCTCTACATGGTCCCTCAACATATTATATCCAGATCATTCCCTCCTTGCTTACAATATCTCCTCCTTAAATCCATCCTATATGATCCCAAAAGATGAATCTTCCTAAAAAGCTGAAGAAAGGCCTAACAGGAAGAACTCTTAGATAGAATTTTGGGAACTTGGGATCTAGCCTTAGCGTTCCTCCTCACATACTATGTGACTTCACAAAACCTACAAATTCCTCTAAGACTGCATTTCTTCCTCTGTGATTTTAAGATCGAGTCATAGTAGGAACACACTAAAGTTCCCCAGTGGTAGAAGGAATGGACATAGCATGCCTTGCAGCTTTCTCCTGCTCCCTCAGATCCCGTACTCTTTTAAATAGTGATAACACAATTTATCTGTAGCTTAAATCCAGGGGAGATACACCCCATTCCATATCCAGCAGGTAGTAAAGGGGTAGAAGATGCCTCAAGGTTATTATCTAGGGATGCCACATTTCACTGCCCCATAACTCTTGTAAGTCACATGCCTACCCACTTTAGAGGCCATCAATGACTTCCCTTTGTCTCTTCCTTCAATTACTTAACAACCATCTGCTGACCACTTCCTTATTACACAGTCTTTGCTGGGTGGTTAGGGAGAGGAAGATGCCTTTAGAGTATTTGAGTTTAATGGGGCAAAATCACACAATTTAAGAAACAGAAATGCTGATTCAAAGGGATATATGCACTCCAATGTTTGTGGCAGTGCTATCAACAGTAGCCAAATTATGGAAAGAGCCCAAATGTCCACCAACTGATGAATGGATAAGAATTTGTGGTATATATATTATATATATGGTATATATATGATGGAATATAATATGGAATATAATATATATATATTCAGTGATCAGAAAGAATGAAATCTTGCCATTTGCAACAATGTGGATGGAAGTAGAGTATATTATGCTAAATGAAATAAGGCAGCCAAAGAAAGACAAATATCATATGATTTCACTCATATGTGGAATTTAGAAACAAAAACGGATGAACATGAGGAAAAAAAGGAAACATAAGACAAAAACAGAGAGACAAACCATAAGAGATTCAAATACAGAGAAGTGAGGGTTGCTGGAGGGGAGGTGGGTAGTGGGATGGACTAAATGGATGATGGGCATTAAGGAGGGCACTTGTTGGGATGAGCGCTGGGTATTATAAGGCAAGTGATGAATCACTAAGTTCTACTCTAGAAACCAATACTACATCATATGTTAACTAACTTGAATTTAAATAAATAAATTTTTAAAAGGAAGCAGTAGCAATAAAATGTAATATGTGTTTAATGAAAGATACCATGTGCACACTTAATAGGAGCATTTAACCTAGTCTAGGAAGATTGGAGAAAAATTACCAGAAGAAATAAGTCCAAACTTTGTTTTTTCTCAAACTCTCCATGTTCAAATCCCACCTACATTTGTTTTTGTTTGGTTTTGTTTTACTATATGCTCCTCCCCTCTTGCATACCCTACTCTCTAACCAAAATGAATTACCTGTTCTGTGCTGTGGAAATTCTATATGATCATAAAACCACTGTCTTCTTCTAGATTAGAATGCTATGTATCTTGGATTCCCTTTTCCCTTCCTATTACTGAGACACGGTCATTTCCAAGCAATATTTCAGACATAGGGAGCTTTTCCTTCTAGGCTAACAACAAAGTTTTGGGGCCATATTTTTCTGGGCTGATTTTACAACTGATTTGTCTTTTTAAAACTCATTTCAAACTCTGACGTTCAGTTACAACTGCACAGCAGTCTGTAATCTACGAAATAACTTTCTGGACTTCTTGTTCTAGTGTACAATCATTTGTTCCAAGGAAGTACATCAACAGCCCCCTCAAGGATTCTGGGTATATTTGAAATCCAATGAGAGAGAGTGAGAGAGAGAGAGAAGTATTCTGGAGACTTAGAAACATATTCTAATAATAGCATCTAGGTCCCTTGTTGTAATGTCAGGCATGGGTGCATAAAATAGATTGAGTCCAACTGTGCCCATTATGTACTTGAGCTTCACACCATTAATGAGGGGCGAGAAATCAAACCAAGCATTTTCAGCAGCAACTCAACAAGCCATTCCACCAGGAAATCATTTCCTTCAGTCAATCAGCCACTGTGAAGTCATTTCAAGTATTTCTATCACTCCTATTTCAGCCAAATGTTTCACATTCTTCCAATAGTACAAGACCTTATGAAAAGAGTTTAAGATACAAAATGGTATTTGAAGGATTAGACAGGACAGTGGTTGAACTCTGTGCTTAGCTTAGGTTCTACCAGTCATTTCCTGCATGACTATCACAAGACACCTGACCACCCACACCTTAATGAATTAGAGATTAATGGCTTCAGGGAGGTATGTGCCTAAAAGAGTATGAATTCCATGGAATGCTTTGAAGAGACCATTATGTAATTTAAGTTCATCACTACTGATATTAATCAGCCTCTTTTCTCGATGCATTATTCATGTCAATTAATTAATATAATTAGTAAGACTCAACTTTGTCTTTTATAGTGAGCACAGTAACTCTTTTGTCTTCATTCTTTTTTTTCTTATTTGCATTTAGCCTTTTACTTGGCAGTAATCAGCCATATATACTTCACTCACAGAAAAAGCAACACATTAGTCATCACCAGTCATTAAATAAATTCCTTTATTTTTGAGAAAAAATCCCCCCCAGAACAATCTCTACTCTGAGCCATGTTTTAGCACCATGTATGTTGATAAACATAAAAAGCTGAGAATCTGAAAGCCAACAGCATTCAATCACCTTTTCCTTTTCTTTGAGAAAGAGAGAGACAGACAGAGAGAGAGAGAGAGAGAGAGGGAAGGAGGGAGAGGAAGAGAGAGAAAGAGAGAGAATCCCAAACAGGCTCCACACTCAGTGCAGAGCCCTACACAAGGCTCAGTCCCATGACCCTGGGATCAAGACCTGAGCTGAAATCAAGAGACAGATGCTTGACCAGCTGAGCAACCAAGACACCCCTCAGTCACATTTTTCAATTCTTATGCAACAGTTCATTCACCTTGAAAACATTAGGGTTGGCCTCAGTGATGGACTGAAAATTCCCTTCAGTGAAAGACTGAGGCATAGATACAGCCTGAGGCTGTTTCAAGTGTTGACTTGGAATTTACATCAAACGTTGGCATCACCATTTAGCTGGGACTTAAGAAAGATTGAACCAAAAAATCATACAGAAGGTAAAACCTTTGAATGCCGCCCTTCTACTTCCTATTTTTACTCAATCTCAATAGTCTTACGCTGCCCATAGTTCCTGATTTCTTCCCAGCTGTATGCCCCAGTTGCTTTTTTCTCCTCATCTGTGAAGGCTCTTCTATTTCAATATTACCTAGAATCTTAGAATCTCAATGACAGAAAAGAACACAAACTTCTCTGGTTCAAACCTCTGTGCAGTGCATCAATCCTTTCTATAACATTTGTCAAAATATTTTCCAGTCTCTGCTTGAGAACTCCTGAAATGAGAAGGTAGTAGCCCATTTCATTGTAAAAGATTAAATTTGAATCTAACTGATTAAAAACAATTTTCCCATTGAACTAAAATCCTCAGTTAGTTTCTATTTACAGCATTTTATTCATTCATTTCTATATTGGGGACATTTGGGAGAGTCTTTAAGGGTAACTTAAGGGTTTCCAGAAGAAGAGGGTGTCAACACATCCAGGTGGACAGAGAAAGCATAAAGAGCAGTAGGTGAAACAGCACAGAAAATCTAGCTGCAAGCAGTTTGGGGATAGATGGATTAACCATCTTTACCATATCCTTATCTGTTTCTTTTATGTCTTGAAGAATACTTCATCCTTTACAACCACATCCTTCTCCAGGACCTTGTGCTACCAGATTTAATCTCTTTTTCTTTGGAATCTTTGTTTCTCCTACATCCTTTCAATGTTTGAGTCTTTTCCAATATAAATGCCTTCCATTGACCCTGCCTGGTCTCAAGTTTCTACCCTTTTTTTTCCTTCCAAATAATCCATGGTAAGAGTAGCCCCGTGTTCCTTAAGATGTGGTTCATAAACAATTCACACCAGAATCACCCATGTCCTTGCTTCAAATGCAGCCTTCTGAGCTCTGACTCCAGAAGAAGTGAATCAAAATCTGTGCAGGAACCTATTATGTTTTTCTGTTTAAATAAAGCTACTCTAACATTGGAGAACCAGTGACGTAGCCAATACTCTCAGTCTCCTCAGTCCAGTGTAAACCAGCTCGTACCCCACTCTGTTAGTAAAAATCTCAATACCCTCTGCAACAATCACTTTCTTAAAGTTCTATGCTCTTGTTTTCTGCAATCTCCATCCTTTGATGATCTCCCTCTTTGCTTTGGTCTCCTCTTTCTCTGTCTTTTCTTCAGACTCTATTTGCTCATGCTGTAAATGAAATTTTTTCTCAGGTTTTTATCCATGAACCTTCCCTTACTGTACATGTACTTCCTGAGTAAATCATGGCTCCAAGGATCACCTATACATGATCTCCAATACCCATGTTCTGCTTTATCTCTATTTTAATATTCCTAGTAGTTATGGTGAATCATCGAAGTCAACATTTAAAAAGTAGAACCCTCTCCTCTCCATAGTCTCCCTCCCCTCAGACCTGTTTCTCCATTTTTGAGTTAATATCAGTAAGGATGCTTTCAACTTTAAGTTACAGGAAACTCAGACTCAATTGGTTTGAATAAGAAGGAAAATGTATCATTTCACATAATGAGAATTCTAAAGATAGGTTAGTCTCTTGATTGGTTAGCTCAGAGCTAAATGACATCAAGCAAGACCCAACTCCTTCTATTCTTACTTTCTGCCATTTTTAGCCCGTTGACCTATCCTCAAGCAAGTCTATCATTGAGATTACTGCAGCAGTTCCAGGCATCATATCAAGACAAGTAGTGTCTGTTGGAAGAACAGAGGGACTATTTCTTTTCCTGTGGGTCTTCATATCAAAAAAGAAAACCTTTCCCAAGGCGCTTTAAAAGATTTCTCCTCTTGGAAGGAGTTAAGATGGCGGAGCAGGAAGGGGACCCTGAGCTTGTCTTTTCCTTGAAACACAGCTAAATCGGCATAAAACCATTTTGAGCACCTAGGAAATTAGTCTGAGGATTAACACAACAATCTGATTAAGTTGAGTGAGAGATCTTGGCCGGTGCACCATACAGAGAGGTGAACTGGGGAAGAGAAAAGCTGCAGTGCATCGGAGGTTAGGGAGCCATTTGTGCTGGAAGAGGACAGAGAGAGAAAGAAGCGGGGAGCATATGCAGCACGTTGGGATTATGCACGAAAAGCACTCCCCCTGAAAACAGCTAAAGAGAAAGAGAGAGAGCAGGAGTGAAAACACTCACAGGAGAATGGACAAAAAAATCTGTTTCCCAAAACCATTCATGGGGGAAAGCAGACGGTTTCAATGCCACCAGGATTCTATAAGCAGTGGAGTGCAGAGTCTGCAGTTTGGCGCTCAGCACCTGGTAGTGCTCCAGCAAGGAAAAAGAGCGAATCCCAGGGTGCAGGCATGTGGTCAGAGGGGCCTGGGTGCCCTACAGGGAGAAGCAGTTCCCTTGCTTTAAGTGCATTTGGTAGAGGCGATATGGCCTCCCTATGGGCAAAAGTCCTGGCAAACCCCAGAGAGCTGCCACATTTATTGATAATAGAATAAAGACACCAGAATGCAGCAAAACCTGGCACCGGCTGGGTGTTGTGATTTACCATAAACTCTGAGTCTCTGCTGCTACCTGGTCACAAAAATGTTTTCTGGGGCAAGGCATCACCTGACCACAGAGCAACTAGACCCTCCCCAACAGGATCAGCATGGGGCCAAACCGTAGGGGTCTCTGAAATGTGCGGATTTGAAACACAGCCCCATCTGAGATAAAACTTGGGAAGAAGGTACTATCTGGCAGGCAGACAACTTGGACACAGACAGGGTATAGGAGGGGACTGGAGGAAGCCTGAGACAAAGGAGGGGTGATTGATCACATGTCTTTGAGGGCCTGAAATTCCTGTGCCACAGACTGGAGAGTGGGGTGAAACCATTTTCACCTTAGCACAACCACACTGATTGACCCCAAAGAGCTGAGCAGCGCCACCATGTGGAGAATGAAGCCATAACACCAATCCCCTTCTACCTGTCCCCTCCAGGCACATTCCACAGAGGACCAGCACAAATCCCTTCCACCTGCTTACTCTATAGACCATAGTGTGCTACAAAGTTTCAGTTCCAGGGGAAACAGAATCTAGCTTCATTTGGGTTTTATTTTGTTTGCTTGATCATTTGTTCATTTTCTTTGCTTCTGTTTTTGTTGTATTCTTTTTAATTTCTTCCTTTTCTTTTGCTTTATTGAATATGGAAAGAGCAAAATTTTATTTTATTTCTTTATTTTACTTTATTCTATCATTAAAATTTTTTAACCTAAAAATTTTTGGGGGGGCGCCTGGGTGGCTCAGTCATTTGAGCATCCAACTTCGGCTCAGGTCACGACCTCACGGTTTGTGGGTTTGAGACCCATGTCAGGCTCTGGGCTGAGAGCTAGCTCAGAGCCTGGAGTCTGCTTCAGAGTCTGTGTCTCCCTCTCTCTCTGACCCTCCCCTGCTCACGCTGTCTCTCAGCAAAATTGATATCTAACAAAATTGATAACCCCCTGGCCAGATTTATCACAAAGAAAAAGGAAAGGACCCAAATAAATAAAACCAGAAAACAGAGGAGAGATCCCAACCAACACAACAGAAATATAAACAGTAATAAGAGAATACTACAGGTAATTATATGCCAACACGTTGGACAATCTGCAAGAAATGGATAAATTCAAGAAACATATAAACTACCATAACTGAAACAAGAAGAAACAGAAAATTTGAACAGACCCATAACCAGCAAATAAATTGATTCATAATCAAAAATATCCCAACAAATAAAAGTCCAGGGCTAGATGGCTTTCCAGGGGAATTCTACCAAACTTTTAGAGTTAACACCTATTCCTTTGAAGCTGTTCCAAAAAATAGAAATGAAAGGAAAACTTCCAAATTCATTCTATGAGACCAGCATTACCTTAATTCCAAAACCAGACAAAGATGCCACTAAAAAGGAAACTTACATACTAATATCCCTGATGAAACTAGATTAAAAAGTTCTCAACAATATACTAGCAAATTGAATCCAGCAATACATTAGAAGAATTATTCACCACTATCAAGTGGGATTTGTTCCCGGGCTGCAGGGGTGGTTCAATATCTGTATATCAGTCAACATGATACACTATATTAAAAAAAAGAAAGATACGAACCACATGATTCTCTCAATAGATGCAGAAGGAGCATTTGATAAATACAGCTTCTTCTTTTAATAAAAACCCTCAAGGTGTTATGCTTAGCGAAATAAGTCAGGCAGAGAAGGACAAATATCATATGTTTGCATGTATAGGAGGATTAGGAGGAACTTAACTGAGGACCATGGGGGAGAAGAAGGGGGCAAATGGTGGGGGAAAGGGAGAGAGGCAAACCATGAGAGACTCTTGAATGCTGAGAAACAAACTGAGGACTGATGGATGTGGGGGGAGAGGGGAGATGGGCATGGAGGAGGGCACTTGTGGGGACGAGCACTGGGTGTTATATGGAAACCAATTTGACAATAAACTATTTGTAAAAAAAATAAATAGACAAATAAAAAATAAAAGCCCTCAATAAAGTAGGGATAGAAGGATCATACCTAAACATCATAAAAGCCATATATGAAAGACCCACATCTTATATTATCCTCAATGGGGGAAAAACTGAGAGCTTTCCCCCTAAGGTCAGGAACATAACTCTCACCACTGTTGTTGAACATAGTACTGGAAGTCCTAGCCTTGCAATTAGACAGTAAAAAGAAAGAAAAGACATGCCAATTGGCAAGAAAGAAATCAAACTTTCACTCTTCACCAACGACATGATACTCTACGTGGAAAGCCTGAAAGACTCCACCAAAAAACTGCTAGAACTGATACATAAATTCAACAGTCATAGGATATAAAATCAACGTACAGAAATGAAGTACCAGAAGGAGAAATCAAGGAATCGATCTCATTCACAACTAAACCAAAAGCTATAAGATACCTAGGAATAGAACTAACAAAAGAGGTAAAAGATCTCTGATTGCTGACAACTATAGAAAGTTTGTGAAAGCAATTGAAGAATACACAAGGAAAAGGAAAAACATTCCATGCTCATGGATTGGAAGAACAAATTTGTTAAGATGGCCATACTACCTTAAGCAATCTACAAATTCAATGCAATCTCTATCAGAATAACACCAGCATTCTTCACAGAGCTAGAACAAACAATTCTAAAATTTATATGAAAGCAGAAAAGACCCCAAATAGCCAAAGTAATGTTGAAAAAGAAAACCAAAACTGGAGGCATTATAATTCCAGACTTCAAGCTATATTACAAAGCTGTAGTCATCAAGACAGTATGGTACTAGGATAAAAACAGACACCTAGGTCAATGGAACAGAACAGAGAACCCAGAAATGGACCCACAAATGTATGGCCAATTAATCTTCAACAAAGCAGGAAAGAATATCCAATGGAAAAGAAAGTCTCTTCAGCAAATGGTGCTGGGAAAACTGGACAGTGGCATGCAGAAGAATGAAACTGGATCACTAACTTACAACCTACACAAAAATAAACTCAAAATGTATGAAAGGCCTAAATGTAAGACAGGACACCATCAAAATCCTAGAGGAGAAAATAGGCAACAACCTCATTGACCTTGAATCCAGCAACTTCTTACTAGCAATGTCTCCAGAAGAAAGGGAAACAAAAGCAAAAATGAACTAGTAGGACTTCATCAAAATAAAAACTTCTGCACACAAAAGAAACAGTCAACAAAACTGAAAGACAATTGACAGAATGGGAGAAGATATTTGCAAATGACATATCAGGTAAAGAGTTAATATCCAAAATCTCTAAAGATCTTATCAAACTCAACACCCAAAAAACAAATAATCCAATGAAGAAACAGGCAGAAGACATGAATAGACACTTTTCCAAAGAAGACATGCAGATGGCTAACAGACACATGAAAAGATGCTCAACATTACTCATCATCAAGGAAATACCATCAAAACCACAATGAGATACTACCTTGTACCTGTCAGAGTGGCTTAAATTAACAGCTGAGAAAACAAAAGATGTTGGCAAGGATGCAGAGAAAGGGGACTTTTGCACCACAGATGGGAATGCAAACTGGTGCAGCCACTCTAGAGAATAGTAGGGAGGTTCCCCAAAAAATTGAAAATAGAACTACCATATAACCGAGTAATTGCACTACTAGGTATTTATCCAAAGGATACAAAAATGCTGGTTCAAAAGGGCACATGCACCCCAAAAGTTTGAACAACAGCCAAGTTATGGCCCAAATGTCCCTTGACTGATGAATGTAGGAAGAAGATGTGGTATATATACAATGGAGTATTTCTCAGCAATCAAAAAGAATGGAATCTTGACATTTGCAACAAGGTAGATGGAAATGGAGGGTATTATGCTAAGCTAAATAAGTCAGTCAGAGAAAGACAAATATCATGTGATTTCACTCTTATGTGGAATTTAAAGAATAAAACAGATGAACATAGGGAAAAGGAAGGAAAAGTAAGATAAAAACAGAGAGGGAGGCAAACCATAAGAGACTCTTAAATACAGAGAATGAAACTGAGAGTTGCTGGAGGGGAGGTGAATGAGGGATGGACTAAATGGGTGATAAACTTTAAGGAGGGCATTTGTTGGGGGTTGCCTGGGTGGCTCAGTCTGTTAAGCGTCTGACTCCTGAGTTCAGCTCAGGTCATCATCTTACAGTTCATGAGTTTGAGCCCCACATCAGGCTCCACACTAACAGTGCAGATTCTACTTGGGATTCTCTCTCTCTCCCTCTCTCTCTGCCCTTCCCAGGTGCTTTCTCTCTTTCTCTCTCTCTCTCTCAAAATAAATAAATAAGCTTAAAAAATATTTTTTTAAAAAAAGGAGGGCACTTGTTGGGATGAGCACTGAGTGTCATATGTAAGTGATGAATCACTGGGTTCTATTCCTGAAACCAATACCACACTACATGTTACTAACTTGAATTTAAATTAAAAAAAAAAAAAGATTTCTCCTCTTCTCATTAGCCAGAATTGTGCCACATGCACTTTCCAAAATCATCTACTATAAAATGGCAGAGCGGCCACTACGGTAGGCCCACCTCTTTTGCACCACAATGTTACTTCGAGGATGCTCAGTGTGAATACAGTCAGGGTTCTATTAGAAAAGAGAGAAGATAGTTGAGTCCATTATAATTACGTTTTTGATTGCTGTTAACAAACACTCAAATTCAACAGTGGTTTAAGTGTATAAAGAAATGCAGAGGCAGAAAACCCAGGACAGTTGTTTTAGCTCCATGAGGTGATGAGGGATCCATGCCCCTGCCAAGCTTTCTGCTCTTCCATATGATGTTGTCATGACACAGTCCAGCTAGTAGATCTTCAGTCTATGGAATTGTGTTCCAGAAATGAAAGAGAAGAGCCCAATCTCTATCTCTTTTAAGGAAACTTCCCAGATAAGATTTATTCTTAAATTGCAAAAGAAGATGGCAAATGTCATTTTTAGCTTGATACACTGTCCTGGGCTTTATTACTAAGGAAATGGCTATTGGGAGGCAACCAGCAAATCTGCTGTTGGGTGAGCGTTTGTACAGGTAGCCGATTGTGTCTGCTGCTGTCATCATTTGTTCCCTCAAGCCATCCAAGCTGGAAACCAAGTGTCGTCTTTAATTGTTTCCTATCATTTGACAAAGGATATAAGCCCTGATGATTTTGTCTGCAACACACTTAACAAACCTTTTCTTTTATCACAATTCCCAATGCCCCTGCCTTCGATAGGAACTTCATGATATCTGGACTCTTGTCACAGCTTTCCTCCACTCATGTCTGTATCCAGACTTCTTATTCCAGTCTATTCCCAATGCAAGCTTCAAATTCTTTCTTAAACACAACTCTAATATACTAATATAACTCCAATAGCACTGTATTTCTTACTGAATAAAGTTGAATTGCTTAGCATGTCAATCAAAACTCAACACACTGACCCCAGCCAATCTTTTGTGACACAAGACCAAATCCTTTCACAGCCATCCTGGTAACACTGATTTGTTTAGAGGTATTTGCTTTGCTAACAGATTATAATATGTGATTAATATATATTTTTCATTTTTTCCTCTTGCTCCCTCGGCTGCTAAATTCTTTCAGCAGATGAGATCTCAGTGTGCTTTCCTAAGTTATACCTATTCTGTAATGTGTATGTCTTGTTTTACCATGGGCTCTCTGTCATCTATTTTCATAATCTAGCAACAAGGTGGGATCCATGATGGCTAACTAAAGATATGCAAGTTACATTGGAACAGATCATGATGGAGCAAAGGGAAAAATAACTACCTGAAGTTAAAATGCAGGTTTCTTTTTTTTTTTTTCTAGTTTTTTTCCCTCCAGCTTAACTGAAGTATACTTGACAAGCAAACTTTATATACATTTAAGATATACAATATGATGTTTTGATACATGTATACATTGTAAAATGATCACCATACTCAAGCAAATGAACATGTCCATCTCCTCATGTAGGTCTAATTTTTGTGGTGAGAACACTTAAGATCTACTCTCTTAGCAAATTTTAAGTATACAGTGCAGTATTTAAGGTGTACAATGGGATAATTTGATACAAGTGTATATTATGAAATGACTATCATAATAAAGATAGTAACACATCCTTCACCTCACATAATTACTATTTTTTGTTGTTATGCTGAGAACATTTAAGGTCTCTCAGCAACATTCAATTATACAATGCAATATTGTTAACTCTAGTCACCTTGATTTATTTATTGTTAAATTCCCAGAACTTACTCCTCTTATAATAGGAAACATATACTCTTCAACCAAACTCTCCCCAGTTCCCTTACCCTTCAGCCTCTTGTAACCACCAATCTTTCTATGAGTTCAGTTCTTTAAGATTTAATATGTAAGTCAGATCATATAGTATATATGCAGAGTCCGAGGAGAGTCAAGACAACTTCAGAGATAACGGGAGAAAAAGTAGCAATCTTCAGATAATTATGAATTGGTGAAAGTTCTTTGACATCTCAGAAGCACTATAATACTACTGCAGACCAGAAAGATGAACCATAACCATCTATTATTTAACTAGGAAGATACTTAGGTTGGAGACACACCATGACTCCAGGGATTTGAAGACAAATAAAAGAAATAGCTGGTAGATGATACTGGAAAAACATTTTCCCAAATGTGTGTGATGACATGATTTTATTTTAATTTTAATTTTATTTATTTTATTTTTAATTTAATTCAATTTTTATTTTTTATTTTATTTCATTTTATTTATTTTACTTTATTTTATTTTATTATTTTTTGAGACAGAGAGAGAGAGCAGAGCAGGGAAGAGGCAGAGAGAGAGAGAGAGAAAGAGAGAGAGAGAATCTTAAGTGGGATTCACTCCCAGCATGGAGCCTAACTTGGGGCTCCATCTCACAACTGTGAGATTATGACCTGAGCCAAAATCAAGAGATGGGCACTTAACTGACTGAGCCACCCAGGTACCCCAACATGATTTTATTTCTAGGATTGCATCTCATCTTCATGTACTTATAAGTGAAACATGTATTATGAAGCTGATAAGGTTTAAATATAAGGACCTCTACCAGTACAGGTCCTTTCTGAGGTTCCATTACAGGGGCAGAGCTATATGTTCATGCACCTGTATGGATATTTTCTAATAATTTAAAAATGACAGGAAAATTGCAAAAATAGATACATCACTCTTCTCCAGAGGCCCAATTTGCATTTTTCCAGTTGTCCCAATAAAGTGATTCAACTTAAATGTCTTTACTTGACATTCATGACCTTGATGCTTTTGAAAATTACAGGACAGCTATTTTGTAAAATGTCCCCCAGTTCAGGTTCATCTGATGTTTCCTCATAATTAGATTCAGCTTACAAATCTTTAGCAGGAACATTACAGAAAGCTCTATGCTTCTTATTGCATCTCTTCAGATAGTACATGATTTCCATTCGTCCAGTTAGTGGTGGTGTTAATTTCGAGCATGACTCAGGCAGTATTTGCTGAATGTCTTTGAAGTTACTTTTTCCCTTTGTAATTAATTTATTTGGGGGGGGAGGGAGTTGAAACTTTGTGAATTTCACCCACTAGTTTTAGCATTCATTAATGACTTGAATTGTTACTATAATGTTTGCCAAAGATGATTTTCTAATTCCCTTATTCCTTCTGCATTTATTAGCTGATATTCTAGTCTTTCTTCTCCCCATTTATTATCACTAACTGTATTGGTGTTAATTTGTTATTGTTTTTTTATTCCATGAGCAATAATCTGTTATCATATTTTATTTTCACCTCAAATCATCCCTGATTTGGCCAATGGGAACCCCTTCAAGCTGGCTTCTGTGAATTTTGACACATCATCATCATTCTTTGAGTATCGCTTGCTTTCTAAAAGACCAGTATTTCCAAGCTTATTTTACAATTTCCCTGCTCCAAACCTGCAATAGGGTTGACAAACTAAGACCTGAGCATTAGGGGTGCTCACTACTTTGGGGTGTTGCCATTCCCAAGCCGTCTCAGTGGACAAGCCAGGGAACATGAACATATGCACATGCTTACCTCTATATTTATTTTTATATCTTCCTATATATGAGTTCACACTGATATTTCCTATTGCAATCTAACACAAGGTTCATCTTAACTGTCTCCTTAGCATATTTATAACTCCATTCTCTGACAGTGAGAAACCTGGTTACCAAAACCTCCATTTATTTGGATAGTTGGATCAATTACCACTTTCTCTTTTTTTATTTTTTTTAAATGTTTTTGTTTTTTTTTTTTATTTCTAGGAGAGAGAGAGAGAGACAGTGTGAGCAGGGGAGGGTCAGAGAGAGAGGGAGTCACAGACTGAAACAGGCTCCAGGCTCTGAGCTGGCAGTCAGCACAGAGCCCGACGCGGGGCTCGAACCCATGAACCGCGAGATCATGACCTAAGCGAAAGTCGGACGCTTAACCGACTAAGCCATCCAGGCACCCTGCCCCACTTTCTCTTTCTATAACCAATCTTCTTCCCAATCCCTACCACATGGATGCTACCCATACCACCTCATGCCACATTGCACCTGACCATGCACTGGATTTCTCCTCACCCAAATAACCCTTCTCCAGGCTGCCTCTACCACCCAATCCTGCCTCACCAATCCAGTTTCCCTCTTTACCACAATTGAACTCCGAATGCCTCCACTGGCCTCCTGGACAACCTCCTCATTCTTCTGGGGCTCTACCAGCCAACATCTACCCATTTCCACCTCCACAGAAGATACCCTCTTCCTTCATCCCATTTGATCTTTGATACTTCACACTGCTGCCCTAACCATGACCATTTCTGATCGCCCCCTACTTTGCTTGGTCCCAATTAATGTTTTTTGGACTAAATTGTTCAGAAAATAAGGGTGGGAGGGAGGACGGATTTTAATGTTTTTATAAAACAAGGCTATTTATACTTTCATAAATTTGGAAAAGAAAGATATTTTTAACCACAATCAGTTAAGAACACTGTCTCTTCCTAGTGTGGCTTTTCTCTCGTCACATGACCCCAAGCACTGAGTGGCACTGGAGCTGGCATTGGCAGTCCTGGGATCTAGCTAAGGAGAATCTGGTCTGGGGTTATGTTATGTTTGGATGTAGTGGAGCACATTTATGTGGAACAAATATTATCTATTTATATTTAGCTTCATTTTGCCACCTGAAAAGAATTTGTGTGTGACTTTAACAAAGTGAAACAAATCTGTTTGATTATAACCTGCCACTAGGCAACACTTAAAAGCAAACATTGTGACAACACAGTTGCTATAAAAGGTGCGTGAAAAGATCTCATTATTGACCATTAAAAAGTTTGCAGAATAGGTGCCCTATGCAGCTCATTCCTTAATCTGGCTGTAATAATAGTAAGAAAAAGTGGCTCCGCAGTTCCTGAGGTTGTTGATTGCTTTGATATTTGGCAAAAGCTCTGTGTTTTCTGGTTGATCTCCTGGATATAGTATGTAAACCCACATACCAGGGGCGCCTGGGTGGCTTGGTCAGTTAAGCGCCAGACTCTTGATTTCGGTTCAGGTCATGATCTCCCAGTTTGTGAGACGGAGCCCCGAGTTGGATTCTGCTCTGGAATTCTCTCTTCCTTTCTTTCTGCCTGTGACCCGCACACTCACTCACACATTCTCTCTCTTGCTCTCAAAATAAATGAATAAACTAAAAAAAATTAATAAACCCACATATCAATGTGGCTTTTTCTTTTTTTAATTTTTACTGTAGATGTAACAATGTGATCTGCCCCTAATAAAGGTGTTCGAGACTGGTAACATGGACACAAACAAGATGCAAAAAGTTTATTTAGAAGTTAGTAAAACTTGGGGCGCTCATGGTGGCTCAGTTGGGTAAGCATCTGACATCAGCTCAGGTCACGACCTTGCAGCTGGGTTAGAGCCCTGCATCCAGCTCTGTGCCTACAGTTCAGAGCCTGGAGCCTGCTTTGGATTCTGTGTCTCCCTCTCTCTCTCTGCCCCTCCCCCACTCACACTCAGATTTCCTCTTGTTCTCAAAAATAAATAAACATAAAAAAATTTTTTTAAGTTAGTAAAACTCAAAAATACTCCAAGATAATGTGATAGTCATTTTACGAACATTTCAATAGAACAAGTGAGCAATTATAGATTCCTGATTTAAATGCATGCGCATGTAAACTTTTATCTTAAAGTTTATTTATGAAAGAAAGATTTAGATGAAATGAATAAAATTTGAAATGTGATAAAGATGAGTGATAAAATCTGTAGAGATTGTTCTGACACCAAAAAATCACTCAAAGGAAGAGATAAATTTTGAAAAAAAGTAATAAAAAGTCATAGGTATTGTTTGATAATCCAATCAATGAAGACTGAAGCATGTGAAAAAAATGTTAAAGTTCTTGCTGATATGACATAAAATAATGGACATCAAGGAATATAAAATAAAATCCATGATATACCACCATAATAAAAACAGGATGATAATGTCATTAAATCAAAGAGAATTAAAGGCAGGTCACTGCCAAAAAGAAATTGAAACACCCTAAAACCTTACAGCATATAGGAAAGAAACTCAATAGTTTTTTACCAAATTTAATAACAGCCCTAAAAAATTAACGTGGTATTAATAACAAAGACTTGTGAACTTGTAACATATGTTTTCCTCAACTGGTAATAATAAAATTCAATGTGATCAGCTATCAAAGAAAAATTAATAAATTAGCTTTCCTTTTCTTCCATACATACAATATTGTAAAATTATTGCTATATGAAGAGGCTATCCAAGAACAGAAGCACCCCATCCCCATTTCCATTAAATGATGGTGGAAAGTGTTACAGTTATGGTGAGCAGTGAATTAATTCAGTATTATATTATTTTTCCAGATTTTGTGAGGTTAGTGATACTTACCAGCTCTCATAATTTGTTGTTACTTTCTCATTCCAAATAAGTCTTCATTTTAATATTTTACTTCATATTCATAATTTGTATTATCTTTATTAAAGAGGATTTCCCAAATATATAATCTCCTGGCCCCACATAGTCTGAATCTACCCTTTATAGAATTTGTAGTTTTCAAGCAGGCTTCTTAAGTCTCCACTCATGCTGTTCCCAGTGCCTGGACCTGCCTTCATCCGCTTTTGTTACTTATTATTCAAGATTTAACTCACACATAGCCCTCTCTGTGAAATCTTTCAGCCTCCACTCCTAACCATCTCTCAAGCAGAGGGCTTTCAGAAAACATTTACATATCTTATTTGTAATAAGAGAGATAATTACATCCCCTGATAGAAATGAGCTCTTTGAAGCCAAGACAGGGCCACACTGTCCCCAGCTCCCAGCCTTACACCTGTTACTCAGGAAGATTTAGTAAATACTGAGTGAGCAATGATTTGATGAATGAGTTGCAACATCATGCAAGAGAGTAAAATTTTAAGATGTACAGTTGCCAATAATCAGAGATAATATGGTGCTTCCTTTTTTTTTTTTTTTTTTTTTTAATCTTGTTACTTAGATTTCTGGGCCTTTTCCTGAGCTCTTTTGTGCCTGTAATCCAACTCTCATGGCAGGTCTTCTGGTGGTGGAGAAGCACTTTTATTTTCTTAAGCTGTTGCTCAGGTGTCTTTTACAAATAAGTAACTTATTGGAGGGAAAAAGAAGAAGAGAATGTTGGGTCCATAATGCTCAGGGGGAAGTTATCATTTCTTTGTATTGTGGACAAAGGAACAGAAGCCTCTGAAAAAAAAAACTTTCATTTCCTGATCTATTCAGCCATCTATTAACTTCCTTTCCCTCATACACAGTGAGCATGTCTTCTGCTTTTTTCCACTCCCTCCGTGGGCTATTTCATTTCCTCCCTAATATTTAACACATCAGTGCTTCTCTAAGTTTCAATTCTTTTGCACGGTTTAATATCAATGTGCTTAAATGCAGAACTCACTTCTCAGGCCTGTCTGCTGCTGTTGCTCTGATTTGTCCTCATAGCCAAGCAGACCTGAACAAAGCCATACCTGTCTTTGCTCAGGCCTCTGATGTATGTTGTGTCCTAGAATGAATCTACCACGAAGCCCAGAAATTGCCTGTCTGTCACCTTCTGCCGTGCATTGTAAAAATAGCTGGAGCTTCCATCACTCATAAACAACATGCTCCCCATGTTATGTGTCTCTGAACATTGTTTATTGAAATGAAGGCAGCCTATTATCACGGAGTGAGTTGTTTGATTATTGCCCTGTGTTTGTACTCAGTATTCATAGATGCATTCATTTATTCAACGGACTATAGTTGAGCACTTCATAGGTATTAGGGACTATTAAGATACTGGAGGTACAAGTCTTAGAATCGGGTCTTTCCCCACCAACAGTTCTGTGTGAATTACAGAGTTACAGAAAGCAGAAGGGCTTTGAGTCAGAAAAGTTGGGGTTTGTGTCCAGCTCTATCTCCAACTCAGTGTGAAGGGGTTTGCCTGAAGGTCTTTAGTTTTTTCATATGTAAAATAAGGGAAACAATATCTTTGCTCTAGTGGTGTTGTTTGGATTAAATGATATAATTTTCATTTAAAGCATCACTGAATGGTCGATTAGGGAAGGGAGGAGGAGGGCATGCTAACATCCCACGGTTTTTTCTATTTCGGATGGAAACACGCCTTTTTCCCTTCAACGGAAATGAAAGGGCTGGGGCTACTGGGCAGAAGCAGAGGCAAGAAAAGTGGTCCTAATGCCAGACCCCAGCCCAGCACTGGAAGGAAACACATTCTGTTCCTTCCAAATCCTTCCCAACATCAGGCTCCAGGCCCCGAGCTAGTGGTAATGGCCTGCACTTAACAATGACCCTGATTGGGAGGAGCATCAAAGACAAAGAAGCAGTGAGAGCTGTCCCCAGCACCAGCACTGCTGACAACACCCACGAAGTGAAGATTCTCTAGACTGAACTGTATTCTTTCGATCCCAACTTCCAGCACCCAATGCCACGAGCATGCCCCTGACCTCAGCTCTTGACTGCTGCAGGTGGAGCTGATGACCTACCTCTTGATCCAGAAGGAAACACAGGGGTCTTGGATTACGGGTACAGGAGGATAGCTAGAGGCCAGAAGGATACTTCTGGGCATTGTCAGGAACTATTAGTTTCACTGAATTCTTACATTCCCGGTAACCACACACCAACTGTCTTTCCCCAGTTTTGTGGTTGAGAAGATGCCTGCTCCCGAGTCCAGAACCGCAGTCTTGATGTGTTGAGTGCTTTCTGTACGGCAGACACCTTATCAGATTTTATGTATAGATTCCATCTTCACAACTCTTCAAGGTGAATGTTATTCCATTTTACAGGTGAGACACTCAAGTTCAGAGAGAAGATAAGTACCTCTTCTGCCATCACACCTGGGAGAACTCGGGTTTCTACCTGGGAGTCAGATGCACACAGCCAGCCTGCTTTTAGCTCGCACTTTGTAGGTGCTCGGCTTTATGCATGAATTTTGAATGAATCTTGGGCATGCCTCTCTCTTTACAGGGCTCAAGAGATTCAAATATAAGCAGTTAAAGTTTTCATGGCTATTACTTACTTCATCATCTCCTGAGGAGGGCAATGGAACTGTGGATTGTACCATAGAGAATTGTTCACAGTGCTGTTCCATGACCTTGCTCCACTGCAGATAACTCCTTCTTAGAGTGTGTGTGTGTGTGTGTGTCTGCGCGCGCGTGTGTGTGTATACTACTGCCGGAACTAACATTGCACACAGGGGATTGGAATTTCACAATCATAAGGGGAAACAGCAAAATTCCTCGCCAATGCCTTTATCACCTCACTTCTTCCAAGAAACTTTTCCTGAGCACAGCCACCAGGATGTTCATTCCTCTGGCTGTGCGAAATGCTTTATCTTAATTTGTTCTCCTTGTTTCATTCTGCTTCGTTTTTTTAATAACATATGGTGACTCCCAAACTAGATTAAAGTAAACATCGTTTTTCAGGCTTGCTGGTATCCACACTGAATGTTGCAGGTGCTCAGTCAACGTCATCACTTCTAGAGCACTGTGCACGTGTGGAGGGTGGCGGTGGGGAATGGAGAGGAGCAAGCAGTGAGAAGAGCTCACAGGTTACATACATAACCTGTATCTCCCCAGGTCCTACCAGCCTTGGGGATGCTAACAAGGCAACAGGATCAAGAGATTAAAAACCTTTTAGGGGCGCCTGGGTGACTTAGTCGGTTAAGCGTCCGACTTTCGCTTAGGTCATGATCTCGCGGTTCGTGGGTTCGAGCCCCGCGTCGGGCTCTGTGATGACTGCCAGCTCGGAGCCTGGAGCCTGTTTCAGTCTGTGACTCCCCCTCTCTCTGACCCTCCCCTGCTCACGCTGTCTCTCTCTCTCTCTCCTAGAAATAAATAAAAAAAAAAACATTAAAAAAAAAGAGATTAAAAACCTTTTAGATTAAAATTTTTTTAAAAATGTTTATTTACTTTTGAGAGAGAGAGAGAAAGACAGAGCATGAGTGGGGAAGGGCAGAGAGAGAGGGATACAGAGAGTCTGAAGCAGGGTCCAGGCTCTGAGCAATCAGCACAGAACCCAATGCGGGGCTCGAACTCACAAACTGTGAGATCATGACCTGAGCTAAAGTCAGATGCTTAACTGACTGAGCCACTTGGGAGCCCCAGGATCAAGAGATTTTTAACCAAAGAGGATCTGCCTGGTCCTTCTGGATGAATCACAGGAAGCTCCAGCCCTGTCTCGGGCCTCCTGGAGGGGCTAAGGAAATCCTTGAAGTTGTGTCACTTCATGGACTCCCAGATTTAATTCTCCTGACTGTGACACGGGAGTCTTTTGCCCTCCTCTTCCCCAGTAGTTCTCACTTACATGTCAGGTTGCTGAGCCCATATCCAGTAACTAGGTGGCTGTGGCCCTTGCTCTTTTACTCATACAACATGGCCAAGGGGATCCCAGGTGGCTGATGTGAGTGGCATTCGTAGCGTGTAACTGCTGTAACATGTGCCAACTGCCTTGAGGCTAAACCAAGGGGTTTACCCCACCCTTCGCTTGGGTTATATTCGGTTACAGGCCACAGAGCCATGCGGCCTGACCTGTCTTTTACAGTGAAGCTGTGATCAGCTTCTTATCACTCTTCCTCCTGAGACTTGGGCACTGGTCTCAGGATGCAACGAGGGCCAGAAGGAAATATGAGCCACATAAACCTTGCAACCTCAGACTGCTCCTCCCCTCCGACAAGGACCCATTGTCCTTGGACTGAGCTTGCACACCTCTCCCTTCTTTGGGTGAATTCCTTCCCACAAGGCTCTGTGGTTCCTCTGGTAAATAACTCCTACCAGGAAGGAATGCTCTGCTGGTCTTCCAGACATGTTTGTGGAGTGTTGGGTTTACAGTGGCTTCCCAGACCCTAGGTCTCACTCTGGAACTCTGCTAGACATGGGCTTCCTCTGGTCATTTTCAACAGTGAATTCTAAAGATGTCTGTGTGCTCAAGGGCACTGCGTTCTCAAAGATCACTCCTTGCTCCCTTTGTCCACATCAGACTTAGAAGTGGGTTTGGAATTTTTTCAGGTTATATCCTAGGACTCCTGATAACAAAGCTGTTTCACTCCTAAAATTTTATTTCAAAAAGTAGCCCTTGAATTAGTAAGCAACTAATTCTTGCTATTAAATTCATTGGCCCTGCTTAACTATTTTATCCTAAATACCTGTGAAATTAGATATTAGTAAGGGCTGTGCCATCTGTGAAAAGAGTTGCTGAAAATTGGAAACTTGGCAGTCACCCAGGATGGAACAGTACATTTCAAGCCTTTATTTTTTCTTTTGCAATAGGGTCTAAACTCTGCAGAGTTCCCAAAAGTCTACTAAAAGAGATTAATGGTATTCCCATTGAGTCCAAGATGAAAATTGGAGAAGCATAATTATCTTTGAGAATTTTGAAAAAACTCCCCATTTTAGGAGCACTACCAAAAGGAAAACTAAATTTCAATTGCTTCTCCTATAACTACAATATCCCTTCCCACACTTCTCCCCTCCCCCAAAAGAGAAAACCTATTTAGAACTGCATTTAATTGATTAAACCACTATCACAATACACAAAACAATCACGAACACACACAAAAACTTTTTTTTTCTTTTTCTTCTGTTTTGTTTTAGTTTGGGAGTTTTAAGGAGTTAGCTTAAATTTTTGAAATATTTAAATTATGTAACTGGAATCTTGAATTGTAATAATCTTAGTTGTTATAATGTGGTTAATCTTAGTTAAGCTTGTAATGTGTTGCTTAGAAAAAGACCACTTAATCTTCTTATTTCTTATCCCCAGGGAGAGGTTTATGCATATGTAATCAGAATAATCCTGACTAATAATTAAGCTAAGGGTCTTCAAGCTTCATGATATTGTGAACTTGTCCTGAATTATTTCACTGTCTCCAGCAGTTCTCTTAATTTGGATCTTGTCTGTATGAAGTAAGTGTATAGAAGTGAATTGTGATATGTTGCATTAGTTTTTTTCTTTAATCACATTACTCATTTTATTGATCTAAATGAAGCAAAAAGAAAAATCTATAGGTGACATATCTGTTTCAATAGCTTAGTAAAGATAACCGTATTGAACAGTAAAAAAGGGCAAATGCCATGTGGTTGTAAACGTCATTGGCTTTGTAAAACCACAGAAAACAGGCAAATGAAGGTCATCCTCTCAGAGAGGCAGACGGAAAGAGAGGGAGGCGCACTGAAAGTGGCTGATAAACAGAAGATCTGAGGCTGATAGGTAGACTGTCGTCACATTAAATAATTATTTGTAAATAATTTATGCAAATTCAGCTGTGTTTGCTTGGAATAGAGAGATGTTAAAATAGCACTTGCCTACTGTCCTCTCAAGTGATCACCCTCCCCAGAGTGAGACGAGAGACAGGAATCTGCCATGACCTAGTCTACCTGAGTTTCCTGTAATCCTCTCACCAGGTTTAAATATTTCAGGTGGTGGCCCTATGATGCAAATCAATTATTTTATCTGCTGTTCAACCAAAGAAACAGAAATCTACTCTGATGCCAAAAGGAAACCTGGCAGTGCCAAGTTCATGAGAGATGGTCTACTGGTCTCCACTGGGTACTCTGCAGAGGAATTTTCTTTTTTTTTTTTTTAATTTTTTTAAATGTTTATTTATTTTGGAGAGAGGCAGAGACAGAGCATGAGAAGGGGAGGGGCAGAGAGAGAGGGAGACACAGAATCGGAAGCAGGCTTCAGGCTCTGAGCTGCCAGCACAGAGCCCAACACAGGGCTCAAACTCATGAACTGTAAGTTCATAACCTGAGCCAAAGTCAGATGCCCAACCGACTAAGCCACCCAGATACCCCGCAGAGGAACTTTCAAGGGTGATTTTCAACATTTCCATTAGGTCTTGAGCTGAATTCAGAAAGCCCCCTTTAAGTAATTTGCTATTCCAGCATACAATCATCTCATTACCATTTACCTGCATCCCTGCTCCCATGACTTCTGGAAAAACCTGTGATTTCTCTACTCCATATACACTTGTTGTATGAGATTGATTTGGAGAGAGATGGAGAGGGAGCGGAATGTGATCTGTCTCCAGAACTCTCCTCAGCTAGGCCTTGATTCGTCAATGCCGTTCAAACCTGGGCCAGTGTTTAAAATGTCTATGCACGATCACTATATTCTACGTGGTCCTGCTCAATTTCACCTAATGGAAACTGAATCCAACTTCTCCAGGCTGAGACTCTGGTGCCACTTTTGCTGTGAGGTCTGCCCTGAGCAAGCTATTTATTTGTTTGTTTGTTTGTTTGTTTGTTTATAAATGTTTATTTAGTTAAGAGAGAGAGAGAGAGCGAGCGAGCATGCACATAAGTGGGGAAGGGGCAGAGAGAGAGAGGGAGGGAGACACAGAATCTGAAACAGGCTCCAGGCTCTGAGCTGCCAGCACAGAGCCCGACACAGGGCTCAGACTCACAAACGGTGAGATCATGACCTGAGCCCAAGTGGGATACGTAATCGACTGAGCCACCCAGGTGCCCCTGAGGAAGCTATTCGAAAACGATAATGTCACTTGTCAACATTCTCAGTATATCTTGCCTTACTGTCCCTTTTCCTTTTTCTCGTGGCTCTATTACCTTCTCACTTTTTTTCCTGGCTATTTTATCCTAACTTTTATTTTGATGCTTCAGATTCTCTTAATATCTTATCATTTGCTTCCTGTCTACTGCTCCCCCACCACTAGGAGAAAACTCTGCAAGGCAGGGATCAGTCCATCCGCCGGTGCACCTCAATCACAGTGAACAGTGCCTGGCCCTCAGTGTTTAATGAATACGCTGAATGAATATGTGAGGATTCTACATCTGAATTCCCTGGGCAGAAACAGGTTGAGGGCTAGTTACTGGCTTCAAGCAGGTCTTACATCTGTGCTCTGCTAAATTCTTTAATTTTATCACCATAAAAAACAGCCATTGGTAATTAGCAAAATTTCCAGAAGTAGTTCATCGGTTACTACATGCATATGAAGAGAGGTACATTGTCTGAAACAATTGACCATTTTTACAATATATCAAAATCCATTACTGCAAATATATTTGGAGCAGAAATTTGTATGACTGAAATGTCTAAATCTAGCCAGTGGCCCATTTATTTCAAATTAGGTTCTTATCCACAAAATCCTATTACAGCAAAGTGATTTAAAGAGACTCTTCATCTTCTCTTTAATGTAACTTAACCTGGGTATTAAGAAGACTTCAATTAAATACTTTGATGAGGAATCCACATTTTATAGACCGTAAGAGTAATTTAAAACAAATGGCACTTTCTTAAACTCCTTATTATCAAACTCTCAACAATGCCTGTCTCTTATTGAAGTCTTTTTAGTAGTGACATAGGTAAGACCTGAATGTTTACCTCCTTTATGTTCAACTCCTGTGCCCTACAAAGGGAAAAACTGTTTTTATTTATTTATTTATTTTAAAAAAAATTTTTTTTAATGTTTTATTTATTTCTAGGAGAGAGAGAGAGAGACAGCATGAGCAGGGGAGGGTCAGAGAGAGAGGGAGTCATAGACTGAAACAGGCTCCAGGCTCTGAGCCGGCAGTCAGCACAGAGCCCGTCGCGGGGACCGAACCCACGAACCGCGAGATCATGACCCAAGCGAAAGTCGGACGCTTAACCGACTAAGCCACCCAGGCGCCCCGGGAAAAACTGTTTTTAAAGGTTTGAAGAGTGACTTAAACACCAATCCACATTTTTCTTAACAACCTTAGAAACGTACCACTGCCTACTCACATTAGGTAGGACCATGATCTATCTGATGGAATTAAATTAGTAAATCAATGAAATGTTATTTCAGCCCTGACAGTCACAAATTTCACCTTTTATTAAAAGTCTAGTTTGTCTAAAATATCATATGTGTGCACGTATAGGAGGATTAGGAGGAGCTTAACAGAGGACCAAGGGGGAGAAGAAGGGCGGAAATGGTGGGGGAAAGGGGGAGAGACAAACCATGAGAGACTCTTGAATGCTGACAAAAACTGAGGACTGGTGGATGTGGGGGGGAGGAGGGGTGGGCATGGAGGAGGGCACTTGTGAGGATGAGCACTGGGTGTTATGTGGAAACTAATTTGACAATAAACTATTTGTAAAAAAAAAAAAAAAAGTCTAGTTTGTCTAGACTCTTCATTTCTACATGTCCAGCCATTATAATTTGTACAGATGATTTGAGCCACAAATGTACAGAGATCATATTTTCTGAAACAAAAACATGTGGTAGCAATTTGGGGAATCAAACATACATTGATTATTAGTCTGGATATACTACTCCTAGGGTGCGCCTGACCATAAGTAGGCATGTTCTCTATCCTTAGACTCAGTTTCTTCATCCATAAAATGGGGCTGTTCATACCCACTTTGCAGTATTACTAAAGTTAAACTTCCAGGAATGTCCGGCACATGGAGTCTACATGCCATGAATTATAATTACAATCATAATCATTAATTTGTCTGACTTGACCATCTATTTATTTGAGAAATTTTATAAAGGCATAAAACATAAAGAAATCTCTTTCAAGTATATTTAACCCATTGTTTTCAATGAAAACACAATGCATGGAATCAGCATTATCCTAAAAATCCGGGTCATTGAATCGCTGTCTTTATAGGTCTCGATTCTTGCCCAAGATGCTAGAAGTTATTTAAACATTTTAGGAGACCTGAGATCATTATCTGTCTTTGTTTAAGTGAAGGGACATATATATGTACTAGTTCCTCACTGTTATGGACTGAATTGTGTCCCCCCCTCCCCCCAAAGGTGTTAAGTTCTAAACCCCAGCACCTGTGAATGTGACCTTATTTGGAGATAGAGCCTTTGCAGACAATCAAGTTAAAATGGGGTCATTAGGATAGGCCTAATTCAACATAACTGTGTCCTTATAAAAAGAGGGGATTTGGATACAGAGACAGAGGCACACAGGGAGAACACCATGTGAAGATGAAGGCAGAGACCAGGCTGATGATTCTACAAGGCGAGGAAGACAAGCCAAAGAACGCCGCATATTGCCAACAAAATGCCAGAAGCCAAGGAAGAGCCCTGAACCCTGTAGCCCAGAAGGTAACAACTCTGCTGACACCTTGTTCTCAGACTTCTAGCCTCCAGAGCCCTGAGAGACTACATTTCTGCCACAGGTTCGTGGTACTCTGCAACAGCAGCAACCTAACAGAGCCCGCAAACCACACAGCGGCCTTTGAGGGAAGAGGGAAGCCGCCTCTGCCGCTCTCAGCATTGTTGCTACATGGACGCGCTCACCTAGTTCTGAGAGAGTAAGCGGAGAATGGGGTGTATATTTCACGGAGCGACCGAAACTTACCTTGTTGCCCGCCGGCAGTGGAGCGGAGAGAAATGAAGGGGAGGACCAGCAAGTTGGTCAAAATGTTTCTAAGAAGAGGATGGTGACACAAAGGTCTTGAAGGTCTTTTCTTGTCTCAGCCTCAGGCAGAGAAATCTGGCCACTGTTAGGGTGGGGAGGTTTTTGTTTTTGTTTTTGTTTTTCTTTACCAAAAGATAGAAAGCTTTAAACATTCACCAGTTCGCAAGCTCTGTAAACCGAGCTTCACCAACAGCAGCTGAGCGATTGCAGTCTGAGCCCACAAAGCGCTGGGAGGGCTAGAAAGAGATACAGCCCTTCCGCGGCTAATGTGCCTAGCAGAACCATCAGCTGTTGGTGCTTATCCTTAATCAACCAAAGCAGTGTTGGAAAGCATCCATCGGCCACACACACACACACACACACACACACACGCACACACTTGGGATCTCTAAACAATGTAGTTACTAATAGCCATTGTTTATCAATTACGTATTGTATGCCAAGACTGTGCTAAGCATTTTGCACTCAGTATTTAGCAAACCTTCGTTCAACAGTGATTAAGAGACTACTATGTGCAAATCATTAAACTGGGTGCAAGAGATAAAATGATGAGTAAGGCAAATACAATTGCTGCCTGTGGCAGACACGATTTTTTTTTTTTTGCTTACCAAATATACACTACACCTTTCCTCCCCAATTTAGACTATGTGAAATCTCACTGTCCTAGTCTCCCTTGCAGCTTAGAGTTCTAAGCACCTAGTAATGGCCAAGCTCAAGAATGGAAAGTTTGCTTTCCCACTAAAATGAGACAGATGTGATTTTCTTCATTATTTTTCCTTTCTTCCAGCCTTGATTTGAATGTGATGGTTGGAGCTGTAGCAGCCATTTGGAACCACTGAAGTAAAGAGATATCTTGTATTATCAACAAGAGCCAAACTACGGAAAGAGCCCTAATGTCCATGGACTGATGAATACATAAAGAAGATGTGGCATATATATAAATAATGGAATATTACTCAGCCATCAAAAATAATAAATCTTGCCATTTATAACAATGTGGATGGAGCTAGAATGTATTATGCTAAGTGAAATAATTCGGAAGAAGAAGAGTGCCATATTATTTCATTCATATGTGAAATTTAAGAAACAAAACACATGAACATATGGCAGGGGGGTAAGGAGAAGGGAGAGAAATAAACCATAAGAGATTGTTAACGACAGAGAACAAACTGAAGGTTGATGGAGGGTGGTGAGTGATAAGTGACGAATCACTCAATTCTACTCCTGAAATCAATATTGCGCTATATGTTAACAAACTAAAATTCAAATTTGAAACATGAGAGAAACACTGATATTGTAAAGCCTTCAGAACATTACTAGCAGTCACTAACCCTTTACCTCTTACTACACAAAGGTCAATCTCTATTTGTTTAAACCACTGTTAGGTTTTCTGTTACTTGTTGTAACAGAAATGTGCTCCAAAACAGATACAACTTTCTTGATGAAGTTTATCCTCTATTTAGGGAGACAGACATAACCGATTTCCATCACAGTAATTACTTAACTGGCATTGTGATAAGTGCTACAAAGAATTATAGGGCACCCGGAGCATGTATAACAGGTCTGTCCATTTCCAGAATCTCTGCTCCCTGGGAACAGAACTGGGTATTTTCCAGTCTGCCACCTCCTACCTATATAACTTTAGGCACATTACTTAACCTTCCTAAACCACGGTTACTTCTGTAGTCTGCCAAACTGTGAATATAATTTTCCCTCGCATAGGTTTGTTGTGAGGATTAAACGATAAAATGCACATAAACTGGTTTGTAAGATCCTGGCACATAATAAACATGATTATTATTATAAGTGATCATTATTGCATTATGACATATAATAGCATTGTTGCTATATGACACATGTACATTGGCATTACATATGTATATTAAATATAGAAAAATATATAAGGTATATTAAAATCGAATTTTGTGTTTTAAATTTTTTATTATTAGTTTTTTTTACTGTTTATTTATTTTTGAAGGAGAAAGAGACAGAACGTGAGTAGGGGAGGGGCAGAGAGAGAGGGAGACACAGAATCTGAAGCAGGATTCAGGCTCTGAGCTGTAGGCACAAAGCCTGACACGGGACTTGAACTCATGAGCTGTGAGACTGCGACCTGGCTTAACCGACTGAGCCACACAGGCATCCCTAAAATTGAATTTTAAAATGCCCTCAAGATTCCCACTCCCTGACAGACAAGCCCCATGGTGTTATGCCCAGATCACGAGAACGCCAAAGACCACCAAGAAGCCGATTCTGATGCAAGCACACGAGGGTCTTTATTCAAGCTCAAGCAGGGTCTCCAACACACCCTGACACAGCGGTGATGGTATGGAGCCCCGAACTCAGGGTTGCGGGGCTTTTATTGCGGTTACAGTGGGATTCGGGGCTGTCCAGCTTGGCAGCCTCCTAATAGGTTGATTTTTAGCACAGGCTGTCTTGTCAGTACCCGACTGGCTCGCACATCTGGCCTGACTGCCAACAGGAACGTCTTGGGACATAGACACCTCTTTTAAACTGATTGGCTGTTGCTGTTGCTAGGGAAGTAACTAAGGGCAGGCTGAGGCTGCCCAAGTACTTCCTGCGGTTTTTCCTGGGACTGGGTTCGGCCTAGTTCACCCTCAAGATGGAGGCTTTTTCTAAAATGGAATCAGTTAGGTTTAGGTCCCACAATGGAGTCCCCTCCCGAGTTTGGCCTGCACTTGTGAATCTCTGATGTATCGTTCCTGTGCATTATACTATCTAATATTGCCTTGGTACCTAAAGGTGATCAGGGTGGGCTTGACTTACTCCCACAAGCACTTCTGTAGCAGAGCTTTCTCCAGATTGCAAACATTTGAGAGACAAGTCAGAGAGATGTGCTCTTGACGGCCTGAGAGCAGCAGCAACAATTACAGTGCAAACTACCAATGGGAGCCCTGTGGCAAGGAAGTCCACACAGCCTCCAGGGGATGAGAGGGGTGCTGGCCGACAGCCGACAGCCGGGAAGCAAGTAGGGACCTAGTGTAGAGCAGAGAGGAGATGTGTTCTGTCCACCACATAGAAGACTGGAAGAGGACCCTGAAGCTCAGATGAGACAGCAGCCCCGGCCAACACCTTTATTTCAGTCTGAAGAGACGCTGATTAGAGACCTGAAGACTTGGGACATCATAGACTTCTCTTGTTTTATGGCACTAAGTGTATGGCAATTTGTTATGTGACTGTAGAAAATAAATATAAATGTATATTATTATGTCATATTTTGTAGAAGGATGTATTGCACAATATATTGTATCAGGACAAAGTCTAAGAGGTCTTTTCCAAGGAAATCCAGGAGTACAGAGGATTAGAGAACACAGGAGTCAGTTTCCCGCACACACCGCAGTCCTGAAGTGAGTAATGCAGGGCCAGGGAGGCTTTGCTCTACACAGGCATTCAGGGTCTCATGTTTCTCATTCTGTTACCCTGGCAATCCCCCAGAAAGAATCATCCTCATCAGAATCGTCCAAGATGGGCCCTGAGCACATTGGGAAGTGTTTGAGAGACCAGGTCCAAAGCATCAATTTCATTTTAAGCAAATGATGCAGGTGGCATACTTATCACTTCCACTCACGTTCCATTCTTGAGAATTTAGTCCTGTGGCCACACCTGATCTCAAGGGAGACTGGGAAATGCAATCTTCTGGTTGGGTGAGGCAATGCCCAAAAGAAGAGGAGAATGGATTTGGGTCAGCAATGGAGAGTTTCTACCACAAATATGATAAAATAATAGTAATCACTATAATACACTGCCAAATTACTCTCCAGCCTTGCTCCTGCTGAGCACTTTGTTTTGATTACTTCTGAGAGAGCCAGATTTGATTGCAGAGGAGATACCTTGCAGTTTTGTACTGCTGAGTCACTCATTCGTTTGGCAACGTTGACCTCTGCCTGGAATAGCAGTAGCATGGACATTGACGACTGTACTGCTCACCGCTTGTTATTGCAATTCACAATCAAATGTACTTTTCTTGGTGCTTTGCAAACTGATACAGATAATGTTCCAATTGATAGGGTTTTATCCACCTACCCATCCTCACCTGTGACATGGTGCTGGGGGTGGTGGCAATAAAAAAAGCAGAATGTACATACCCCCCTGCAACAGCCCGGCATTTTCCCTACCCCTCATCTTTTCCCACTTCAGAGGATTATGGGAAGAAGAGTTATACGAGATATGGGCCATTTTGCTGTGAGTTAGTTGATGGGCTAAGAGGGTGTGTGCACTGCTGGTTTTTTACTTGTGGTAAGAAAGGCCAGCTTCAGATTTTCTTTTGAGGATTAGGCTGATCAAAATACCCCTTCCTGTTGGGGCGCCTGGGTGGCTCAGTCAGTTAAGCATCCAACTTCAGCTCAGGTCATGATCTCATGGCTCTTGTGTATGAGCCCCATTGGGCTTTGTGCTGACAGCTCAGAGCCTGGAGCCTGGAGTCTGACTCAGATTCTGTCTCTCTTTCCCTTCTCCCATTCATGTTCTGTCTCTCTCTCTCTCTCTCAAAAATAAATATTAAATAAATACTAAAAATGATTGTTTTAAATACCCCTTTCCTGAGACTCCCCCAAGGGACTGCAAGAGATTGGGGTTTTGCAGGGATATGGAGAGAGTAAATTTTATTTGGTTGACCAAATAGACACCCAATAAATGTTAATGATGCCAATCATAGTATATATAACAATGTTATTCATTTGAAAGGAAAGGGGAGATTGTCTCACAAATTTTCAGCATTCCTATCACAAATCTTATTGATGGTGATTTCCTTTTTTCTGAAGCTGGAGCTCAGCTTCAGAGTCATGTTTCAAAATGTTGTGTATTTTACTAATAGTATATAACTCCATATGTTTTTTCATCTTAAAACTTGTCCCTAATGTTTTTTCCTGTGGGCTCTAGGTTGATGATACCACCAGGCCTTGAGGAAAAGTCAGTTTTCTGATAAGGCTATTATCAACTAGCAAAAGTTCTAAGATTCTGATAACATCTTTTATAAAGGAACTCAAAGCATCTCCCCAAATGAAAAGCCCCTTCTCTCATTCTGTTCCATGCTCCCACAGCTTCCAGGCCATTTAGTTATTAGCAACATTTAACTAGCAATATTTAGCCTTTTTTTCCCCCAAGAATATTTTTCAGGTAGCAGAATCCATTTCACGTCAAGTCACCCCCAATTAATGGTCCAGTTCTCCATACACTGAATTCAACCTGTGCAGAAGCAGAAAGCTGGATTTTGTAAACATTTTGTAAACCTTGACTAGGACAGTCTTATATAAGAAGGGAGATCATGATCTTAATGGAATGACTCAAAGCGTGGTTACTCTATTTCCAGAAAACCTAAGAAGGGGACTGTTTAAAGCAGGATAAGTAGGAGGTCAGGAGTATAACTCCTATTCTCATCTTTTTTCCCAGCATTTCTCAATTCCAAGAGCAACAGATAGACTTGCACTTTATTAAAATAATAGGTAGGCGCCTGGGTGAGCTCACTTGGTTAAGCGTCTAACTTTTGATTTCAGTTCAGGTCATGATCTCATGGTTTATGTGTTCAAGACCCACATCAGGAGCCTGCTTGGGATTCTCTCTCTCTCTCTCTCTCTCTCTCTCCCTCTCTGCCCCTCCCTCACTTGTGCTTGCTCTCTCTCAAAAAAAAAAAAAAAAAAGAAAAAGAAAAAAAAGAAAACCTTAAAAAAAAAATAGGCAATCATCCAGGTGAGAATATGGCTGCCAGCAGTGTTAGGTCTCTACTTGACCAGATACATACAAAGAAGAAATTCCTGCAAACACAAGTTGTGACAGGACATAGAAGGAGAGCTCTTCTCATTATGGTTTGAGATTTCTTCCAGCCCTCTGGTGAGTTACTGAGGTAGGTCTGTTGGAGAACTGACTAACGATATCTTGAGTTAGCATGGCCATTTGCAGTCTTCACATTTCAGCTCTTTTGTCTCAGATGCTCCTCTTAGCTCACAGGATTAATAATAATAGGCGCTCTATAAATAGAGCATTTACTGTGTGCCAAGTGTATATATCCTCATTCATTGATTCTCCACAACACTCCTCAGAGTTCTGTTTTATTTTGAATCCATTTTACATATGAGGCTTAGAGAGGTTGAGATCCCCAAGTTCAGCCTTTGGTAAATGACAGGATCATAAACCTAGGCAGTTTGGCTCCAAGGTTCACACGCTAAACCATGACAACATTGACTCTACAGATTTTAGAGAACATAAGTGACCAGTAACCAGCAGCATTGGAACTAAGACCTACTTGTCTGTTTCTTTCTTATTTCAGCATTCTGCTGGTTTGGGAACTTCCGAGGTTTGTGCCCACTTAGATCCAGTGTGGCTATGTTTCCCACCCACCCTCCCCATGGCTACTCAAGGAATCAAATTTTTCTCTAAGGTCAAGTTCAGGATTCGAAAACTTTAATTTTCTTCCAGCTGACACTTTTGGGTCAGGAAAACAAGAGGACCAGATAATTGATGAATTTCTTTATTCATTTGTATATTCTGGGGGCATGTAACCAATGGAAAAAATATGTTCCATAAGGTTTTATCACCAGTTAAAGAATAGTAGTAAAAAAAAAAAAAACCTTCCCCAATTGAATTATAATAAAAGCTATTCAGCAGATCTAAAATAAGTCCAGGGGCGCCTGGGTGGCTTAGTTGGTTAAGCATCCGACTTTCGCTTAAGTCATGATCTCGCGGTTCATGGGTTTGAGCCCCGCGTCGGGCTCTGTGCTGACTGCCAGCTCAGAGCCTGGAGCCTGTTTCAGTCTGTGACTCCCTCTCTCTCTGACCCTCCTCTGCTCACGCTGTCTCTCTCTCTCTCCTAGAAATAAATAAAACATTAAAAAATAAAATAAAATAAAATAAGTCCAATGAGTCTAGGAAAAAGAAGTTTAATTTATTTAAACAAATTTTTAAATATTTTTTATTTATTTCTGAGAGAGAGAGAGAGAGAGAGACAGCATGGGGAGGAGGGGAGGGTCAGAGACAGAGGGAGACACAGAATCTGAAACAGGCTCCAGGCTCTGAGCTAGCTGTCAGCACAGAGCCTGACGCAGGGCTCGAACTCACGAACTGTGAGATCATGACCTGAGCCAAAGTCAGACGCTTAACTGACCGAGCCACCCAGGTGCCCCTAGGAAAAAGAAGTTTTAATTATTTGTGCCAGAGAATGGCTTTAGAAGATTAATGCTAGGGAAGTTCTATAATGGTCTTCTGGTAACCCACAAGGATTTATAAAACGTAGACAACAAATACAGTAGAAATGTCTTCAACAGCTTAGCTTGAAATGAACAAAATTATAGCATTCCCCTAGAGACTTCGTCTTGATTGGATGTCTATTGATCAAAATGATCTTGAAACAAATGTTAAAGGGGCTACTTAATTAAACATTAATCTTCCCTCTTCCTTAAATTCTGTATCTTGGGGCACCTGGATAGCCCAGTTGGTTAAGCATCCAACTTCAGCTCAGGTCATGATCTCACAGTCTGTGAGTTCAAGCCCCACTTTGGGCTCTGTGCTGATACCTCAAAGCAATTCCTATTGCTTCAGAATCTGTGACTCTGTCTCTCTCTGCTCCTCCCCTGCTCATGTTGTGTGTGTGTGTGTGTGTGTCAAAAATAAACATCTCAAAAATAAACATTAAAAAAGTTTTAAAAGTTCTGTATGTTTACAATTTATGCCTTTTTAAAAAATCAGCCAAAATTTAGAGTTGTCAACAGCTAACCTAGTAAGATATTTAAAATTGAATACAACAATGAAGCTCTATTCTATTAACATTAGTCAAATGATCTCTAAAAAATAAGCATAAAAGCCCATGACTCAAAGTCAATAACAATTCTAGAGACTGTGTGAAAAATAAGGCTATTTTTTATAGTGTCAAAGTGGAACATTATTTGCAAATTTCATTAAAATTTTATTAAAACTATCTGCAGGGGCATCTAGCTTAGTCAGTTAAGTGTCCAATTCTTGATTTCAGTTTAGGTTATGATCTCATGTTTGTGAGTTCAAACCCCACATCAGGGTCTGTGGCAGCATGGAGCCTGCTTGGGACTCTCTCTCCTTCCCTCTCTCTCTCTCTCTCTCTCCCTCTCTCTGCCTTTCCCCTTCTCTCTCTCTCTTTTTCTCTTCTCTTCAAAATAAGTAAATAAACATTAAAAAAACTTATCTGCACAGGATTTGGCCATCTCCAACATACTTGATGTAAATGATATGGAAAGAAGAAAGGAGCTAGCATTTAGTGAGCAATAGATATACATTAAGGAAAAAATATTTAAAAGCCTAAAGGTGTTTATGATACACAAGCAAAAACACTTTACAACCTATTGCTTTCCCCCTTTATTTACCACTATCTTTACATACCATAGCCCACATCGAGCAGAACCATTCCTCAACTTGGACTTCGCATTTAAGTATTATAATGTATGAGGGGAAAAAAACTCCTCACACATTATATTTCTCTAATCCTCTATTTTTGTTTTTTTTTTTTAAATTTTATTTTTAAGTAATCTTTACACCCAATGTGGGGCTCAAACTCACAACCCCAAGATCAAGAGCCATGAGCTCCACTGACTGAGCCAGCCAGGTGCCCCTAATCCTCTGTAGTTTTGCATCTCTTTGAATTAGCATCTTAGACTTTACCTGATGCAATGCCCCAGATAATTGCTTTAAAAATATTTCCTTTAAACATTAAAAAAAAAGTAAAAAATAGAAAGGGGGGGTGCCTCGGTGGCTCAGTTGGTTAAACATCTAACTTTGGCTCAAGTCACGATTTCATGGTTCATGAGTTCAAAGACCACGTGGGGTTTGACAGCTCAGACAGCTCTGACAACTCAGAGCCTGGAGCCTGCTTCGGATTCTGTGTGTCCCTCTCTCTCTGCCCCTCCCCCTGCTCATACTCTCTCTCTCTCTGTCTCTTTTTTAACTTAAATTTTTGTAAATGTTTTTTATTTATTTCTGAGAGAAAGAGAAAGTGTGAGCAGGGGAGGGTCGGAGAAAGAGGGAGACACAGAACCTGAAACAGGCTCCAGGCTCTGAGCTGTCAGCACAGAGCCCGACGTGGGGCTTGAACCCACAAACCATGAGATGATGACCTGAGCCGAAGTCGGATGCCTAACCACTGAGCCACCCAGGCGCCCCTCTTTTTCCCTCTCTCAACAATAAATAAACATTAAAAAAAACGTTTCAAGTGATATCCTTGCCTTGCCCAAAGGAATCAACCTTTTGATATGGATCACTTAGGTTTCTTGCTTCTTGGAGGTCCCATGTCCAATCTATTGGTAGTGTTGAAAATCATGGACTAGAAAAAGACATAAATCTTTTGGACAAGTTCTTATACCTCTGTGCTGATGGCATGGGCTGCTCCTGGGAAGAGACTAGGCTAGGTATTGTAATATTTTGACTCATAAAATTTTCACAAAAACAACTCTTTCCCAAACAAGTCGGACAAGTTGCGTATGTGACTTTCTTGGTCTGGGGCTGCCACATGCTAATAAAACCTCCCAGGTGTCTACTATCCTGCAGTCGATCTTTTTTCCATTTATTCCAGGACCCCGAATGCTCAAAAAACAGTTTTAAAAGGGAGAGTGGTGCTTCTGGCTTCTTTAATACTATATATTTTATGGTCCATTTTAAATTTCATTTTCACAACAATTCTTCAAGATAGATCATACTCTGTTCATCTCACAGATGATAAAATAAGCACTAAAGGACAGGAATCTTGCCAGAGGCTAGTGAGCTGGAAAGAAACAAAACCAGGATTCAGTTCAGGTGGGTTTGCCTCTTGGAATCCCAAGCTTTCCCACAGACTCTTCCGTCTTCCCCTTTTTGTATCCTGTTGGCTCTGCTCTACTGCTGCCTGAGCAGGGGATCGGCATTTAACCAGGGGATCGGAGGGGTGCCAAGATAAGAACACCAAGTGGATAGAACAGACCTGCATGTTAGAGGCCTCTCCCTTATGCTCAGGCTGTTGAATGAGCTGAGAGGCATCATGTGCAATGGTAAAACAACTAGTCTTGAATTCAGACCAGGGATCAAATTCCTCTTCCACCATTCCCGAATGATACCTACTGCCTGGGGTCAGTTACACGTGACACTAAACCCCTGGGAGACCACCGAATCAATGGACCACGGCCTCTCCACTAAATCTGCGACCTCTCCGAGCCCCTCCAGAGCGTGTGTTCGCAACTCCTGGTCGCCACTCCAATTTGGCCTTAAGGCTGAGCCTCTCCTTCTTACTTGGCTGATTACCAATGGGCTCTGGCACTTCTGTTTTATTTAGTCTTGCCAAGCCTGAGAAGTCTTTGTGGTGGCATCTTACGCTCAAGTTCCCTAGTTTTAAGCCTTTAATTTTTAGCCAGAATTAGAGTTGGACTTGTCATGGCTTGAACTTCCTGATTTAGACTGTGGATTCCTCCCTAGGAATATGCCAGCCCCTTTGTTCTCCGCTTTCTCCAACTCTGTTCCTTAAGTGGCAGCTTTTTCTCTCCTCCCAGGTAAGGAGCCACCAGCTACATGGCTGTGGCTGCCCAGATCATGCACTGGGCTGCACTGGGCATTTAAGGGGCTGTGAACTCACCTGTGAATTGCATAGATTACCTCCACCCTGGATCACCACATTCCTTTCTACAGTAATGAGGACAAAGCCGAGATTCTCCACAACTAACAGATAAACCTGTTACTTCCCTAGTGAATACATTTCTTCCCACCCTGCAGTCACTCTCCAGTCACTCAATGTCTACATTTTAACAGACAATATCATATTTTCTGAAGCTTTTTGGAGGAAAAGGAGAAGAAAGTGGGGTGAGTCTATCACTACACTCCTACAGAATAGCTTCCATTTGATAGGCTATAATTTCTAGAATAAGCTTCTCTCTTGACACTGGAGTTCCTATTGCATCTGCAGAGAAATGTATTATTTGCTGAATCTTTTAAACCTTTTTTATTATGAAAAATTTTAAGTATATACCAAAGTGTATAAAAATAGTATAATGAACTACCAACAGCAGTTTTAATACTTGTCAATTCATGGCCAATCTCCATCTCCTTTTATCTTTACCCTATCCACATCTTCCATCTCCTGGATTATTTTTATACAAATCCAAGAGTTTGTATCACTATATCTATGAGTGTTTTATAATATATCTTTTAAAGATAAGGATTCTTGGGGTGCCTGGCTAGATCAGTCAGTAGAGCATGTAACTCTTGATCTCGGGGTTGTAAATTCAGGCTCCATGTTGGGTGTGGAAATTAATTTTAAAAAATAAAATTAAGGAAAATCAAGATAAGGATTCTTTCTAAAAAATAACCAAAGTACGATTATTGCACCTAAAATTTAATAATAGTTCCCTAATATTACCCCAAGCCCAGTCTTTGGATTTCTCTGATTGTTCCCTAAGAGATCTTTTAGATCTCTTTGTTTACAATTGCTTTGCTCTGTTCAAATGAGGAGCCAAAACGTATATATTACACATTAATCTGCCTCTAAAGTTTTTTGTAACATATGTGTATCCTTTGCTTTTTATGTTTTTCTTGTAATTTATTGAAGAAAATGGATAATTTGCCCTGTAGAATTTTTCACATTCTGGACTTTGCTGATTGCCTTTGTGTGATATCCTGTCTCCTGGATTTCCTAGACAATTGGCAGTTGGACCTAGAGGCCTGGATAAGAATTTCTTCCACTTTTTTACAAGAATATTTCATAGTTAATGTTGTGTGTGTGTGTGTGTGTATTATTGCATATCTATATTATTGTGTATTATATATGTATTATGTATTATGGTACATATATTCTTATATAAAATATATAAACGCTCTGAGTTTATCAATATTCCCATGAAAAATCTGCACAATCACCACAATAGTCACTGAAGAGTCTTTACTCCTTTTTGCCAACATTGGCTTATGCAGTCTCCCTGACTCTCGTCATTCTGTTCTCGTGTTCCTTTTGCTGCTGCCGTGACGTCTTTTTCTTCTCAAACAGGCCATGTCTTGCAAGTCCATGTCTGGGTTCGTTTTTCTTTACATAATCTGAGGAATCATAAATCGTGCGCAAGCCAGTTGTCTTGCCTCCACCACAATGGGTTTTGAATCCAGGTACAAAGAGGACATCTGGTGTGGTCTTTTACATTTTGGCTAGTTTTTCCTGAATTTCTCTCTTAGGTACGGTTGCCTTTTCCAGGGTGAAGAACCTCAGAAGCCATCTGTTTCTGCTGAAGTGGTACGTTGTTCATGAACTTTCTGGTCTGGATAGTTACTGTGTCATTCGTGACGGTGGCCAACCTTCATGATGGAGGAAAAGAGCTGTCGTAGCAGGAGACACAGAATGTGTGTTTGTTTCTCCTTCTGTAACGTTAAACTAGATCAGTGGGTTCTGTATTATCAACCTGATCTGTTCTCTATAAAGCTAGTTTTTCTAGATGCCTAGTTTTTCTAGATCCCATTAGTTTTTCTCCTGATGCCTTAGAAGCTATTGATGGTCATTGCCCAGATTCTTTATCTTATTAGGGATTGCAAAATGGTGCTATTTAAATTCTGTTGTCCTTTCTGCATTTATTAGCTGCAATTAGTTAAAACAAAACAAACAGACAAACTTTCCCTCATCAACTCTGGTTACTCTGAGATATAGTCCTTACAGGAAAAGCATGATCAATGCCTGATTCTGTCTCTCCCTCTCCCTTTTGTTACCAGCTTCCAAAGATGACTAATGAATATTTTTAAATATTTTTAGAAACTCATGTATTCTTTACATATTTAATGCATTTCATCAGGCTGAATGTTGGTTATTTCTAGAAGGTAAGTTCTTTAGACTGTAGGTATGGATATGCCATTACAGACCATGGAAAGGCAAGGGCTGTATGCTAATCTCAGTTGGGAAACTCTAAAAGAAATAAAAAGGACCACTGGCAGAACTGTGATCAAACTATGACAAGTAATCAACAACCAGAAAAAGCCCTGAAAGAACTGAAGCAGAACAGACAGGGGAATGGAGAGGCAGCCCAGGAAGCAGGGGAATGGGGGTGTGTGTGTCAGGGAGCAGTGGAAACGCGATAAGGGAGGGGCAAACTAGAGAGAATGCAGAGCCACTGAGTCAGCAGTGGGGGACGGCAGGGAGAGAACTTGAGACCGAGCTGGGAGCCAATGAGAAAGTCATGAGTAAATGTGGGATCAAGGGGAAGAATGGGAGCCAACAAACACTGTAGGGAACCTTGAGGGGGAGCTTTTGAATAAGAGCAAAGGGTTAAACTACAAAACCTCATTTAAGTAAAAGCAACTGTGTATCTGTACATTGACCAACCATACCTAGTATGTGAGCTCAGATGTGTTCAAGGCTGTTGTTATGCCTTCTTGCTGGGACTGTGTCACACCTCAGAGATATTAAAGTGGGGGAGGGGTGGGCAACACAAAGAGGAGGAAGGGATTCAAAAATAAAATCTTTAGAGCATTAATTTTTCGGTGCTTCCTTTTTCTCAGGCAGCAACCCAAAGACACTAGGAAAATTCCTTAGAGATTGCTTAGGGTCTATATTAATCTCGACAGAAGGCCATAGTTGACATAAATATTTTCATATTCTGCCTTAAGCTAATATAACAGTGAATTCTACTTAACAATCAGGATAAAAATTTTTCCCTTTAATTTTAAGGAAAGTAATAATAAAATCATTAGAAATCATAGTGTAGGGAAGGATCTTAAAGGTCAGATAGTTGTAGTCCTAAATGAGAATATTAACACGAAATTCTCATTCCATTAAAAAAAAAAAAACAGTTGACATTTAGATGAACTAATTCAACAGAGAGCCAATCTTTTGCCTTCTGGGCATAGCAGAAATAACAGCTTTATGAAAGAGGTTTAATAATAAAAAGTAACAGAAAAAACAAACATAACTCTCAACTATTGCACATTTTTTAATAAGGGGTATTCTCCTACTTTATGAAAGTGCAGATTGCCTGCTTGATTTCTTTTTTAGAATCAGTTTCAAGCCAACCAGCAACACATTAATATCGAATCCAAGATTTAGCATGAATACAGAAGTGTTCTGAACTGAAATAGAAAATCAAACGTGAATTTGGGTAAGATTATAGCTACTTGATATTTTTACTTTTATTAACCATAGCTTCAATAATCTACTTTTAACTAGAAAAGAGAAATTTTATGTTTTTAAAAACGTTTATTTTTTGGTCTTTCTTCAATCCATTCTTTTATTTAAAATACAATATTGAGGCCACTGAGAACCAAAGCTTACCAGACACAGTATATTTTCACATAACTATTGTGATCATTTGTAATATGTACTATGACAGAATGGTCATAGACTTACCTGCCGCCTACTTTTTTTTTTCTACTTTTGAGCTGCTAAAGGAAGCACCTTTTTCTCAAAAATGCCTCCAAAAAATTACTTTTAATGGTTAAAAAGCATACCTTAACTTTTGAAAGTATTTTCACTTTCTTGAAAAGGTAAACCCTCATTATTAATATTGAGAATTTTAGGGCAGGTTCACACATGAACTCACAGCGTACTCTTTGCTCACATTCCTCTCTAGATATGCAACCTATTGTTAAGGAAGGCTCGAGGAATATCAATAAATGCATACATAAATCTGAAGATGTGCATTTAAACATAACATAGCAACCAAAAGATTATATTTGGGACAGCTATTTTAATGGATATCTCCTAAAGCAGTATGACCTCTTTAAATTTTGTGTATGTGTGTGTGTCCTCAGACGATACCAGAATAACCATTAAAATATTAGGGGGTAGGGGCGCCTGGGTGGCTCAGTTGGTTAAGCGTCTGACTTCAGCTCAGGTCATGATCTCATGGTTCATGGGTTTGAGCCCCACATCGGGCTCTGTGATGACAGCCTAGAGCCTGGAGCTTGCTTCAGATTCTGTCTCTCCCTCTCTCTCTGCTCCTCTCCTGCTTGCACGCTGTCTCTCTCTCTCTCAAAAATGAATAAACGTTAAAAATTTTTAAAGAATATTAGGGGGTATTATTTTGAGAATATAAATGAAGAATTCTGTAACTAACCTCAACACAATTTGGAGTTATTCTCTTCTCCCCTATAATAGTTTTAAAATATAATTTTAATTAAGCTGTGCATATACTTCTGAACTGAACTGAATGTTATTCTTGCTTGTGTGTCAGACTAAGCCACAAATATTGAACGTTCTATTCAAATAGAAATGAGACAGATTCTGAATGCCTCGCTGTTCTTATTTTAACAGAAATAATAATATATTTTACCTACATCAAGTATATTATACTTTACATCATGCAGATATTAAACTTCAGTAGCCAATGAGTTTGAAGTACTTTTCACATCTAAATAAGACATGACTTATCTAAGTATGGAATCTCTCTCTCTTTTTGTAAATGTTTACTTATTTATTATGAGAGTGAGGGGAGGAAGGGGAGAGAGAGAGAGGAAGAGAGAGGATCCCAAACCGCAAGATCATGTCCTGGGCCAAAATCAAGAGTTGGACGCTAAACCTACTGAGCCACCCCAGGCACCCCTAGATACGAAATCTCTTAAATAAGATATGACACCTCTGTAGAAAACATGATTACAAAATAGTTACATAAACTCCAACAGCCAAGCCTGAAAACATGTCTTATAATTGTAATGAAGCTTTTTCTGAAGACCTGAGTTACTCTGTAACCACGACCCACCTCCCAATACCGTTCTACCCAGAGGAGCTAGCATTCATTGGAAATTCTTTGCTCTTGGGAATGATTCTTACACTCTTGATTAAAGTAAAAAAGTTGTATAAAAATTGACTGAACAAATTTAGATAAGAATTCATTGTTTCAAACTGCCCACTCTTCTTTACGTTTGTGGAGAGACGCAAAATTTGTAGGTGTGAGTGTGCGTGCGTGTGTGTGTGTGTGTGTGTGTGTGTGTTCCTGAAAGGTTACTTTCAACTGGAGATAAGGTTAGTGATTTTACAGAAAATAGCTCTGTGTTTTTCCATGGATCAGTGGTAGGGTCATTTTTGACCTCTTGCGGCACAGCTCAAATAATAAAAAATTCAAGTTAGACTTGCCATTCATTCTAAAGTAAAACTGACTTTCAGATCATTATCAGAAAAAAAAAGCTCAGTAAACAAACTTTTGAACCATGAAACAAATAACTCCCAGGCGGTGTCTCCTAGAGTCAGGCAATTCTAGCCTTCATTTTGGAAAAAAGAAAACGGTCCCATCGAAGCAAGCTTGTCTTTACCTCAGGCGTGTGCTATCCTATATATTTCTAAGATGCCGGTAAAGCCTGGAAAACTCTCCTTCCCAGCGTTTGTTGTCCTTTTAACGTAGCCATAATCACTTTTAAAAAGATATTGAGTATCATCATGTAGCAATGTTTCGTCTGAGGGATGTGTAAGGTAGAGGGGCAAAGGAAATATTTTTCTAGGGCCTGCTTTATCAGGGTAGAACAGGGGGTTTGGTCCAGTGGCACATTCGAACCCTGATGGGCTAGCAGAATCCCCTTGCCCCAATGTGCTGTGCTTACTGGGTCACCATCCAGCAGTGAGCATTTAGCTGATACACAAAGCATGGAAACAAGTCCATGCCAGTCAGTATTCACTGCAGTATAGGAATAGGTCTGCAAAACACCCATGGCAGAGGTTAAAAGTGGTTCCCTCCCGGCCGCTACCATGAAGATAAAATCAAGAGATGCAAAATTGAAAGGCGCTGCTATTTCACTGCAACTTCTGATTTTATTTCATTGGTTTCTCTATTTTATCACTACTTATAATTGTCTTGAGGCACTGGAAGATTAAGGACTATGTTACATGACTGATTTACATGTGATGCTGTAATAATCTGCATCCAGACTGATCTTTTAAATAAATACTGTAATGTTTTATTTACTAGTACTGCATATGTTTACTAATGATTACATATTCATAAGTTAGTCTTGTCTCTCACCTTTGAGGTACATTACTTAAGGGAAAAGACTAGGGATTATATATATCTTTCGTATTCATAAAGTCCTAGTCGCAGCACTGAATACTTTATAGTCCTATTATTCCTTGACTACAATTTAGTTGTTCAGAAATTTTAGTGGTAACTTTCTTTATAATTATATAAAACCTTTATATATCACAGAAGTAACTTCTAGTATAATAATATTTAATTTTAAAAAGTAAATATCAGCTAACTTGCTATGTTTCATGAAGTACTGATATTATCCCTGTTTTCCAACAGAAAAAACGAGGCTCAATAGGACTGTACAAGTTCACACAGGTAGTACATGAGGGGGCTGGAACTCCAAAGCAGTTCTGTGGGATTCTATGTCGATAACCACGATGCGATCCTTTCGTCCATGTTTACACCTTTACTATGTTTCTAGCTTTCAATTTTAAGCTTTTCCAATGAAAACAAAATAAAGGATGAACTATTGTGGGAAAGGATTTCATATGGGGAAGGAGTGAAATGGCTGTCAGTTGCCCTTGATCACTTAACTTCAGCTGCTCAGGTTTGAAGTGTTAAAGGAGCCTGTGACTATCAAGGCTGCTCCTCAGTGACGTCAGAGTGTACCAAGAACGATCAGGTTGCAGGCTTTTCAGCATGATCTGGGGCCCAGTAAATACCAATGATTTTTATCAGATTAGAAGTCAGGCGGTCTACGGATATCGATATCAGAATTAAATGCAACTGCAAACCTGTAAACTGCTGAAAAGAAAAAAAAAACCCACGGAAACATTATAAAGTTTTAGCTGATAGTGTTTTGTCCTTTTTGCTGTAGACTTTGAATATTTTATTCCAAGAACTGATTCGAAAACAATTGCCTGAGAAGGATCGTGAAGAATGGGGTTAGTCTCTGTAGGGCCCTTGCAGTATTAGTCCATCCTCCATTCCCTGCTGGGAAGTACCCTCTGGCTTTCTGTTCAGGGGCCTTCTCTAACCCTTGCCTGTAAGTAAGTTTGCTTACTGAAGAACAAACAATTCCATGCCTGCTTTCTGCTGTATCCTAGTCTCCTGGCAGTTTTTACCTGTTCAGCTTGTTGCTAGTTGGTAAAAATGCAATAATTCAATCTCTGACTGTGTCATGATGGATACAAATAAGGCATGCTTCAAGGTGGACTTCGTGGAGACCATGATTTGACCCACAGATTCTCTTTTTAGGAGTGGGAAGGGTAATCCCAGTAATGGAAAAAAGAATGACACGGCAGTGATCTCACAGCCTGTAGGATTAAATTTAGTGTCAGGAAAAAAGAATTATTGCTCAAAAAAGAGCACCGTTCGGTGCTTATGTCAAATGAATGGGATCACTGAACAGAACAGGTGGAAAGCAGTAATAACACTTAAATTTCCTGACCCCCAACTATACTTTCTTTAACAATTGTCCCCCTTTAAAGAATACTGTTGGGGTGCCTGGGTGGCTCAGTTGGTTAAGCGTCCGACTTCGGCTCAGGTCATGATCTCACAGTTCATGAGTCTGAGCCCTGCATCGGGCTCTGTGCTGACAGCTCGGAGCCTGGAGGCTGCTTCGGATTCTGTGTCTCCCCTCTCTCTCTGACCGTCCCCTGCTCACGCTCTCTCTCAAAAATAAATAAAGATTTAAAAAAAATAAAAAAAAGAATAGTGCTATAGTGAATCTTTTGCAAGACTTGTTTCCCTTTTGGGATCTCAATATGTCTGTAAGTATAGTATAATCATGGACAGGAAATTCTTACTCTTGGTTCAGAAGATATAGCTTAATAAATTATATTCTTATGAGCACCCGTTGAAGCAGAAAAAATTCCTAGTCTTCCATTCCAACTGAAAGACTTCCTCTGATCAAGTTGTTAGGACATGTTCAGAGATGTCTATCATGGGAACATACACTAGAATAAATTGACTGTGGGAGAAGAAGGCAAAGATTAGTCACTCAAAAGTTGGCAACAGAAAGGCCAGGTAAAGAACTGCACACCAGCCTGACAATCAGGAGATAAACTGGCACCCTGCCCTGGTTTGGATGGGTGCTTAAAAATACAATTTAAGGGGCACTTGAATTGGTTAAGGGTCTGACTTCAGCTCAGGTCATGATCTCACGGTTCGTGAGTTCGAGCCCCTTATCAGGCTCTGTGCTGACAGCTCAGAGCCTAGAGCCTGCTACAGATTCTGTGTCTCCCTCTCTCTGCCCTTCCCCTGCTCGCATTCTGTCTCACTCTCTCTCAAAAGTAAATAAACATTAACAAATTAAAAAATAAAAAGAAGTTTAAAATACAACTTAAAAAGAAGACTTAAAAGAGTTTCTCTAGTCACAGCGTATTCCTTAGAGATTATTAAATTCTCAGTGAAGTAAACAATGATTAGCTCCTTTGGATGAAGTCTGAAACTGTAGAAAGTGAATATGTCAAGTATCAATGCAAACTTAGTGGGCACACCCTTGTTTCCTTATGCAATCACTTCATTACCTCAAAATACCTGGTCCAGAATAAATTCTTACTAGACAGCCATCCTGGTTGGTTTTCAAGCATCCAGTGATACCCAAGATAACCAGTCTGCTACCTATTAGGCTACTTTACTTACTTAGCATTTCTGAGATAAGACTTACGGTAGCAAATATTTGATCGCGAACCCATCCCTGCTGGTGTCCCCACATTCCATGAACGTGACCGTGCGGACGTGCGGAAGGATGATGAGTTGGAAGTGATTTTAACTGCCCACAGAAGGAGAGGGTCAGTCTGAGGCTGAAGGAGTTTGGAAGCAGCACTAAATGAATGAATATTCAGAAAGAAAAATATCTCTTTCTGCCATAGAGGTGGGAGAAGTGAGTAAATGCGAGAGTGGCTTTTCTTAAAATCGCCAATCCATTCAGTGTTTGCAAACACTGAACAACGTCAAACCTCCTCAGAATTATTGCTGTGTATGTCAGAGGAGATATATTCAGAAGGCTAAAGACAGATTGCACAATGATCTTTTCTCTTACTAGTCCTTTTTTTTTTTTTTTCTCTCTTTAGCCTCGTTTAATCTGACAGAATGGGTTCCTAAACCTTACTTGGTGGCATCAGCCAGTACCTGATTCATTGTCCATTATTTCTTCAAGCCTTGATGGTTTTCTCCAGAACACATGTAAGCACAGTATGGAACACAGAGGTATTTTTCCATTGCCCCTAACACATAAGCCCAATGACAAATTCCTCTTTAAAAGTCATTACAAAATACACAGACTTGTATGAATATGTTTGGTGTTTTGTTTTATGTCCTTAATGTTGTTTTTTTTTAATTACCAGGAAAGAGTAGATTTAAAAACACGTGGTTCATCTCTCAGACCTCATTATTCCATTCTCACAATGTGCATCACAATGAAATGACTAAGAACTTTGAATACAAGTAAATATAGAAACTCTATGTAAATAGTCTTTTCGAATCAGGAAAAAGAAAGAAAAGGCTCTGAGGCGTTGTTTATGCTTTCTTTCATGTGAAGTGCCATTTTCTCTGTACATCAGATAGCATATTGATTTTAGTGTACTTCAATTCTCAATTTTCCATAAACTATAAAAACCTTAATGGCTTCTCCAAAGCTCAAGTGAGAAACAATCAATTAATTTTCCCAGTAGTTCAACTCTGTCAAAATTAAAGTGCTATTTTAATGAATTTTTCAGACATTGAGGATCTATATAGCAGCAGTTTAATGCCAAAAAGGCTTTCTTTTACCATGGCAAGAAAAGTTTAAATATACACCAATTAAATAGAGAGTTCAAATGTTTTAACTTTTATTATAGACATGAAAACGCAAATCGCCTTCCATGGCATTTTTCTCGGGTCTAACCTAATACCGAGCCCACAGCACTTCTAAACAGAACTGTTGCAGAACCATCCATAATATAATCAAATGCATCAGCTCCTACCCCTGGGACACCATTCCTCTGTGTTGTGATTTGGAGACCAACAAAAAGGACTGTCCTACTTTCTCCCGCAGGTCTGTATCATACCTCAAATTCCCACCGCTAATCCCACCTCTGTGAAACATGGCATTTTTTTTAAAAGTCCACAGTAAAAATTTCTAGAAGGGAAAGAAGCTAGGGAACCGACATGCTTTCAGTTGCACGATAGTAACCAATAGCATGTTAGCATCGATTCGTTTATCAGATTGGTTAACTGTCACATAGAAAGCAGGGATTACAATGGAGGCAGGTGCAGTTTAGGAACGGTGGAGAGGAGGTGGGCAGGTCTCTAGCTTGAAATGACGGCAGGGACAGCTCCCGGGAGGCAGAGAACACATGGAAGTGATGGAAAAGAGGATGCTAAGAAGGGTCAGGATTTGAAAAGGCTGTGGGCAGCCTCAAAGTAAAATTTCTTTCAGGCTGCTCTGAATAGGTCTAAGAAGATAAAACACTAGAACAGTAATTTGAATGGTGACATGAGTTAAAAATAGACCTAAGTTACAGGCAGATAGGACACCCTAGTCCTTTTCATTAGTAGAATATGGACTGTAGTTTGGTGAAGTAAAAGTTAACTGATGTTGATGACTTGACAAAATTCACTTTGTTTTGGGTATGAGAGAATTTTCTGTGATCCTGAGAAGATGTCATCATAGTGTTTTATCTGGTGGCCGTTCAGGCTTTTTGTTCTATTTTTGTTTTTCTTCCTTTTTTGATTTTTTTTTGATTTGGGTTATAATGTAAAACTCATTTAAAAACAATGAATTTAGGGAAGTTGCTTGGAGGAGTCAACTTGTTCTTTTCCATTTCTTTTAAAAAAATTTAATGTTTATTTATTTTTGACAGAAAGAGAGAGAGGGGGGAGACAGAGCATGAGTGGGGGAGGGGCAGAGAGAGAGGGAGGTACAGAATTGGAAGCAGGCTCCAGGCCCCAAGCTGTCAGCATAGAGCAGGATACTGGGCTTGAACTCATGAGCTGTGAGCTCGTGACATGAGCCAAAGTCAGACGCTTAACCGATTGAACCACCCAGATGCCCCAAGGAGTCTAACTTGTTTATAATTTCCTCCAAGACTGGATCTGTTATAATTCCTTCACAAGGAGGAGGCACTTTCTCTCGTATACAATCATTAACCAGACTAATTTGCAATTTGGCCCATTTCCTGTTAGATTTCAAGGTGGCTGTACATGGGCACAATTTTTGTTGCTCATCTAGTCAATTGTTTATTAAAAAGTTGAAGTACTTCCTTTGCCTACCTGTTAATCGCCTATAGGCATTTCCACAGTACAGGTCTTTTCTGACTTCTTAGGGCTGGGGCGGCTTCTAAGTGAAGAAAGTGGGTTGGTATTTCTTCTTGGAAGCTGATCTGCCTCAGGGTTTCTAGGAGGAGCTACTTGTTGTCATTCTAAAATAAGTAGAGTTATTTCTCCCCCACCTTCATTTCTAGCCACATAGTTTCTTAAAGCTTAAGCTACTATGTGGGTCGGCAAATGGAAGGTGCTGATTATCTTTCAGGGCATAAATAAAAATCAGGAGGCAACCCAGTCACCGAGTGCAAGAAGGAAAATCACATCATAAATCTCCGAAGTTATTTCCATTTACATAATCAGTAGCAAATATCACTGTAGTGCTTAAATAATGTAAATATAAACTAGGAGTGACTCTATCCATGGATCTTAATGAAACATGGTATATAATAAGCGCAGAATAAAAAGGCTCATTGAACAGATTTTTAAAAGTCGAAGAGAATATAAACAAATGCTCATACATGCATAATACATATGTGTCAGGCACTTTGTGTTCAATGCTGTTTCAAGCTGGAAAAATAAGTTTACAAATCCTTACGGGATTTTTTTTTTCTTTTAAATCTTGTGGTCCATCAGACAGAAACTCCTCTAAGGTTGCTGTTCCTGGGATTTCAATAGATTGGCTGGTCTGGGCCCCACAGCTAGTGTAGACATGAATGCTGCTTAGTGATCAGTTAAAGGGTAGACAGATTTGTCTTCACAAAATGCACTGTTCATGCTCTTTGCTGGGACTCCATGCAATTATGATATAATCTGTTTATTTCATCCTAGATGTTCACTCGCTGTTACTTTGAAGTAGGCAAGTGAGCATTATTTTGTGTTTCTTACGCACGGGAAGACAAAAATTCTAGGAAACTCAAATCACTTGCCAATAGCTAAGGTTGGCAGAGGCAAGACTGAAACTCAAACTTCTCTCTTTTTTTTTTTTTTAATGTTTTATTTCTAGGAGAGAGAGAGAACGTGAGCAGGGGAGGGTCAGAGAGAGAGGGAGTCACAGACTGAAACAGGCTCCAGGCTCTGAGCTGGCAGTCAGCACAGAGCCCGACGCCGGCCCGAACTCACGAACCGCAAGATCATGACCTAAGCGAAAGTCAGACGCTTAACCGACTAAGCCACCCAGGCGCCCCAAGAAACTCAAACTTCTCAAATTCAATTTCTTAGCCTATTTACTTCACAATAGCTGATACATATTCCAGCTCCAAAGAAGCTGGGGGGAAAAAAATCTCAAGCCTTCAAACATTTGTTTACATTATTGTTTTTAAAAACACTATTTACTAAGAATTTCCAATTAAAAATGTAATACTGCTTTTTAGAGAAACTGAAAAACATAAAAATGTATAAAAACATGAGAATAAAATTCACAGATAATGTTAATACCTAGAGAGAACATATGTTGATGTATCTTTTCCCCTCTAAAAATATTGGATTCAGGGCATCTGAGTGGCTTAGTCAGTTAAGTGTCCTACTTTGGCTCTGGTCATGATCTTATGGTTCATGAGTTCAAGCCCTGTGTTGGCTCGGTGCTAGCAGCTCAGAGCCTGGAACCTGCTTGGAATTCTGTGACTCCCTCTCTCTCTGTCCCTCCCCTGCTCTCTCACGCTCTCTCTCAAAAATAAACACCAAAATTGTTTTTTAAAAATTGGATTCGTACAATATATATATGTTGCTTTTCATTAACCTAGTAAGTCATCTATATTAACATCTACCATTATTTTATGTATTATTAGGAAACAGGATTAAAAAAAAGCCTGCCAAAACTATGACACAATGCTTAACCACTTAGAGTTATTATTTTATACTTGTTGAAATTCTTTAGGGGCGCCTGGGTGGCTTAGTCGGTTAAGTGTCTGACTTTCGCTTGGGTCATGATCTTGCGTTTGTGGGTTCGAGCCCCGCGTCGGGCTCTGTGCTGACAGCCAGCTCAGAGCCTGGAGCGTGTTTCAGAGTCTGTGATTCCCTCTCTCTCTGACCCTCCCCTGCTCATGCTGTCTCTATCTCTCTCCTAGAAATAAATAAAACATTAAAAAAAAAAAAAGAAATTCTTTAAACATAGTTTTATCAGTAAAAAGTTTACATAAATAAAAGGGAAGTGAAATTAACTGGCTAGGTATTTCTAAATTTTTTCATATTCAAACTTCGATTCTTATGATTCACTCTGTGATTGAGACTTTTGAATGTGTGTGTCTTTCTACACAGTTATCTTCTGTCTCCACCAAGGTGTTGGTGATGCAACATTTCTTGAAAGTATTTTGCTATTGTCTCCACAACTTGCCTTAAAGCTGATGTCCCCCATCTGCAAGTTTTAATACACATCTCCAGGCAGTGAAACTACAAGACAGATGATTTTAGATATATAAAAATATGAAAAACCATGCCTCTTAGAATCTATGAAACATAGGATGTATTTCAGGAAAAAACACTCCTTTTTCCCCTGAACTTTATATCATGAGAATTCACTATTTCTTTTAAATTCATGATATTTAAGGGCTTTACATTTAAGACCTTTTCAACTTTTGGCCGTCATAAAAAAAGATGTGGCATCTTTGAGTATAAACCTTTGTATTCATCTTTGATAATTTCCTTAAGAGAGAGTTCCAAAAATAGCATAACTAGGTAAAATGATATGCAGTTTGCACTTCCTATATATTGCCAAATTGCTTTCCAAAATCATGTATCAATCTGTATGCTAACCAGTAGAAAGAGGGCTCACAGTGTTACCTAACCAGTGCTTTTCAGTGTTCACCAACAGTATGTACAGGTTAAATCTTGCCTTTTAACCAACCTACACTTTTCTTTTTTTTTTTTAAAGTTTTTTTTAATGTTTTATTTATTTCTAGAGAGAGAGAGAGAGAGAGAGAGAGAGACAGCATGAGCGGGGGAGGGTCAGAGAGAGGGAGTCACAGACTGAAACAGGCTCCAGGCTCTGAGCTGACAGTCAGCACAGAGCCCGACGCGGGGCTCGAACCCATGAACCGCGAGATTATGACCTAAGTGAAAGTCGGATGCTTAACCGACTAAGCCACCCAGGCGCCCCCCAACCTACACTTTTCTTTCATTTCTTCCTTTATTGTTATTTATCACCTGCCAACATGATAAATAATTCCTTTTCCTTTTAGTATTTATAACCTTTACTGATCCTATGAATCTCAACTAAAAAGCTCTTAGTCATTGCTTACCCAATCTGTACTAGAGGTAGCTTGCTATCTTAATGTTCCCTCTGAAGTCAGTTTCCTTAATCACTTCACTGCTCTAATTTTTTAGATACTCAAGGGGCTAAACCTGGATTCATTATTAGAAACTTTCTTTTAGGAAGGTAGGAACAATCTATTTAATTTTCTTGATGAAATGCTTATTTATGTCTAGAACTCTATTGAATTAGTCATTGTTGCTCTTGTTCATAATAATAATATTAATCCTAATGACAAAAATCACTGCTCTCTATCCTGACCTCAAGGATTTCTTTCTGAAGCATTGTCAAGCCTTGTTGAAAGAAACTAGGTAAAATTATCCATCTGTAGCACATTGATGGGCTCTGTTTTCATGATCATTGGATATTTATTTAGGAAATAAAAATATTTTTAATATTCATCTTCTCAGTAAGCCTTTATTGTGCACACACTATAACGTGCAATGCTTGATGCCTATGGCAATGCCGAGAAGCACAAGGCACATTCTTGGCCCTGCAATAATAACATGTAAAATCGATTAGATTCTCCCTATGTGCCAGGCACTGGCCTAAGTGCTTGACATGTCCTAACACATTTAATCCACTCAGCAATGATATGAAATTGGTCTTATTAATATCTTCATTTTATAGATAAGGAAACAAAGCTGGGAGAAGCAAGTGATTGCCCAGGAGCATACCGATGGATTTGAACTTCACAATTGGCTTGTTTCACACATACTTTCCTATAAAAACTAGAGTATATAGTAGGATAGACAGACTTACATATAAGTTGCAACAAAATTGTGTAAGTCGGAAGATGTGGTAATGCAGAGGGTTGGGGAAAAGAGAGAAATCAAGATGTAAAGAAGAGGTAGGATATAAATGGACCTTGAAACGTGGAAACGGTATAGTTTGGGATAGAAATAAAAGTGGATGGTTTAGTGTGGGCTGGAAAGATGAACTTTGGAATCCAATACTTCTGGATTCAAATTCTGACTGCAGTACATATTGTTATAAGAAAATTTCTCTTAGTCTCAGGCACTCAACTGGTTTTGGTTCTAATGAGCAATCCTACAAAAATTTGGAAGTGTATGATATGTTAGGGGCTACTGGGCAGTTCAAGAAACAAGGAAGGGAAGGCAGGGCAGGCATCTGTGGGGAACATTGTAGCTGAAGACGAGTGAAGTGGGTATGAGGCATTGTTAGAATATTTGAAACAGAAGAAAGATAACTTGTCATCGTGTTACTAAAGCGGAAACAATAGCAATAATGTTGGTGGTGGTAAGATCTGGAGCAAGGAGAGGCTGAAGACGTGAACCCAGAGAGGCTATTGGTTTGCCCAGGTGAAAGATAACAAAAGAATTGGGGCAAAGGAAGAAGAGAGATTCCAGAATAATTTCAAAGCTAGATTTGAAAGAACTTGGTAACCACTTGGGGATTTGGGATTGAGTCAAAATGTTCCTCAAATTTTCCTCCCAGGGGCCTGAAATGATGCTAATGTCTTTCACAGAGAGAAATTGCAGTTCGTTTAGGAATGAATCAGAGCTGAAAACTTGGGTGTCAGCAGTATAGATGACTTTGCAAAGTTTGAATGCAAAGAGAAGGAGAGAGTTGGAACTTTGAGTGGCAGTAATCCTAAAGCTAATTTAGGGAGGTGAATCTTTTTTGGATTAACACTTTCTTCTATTTAGCAAAACAAAAATAATAATTATTTGTTATGAAGTCTTTTTTTCATATATATCAGAACCTTTTATTCTCTTTTTGGATGAGTCGTTCCTTTGAGAGCTTATTGAAGACTATAGACTTTCTTGTATCCCCAAGCGTGTATGTGCACATATACGTGTAGAGGGAGGGAGGAATCATAAAAATACACACACACAATTTTGCATACAATTTTAGGGAGTTCTTGTATTATTTTTGAGGCCAAGCCCACGACACCCAAGAGTCTGCTCTGCATAACTTATTTTTTTTACCAATGCATTAATATTTGTTCCAACTATAATTATGTATAATTAACTACATGTCAGTGTTGCGCTAAGTGCCTTATCTATATCGGCTCATTTAATCCCTATCATATATCTCCATATAGGCATTACATTTCAAATAGGGGAGAACATAGAATTAGGTTAAACAAATTGCCCAGAATTATAAAGTTAGTACGTGGTGAAGGCAGGGTTTGGATAGGTCTCTGTATTAGTCAGGTTTCTGGAGAAACAAAACCAGTAGTGAGTTTGTGTGTGTGTGTGTGTGTGTGTGTGTGTATGTGTAAAGAGATTTATTCTACTAAAGTGGCTCATGTGATTATGGAAGCTGACAAGTCCCACGATTTGCAGCCAGCAAGCTGGTAACCTAGAAAGGCTGCTGCTCTAGTTCCAGTCTGAGTCCCAAAGCCTGAGACCTGGGGATCCAGTGGTGTGGTTCCCATTCAAAGGCTGGCAGCTTGAGACACAGGAAGAGGTGATGTCTCAGTTTGAGTACAAAGGCAGGACAAAGCTGATGTCCTGGTTCAAAGGCAGCCAGGCAGGAGGAATTCTCTCTCACTCTGAGAAGAGTCAGCCTTTTTTGTTCTATTTAGACCTTCAACTGGTTGGATGAAGACCGCCCCTATCAGGGAGAGCAATCTGCTTTACTCAGTCTACTGATTTATTATTTTTTAAAAATATTTATTTTTGGGAGACTGAGAGAGATAGAGTAGTGGAGAAAGAGAGGGAGACGCAGAATCTGAAGCACGCTCCAGGCTCTGAGCTGTCGGCACAGAGCCCAACTTGGGGCTAAAATCACAAACTGTGAGATCATGACCTGAGCTGAAGTTGGACGCTTAACCAACTGAGACACCCAGGTGCCCCTTAGTCTACTGATTTTTTTTTTTTTGCTTTTTTTTAAAAAAATATTTTTATTTATTTCTAGGAGAGAGAGAGAGACAGCGTGAGCAGGGGAGGGTCAGAGAGAGAGGGAGTCACAGACTGAAACGGGCTCCAGGCTCTGAGCTGGCAGTCAGCACAGAGCCCGATGCGGGGCTCGAACCCACGAACCGTGAGATCATGACCTAAGCGAAAGTCGGGTGCTTAACCGACTAAGCCACCCAGGCGCCCCTCTTAGTCTACTGATTTAAATGTCACTCTTATCTAAAAACACCCAGAAACATCTAGAATAATTTTAACTAAATATCTGGGCGCCCCTGTAACCCAGTCAAATTGACACATGAAATTAACGGTTCTCTCTCTGACTCCAACTACTCTGCCCAGTACTGTCATTTTAAGATTTCCTCTGTTTCTTAGATGAACTTTTTTTGGCTTGTTTTCACACATGTGAAAGTAAATTATTCATGTTAGAGCTTCTTCTCATTTTAAGACTTACTCTGTTTGTTAGATGAACTTTCTTTTTGTTTGTTTTCACACATGTGAAATTAAATTATTCATGTTAGAGCTTCTTCTCCCATGTTTTCCCATTCCCCAGTTACGTTCCCCTATCTGAAGAGTTTAAAGTAAATAACACTTGGATTCATTCCGTTTGCTTTCTGCTCTCTTTTCTCCCCCCAAGAAGATACACTATCCAAGGAAGCTTCTTTCATTTTAAATGTTCAAAAAGGGTTTTGCAACTAAAAGTGAGTTAACAACATCTAAAAGACTCCACAGGTACCCACTAGAAGGGCTATCAGGTGTGAAAAGAGTTTTCAAATTCACTGCATGCAACAGAAAATATGTGCTGGGTTTTGGTAGCAGTATTGAAACTTTCAGGTGGCTGCTTAGTATGCAGTGCGTTGTTCGTGAAAGTCAATGCACGATTAAAAAAATATATTGTGGATGTTTTTAGGCCCTGGAGCAAATCCAGAATAACAGCTGGGATTTTACATCTCCCAGGGGACTCCTCAAACTCATGAAATTCAGTCCCAAGAAGTCATAACACTCTGTTAGAGTGGAGGCCCAGGAGACTGGAGGCTCACTTGTCGGAGTACAAAGGTAATGAAAGGGAGCCTGCTCATGCTGTCTACCACACACATTTTCAGTTCTGTAAGGGCCTGGGTTTACCCACGTAAACTTGAAAAGGTGATCAAACTCTAAAATCAAAGCTTTTGGTTTACAGGTCTCCCCCCTCCCCTTTCTATCAGGTGAGGGAGGTACTAGTAGTAAGGGGGCATGCTTTTCTTCATTTTATTTTGAAGATTATACATAGAAAAGTAAATAAACTGAGGTTGTGTTTAGGAATGTATTCTATGGCCTCTGCAATCAACTGTGTGCACTAACCAGTTAAACAATTAAATTAAGCTGAATTCTGTAAACGCAGACTGTGAAATCATTCAAACTACAAATTACTTGGTTGGACAAGTTTATGTTCAAAAGGGGAGGGTAAACTCTTCTTCTTCTTTTTTTTTTTTTTTTAAGTAGGCTCTATACCCAACGTGGGGCTTGAACTCAAGTCTCTGAGATCAAGAGGCACATGCTCTACCGGCTAAGCCAGACGGACACTCCCACAAATTCTTTTTTTCTTTTTTTAATGTTTTTATTTAGTTTTGAGAGACAGCGTGAACAGGGGAGGGACAGAAGATCCGAAGCAGGGTCTGTGCTGACAGCGAGCCCAGGTGGGGATTGAACTCACAAACCAAGAGACCATGACCTGAGCCGAAGTCAGACACTCAACTGACTGAGCCACCCAGGCACCACCCCCTTTTTTTACTTACTTAATTTATTTTGAGCAAGGGAGAGAGAGTGTGAGTAGGAGGGGGTAGAGAGAGAGAATCCCAAGCAGGCTCCATGCTCAGCACAGAGCCCAATGTGGGGCTCGAAGCCACAAATCATGAGATCATGACCTGAGCTGAAACCAAGAGTCTGATGCTTAACCAACAGAGTCATCTAGGAGCCCCCACTCCCCAAAATTCTAATGTAAGTGGAATGATGTCTAGAAACAGACATTGCATTGTAGTTGCAGTCTTCAAAAGGCATTGATTTTCAACTTTAATGAAGGAGAAAAACACTCTATCTTATATCCTACTGGGTGGTAGATACCTTCCTTAGAAAACTCCTAGTAACACTACAATTTCCTTGGAATAGATTCTTGTATATAGTGCTTGGAATATGAGGTGACTTTAGACAATGGAACCAAAATATAACAGACTAAGTTTTAAGTGATTTAGTGTTTTATTTTATTTTATTTTATTTTCTGGTTTGATATTAGCAAGTGATCTCACAGTGTCATGAAAAGGATTCATTAGGGCCTGGGGTAATGTGCTAGGCATAGCTCAAGGGTGATTAAATGCCATCATCATCCACCATCAGTGACAAGTGCTTACTGTTCCTGGATCTGGGGGTGCAAAGAGGTAAGCCATGTTTGCCCCTGACAGAGCTTAGAGCCTACCTGATGACTTACGTGTACATACAAAGATGATACCAGACACTGGATATTGATGAACAACTGTTTGGACAATCAGTACTTTGTGGTGGGATAGATATGAAACCATCCTTACGAGTTTCTTTCCCTGTCTCAGTTGTACGATCTGTAAAATCATATCTGACCCTAACACAAAAGGAGAATGTATTAAATTGACCTTCCACTACTGGAAGGTAATTTTCTTCTTGTGTCTCTAGCCTTAGTCCAGAGTCTAACACATAGTAGGAATTTTGTCTCCCTGAGAAGGGAGTTTAGCAAAAAACTGTTGAAATATAATTACTTTAACAGTTGTGAGCTGGAATTCCTTATCGACCGTAATCTGTCACTCAGCAGGACAAATGCACCAACGACTGTGATGTAACTCTATGAGCATGATTCAATCCATGCCTTAGTGTACAGGTCTTCTGGGCTATGCTTGTTAGAGCAACCACATACATATAACATGCTATATAAGATGCCATTAAAACAAAAAGCAAGTACTGCCAATGTTGTAGTTATTTCTAAGTTGTCAAAACTGAGATCTCTGCCTACATGCATATACCTGCTGGCTTGGTTATGGCTGGGTTTGCGCTGTTCCTTTGCGGGGAATCAATGACAAATGCCTTTCTCTACATGAGATTGGTGGTGCTAGATCCTGAAACAAGATTAAGACAAGACAAAAGTATCCAAGGAGTCTTGTTTATTTCAGGATGGAGGGTGGACTATTTACGAGTAACAGGTGTGACATTCAGATTGATTTTCTGGATTTTACTTCTCAAAGAGTCTGGAAAGAAGATTTAAGCAGCTCAGACGGGATTTCTATTGATAACCCCCTGGGATGGTTTGATTCTGCCCTTCCTTTAGCCCTTCAATTCCTTTACTTTTGAAGCTCCTGGGCCTGGACCTCTCCTTTGCTTAGGAGAGATAGCCACTTGTCTTTGGCAGCTGGGCAGTTTTATGATGACAGGTGGCCACCCAGCCAAGGGACAGTGGTAGGAGCAAACATCCCAGCCTGATAAGACTGCTTTGCAGAAGCGTTGGGGGTGGGGTGGGGTGGGGTGGGGTAGGGGGTGGGGGGAGGGGGGAAGATCCTATCTGTTTTTTGCAGTTACTATGTTTCTCTGCTGTAGGATTATGTTTCCAAGAGAAGAGAGAGATAGAAGGCTGGCAAGAACCAATGTCCTCAGGTTGGGAGAGCAAACTGCAATTCCTTCACAGGCCAAAATAAGCTGCAGGACAGAGGGAGTCATAACAGTGCAGTAGCTGGTCCCCAACAACTACAAGCCAGGAGTTACAGCCTCTGGGGCGAAATCCTTCAGTCCACATCAGACACTCAGGAGGTGAAGACATAGGTATTATCTAGCCAGTCCCCCAGCTTTGAGGCAGATGGATGTCATCACCCCACAGGGCAGACAGTTGCCAAGTGTCATCTGGAAGACTGTCAGGAGCCCTTCCTAGCATTCTGCTTTGAAATCACAGGCAAGCGCCCCCATGTGTGGGCAGAATCTTCCAGGCTCTACAGGAAAGCTGTCCCCCTCCCCCATATCCATTCTTCCATATTCTATGAGCCTATGACAAGGGAAAGAAACTAATCATAAAACCTGATCCTAAAAGCCTTCTGATACTTGCAGACAGCGATTACACATTCACCCAGCCAAGGTCTTCTTGCTTCATTTAAAACAAAAGAGGGCTCTCCACTCACGCCCTTCCCACTCCACCAGAAGACGCATTTCTGGAACCGGCGCTGGCCGTCCCGAAAGTTGCTATTTCCCTTAGTTGAGGGCGAAGTTAGCGAATCCATAGCCGCGAAGTCTCAACTCGGGGGAGGGGGCGACAGCCCGGGCGGGGGAGAGCGGCGAGGAGGAGGGGCCAGAGGGAAGGACACTGCCCCCTACTTCATCGAGGTCGCTGCCTAAGCCGCTGGAGCCGCCGGCCTGGGTTTTGGGAGGGAGGAGTGGCGGCCGCGGCGGAGCGGCGTGGACTCCGCACCCGCGGCTCGGCGCCAGCTCGGTACCTGGCGGGCCGGGCGCGCCTCGCAGGCCGGCCGCCCCGGGCGCGGAGGGTGTGAGCGCGCGCGCCCCCTCCGTGCCCGCTCAGCCTCGCGCGCGTCTCGGGGGAGGCTCCGCCGAGAGGCGCCGGGGGAGCCCGCAGCCTCAGTCCTGCCGCCGGCGGAGCTTTGTGCGGCGGCGGCGGCGGCGGCTCCGAGTCCCACCTGCTGGCGGCGGAGAGACAAGGAAGGGGAAGAAGGAGGAGGAGGAGGGGCAGGAGGCGGCGGCGCGAGCCCACTCCTCCCGCCGGCGCCCACCTTTCCTGGGGCTCCGCAGTCCTCGGCTCTCGGCCTGCACGCGTCACCCCCGCCCCCGCCCCCGGCCCGGCCTCCGGTCCACGCCGCGGCGGCCGCTGCTGCAGCCCCGGCGGCCCGGCCCGGCCCTCCCGGCCCGGCCGCCCCCACCACCCGGAGCAGCCGGCGAGTTTGAGGCGAGCGCGGGGCGCCCGGCGCCGCCTCGATGTGCCCGGGAGCCGCCTCGGCGCCCCAGCCCCGCTGAGCAGCCCCGAGCGCGCGGCGGCCGGCCCGAGAGGGCGAGCGAGGAGGCGCGGCGAGCCCCGGAGAGAGGGGGCGAGCGAGCGAGGAAGAGCGAGCTCGAGAGCGAGCGCAGGGAGCAGACACCATGCCGGGCTGGAAGAAGAACATCCCCATCTGCTTGCAGGCGGAAGAGCAGGAGAGAGGTGAGTGAAGCGGCGGGGCGGGGGAAGGCAGGGAAGGGGGGGTCCGGGCCGGGGGCCGCCCCCGGAGCCTCCCTCTCCCCCAGCTCCCCCCGACCTGTCCACCGGCCGACGGGGGAGGGGCGCCGCGCCCTCCGGGGCCGCAGGCGGATAGGGGCGGCGCCGTGCGAACTCGGAGTGATTTCTTGGGGGGTGGGGGGGAGGGGTGCGGAGAGAAGGGGAAAGAGGAAGGGTGCAGTAGCAAGGAACTTTTCATTTGGGGAAAGATTTTTTTCGAGAGGGGACGCAGGGGTACTCTAGCTTCTCCGGGGCCCGTTTCCACGTGGAGCCTTGGGCGCCTGTCTGTGGGGTGGGCGCTGGTAGGGGGTCCTGCAGTGTTTTAAGTGACTTTTCAAACTTTCCTGCCTCTCCCGCGGCCGCCTTCTCGGTGTCCCCGCCTCTGGCTGGGCTTCGGTGGTGCTAGGAAGCCCAAAGTTGCTGGGGATTCAGGGAGGAGGAGGAGGAGCTGGGGGAGGAAGCGCTTCGGGGCGGGAAGTGGGCGCTGCCGCAGGTCTCCGGAGGGGGGAGGGGAATGCTGTCCCTAGGCTGGGGGTCTGGGGCTGGGAGTGATGCCTGGGAGATGAGTTATGCCCTAGCGCAGTCCCCACTGTCAAGTTAATACCGCAGGACTGCGGGCTTTTCATAATTACTGTCTATTTTCTTTTGTAAAGGCGACTGTCGGTGCCAGGTTGCTTGTAGACCTTTTGTTGCTTGACAAAGTGTGCTGGGCACGTTGCTTCTAAGCGGCTTGAGGAGAGGAAAGTTGAAGGTCCTTTGCACTTCAAAGGCTTGGTTCCATTTTGGGCACTCCACGCTGGTTTGGATTGTGCAGAGGTCGGCCAGCTCGGTAACCTGGATATGATGTACCGAGTGCACCAGAATTTCCTATACAGGCCCCAGGGGGCTAGAGAGGTGTGTGCGCCGTGGCTCTGCCAGCATCCAGAGAGACCCTGGCTGGCAAGGTCCCCCAGGGTTTACTCCCCTGCTCCTCCCACCCCTGCCGGCCTTGGCTTCGAGGAAAATGCTTTAGAATTGGGTGTGCTTCCGGAGGCTGGGTCCGCATGGGCTGTGGCAGCAGTGGGTGCCGAGGTTAAACGGTGCCGTGTGGGTGGGCGGGTGAGGAAAGCAGGAGGAGGCGAATCTGGTGTGTGGAGAAGGCAGAGTTGTCAGGGGAGCTTAACTCCAGCAGCTTGATGAGTTGGTATGGAGGGTGGTTTGGTTATTGGGCATGCCAAAAGTTTCAGGCTTTTGAAATAATGCTGACTTACTGAAGAGCCAGTGTATGATTTCCCGTTTTTCTCTAGGTGGCACAACCTGTCTTTGGTTTATATCCTGTTTAATGACTCAGGGAATTCATCCCTTTTTAACCACTTCCTTATTAGATATGTGCATTCATTTTCCAGCACTCTAGGGGACCTTATGTTTACCCACTCAAAAGGCACCCCTGCTTTAGAAAGGCTCCTGGTTTTCCCTCTAGGAAATCATGTCTTAAAAGTTGCAAATAGTGGTCCTAATAATTTACAACCAGGTAAAAGTACTAAATGAAAGCATTCGGTCAGGCATGGAGTGTCTTTCCTATCCACTGAATGTCACGGTGAACTTGGTGTTAAATGGATCTGTTTGCTAGGAAAAAAATCGCAGTACTTCCAACAAGTTTTATCCGAATGCTGAAATGGGTGGATTTTTGAATTGCAACAAGATGTACTTGTCTTTTAGAAATATATGGTAACTTTGAAAGATGATCACCTAATCTGCTTGGTGGAGATAAGACTGAATTTCCTCCAGAACATAAAAATCTGAGTCAGAAATGGGGTATTCTTTATCTTCTCCAATAGGAGAATACAGGCATGTTTGTTACTTGATGTCTTTTTATACTTTAAAGATTTCTTCTTATATTATGTGATGCTTTTCTAATTAGTATTGTATCTGATTTGATTGTGGCATTTCTTTTTGGAGTCCTGGTTCACTGGGAATGCACAATTATATATGTTTTGTTCCTTTTACAATCTCCTACCTGGTGTCTGTGTTTCAGTTGTGTGTATGTGCACATATAAACATATATATTTAAATTGGCTGAGCTGCCTGCATGATTTTTAATGCATGTGTCAGAGGACACTGCTTGAAATTGGCTTATTCTTTTGGAAGAATATTGCTGTAATGAGTAATTTTTTCTATTTGCGTTTGTAATCAGCTTATATTTAGTTTTTCCCCCCTTGGAATTTACATTTTTAAATGATTCAAATAGTGTTGAATTAGTTCTTGTTAAATATAAACAAAAATGTTAAACTATCAGGTTGGTCAGGAAAATAATGAACATAGCGGGAACAAATACACATTACATTTTGTCTGGGGATGACATTGGCCAAAATGCCATTTCTAATATCTTACCATTAAAATCTAATGTTGGTTGTGCTCATATAACCATTGCTCTTCTCACGTCCCCCACCCCCAACTCCAATTTACGTTTCAACATTCTAAAACCCATTATGGAGACTACTCTAGCATAGCATTTTTTCATGTAGATTTTGTTTAGCTAAATCTCTTCCTGAAACTTAATACAAATTAATACAGACTGCTAGCTTCTTTAAGGACCACATATTTGTACAAGTATCTGTTAGCATTTATCTTTAAAAAATCCTCGTCTCAACTCAAAGATTTAAGGAACCTGCTTTCTTGGCATTATCATGTACAAAGAGAAATTGGGCCATGCCTAAACACCATCCTAACTTGGGTTCATCTTGAAGGCTTCTGTCAAGATGATATTGAGTGAACTTGCTATTGCATGCAATGCTGAGCAGAGAAACTAGCATATGGGTTATTGCAGTTAATGCAGTTACTTCCAAAATGACATGTTAAGATTCACCCATGTACAGTGACATACTATTAAAAGTCAGGACACATTTCTCTGTCGCCTCCCTTCTCTGATTTTCTGCCTGAGATGATAAACCCAATGCATTTAGAAGTCACCCGATACATTTGTGGATAAATGTTTTAGGAGAAGAGAAAGGATTCTAAAAACTGTTAATTATCCCACTCAAATTAGATTAAGTAATATGTTAGTTGTTTTAATCTGCTCATTAGTTTATCATGTGTAATAGAAATATAGCTGTTAAGGAAAATTTCGGTAATTAGTGATGCTTCCTTTGGCTTGTAGCCTCCCTTCTGATTTCTGTGGCTTTGGTTAGTAAATATTCGCGCGGGCACGCGCGCGTGTGAGTTTATTCACCAGGGGAAAATGGATGCATTTTGTACAGCTCCCTTTCTCCTTGTGTTTCTATTCTTCTTATAAGTTTTGGAGGTGTGCAAGAAACTTGAGAACTTTCTTTTGGACTTCTGTAGGAAATATCATGTCTGGGGTTTTGCTTCTGTTTTGTTGAATGAGAGTATTTGGATCTCTGTAGATACAAAGAATTTAGTTTTTATAAAATATCTGTGAGAAAGCACAGGAGGCTTAAATAGTGTGCTATGTTACATCTTCGGTCTGTTTCATTTTCCACACCACAAGGAGATCTGGTGACTGTATTCTTCACAGCCTGCTTATCAAAAATTCCAGTTTGAAATTTGACTTTTGACTGGAGAGTGCTGTGAGGGGAAAAGGGAAGAAATAAAAATGCATGGGGGGTCTGCTATGTGTTGGGCATGGTGTTTGACACATCATGTGTATTATTTGGTACAGTCCTTACCGCATGCCTATAAGGTAGGTATTATTATTTCCCCTGACAGATGGAGAAACTGATGTGCACAGAGTGGAAAAAAAATGGCCTTAAGTGAAAAAGCCAAGATTTAGGGCACCAGTTTCTAAAGAGAAAATTCAAAAAAGAAGTTAACATTTCTTGAGATGAATTTTTAGTATATGTATATATGTACACACACACACACACACACACACAACATGGATTTTTTTGACCTATTTAGTGGATTCTAAATCTTTCATTAAGAATTTATCGAAAGAGTTTTTTAGTCATAGGTAGTGTGACAAAGCTTCCAAAATATATTTTGGGCTTTTGCCAAACTGACCAGGTAGGTATATTAACTCCAACAAAAAGGATTGAAATGTCAACATATTTTTAAGTAGAATTATTTGGTTAAACTTAAAGACAGTCATTTAAATGAATGGCTTTCCTCTGAATACTTGATATAATTCCATAGTTTTCCTTCTTTCCAGTGTATTTGCCGTGAGGGCAAGAATTAACAAGAATTAGGTATTTTTCCTCATCGCGATGAACTGGGAAACTACTGTATTGTGAATAGCCATTGTGCATTTGCTCTTTTGCCAACATTTTATTTAATTAAAACCATCCATCTGAACTCTCAGCCTAGCTATCTATCAGAAGGCCCAGTAGCCAAACATATAATTCTTTCTTCTGTGGTAACCTGATTGGTTTTTTCAAGAAGAAAAAGAAGAACCAACTTAAATTGGTAAAGAAAATTGAGAATTGAATATCATAGTTTTTAAATGCTGTTTAAATGTTTTAAAGGCATTTAGGATTTGATGAGCTTACTTGCACTTAAGTTATAATAGTATTTTAGTAATACAAAATACAAAAGTAATAGTAATACAAAGTAACATATCTAATAGAGAACAATATTCAAATACAACAGTAAAACATGGGTTTGAATCTCTTGTTTTATCTTTTGTTAAAGTGTGTTTCTTCATAAATTCAAAGGTTGCCTAAATATAAGTATAAAAGCCTATCAATACAAATCTCCTCATTTTAAGAAACTTCACTTGTTTTGGCATGTCAGTGACCAAAGAGTGCTGTCAGTTTTTTTTTTTTTTTTTTTTACAAATAGTTTATTGTCAAATTAGTTTCCACATAACACCCAGTGCTCATCCCCACAAGTGTCCTCCTCCATGCCCACCCCTCCTCCCCCATCCATCAGTCCTCAGTTTTTGTCAGCATTCAAGAGTCTCTCATGGTTTGCCTCTCTCCCTTTCCCCCACCATTTCCGCCCTTCTTCTCCCCCTTGGTCCTCTGTTAAGTTCCTCCTAATCCTCCTATACGTGCACACATATGATATTTGTCCTTCTCTGCCTGACTTATTTCGCTCAGCATAACACCCTCAAGGTCCATCCATGTTGCTACACATGGCCAGATTTCATTGTTTCTCATTGCCATGTAGTATTCCATGGTATAGATAAACCACATCTTCTTGATCCATTCATCTGTTGATGGACACTTAGGCTCTTTCCATGTTTTAGCTATCCCTTGGGTAAATTCCTAGCAGTGCTATTGCTGGGTCATAGGGGAGATCTATTGTTAGTTTCCTGAGGAACCTCCACACTGTTTTCCAGAGGGGCTGTACCAGTTTACATTCCCACCAACAGTGTAAGAGGGTGCCCGTTTCTCCACATCCTCGCCCGGTGCTGTCAGTTTTAAGGGAAAGTTAATGTCCTTTAAATGTATCTGCTGATTAAAATGCACCTGATTGAATTTCTTACCGCCTGTCATTTCAACAGTGATTAAACTTTAAGCAGCAAATCAGGTGTTGAAAAGAATGTGAAAATGCGGTTAGTATCCTAGATAGATTCCTTAGTTACACCTGGCCCAGTGGTGGACCACAAGACAGTTGAAGTCAAACAACAGTGGGTTTAAATTCCATCAGAACTTCCTAGCTCTGTACTCTTTTAAGTTCTCAAAGACCTTGTATTCTCTTTTTTGAGGATAAGGACAAACAACATCTACCTCTTGGGAGGATTAAATGAAATTAACAAATGTGGAATTTATGATAGTACTTTTCATATAGTTCCGGGCTCGGTAATAGCAACTCATTATTTTTATGATATCTTGATATAGATCTGTAAACTTAACACCTCAGGGTGTCCTGATGATAAAATGATAAATTTTTATTCTTTAAAAACTTTATTAACAAGTAGAAAAAAGTTCAGGGTTTTGTGAAAAGCTATACTAAGCTGCAGAACTTTATGAGGATGAGGTCATTGATATATTCTAGTCTAAGTGCCACAAAGATGAAGGAAGTCCTAAGGCCACACTTTTTCATACATGTAGCAAACTTATTTACCACTAACTGCCATGATGGGTACTAGGGATGAGAAAATCATCGTTCTCATTTTCAAGAAGATTATTACCTGTAGTTATAGAGTCATGGATGTGACAAATAACTCAGTACAGCTTCTCTTCTCCTGTAAAGATTAGTGCCAAAGGAGCAGAGAAGAGGGATTGATTGCACTGAGGAGGTGGCACAGAGGAAGTGTTAAAAGGAAGGAGAAGAACTTGGTAGGTTGGGTGGGGATGTGAGGATGGATATTTCAGGCAACAGGCATGGTGTGCTCCCAAGTGTTGTAGAATAAATTATGCCAGGAGCCACTATTGGTTTCTTAAGAAGCCAAAGTGTACAATAAGATCATGCATATGGAGTGTAGAATATGAATATTCATTTCCCTATGAGGTAGGGAAGCTGAGTGGAGAAGATGAGACTAGAGAGGGCCAGATTTCGAAGAATTTTGTATGTCAGATTAGAGTTCAGATGGTATCCATCAGGTATTGGGTTAATTGAAGGACTTCCAACAGGGAAGTGAAGGGATCAAATTTATATCTTGGAAAGGTCATCCTGGTAACAAGGAGAAAAGATTGGGGAGACGGAGGCTCTGGAGGCGTGGGGTCATGTACGAGGCTGCTGCCCTGTTTTAGTCCATGCAGAGCTACTCAGAAGGAGGACATGGTATGCAGGTGAATGTAGGAAACATGGGGTTTGTAAGTTTTTTGGTTTAGACTGTGATTAGAGCCAGATTTGTGCCTTGGACCCAGTGCCTTGATACAGAGCCTGGTGTTCTTTCTACCTCATGCTGCCTTTCTTTATCTCCTCTTCACCAAGTTTTTGTTGAGGGCAGAGGGGAATATAAACATGATCTGGTAGAACAATGTGAAAATAGAAGGACACCAGGTTGATTGGGTCATAGTGATGGCTTAATTTGCACTAGCTTTGTTTAGTTGTTTTTAATTATGTAAAATTTATATACGGTCTAATCCTAAAGGAAAAATAATTATTATCCTGTGCATTAATCTTCTATAACAATTTTGGAATTTTAAGTGATTTTTTAAACAACTTATTTATTTTCAAATTTACATTCAAGTTAGTTAGCATATAGTGCAATAATGATTTCAGGAGTAGATTCCTTAATGCCCCTTACCCATTTAGCCCATCCCCCCCCCACAACCCCTCCAGCAACCCTCTGTTCTCTATATTTAAGAGTCTTTTATGTTTTTATATTATTTTTTCTTCCCTTCCCTTATATTCATTTGTTTTGTAGCTCAAATTCCTCATATGAGTGAAGTTGTATGTTATTTGTATTTCTCTAATTTCGCTTAGCAGAATACCATCTAGTTTCATCCACATAGGTTGCAAATGGCAAGATTTCATTCTTTTTGATTGCTGAGTAATACTCCATTTTGTGTGTGTGTGTGTGTGTGTGTGTGTGTGTGTGTGTGGCATCTTCTTTATCCATTCATCTGTTGATGGACATTGGGCTCTTTCCATACTTTGGGTATTGTCGATAGTGCTGCTATAAAAATTGGGGGGCTTGTGCCCCTTCAAAACAGCATAGCTGTATCCCTTGGCTAAATACCTAGTAGTGCAATTGCGGGGTTGTAAGGTAGTTCTATTTTTAATTTTTTGAGGAACCTCCATAATGTTTTTCCAGAGTGGTCGCACCAGTTTGTGTTCCCACCAGCAGTGCAAAAGAGATCCTCTTTCTCCACATCCTCGCCAACATCTGTTGTTGCCTGAGTTGTTAATATTTGCCATTCTGACAGGTGTGAGGTGGTATCTCATTGTGGTTTTTATTTGTATTTTCCTGATGATGAGTGATACTGAGCAATTTTTCATGTGTCGGTTGGGCATCTGGATGTCTCCTTTGGAGAAGTGTCTATTCATGTTTTTTGCCCATTTCTTCACTGGATTATTTGCTTTTTGGGTGTTGAGTTTGATAAGTTCTTTATAGACTTTGGATGCTAACCCTTTATCTGATATGTCATTTGCAAATATCTTCTTCCATTCCTTTGGTTGCCTTTTAGTTTCGCTGATTGTTTCCTTCGCTGTGCAGAAGCATTTTATTTTGATGAGGTCCCAATAGTTCATTTTTGCTTCTGTTTCCTTTGCCTCCAGAAATGTGTTGAGTAAGAAGTTGCTGCAGCCAGGGTCAAAGAGTTTTTTTTGCCTGCTTTCTCCTCTAGGATTTTGATGGCTTCCTGTCTTACATTTAGGTCTTTGATCCGTTTTGAGTTTATTTTTGCTCATGATCTAAGAAAGTGGTCCAGGTTCATTTTTCTGAATGTATCTGTCCAGTTTTCCCAGCACCACTTGCTGAAGAGACTGTCTTTATTCCATTGGATATTCTTTCCTGCTTTGTCAAAGATTAGTTGGCCATATGTTTGTGGGTCCATTTTTGGGTTTTCTGTTCTGTTCCATTGATCCGAATATCTGTTTTTGTGCCAGTACTATATTGTCTTGATGATTACAGCTTTGTAATACATCTTGAAGTCCGGGATTGTGATGCCTCCAGCTTTGGTTTTCTTTCTCAAGATTACTTTGGCTATTCGGGGTCTTTTCTGATTCCATACAAATTTTAGGATTGTTTGTTCTAGTTCTATGAAGAATACAGGTGTTATTTTGGTACAGACTGCATTGAATATGTAGATTGTTTTTGGGAGTATTGGCGTTTTAACAATATGTGTTCTTCCAATTCAAGTAAGTGATTTTTTTTTTTAAATTGAAAGAGAAATGTGGTAGTTATGTTGTGGAAATGTCTTTCCAAGTAATAGAATTGGGTGGAGTTTTTAACATCATTATTTTCTGAAAACAAGTGCTCTGTGAATAATGTTTAAAAATACTTCTTATGCAGGACTCAAAATGACAAAACTGGGGTTCAAGTCCTCTTTTAGCCGTCTTCTTGATTGTTTGTCCTAGGCACGGACCTCCCCTCTGAGCCTCCCTTTTCTCATCTCTGAAGTGAGGATGATTCTTGGCATACTGACCTCCTGGGGTTATGTTATGGAGCAAAAGCTGTTATTGTTACATTACAGAGGGGAGAAAGAAGTAAAACTCTTAGTTCTCTGGGTGCCAGACTTGCTCAGTCCCTAGAGCATGCCACTCTTGATCTTGCTATTGGAAAGTTGAGGCCCCCATTGGGTGCAGAGATTACTTAAAAATAGAAAAATAATCTTCCAAAATGAAGCTCAGCTATGTTTTGAGGTTTGCCCCAGTAGGCTCCCATTTGTTGCAACTCAAATAACATAACTAAATTACAATATATTCAGAGCTGTACAGGAGGACAGCCTCCTTCCTAGCTGTCCTTGGCAAAGTCCCGCTCAGACCAGGAGTCAACCTTGTCCCCCGCGCCCTGTGGTTTGGTTTCTGCTTCTCTCCAGTCCAGGCTTCTTATCTCAACCCAACGTCCAAGGGACCATTACTTCTCAGACTAAAATCATACATAGAACCTTTTTACCAGAGAAAAAATTTCTTGCAGATACCCACTGCTGACTTCATTTTTATTATGCTGCTTAAATACGTACTAACATAAAACTAGGTGTAAATTCCTGATGCTTATAGCTCTCATACAATCACAGAACCACAACAGATTTTACAAATGAAATACAAACAAAACTACTAAAAAAATCAATAACTTTCAAATTAACGACATTTATTTCATGTGACTTGATATTGTTTGCCTGAAACTAAATCCCCTCTTGGAGTGTGAATATGCTACTTGCTGCTATGGAAAGTAACATTGTCACATGCTGCTATGGAACATAATATTACCCTTTTCCCCCCACCTTGGCTAAACTCCTTTGGAATCTCGGTTTTAACAATCTGTTGTTACTTGATTGTTCCTGGGCACGAACCCATCATTTACACGTGAAGTCCTCCATTCTTTTTTTTTTTTTTTTTTAAATTTTTTAAATGTTTTACTTTTTTTGAGAGAGAGAGAGACAGCATGAGCAGGGGAGGCTCAGAGAGAGAGGGAGACACAGAATCTGGAGCAGGCTCCAGGTCTGAGCTGTCAGCACAGAGCCCGATGTGGGGCTTGAAGCCACGAACCATGAGATCATGACCTGAGCCAAAGTTGGCTGCTTAACTGACTGAACCACCCAGGCGCCCCTGAAGTCCTCCATTCTTATCAGTCTGTTTTGGACCATGGTGATCTTAAATATAAAACCCAGCATTGGTTTTCCCGTTGGTAGCAGTATTAGGCTGCAGGCTGATCTGTGTTAGTACTTCTTAAATGATTCCTGATGAAGGACTCTTTCCATCCCAGTCTGATAAGTGGTCTCATACAGTGAGTACCGTGGCCGCACAGTGAGTACCGTGGCTCATCTGAGTTACCGGAGTCTGACCACATCTGTATATATCTCTTCCCTATTCAGTGAGGTGAGCTCATTAATCCCAGACTGGGATGTTGGGGCAGTGCCAACTTGCTATAGGAATTTCTGAACGCCTGTCTTCATTTTCAGTATTTATCTAACCATGGACGACAGGTAATAAACAGTTTCCTGAGTGACACTGACCACAGACCACACTTTGAATAGTACTGGTTTAGAATCTGTGTAGCTGGGGTTAAGGAAAAAGGTTCAGAAGGATGGGAGAAAGGTGTGTGTGTAAAAATGTGCACAGTACATTTGAGAAATACAAATGAAATGTAATTTATTTTCTATAGCTGCTTTCATCTTGCCTTTGAGATCCCATTCGTACTGAAGATGGAAAATATCTGAGATCTTATTAATTAAGAGCATATTAGTTTTCAGTTTAAAAACTCTTACTTTAGTGGTTGCTCTCATTTCTCAAGCGTGTTCCTTTCCTCATTCTCTGAAGGGGAAAGTTAGTATCTTCATGGCACTGGGCAAAGGGCAGTTTTATTCACTGTGTGATGCTCACTGCGTCCCCTGCTCTGCACTTGGCATGCTTGGTGACTGGGCGCTGTGCCCTGGTCTCCACTGAAATGAGACTGCTCCCATTTGGTCTTTGAATGTCATCCTGGCAGCTGATTTGGGCTTCCTGGACCTTAACATTGTGTCTACTTGTGAGATCCTTCTAGCCTGTGACCTTCTTGTCAGAACTAGGCCTTTTTAGGTACCGGTCCTATCAGCATTTCTGTGTCCCTCCTGGGCACTTAACTCTTTCCCTTGAATCATGATGGAGTTTGTGGGATCTTGGGAGGTGCCCTCACCACCTGTCGTAAGTCACCTTCTGCAGAGATCGCCACTGTGTTGCTCTCACGCCATGTTGAATGCTGTCGGTGCCCGATAACCATCATTCTATCGCTGGTCAAAAAGTTCACTGTTGCCCTGAAAGCTACACAGGTGTTAGTTTCTTTCCCTTTTTGCATTTGTCAAGGAGTTTTGAATTCTTGCAGCCTATTGGACACTTCTATGTGATCATTTGTCCCTCTGTCCCTTCCTGTTTTTTTCCATTCTGTGCTGTACCAGATTCTGGAATGGCTTCAGTGACTTGAAAACTTAAAATTAGAAGGGACAAGAGTCAGAAGGGTGAGTGACTGATCACAAGAACAGTGCTGTTCCCATCTTAGATGGGTTCCTCTCCCTAAGGTCTGAATGTCAGAGAAGAAACAGCTTAGAGTTGATGTAGCTTGAATCTGACCAGTACCTTCTGTTGGTCTACCTTGCACACACACCTTTCTCACTTACTAGTTTTATTAGAAATCTGCTCTTTCTATTTCATCGGCAGATGTGTGAACTGACAGATTTCTCCTCATGATTGGTAGTGGAATTGCAGTGTGTATTAGCGATTCAATATTGATTTATTTTAAAAGTTTACTTTGTCTTTTGAATAAAGGTGTTTAGAAGAGATCGCTAGATATCCTCAAGACTTCTTGTATGAATTGATGCTAGAATTATTATTTTACTAGGTAAGTGTTAATTTATTTTGTTTACACAATTGTCGAATAGAGCAGACAATATGAAAACCTGAATCAGAGTTGGACATTTTTTTATTAGTGGAGTCTACATCTTTTCAAGATGTTCATAATTTGAGAAAAAGTTAAGGAAGATTGTTTTTACCTGTTAGTACATTAAGCAACAACAAAACAGTAGATAATAGCATAGGCAAATAATCAGGTAATAATCTAGTAATATTTATTTGTTTATTCTTATAAATAATCTGTGAATGATTTTCCTTCTTGATATCTTATGATGTTAAGTATTTGTCTCTCCTATTACTGGAATTCATAACTACCATTGACAGAGACTGTGAGGAGTGTGCTAATGTGCTCACGAAGTCACAGTTTGACAGTCAGGATTTCTACAGTGACCTCCTCAGAAGTGTCAGGATTGTTGACTAAAAGAGATTGGCATTAAAATTAGATTTTTCAGATGAATTCAACTGTTTCTTCTTAAATGTATGTTTTTCTAGTATGTGCAGAGCACATTTTCATTAAATGAAAACCTTGAACAAGGCAATATAAATTTAGTTTCTTTGTTACTGTTTCAGTTTTCTCTCCCTATAATTTCAGTTAGGAGAATGAAAATTTGCCAGGCTAGAAGCCGACTCCTGTAGTGCTGCATCTGCTGAAGAAGTATCTCATCTAGCTTTGGTCGTGCACTTTAATGCTGATACATGTTTTATATCAGCTGATACATGGCGCTGGTGCTGGTGTGTGTGTGTGTGTATGTGTGTGTGAAAGCCCTACCAATGAAGAATAGTCTTGTTTTCTCATCAACAGTCTGTAATATTATGGAGTGTGATCTGAGCCCTCCATTCAGTGACTTCATTTACTCAAAACCCTACCCTTTCAGCCTCAACTCATCATACTAAAAAAGAAAGGAGGACAGTGTATTAATCTTCTTGGGCTTTTGTAACAAAGTACCACTGACTGTGTAGCTTAAACAACAACAATGTATTTTCTCACAGGTCTGGAGGCTAGAAGTCCTTGATGGAGGTGTCATGGCAGTTTGTGGCGGGGGCTCTCTCCTTGGAGAGTGCCTTCCCACTCCGTGTGCTCACATGGCCTTTGCCTGCAGTATGCGTGAGCTGGAGGTGGATGCGGTGGAGAGAACGCTCTACTGTCTCTTCATATAAGGACACTAACCCTGTGGGATCAGGGCTGCATCTCTATGGTGTCATTTAACTTTAATTATTCCCTTGAGGCCCCATCTTCAAATACAGCCATGCTGGGAGTAAGGGCTTCAACATGGGGACATAAACATGGAGTCCATAACAGGCAGGAACAGTTAATGGTATATATAATGTTTTGATACATTTCAGCTTTCAACATCTGAAAACTGCTCTTTTTGAACAGAAGTCGATGTAGTGAGAAAATGGTTTTAAAATACAGCCTCCAAATTTTTTTTTGACAGTTTTCGCACTGTCTGTGTCCCCCTCCATTTCAATCTGGGCAGGCTCGTGGCTGCCCTTACCAACAATGCACTCTGGGACTCACGCTGTGTGTCTTTTGAGGCTGGGATATAACAGATGGTGCAGCTTCCCTGTTGTGAGCTGGAGCACTTGGTTTGGAGCTCGGAGCCACCCCCGGGCTCTCCTGCGTCTGGTGGGGTCACCACACTGTGAGGAAGTCAGTTCACTTGGAGAGGCCCGCATGTAGGCACCCGGTTTCGCTCCCGTGGTCTTCCCAGCCGAGGTACCAGGCAGGCAAGCACATGAGCCTATGGGTGATTCCAGCCCTCAGCTGTTGAGCGCTCTGGTCTCCGAGTCTTCCTACCTGGGGCTGCAGACCATCGTGGAGTCGATACAGGCCATTCTGTCTGTGTCATGTCTGAGTTCCTGACCTGTGGACCTTATTAGCATACTTAAATGGCTCTGAAAGAGCAGCTAAGTTTTGGGGTAATTTGTTACATGGCAATGGTCAGTGGAACAGATGCTCTGTGGCCCCTTCTTGGATCCCTCAGCTCCTGCTCTGGTGCACTCCCTGGACCTCATTGTTTATCATCAGCAACATCCTTTAAGCCTCGCCAGGACTTCCCCTTCCCTTGCTCCATCTAACCGCAACACAGCTTTTCCATTGCTTCCTTCGCCTCCTCTCAGGTGGTGGCAGTTTGCTTTCTCATACTCCTGGAGGAGGGACGCAAGGTCCTTTCTGTTCTTCTTTGCTGTTTCCAGTCAGTTTTCTTCCCCTCCTTTCTAAAAATTCATAATTTTGAATCTCGTGCCATCGCACCCTACAAACCACCGTGCCTCCCCGTTGGGGTCACTTCTCCGAGTGTGTGACCGTTTTAGCTCCTGGCTCACTGTCGCTTGTTCCGGTGCGACTCCTGTCCTAATTGTTATTGTTTCAGTATTTATATAAATGGTCCTTCCAGTTTCTTGGATTGTTTCTCCATCCTGTGTCTTTCTGTCTTTCAGTTGTTGTATCGACCTCTGTACCTCAGCCGCTCACTTCGGTGGCCGCATCCTGCACCAGTAGTTTTCGAAGTGGGATCCAGTGGCCCCTTGGGGCTGTAAGACATTTTCAGAGGGTCTGTTAGGTCAAAACTATTGCCACAATAATATTAAGACATTATTTGCCTTTTTAATTTCCTTGTCTTGGGAAAGCTTTCCCGAAGCTGCATGATGTGATGAACATCTTCATTCTGGCTGCTAATGGAATGTATACTTGCATATTCTTGTGTTTAAAAATTTTGTTCTAATATTGATATGGTAAATATTCATAGACATACCCTGCATAACCAAAACTTTTTTTAAAAAATATTTTTATTTCTAGGAGAGAGAGAGAGAGAGACAGCGTGAGCAGGGGAGGGTCAGAGAGAGAGGGAGATACAGACTCTGAAACAGGCTCCAGGCTCTGAGTGGGCAGTCAGCACAGAGCCCGACGCGGGGCTCGAACCCACAAACCGCGAGATCCTGACCTGAGCGAAAGTCGGACGCTTAACCAACTAAGCCACCCAGGTGCCCCGAACCAAAACGTTTTTAAGGTCCTCACTAGTTTCTAGGAATGTAAAGCCATGTGGAGACCAACGTGCTTGAGAATGGCTGCCCTAACACTTGTCATTACCAATGACTGCACCCTCCTTTATCTCACTCTGCTCTCCTGTCTGCTTTCCTGTTGGCACTTGTCTTTCTGTTATCCTGACTCCAATGATCTTCAATTCCAGTAGGGCCTATTAAAATCCATTGGCTCTCCCCTCTTTATATGTACCATCCACGTCCCTCTCATGTCCTTATTTCCCTTCTTCCCAGCTTGAATTTCTATTATATCATATACTCAGTCTCTTAGGTGGATTCTTAATTTGCTTATTCCTCTCTCATGTTGTAGGACTCATCTAGAAAACCTGGTGAAACTCAACTCCCTACCACTCTAGTTTATTTCTGTGCAACTTGATGTGTTTGGAGAACAATACTCAGCCAAGCTGACTGGTTTCACTTTAATTCTATGCTCACTGATCCCCAGTGGGCCCTTAGTGCTGCTAGGTTATCAGGCTACATTATCTTGGTCAATTCATTCATGCCTCTGCTTTCCCAGATGACTGATACCTCCCACTCTTCCCTGTTTCCTCAAACCTTCAACACCTCCTCTTCCATTCTCACCCTCAGCTGAAAACTCTGCTTCTTATTTCACTTAGAAAACAGAGCAATTAGAATAGCATTTCTGTTTGCACCTCTGCCCATATATTTTGTCTTCACTCCTGTTATTGTGGTTGAACTGTGTGCTCCTCTGCAAGGCCGGCTCTCTGCTTGTACACACGATCCCATTCCCTCTTGCCCACTCATGACATGGCTCCAGCGTATTCTTCCCCCTCTCCAGCATCATGACTTTCCCCTCTGCTGGGTTATTGCTGTTAGGCATACATTCGTGATACTCTGTCACCTCTTTTGACTCTCAATCCCTCTGGTTACCACTACAATTTTCTGTTCCCCTTACTAGCAAAATCCCTTGAGAGAGGTCCCTATGTTCACTCTGTAATAGTTCTTCTTTTATTCTCTTTTGAACCTTGTCCGGCCCAGTTTTTGTGACCTTCTTCTACCAAGAAAACCAATGACCTTCATATTGTTAAGCCTGGTGGCCAATTCTCAATCACCTATTTCCTAACCAGTGAGCAGAATTTGAGATCATTGACTACTCTTCTCTGGAAACACTTCATTCATGTGGTCACTGGGCCATCACGTTGTCCTACTTTTCTTCTTCCCTCATCAGCCACTCCTTCTTGGTCTTTTCTGGTATTTTTCTCCTTGGGTCCTTGAAATCTAAATATTGGAGTGTGCTAGAGTTTGGCCCTTGTACCTTCTCTTCTTTTGTGCTTTCATCCAGTCTCATTGATATGCTGGTGCTTCCTCAATTTGTATCCCCTGCCTACTCCTTTCTTTTAACCCCAGGCTTCTGGATTCCTTGATTTTCAACAGCTCCACTTGAATGTCTGACAGGCAGGCATCTTACACCTAATATATCTAAAATCAAGTTCCTTACTTTCTCTCTCAAACCTATTCCTCATTTTGTATCTGTCTTACTGCCTGTTCATGGCAAAGCCCCTGGTATCTTCCCGGATTCCTCTACTTCTTCATACCTCACATCCTGTGTGTTAGAAAATCCTGTTGATCCCACCTTCCAAATGTACCTAGAATCTGATTGTCATCACCTACCTCTACCACGTCCAATTTAGCCACCATCATCTGTATTTATCTAGATTATTACATTTTCCTCCTAACTGGTTTTCTGTTTGTCCCTTTGTCCTTTGTTCTTAACAACAGTTTTCTGCAGAACAGCCAGAGTGATACTTTAAAAATGTGTTAGATCTGCTCAAAACACTTTGATGGTGGCCCATCTTGCCCAGAGTAAAAGCCAAAATAGAAGGCCCTACATAAACTCTGTTACCCACTTGTCCTTATTTCCCTGTTCTAGCCCCCTCATTTAATCAACTGCAGTCAGATTGGCCTTAGCAACACCCAGTTTACTCCTATCTCAGGGTCTTTCTTTGTACTCACTCTTTTCTTTGCTCTTAAGACTTCCTCTCTCACCTTCTTTAAGTCTTTGCATAAATGTCACTTTCTTAGTGACGTCTTCCCTTATTAGCTTATTTGAAATCACAACCTCCTCCATACTCCTCCTCTTCCTTGCTTTATTTTTTTCCGAGGACCATATGAAATACCACTTATTTTACTTATTTATTTTTGTATTGTATGTGCCTGGTGTTTATTGTTACTGGAAGCTCCCCGAGGGCAAGGATATTTTGTCTGATTTGTTACTACTATGTTCCCAACACACAGAAGAATACTTGGCTTATGGTCGGTTCTCCATTGAGTTTCCAAGTCAGTGTTACTCAGAGAGCAGGAGAAATGATTTTCAGATGATAGAGTAGTTAAGTTCACATGTAGGTTTCCTTTTGCTTTTCAGGGTTGATCTTTGAACTTTAAAACATTTTGATTCTAGGAGAAGATTCTTCTTCCCCTAGATTTTCATACCATCTTATCCTGGTCTCCCTTATGGGGTTGAAGAAGAATTGAGGGATCTAAATAGACTACTCCCACTTCAAGGAAGGTAGCTGGCCGCTGAGCAGGCAGTTTCTCTTCCATCACTGGCAATCCAGGGACTGGCCTTTGAAAAGTGCTCTTTTATGTCCAAGACTACAAATATTTTCTGCTAAGATATACCTTTTTTGATGACATACTAGATGTTTTAAAGCAGAAAAATGATAGAGGAATGTTTTACAGTGGAAATTTTTTTCTTGATATTTTGAAATAGGGTGGTTATGTAAGTGCCTGTGTGATAGTTTTCTTATTTGTGTCCACCCTGCCTCCTGTGGTACAAGGCACTCTGTGGATACTTAATATTTGTTAAATGAATGAATAAAGGGAACAAAATGACTTGGTATTATGAAAAGTCATGGTGGGAAAGAGATAGGCCTATCTTTCCCTCTCTATCTAGAGGTAAAAGCTACGTAAAAGTGAAGAGTACGGTGTATCACCACTCAGTACTGGGACCCACCACTGAATTATAGCTCTCAATTGCTTTAAGTAAAACACAAACAAAAAAACCAACCAAAACCAAACCAAAACAAAAAACTGCGTTTGTTTTTGTTATGTGTGATATTTGAAGAAGTTGTGCTAAAGACAAGATGAGTTTTTAAAACAAATATGAATAGTTCATATATTTCCTTGTCTATTCTATTTTTTTTTTCATTCTTGATTCTTAAAAAAGTACTAAAGGCAACATCATTCTAACAGTATGATGGCCCTCGATGAGTCCAGTTGGTTTTACTAGTATTTAATAATATGCTAGTAAAATGAAGATTAGTATATTTCACCCTATTTTTTTTAAGCCAATTCATTGCACTCTAATGGAATGACATAAAAAATGGCCTCTAATTGAATAATTTATTGTGCCATTTGTTTTTTCTTAATATAAAATACAGGAAGTAGTATGTAATCAATTTCCTGCTTATTACTGCAACCAAAGGTCTGCAAAGTTATATGGCAGACTTATTAGGGAGTGTTTATATAGTTTTTAGGAAAACATTTATAATGTTATTATATAGCATTGTTCTTTGTTCTAAGGCTGAATTTCCTATATACATGCATTCTTAACTACACCATTTTTTCTTTAGATACGGTTGATTGCATGGTAGATAATCTCAAATTTCAGCATAATCATGAATCATACTTAGATTAAGGCAATTGGTTTAATACAATAGTTTTCTCCCCCCAAAACATCTCTTTAAACAACTAATTTTCCCAGGCTTCCATTTCATGTAAACTGTCATTTGACTGTTTATCAATGCTTCTTTGTCCTTATAAGATCTGTACTCTGTTTCTTCCTAAATTCCCAAGGTATCTGCTTGGTTTTCTCCCTTATTCTGCAACATTGGAATGTCAGAGTAACAATCAATTCTGATACTCCATTGTGTTTTTCTGGAATGCCTAGCTTGAGAAGTCTCAGGAATTCAATAAACACTTGTGGATTGATTGATCTAAACTTCAACTCCTCTCAGAGTTTAACCTAAGGAAGACTCTGAATGAATCAAAGGCCTTCTGTGGATTCCTTATCCTGTCAGTTAGGTTTGGAGTGAATGCAGTAGGTGTGGGGAGAATATTCAGTGATCAAAAGAATACTTTCTATTATGGAAAAGCAATCTGGGAAACTTGATTTTACTGCAGGATAATTAGAGATGTGAGCTCTTAGAATCGTAAATGGATTTGAATGTGAACTGCTACCCTAACTGGCTCTTTGGCTTTAGGCAAATTATTTGACCTCTAGGTTTCTTCCTTTGTAAAAGTACTCATAATAACACCTACTTCTCAGGGTTATAGTAGACTTATTTAAGAGTTGTCTGTAAAAGTAACTGTCGGCTATATATAGAACTGTGATGGCAGCTATATATAGAAGTCTGAAATCCAGATGAGTGTACTAAATTACAAGATCCTACACAAGAGAGGTTGAGGTTTTCAGGTTATTGGGGGATTTGCAGTTACCTGAGTACTGTTTTAGAAGGTGGGTTCCAGGACGTTTGGAGATCCTTGTGTCTCGTGAGAAGAGGGGGCAGTTCATACATTTCTTATGCTAAAATAAATACTTGGTAATGTTAACAACTGGTTGCAAATATGTAAAAAAATAATTATGAACATAGTCTGGAAACTTACCTAGGCTAATTTGCATCAGCATTAGGGGTCCTCAAACTCATTATAGAATTATACATACCTAGACAAAAGAATTGATAATAAAATCACATGTCTTCGTTTATTTTGTGGCTGATATGTGGTTCAGACATCAAGCTCTTGAATAACAATTTTCCGGTTCTCTTCCTGTCAGTGACTCCATTTGAACAATAGCTTTGTTCAGTGTACAGCTTTCAGTATATGTTAAACCAAGACAATCAAGTAAACATAGCAACTAAACTATTATTGTTCAGTGTAGGGAAGCTGCAGAGATGTGATGATTTGGATGTTGTCTCAACAGTTTTTCAATTACTGATTAATGCATAAAGACAGAACAAAACAAAGCAAAAAAACCTGGAGATGCTCTTTGACTTGAGGTTGTGTCAAACCTAACCTGGGATTTCGGGGATTCCTTTGCCAGCTCAGACCCCTTCTGTCACTAGAACGTTGCTTTATCACCAGCCACTCTGAGCTGCCTGGCTTCCCACGGATTACTAGACATACCTCTTTCCACCTTGTTCAGTGTCTAGCCTAGTTCAAATCTTCCAGGGGAGCCCCTGCCTGGGGGAACTTGGTTTGTAATCGAAATCAGCACTGATGGCTCCTCCCACCTGGTACTCAGCCCCAATCACAGGAGGTGTAAGGGATCTGCTGCAAGGGTACCAGTCCAAATGATGCTGTGCATCACTGAAATAAATCAGGAACGCAGTGCAGACTAACTCAAGCCTTCACACATACCTCTTTCTGTCCTGTGGACAGACCCTCGAATGGAAATGTTTAAAAATCTCTCTGCAGTCATGCGCCCTGCCCCTAGTAAATGAATGCTGAATAATCAGGCTGCCTGGGAAGCAAATGATTGACATCCACAGGAGTCTCACCACGTGTGTGGCCCAGCCCAGTCCCTTCACTCCACCTTAGGGCTCTGCTTGGGTTCCTGCTGCATGATGCTTAGATTTTGCCCATACCACCAGAAAGCCTACCTCCTGCCAATCTCCCCGAATGACTTGGGCCTGGTCCGTGTCTTCTCCACTCGTTGGTCTTTTCCTGTGTCCTAAGTGTGTGCTTTGTCCAGGATCTTTCTGCCACACAGAATACTGATTTTAGCTTTTTACTAGGTAGGACCCAACATTTCCCTGGTGCCCTCCTTTCTGTCTGGGCACCCCAGATAAACTCTAATCTGAATTTCCTCTCTGTATCCTTTGAAAACTGGTACCCACAGGATTTCCCAGAATGTGTAGTTATGCAAAAGTTCATTGTGCCTCTGGTGTGGGAGTGAGTTGAGGAGAAGAGGTGAAGCTGTGTGCAGGGGTCGCTGTGTTTGACCACGGGACACTTGCCCTTGGAGGAGCATCGTGGTGGCTGAGAGTTTAAAACACACTTCGAGAAATGCTGCCAGACACAGTAATTTGAGATACTTGGGGTTTGAGAAAATGTTAAGAGCAGGTGTTATTCCCTCAACGACGTAAGACTATAAGTGATGTAGAATATTTGATTTTGTATTTTCTTGATTTTTTTTTTGTGTGTGTAGTACTACACTGTCACTCTAATTAAAAGCTTTCCTTTCAATTTTGATGTTTGGTTATTGAGTTTGCCCATAGTGATTGCTCTTTTCTCTCTAATTGAGCAAATTCAGTATTTGTTGAGAACCTACTATGTATCATATGCTGTGCTAGTTGCCAGAAACACAAATATAAGGTCTGCCCTTTTCAAAACAAATTATAGTGTAAAATGAACATTTTATAAAGCTGGTTCTGCATTAAGCCAATTATTTCATTTTTCTTTATTTCAGGCCCACGACTTATTTAACAGGGCTTTATTCTCTTTCCACTCCAGATGATAAAGGATCCCCTTAGGGTAGAAAAGGAATTTCTGAGCATGTTACAAAAAATAGAAAGTGGAATGAGTTGCATAAAAATTTAATATTTCTTTTTTTTTAAATTTAATATTTCTGTATGTCAAAACCTACCATAAACAAAATTAAGAGGCAAGACATTTGCAACGTAAAAGGCAGAAGTTTACTATCCTTAGTAAAATAGGCACGTAGTACTTGTTAATAAGTCATTGTTGAGTGAAAGAATGAATGAATGAGTGAACGAATTAGTTCAAAGCAGTAAGGAAAAAAAATCACCCAAATAGAAAAAGGAAAAAGATGTGAAGAGTTGGCATAGCACAGGCCTGCCCACCCCCCTCTCTCTCACTCACACACACACACACACACAGAAGTACAAATCCAAATATCAAAAATAAAGATGTATAAAACAAAATAACCTTTTAATTTATCCCTCATTAATTTGATAAATGCTTATTAAGTACCTATTATCACCATACTGTTAAATTGCTTTGTAAGTTATACTATTTCATTTAATTTAAACAACAGTTCATCTGAAATAGGTATTATTATCCTCATTTTACCAATAAGTGAAGGGCTTAAAGGAGTTAAGTCTTGTGATGTAGTTAGGATTTTGGAGGCAACATTTAACTCATACCTTTTATGTGTGTAAAGTCCACACTCTTATTTACCATAGTATTTGCTGGCATTAATAATATCATAAACGGTATTTGATGATATAGAAAGGTGTTTATGAGGGCACCTGGGTGGCTCAGTCAATTGAGCGATTAAGTGTCTAACTTCAGCTCAGGTTATGATCTCACGGTTTGTGAATTTGAGACCCTCATAGGGCTCTTTGCTGTCAGTGCAGAGCCCAATTCAGATCCTCTGTCTCCCTCTCTCTTCGCCTCCCCCTCACCTGTGTACACTTGAGCGCGCTCCCTCTCTCTCTCCCTCTCTCTCAAAAAACACTTAAATTAAAAAAAATACAGTTGTTTTTGAAAGAGAGTTAAGTAAAAATATAATTACAAAACAGTTTGCGCATATGATCCCACATATGTTCTTTAAAAATGGTATAGCACAGAGCAAAATTTGGAAAGGCATATACTAAAATGTGAACGATGCTTAGCTGGGACTTTTATTTTCTTCTTGCTTGTACCTTCTAATTTTTCTACAATGTGTATATATTGTATTATAAGCAACAATATTTTAAAAATCTTTCCAAATTTGTGTGTGAACATGACAGCTTACTCTGATTTTTATAAGAAGGAGTTAAAAGAACCACTTGTTTCCCCAAAAGAAGAATAAAGAGAAAGCACACCCAAGGAATAGAAGAGTATGTGCTCTCCATGCATGCAGAGACAATGAGGACATTGATAAGTGACGTGACTAAACAACTCAGAGGATAGGAAGTACAGATGTCTGCTACATGTTTGGAGAAACAGTCAATATTAGTAATTAAAGACCTGCAAGTGAAACCATCATGAGATCACTATTTTCACGGCAGGACATGTTTTTTCAAAAGGAGTGTGGAAACAGATTCTCCGAACATACTGCTTTGGAGAAAGCAATTTGATGATAGAAGAAGTCTGAGAGTTGTTTATATAAACCTTGACCCAGGCAGTAATCAACTCCTGGAATTTGATCTCAAGTAAATAATCCTAAAGACTCAAAAATATTTGTGCACCAAGATCCACCGCATTACCCGAAATGGGGAAAAATAGGAAACAACCTAAATGTAAAGCACTGCAGTCATGGGGTGATAAATAAGAGGATAAATCAGTTATTGATTAACAAATCAATTTTTTCAACAAATGACCATTGATTGCCTATCATGTACCAGGCATTGTCTCAGTGCCAAGGACATAGCAGTGAACAAAGTCTTTTCCCTAAATAATTATTACTTTATGGAATTAAAAAAATTTTCTTATGTTTATTTATTCTTAAGAGAGAGAGACAGAATGTGAGTGGGGGAGGGGCAGAGAGAGAGGGAGACAGAGAATCCGAAGCAGGCTCTGGACTCTGAGCTATCAGTCAGCACAGAGCGCGACAGCAGGCTCGAACTCACAAACTGCGAGATTATGACTTGAACCAAAGTTGGACACCCAACTGACTGAGCCACCCAGGCGCCCCATACCCAAATAAACTTTAAAAGGAGGATTTCCATAACATTTTGAGATGGTAGGTATAAAAAGTAAGATATTAAATTGTATATGTATTGACCTCAATGTTGTGAAACATAGAAGAGCCTGAAAGGAGATTCATGAAAATATTAAGTTACTTTATAAGTGGATTATGGATGAATTCTGAAAAATGTTTTTCAGTATGTCCCAATATTTCTACAATAAAAACATATGTTTTTTAAGTTAGCATAATAAATGTAAAACTTAATTGCCATAATTTATTATATGTTTGCAATATCCTTTTTAAATAGGAAAAGAGGAACTTGTGTCTGAGCGATGATGGGAATTTAATAGATCTAATTAAAACTACCAGAATTTGTGATTTTATTGAGCTCCTAAAACATCTTTGGCTTTACTGATATGTTTAAAGCCTTTAAGATGCTACTTTCATTAAAACACTTCTGTAGTAAATGGTAATTGTGTATTGAATAGATAAAAACTTACATTCAACAGATCAAAAAGTCTAACGCAATGTCAATTTGATTAGGTAAATGCAGATTTAACAGCCTAGTAATTCTTTAGTCTTCTTATTTTACATGCCATGAAGAGTGGGATAATATAATTAAAATTCTGAAAATGGCTATTTAGGATAATGGTGTGTTTTTCCCTTTTCTTCTTTTAAAGTAAGATGAAGGAATTTACATTTCCACTCAAACATTATTTCCTATAGTGAAGGATCCCACTACTGTGGTTCTAAGTAAACTTTAATTATGTTCCATTCTTATGTGTAAATTTATTTTGTGTAATTGTTTTGTGTTTTGAAATGTTTTGGATAGATTCCCTTAAGTTTAGGAATTGTTTTTATACTTTGTGTTTGAAAATTGGTTTGAATTCAAAATAAAGATATTTTAAATTTAATTAAAAGTGACGAAAGATGTCAGTAACAGCTTACAATCTTGAATATGGGTCAGAAAACTCTGAAAGCTGGTTATATCAGAATTTATTAGTATTATGTAAGTACACAGTAAGGTTTAAGATTTGGGGCTCAAAATCATCAAAATTAGCATGAAATTAAGTCAGGTAAAAGTGGTAAAGCAAAAACCCTTGCTACGGTTAAGCAGGGTTAAGAATCTTGGGCAGATGAGAAGGCTGTGAATTGGATTTATTAGAATTGTTTCTGCACATAAGAGTCCATCATGGAGGCTGCATCCTAAGGTCGTGTGACATGCAGAGGAGACAGGCCCTCTCCACAGCCACTGCTCACTGCACTGGACTGCTCAGTTTCCTGCCCCTTCTTGAGTGTGGCAGGAGGTGTAGTGTTCCTGGCTTTGACTTTGAGGCTGAACTCATTTGGGAAACGGAGGTCAACTAGAGAGGGCTCATGTTTTTTTCACTCTAGTTTTATCAGAAAATAAAATGTCAGCTGCTCCCCATCTCCGTCTCTTCTCCGTGGAATGCTCTTCTCTCTGAAGAGCTTAGTAAAGACAGCCTCACCACAGGGGTGTGCTTCACACGTCAAAATGTGTATCCTGGGATTGGAAAGTTTGGTGTCTATGTGTGAGGTTAACGTCCGCCTTCTAAGGAGCCACCTGCTCAGGCCTGGCCAGTGTGAGCACAGTCACGCCTCTGAGCGGTGCAGGTCTGACTGCTGCCTTGACTGTGGTCCACGTGCTGACAGCCCCGGAGCTGTCACTAGCGCTGGATGGTGTTGGTGATTACAGTCAAAGCTCTCAGCTAGCGTGAGGTTCAGTCGTGCAAGCCCAGCCTCCACACAGAGTGCTCTAGACTGCCCCACTGCACTGTAGGCATGATTTTGCTCTTTTTTCTTAAGGTGGTGACAACTTTGCGTTGAAACTTGAGGCTAATTCCTTAGAGGGCTCACAATCCTGTTGGGTTTTACACTGTCTTCCTCAGATGCAGATTCCTCCCCAGACCCAGACAGCGTGCAGGTGACTCCCTTTCCCCTCAGGGAGCTAAAATGAAAAGAGGGCTTTCATAATGGCCCTTCCTTGAAAGCTGTGACCTGCCGCAGTCTCTCCAGCTTGCTGTGGGGTTAGAACAGCAGCGCAGCAGAAAGAAAATTTTCTCTGGGAACATGACCTCCACTCTTACCTTATTTGGGAACTGAGCAGTAGAGTGATCCGGGGTTTTCCTGCTTTCTCAAAACTATGCAAAAGTTGATGTAGGATCTTTCTTTTTCTGCTGTTCACTTTCTCCTCCCTATCCAATTCCTAGTCCTCTCTCTTTCCCCCTGACACAGAATCAGCTGTGTTTTGCTTGGTAGGTAAAGAAAAAAAAAAAAAAACACCAAAAAACAAAAAACAAACCCTGAGAATAAAATGGCCCACTCTTGCCAGTGAGACACATCTTGATTCCCCACTCCCCAAACAACATGATTTTAAATCTCTCCTCTGTGCTGTTTGATTCTCCCCATTGGCAGGACAGAGGTAGGGGTGAGAACCAGCCCCTGGAGATGGTCTATTTCCATTCAGTTCTGGTTCTGCCATTTATTAGCTGTATAATCACAGCAAGTCTTTTTTTCTTTTTTTTTAATGTTTTATTTATTTCTAGGGGGGAGAGAGAGAGAGAGAGAGAGAGACAGTGTGAGCAGGGGAGGGTCAGAGAGAGAGGGAGTCACAGACTGAAACAGGCTCCAGGCTCTGAGCTGGCAGTCAGCACAGAGCCCGACGCGGGGCTCGAACACACGAACCGTGAGATCATGACCTAAGCAAAAGTCGGACGCTTAACCGACTAAGCCACCCAGACGCCCCTCAAAGTTATGCTGTAATCACAGCAAGTCTTTTAATACCTCTCTCACCTGCCTATTATGAGGATTGAAGGAACTAACATACGTAAAACACTTAGCACATAGTAAGTACACAGGAAGAATTATTGTGGTGCGGACCAACTCAGCGGCTCTTTCTGGATTAATACAACACAAAATGTGTTTAAAAATGTGTGTCCTGAGGGCATAGATTTTGTTGTTGAATTCTTTGAGTTTTTTATTTTTTTCCTTTTCCGTAGACTACTATGTTACATGACTCTGGATTGGAATCCGTTTAAATTCTAAAACAGAAACATTATGACAGTCACTGGAGGAGAATTAGAAGTAGCTAGTGTCAGCTTGCACACAGGAGAATGAGATAAAGAGCAGGCGTGATACATAACACATCCTGGGACTCAATGGGAATTTTGCCGTCATTATGATTATGACAACAGTTTTACTAGATTTTCACAGTAGCTTTTTATTTCAAAGATTTTCCGGGGAAATGTACAGCCACTTAGAAAAATCTGTATGAAAAAAATTTTAATCACTTTAATTTTCTATAGAAGGTGAATGTGAGCAAGAAAATGGTTGAGTGGTTTCCATGGGGAATAAAACCAGATCGATCAGGGGTAAATCCAAGCAGCTTAATTTCTGATTTACTTCTTTAGTATCTACAAATCCTAGTTCTCAAGATGGGAGCAATTTGCATGAGAAATTTCAGAGAAAAGTTCTTTGGATTAAATTCCGTAAAAGAATGTAAAATGGTTTCCTTCAGCAAAGATATTTAACTGGAGGAAGAAATGTCCCCCCCTTTCCACCCACGTCCTCCCTCACCCCGCAACCCCTCAGGAACAAACTGACTGAAATAGTTCTTGGAGAAATTTCCAGTTTTTCTTTTTTTTGAGTTGAATATGCAGAATTTATAGGCAAATCCCTTAAGATTAAAACTCATCGTTCTATTATAAAGGATCCTCACGGGGTCAGTCTTACCCGTGGGTGGAGTGGGCCTAAGTAAGTTGTTTCAAGTCGGGCTGAGAAATGCCTTTGAATTCTCTCCAAATAGCTTATCTGTTCAGTGTTTGAAATTCCACATTAGAGATTCTTCTATCTGCACTTTTTTTTCAGACTTCAAGTTTTGTATCTTCTGGAAATGCAGATATGGCAGGCATGTCTAAGTAACAACGTGCTCAAGCCTCACAGTAACATGTTTGTGAGTTTAGAAACTCTTTTCTGGATTCCGGAGGTTTTGTTTGGCCTTGAATAATAGTGAATGAGGAGAGAGCATCGTGATTCTTGGTCATTGGGCGAAAGTTTGGGAGAAGTCAGAGGGTGATGCCCTACTGTGAAATTGGAGGGTGGGGCACGTAGAAGAAAAGCTGGGTGACAGGAAACCAAATGTCACCTGCTGCTTCTTTGGCTCTGGGTTAGGCCTTTTTTGATCTTTGAATAAACAAACAAAAAGCTCTAATTTTATGCCTCAGTACTTTTAGTTGTATCTTTAAGAGGGGCTAATATATTTTCCTTTTCTGTTTTTTAAATTTTTATGTTATGGTGCACAAAAGGGGCAGAGGAAGAGGGAGAGAGAATCTCAAGCAGGTTTCATGTTCAGCATGGAGCTGGAGGCGTGGCTAGATCCCACGACCCTGGGATCATGACATGAACTGAAATCAAGAGTGGGATGCTCAACCGACTGAGCCACCCATGTGGCCTCTCCCCGCCCCCTTTTTTTTTTTTTTGAGAGAGGTCACTCCACAGTGAGCGAGGGGGGTATGAGAGAGAGAGAGAGAGAGAGACAGAGACAGAGACAGAGACAGAGACAGAGAGAGATGCAGGGCTCACCTGAGGAGAGTGGGGCTTGTGCTCACTGGAAGTGGGGTCCGAGCTCACCTGTTATGGGATTATGGGACTGAACTCACGAACCAAACTGTGAGAGCCTGATCTGAGCCTCCCAGGCACCCTATTTTGTTTTTGATTAAGCGCTTGGGATCTCTCTTTTTTGTTCTCCGAAAATAAGATTTTTGGGACCAAACAATTACAGTTTTAGGGAAAGTGGGAAGATTTTCAATTCTTTCCATGTTCTCATTGCAGCTTTTGGGACTTTTTCCAGAGGTTAGCTCTCCCTCCTTAATGCAGGCTCCAAAAGATAACTCTATGGAATAAAAATGAGTATGTAATTCTTAGTTTTTAAGAGGATGAAAACCAAAGGAGGAATCATGCATTATCAATTTCAGTGATGGCAGTGGAAGTGCAAGGGCTTCCCAGAGGACCTCCCTCCTAGCTGCAATCACCAGCACCTGCAGAGCCAGCCTTGGCCTCTGTCCGGGAACAGCACACACCTGCTAGCCTTTATCTACCCACACTAGTGAGGCCATTTAAAGCCAAGACAGCAGGCAGATGGCTCTGCCCTGGGATCCTTTGTCATTCCAAATTGTGCTGTCATGTGGACAAGTCCATTTGTCCCACATGAGGCTCTTCTCTGCCTGTTTCCTTGCAACTTGTCTGAAAGATGTATTCTGTTTCTGTCCAGGTTATTCCCCTGGACACCAACCCTTTCCTTCTTACTCATACTTAGAGTCTAACCCCATGTTCACTCTGTCTCAGCCCCTATTGCTCTGACTTCCCTCAGTCCTATGATTCACAGTCATAATACACCTCTGCCCATCAGAACTATCCCTTGAGTCTTCCAACCTGGTGCCCTCCTAATTGTTCTCACCATTAACTTGGCCTCAGTCCTGGACTCCTGAGCTCTTGCAACCTGCTCTCCCACAGACATGTGTTTCTGACGATTAAAAAAGTAAAGGTATTTAAAGCCAAAAATCATATAGGAGACAAGAAATTTAGGACACACAACTATGAGAAATGAACAAGTAAAGAAATAAAATGCCTGGCAGAGAAATGAAGATATTTATATCCTCTGAGTTGAAATAGAGTGAAATTACAGGGTTTTGGGAAATCCTCTGACCCTCTGCTAAAGAAAAAATATGAAAAGAGATTGGGACAAATTTCATACTTCAAAGACATGAAGCCAGTTTGTTACCTTTCATAGGCAAAGGGGTTCATTTTATGATAGTTACATGAGCAAAACATTGGTCATAGAAGCCTTTGCCTACAAAATCAATAGGGACTAAGTGAATAATCATGTTGTTAACATTACTGTTGTTTTGCTAGAAACATGCAGGCGTTGTATGTGTTCTTAAGGGGCTTACAGTGTAATATAAATACAACAGTAAAACATATAAAACAATTTATTAATTGAAGATCTTTTGCTGTGGCTTTTCTTCTGTAAAATTTCTGATAAAAAAGAGAAATAGTAAAGTTACATTTACTTGCAAATGGGTTTAAAGTGATATTTTGATACCAAGATATGCTTGTATACAAGGTGAACGACTCTGGGACACATATTTAGAGATCAGGTTTTGCTGAGGATTATCCTATCCTTTCCTGATTTGAAGAAGTTTGAGAACATTATGCTTTTCTTTCTATCTCATTTGTAGCTGAAATTGGTGAATGTCTAGTATATTTGGTTTAATAGCATAATAATGATAGTGATTACAAATAATTATAATAGTAACTATATTACTCAGGGTTTTCCATATATGTATGTATAGAGAGAGAGAAAGAGAGAGAGGGAGAGGGAGAGGGAGAGAGAGACTGATTGATTGGGGATGGTGAGGGAGAGATTTTAAGGAATTGGGTTGTGAAGTTTTGGAGGCATGATGAGTCCAATGTTGTCTGGCAGGCTAGAGACTCAGGGAAGTCTGCGGGCAGAACTAGATCCTCTTGTGTTGGGAGGTCAGTCTTTGTTCTCTTAAGATCATCAACTGATTGGATGAGGCCCATGCACATTATGGAGGGCAATCTGCTTTACTTTAAGTCTAATAATTTATTGTTTTCTCATCCAAAAAAACAACTTCATAGAGACATCCAGAATAATGCCTGACTAAAATCTTGGCACCATGGCCAAGCCAAGCTGGCATGTAAAATTAATCATCACAGTGACCAACAACCTTTATTGAACACAATTAAAAAAATATTTTATTTATGTTGAGAGAGAAAGTGTGCAAGCAGGGAAGGGGCAGAGAGAGAGGGAGAGAGAGAGAATCCCAAGCAGGCTCTGCACTGTCAGCATGGAGCTTGATGCAGGGCTTGAACTCACAAACCCTGAGATCCTGACCTGAGCCAAAATTGAGGCGGATGCTTCACCAACTGAGCCACCCAGACACCCCGATTGAACACATTTTGAGTGCCACTTCTTTCTGAACATTATCTCATTTGGGTCTTTTATTAACTCTGTCAATTTGGTGTCTCCATTTTACATCTGAGGAAACCTTAGGGATGAAGTGGGTAAGTTACCGTTCAAGGTCATCCAGGCAGTAAGTGATGGAGCTGGGGCTGACATTTCTTACCTCTCCATTTAAAGGGTCCTGTGAAGTGACATCTGAATTGACTTACAAAGAGCTCTCTATGCAAATTGTCTGTTCCCTTTTGGGGATGGTGACTTGTTTCCACAATAGTGGTTGCGGTAGGGATTTATTTACTGCTTTGCGAGATGGAGCCTAGAGCAAGGTTCAGGAAGGTCATTTGAAAATGTTATTGACAGACTAAGGAACAGAAGTTAGACAGGGTATATTTTGTGTCCGAGGCTGAGGCAGATGCTTTCTCTAGTTATACTGAATCAAGGATTATTTCAACTTGTTGAAGCAGGGACTGGCCATGCGCTACTGGAGCTCATGCATTGTACCTTTCTGGAGGGGGACAGTGTGTGGGATAGAATCCACATGGGCTCTAATTACCTTGCAGTCATCTGGAACTTGACTGATAACCAGAGAGCATGCGAAATAGGCTCACAGATGCCATGAAAATCATGGATTGTAACCTGGGCCTTGAGTTTGCCTATTTGCCCTTACCTGAAACGCTGGTTTCTAACGTTAGAGCAGTGCAGGAGACCGTCTGTTAGGGAGGAAGCAGGGAGGAGGGGCTTTGCAGGGCAAACAGCTTGAGAGGAGGAAGCAATAAATAGCTGAAGAGAGAAGCTAAGTGAAAGCAAACATAAACACAAAATATACCACAACCAGGGTCCAAGTAGTATAAATGAAATTATCCTTTAATACTACAGGCCATTGATATTAATTATTGTTTATAGTGAGTCTCTGGTAGTACAAATCAGGTTTTCAGCATTCTAGTTTAGAAGGCCTCGAAGTGGGCAATACATTCTAGAAGGATTCTTTGGAGAATTGGGAAGATGTTTTAGTGCTTGAAGGATCAACCCTTCAATTATCTAGAAAGAAGTTTCCCCAAATGTTTCACGCTTCTAGGATTCTGGATAGATCTCTTTATGAAATAATAATCATCATTATGAGACTCCTTTGAATTCCTCCTGTTGGTCCAGAAGCAGTCAGTGTTGCAGTGCGTTTTTGGAATTGGAGCCATCAGCCTTAATTGACTTTTGCCCAGAGCCCATGTTGACTGTAGTTTAAGTGGCGTTAGAGAGCCCAGCTGTGTGGAATTCTTTTCTAGTGTTAGAACTCAAATTCCTACTGGCTGTGAAGCAGCCTGACTGCCTTTTATCCTGTCTGAAACAAATTTATTTTTGTTTTGTATGCTTATAATAGAAGAGTCACTATTTAGAATTTATTATTTTTTTTCTGCCCATGTCTGGTAGAATGCGGCATGTAAAAAAGACCCAGGGCCTGCTTTCTTGTGTCTCAACGTGTCTGAGAATAAGCATGGTGTTTAAGCAATAATTGAATTGGAGTTGTGCTTTGGGGAACTTCCCAAACAGTTAAAAAATACAATATCCCACCTGTCTCAAATATAAATCTTATCTGACTCTTGATTTTCAGTAAGGTTGTTTATAACTTTAAATTTCCGGACCTCTATTTTTCATTTTAAAATTGTTTTGGGAATAAATGCCAAGGGTGTATGTGTGCATATGTGGTTTATGGCTTTTTCTTGTTATGTATTTATAGATATTTGGGGATGAGTTTGGTCATATTACTGTTGTGCATACTAAGGCCTTGCTTAGGACTTCACGATATGCGTGTGGTATTGACTCATAGCCAGTATAGAGTCATGCTACATTAAGCATTGATCATATTTTAAAAAGTCAGTAGTGGATCATCTAAGGTAAAATGTGTATTTGTGGTAATTGAACTAATTCTGAGGGGTTGGGGAATTCCCTTTTGATTTGTACAGAATTTGCCTTTGCCAAGATGGAATGGGTAATGCCTGTGTGATTTCTTTCTCAAACCTTCCTTTTCACAACCATATTTTGAGATAAAATTTGAAATGCCTTGGTTGAGAAAACACACTGTACACGTTTATCTATTTATTTATTTTTAAAAATATTTGTTTATTTTTGAGAGAGAGAGAGCACAGGTAGAGGAAGAGCTGAGAGAGAGAGGGAGGCACAGAATCTGAAGCAGGTTCCAGGCTCCAAGCTGTCAGCACAGAGCCAGATGCGGGGCTCAGACTCATGAACCACAAGATCATGACCTGAGCTCAAGTTGGACACTTAACCGACTGAGCCACCCAGGTGCCCCACATTGTACAGGTTTATACTAATATATACATCGTTGTTTTTCAGAATAGGTTTTGTGAGGCCCTAGCTCGAAGGTTGTTAGTAGATATTATGAAAAAAGATTTACTGGTGTACTAAATTTCAAAAATACTGCAGAGTTCTCTGATACTTTATATTAATGTACATTGTGAAATCCTAAGGAGGGAGTATGAGTATACTCGATTAATAGCTAAGGATATTTATTCTAAGCCATAGACACCAACTGGAAATTAAATCTAAAAGAGAGAGATAGGGGCGCCTGGGTGGCTTAGTCGGTTAAGCGTCCGACTTTCGCTTGGGTCACGATCTCGCGGTTCGTGGGTTCGAGCCCTGCGTCGGGCTCTGTGCTGACTGCCAGCTCGGAGCCTGGGGCCTGTTTCAGAGTCTGTGTCTCCCTCTCTCTCTGACTCTCCCCTGCTCACGCTGTGTCTCTCTCTCTCCTAGAAATAAATAAAAATATTTAAAAAAAAAAATAAAAGAGAGAGATAATTTATTACAAGGACTCAGAGATGTCTCATGGAATGTGAGGGAGCTAGATCACAAGAATGGTCTGGAAAACCTTCAGGAGTTTCTTCCCATATTTGCTTCTCACTGTGTCTCTGCTCAATTTCTTCCCTATCTCCATTGTTAGCCTTCTGTAGTGACTCTCTTTAAAAATCCTTCTGCTTTTATTTCATTATTTTTTAAAGTTTATTTATTTATTTTGAGAGAGAGCAAGAGCCAGGGAGGGACAGAGAGTGGGAGAGGAAGAATCCCAAGCAGGCCCTGTGCTGACAGCGGAGAGTCTGATGTGCGGCTCAAACTCACGAACCATGAGGTCATGACCTGAGCTAAAGTCAGATGCTTAACCGACTGAGCCACCCAGGGCCCCCAGAAGTCTTTCTGCTTTTAAAACAATGTGAGAAGATTTTAAAAGGTCATTGGTTAGTCTTTCACTAGTTAGATTAGTATTGGGTAGTCAGACAACATTTACAGATACAAGATGGCCAATGTGAATTGTGTTGATGAGTTTATGTTTCTCATCAACTTATATATTTAAAGTTGTTAAGTAGCTTTTGACAATTTTAGTATATTTAGGATAGTACACACTTCAGAGTAGCTTTAGTCATATTAAATCCCTTCTTTGAAAAGTTATTTAAAGAAAAACCTGTGTAAATTCATAGATGACCTAATATTTAGCAATCTAGATCAGGTCAGTATCCCACTACCAGAATGAAATAGAATATGAAAAAACATTTATAACCTTAGCATCTTATTTGAGAACAAAAGTTTGACTAAACTTTTCTTGTTATAACCCATGATAAATACAATTAAACTTTAATGATTTAGAGCCTAGATTTAGTTTTTTACACATAAAGAAATGATAAATATCTAATATATATTTAACTGTTTTTTTTGTTTGAAACCTAGCTAGGTTTCTTTATATCTGCTTTTGCTTCATATGAAGAACATCATAATTCCTCTTTGTCAAAATGCCATAAAGTTCCATTTATTCAGCATCCAAGAGCTCAAATAATCATATTTTCTTTCTGCAGCAATGTATGGAGAGAATCGATGTTCAAAATAGTGCCCTCCAGGCACTGCAAGAATTGGCTTCTGAATCTCTAAAGGGAGATTACATTATTTGGTATAGCATCAGCATTAGGGTATTTTATTCTTATTCATAGAACATTGGTAGAGTATTTGACTATGTGCTCATATCCCCCAAACCAATACTGGCTTACACGCTTGTCAAAGATTGCAGGGTTTTCATGCCTCCAGAAATAGATATAATGTTTATTTTGTGAGTTAATATCTTTGGATTCATACTTTTGTGGAGTTTGTAAGAATGGGGAGGAGGTGATAGAGAGATAACTTGGATATCGTGTTGAGAGAAGTGAAGGCTCAGGACTTGAAGTGATAAGTAGAAACGTTATTGGGAGCCTTGTTCTAGAGGCCTTGGATTTAGAGGCTGTCAGTTTATGAAAGAGACTTAATTATGATGCTGCAGTCAAGTGCTGTGAAGGTGCAAAAGCACCGAGATTTCTATTCTCTATTATTGTGATTATCTTCATTTAGTAAAATGTAAGGAAAGCAGGACAGAACACTCATGGTGGTTACTTTGATAGAACGATAAAGTAGAGTTGGCTTCTAAATTTTCGTCTTAGTCCAGGCTAAATAATTATAACCTTTGGGCAACTCGCGTAGCCAACCCAAGTCTCCAGTTCCAGTGGTGGTGTAGAATTTTATATCATCCATAAATATGTAAATCTTAAATGATTTTTATGAAAATTTTACATGAAGAAAAGTCATTTATACCAGCCTTCATCAGAGTATGTTATCAAATGACAATTTCTATCCATTTTTTCTTCATCAAATACTTTCTTAATTTATTTATTTATTTTTTTAAATTGAAGTATAGTTGACACACAACTTCACCAACTTTTATTCAGGATCTACTATGTGGAGAAAGGGAGCTCTCTTCTAGTATTGAGGATATAACATTTTCCCTGCTGTCCCAGAACTCACTCTATTGGCAAGAGAGGCACAGCGCACACAAGTTAAAAAAACCCACTTGTATATATAATTTGTCAGGGTGAGAGAAGTGAGCTCTTTTAGACAAGGTGGTTAGGGAAGTGAGTGTGCTGTTTCCAAGTGGAATTCAATTTATTCGCTCTCTCTTGTTTTTATGATATTTTGATGTCCCCTTGGCAGCCTCAACTCATTGCTAACCTCTCCACTCCATGGGATCACATTTTCCAGCAAACACACCATGAGCACTTATTTAAATGCCTAATCACTGGCAGCAATGCAGCTGTGTTCATCATTGTCAATTCAGATTTGTATGATGTTCCCATCCAAACATACCTCAGGGTACATTTGCACATCTAATTACAACATTAAAACTAATAATAGCCTGATAAAATACTACTCAGACAAATGTCTAAGCAAACAGCTGGCTGTTTCATTGTGTCCTGAAGGACAGGCGGATTTAGACTTTGTTCCCTAACTTGAGGGCCTGAATTCCAAACTGCAAGCCCTCCTCCAGAACACCCTGCTGAGGGAGTGCTTAGGCAGGAAGTTTCTAATTCAAATGGATGTCCTTCATAAAAGAGCCTGCATGAAGCCAGAGCTTTATGGAACTGCATAGAGGGGAAAAAGTGGCTTGCTTTCATTTCACCCAGGGAAGGACGGTGCCTTCTTTTCTTTTCTTTTCTTTTCCTTTCTTTTCTTTTCTTTACTTTTCTTTTCTTTTCTTTTCTTTTCTTTTCTTTTCTTTTCTTTTCTTTTCTAAATTTATTTATGGTTTACTTTACATCCAAGTTAGAATATGGTGCAACAATGATTTCAGGAGTAGATTCCTTAATGCCCCTTACCCATTTAGACCACACCCCCTCCCACAACCCCTCCAGCAACCCTCTTCTTGTTCTCTATGGCATTCTCTCATTTCCCCCAGGGAAGGACTGTGCCTAAATTCCAGTTGGACCAAAATACAACAGAATATTGGAGAAGAGGTTATTCATGTGCCCACCTTGCTACAGACTTGGAAAGTTAATATTTAAAGTTTCCAAGGAAAGAAGGCTGAGGAACAATTCAGTAATGCTTTTCCAATATTCACAGGAGTCGTACTGTTATCACATAGGAACCATGGCCAGCTCCATTTTCCATGAGTGATTGGGTTTATGTTGGTTTCTGTTGAGAGAGAGGAAACCTGTTGGTTTTATCTTACTGGCACAGTAAGCCTTCCTATTAGCCAAACTAAACAAAGATAGAGTATTTAAGGGGGCACGTGGGTGGCTCAGTCAGTTGAGCGTCTGACTTTGGCTCAGGTCATGATCTCATGGTTTGTGGGTTCAAGCCCCACGTTGGGCTCTCGTTTGAAGTCTTGGAGCCTGGAGCCTGCTTCAGATTCTGTGTCTCCCTCTCTCTCCTCTTGACCCCCCCCCCCACTCACGCTTTGTCTCTCTCTCTCTCTGTCTCAAAAGTAAATCAACATCAAAAAAATTTTATATGTAAAAAAATGATAGAGTATTTAGGAAATAGAAATAAATCCTTCTTCCATGATGAGTTTCAGTACAGGACGCAGGTGATGACTCTAACCTTGTTAGGTAGTAGGGAATTCTTCCTCCAGGATTGACTCCTCCAGGGTTGACGTGTGTCCTTTGGCAGGTTCCATTTGCCCCAAGGTGGATTGAAGCTACTAATTAAGCTCTTATTTGGTTCTTGAAATGCTGACTGAAAAATGTAGACCTACAGGAGAACTTTTGGATTGTAAGAATTGTCCCTTACTGTCATGTATTGTTGAGAGAGGTCTTAAAATCTTTTCTTTAAAGCTGTTAAATAACAATTTAAATTTTCATCAGCCTTGGTAGATTAGGCATAATCCTCCTGAAGGGTAAGAATGGATTAAAATAAATCTCCACGTTGCTTCTTACCTTCTGATTCTATTATGTGCTACCCTTTTCAGATTCAACAAGCATTTAGGATTGCAGGAACAAGGTGCCTGGTATTCTCACATATATTTACTCATTTGAGGTAATTCTCACAAAAACACACAGAGTAGATATCACTGCTTCCGTTGTAGATATAAAGAAAGTGGTGGTCCAAGAGGTGAAGTCACTCATTGAAAACTGCACATCTAGGAAAGGGTGGGGGAAGGGCTTGGAGCCAAGACTCCAAACTTGGATTCTGGCTTCGACTTCCATTAATGAGCTCTGAGATCTCAAGCCAATTTTCAGTCCTGTCTAGACCCTGGTTTCTTTATTTGTTGAAGGGGTTGGGATGAGAAGATTTGGAATAAGTTTGTCTCCCATCTTTATAATGTATGACCTGGGGGAAACGAGATCAATACTGAACATGTTTTCCTGAACACTGTGAGAGCACCTTGTAGAGGGCATATAGCTATGTTATGTAATAATATAGACACGATTTCTGGGTTGGGAATTTGGGGTGTAGAAGGCATGAAGAAACTGGCATCTCTCTATGACCTAATGATTGAATGAATGAGCTAGTGGAAGAGAATTCTCTTACAGCCGTTTCTTGATTTTCCTTTTCTTTTTTCACATCTACTTTCCTATCCCAGGCCCCCTGTCATCTATCTCCTTTGAAATTTTCTGAGTTTATAACTGATCCTGAACCATGCTATATTTGATGATAGCTATGAATAATTAGGAGACAAGAAAAGAGAAGATTTCTTTATTCTTGAAAAATGAATTCTCAGTGTAGAGAAAACTGTCTAGATCTGAGATAACACAGTAGTCACTATGGCTGTGAAGTAAATGAAGCGTGACTAGTCTGAACTAATATGTGCTGTAAATATAACATACATATTGGATTTTGAAGATTAGTAAGGAAAAAGAACATTGAATATTTTATAAGTGACTTTTTTATATTGACCACATGTTGCAATGATAATATTTTGAATACGTTGGGGTAAGTAGAATGTATAATGAAAACAAATTTCATTTGTTTCTTTTTATTTTTTTTTTATTTTTTATTTTTAAAAAATTTTTTTTAATGTTTTATTTATTTCTAGGAGAGAGAGAGACAGCGTGAGCAGGGGAGGGTCAGAGAGAGAGGGAGTCACAGACTGAAACAAGCTCCAAGCTCTGAGCTGGCAGTCAGCACAGAGCCCGACGCGGGGCTCGAACCCACAAACCGCGAGATCATGACCCAAGCGAAAGTCGGACGCTTAACTGACTAAGCCACCCGGGTGCCCCAGTTTCTTTTTTTTTTTAAATGTCCCTTTGTTTTATTTCTTTTTCTTTTTAAATGTTGGCTCCTAGAATATTTACAATTATATACATAGTTTGCATTTGTAACTTTGATTTTATATTTCTGTATGATAGTACTGGTTGAGATTGGTGATTCTCAACCACAGGAAATCCTCCTCTCCCTACCCCCTACCCCAAGGTATGTTTAATAATATTTAGAGATGCTATTGGTTGTCACACTTGGGCATGCTACTGTGCCTGGTGCATAGTGGCCAGAAATACAGCTGAGTGTCCTATGGTGTACAGGACAGACCATCTTCTCACTCTCCAACAAAGGATTATCTGGTCCAAAATGTCAATAGTGCTGGGGCTAAGAGCCTCTAGTATAGCTGGTTCAGAAAGGAGGAGTAGAAAATAAAGACTGGGAACCAAAACTGCTTTCAGTTTAATTTCATTTAAAATATTATGATGATTAAGTACTTAGTAGCATTAAAGAAGGACTACTGTTGTAGAAAAGTGTAAGGAAGTTGGAAATAGTGTATAAGCAGAAAAGCAACAAGTTTTGTTAATTATTTCAACAAATATTTATTGAGTGACTACTAATTCTTTTGGGAATGAGAGGAGGGAAGATTCAACACATATATGCAGGCGTATATACAAATACTGAATTCTGATTGTATCCAAATCCTCTACAGAGAAAATAAAGATAAATAAAATTATGATTCCTGTTTTTAAAAAACCTGGAGGTTAGTAGGGGACAGCATGAGAAGTACACTGTCTTGCAAGGCGTCATCTGATATTGGAAGAGAGATGGGAAAAACAATAACAATAAAAATTATGGATTTCAAAGGAAAATATGTTTTCCCATGTTTGGTTGGGGAAATCAGGGAAAGGTTCATGGAGAAGGTTCTATTTGAAATGTACCCTCAATGAAAAGGATAACAGCCCATGGAGATGGTGGAAAGGCATACACAGCAGAGGGAAGAGCATGGTCCACGACAAGAGGGAAGTGGAAGATGGAGTGTGTTTTGGGAATATCCAGTAGTCCACTTGGCTCAGAAACCCATGGGGAAGTAGTTGGAAATGAGGCTAAAAAAGGAAAACCCCCAACAACAGAAATGCAAATGAGACTGAGTTCACATATAACAGACTGGCAAGGTGAAAAAACAGAGAGATGAGAGATGCAAATAGAGGCAAAATGTATTGGAATAGGCAATTGACTGAGTGTAGGTAGAGGAGAGGGAGGAATCAAAGATGATCTTGGGGTTTTAAGCTTGGGTATCTGGGGACATTGATTGGAATAGAGGTTAAGCAAATGGATTGGTTTAGCAAGAATGGAATGATGATGAGTTCAGAATTGCCTTGTTGAGTCTGAGGTCATAGTACATTATCTAGATGGTAGAGAGTTTGAGGAAGCCCCTGGGAATTAGATCTTGAGACTGAGAGAATAAAAAGATCTAGAAATAGAGATTTTAGAATCACCTCAAGTGAAGTGAACACTGAGGTTTTGAGAATGGATATGAGTACTTGAGGAAAGTAGTAAGAGTGTCCATTGAAAAGGACATGACACAGTCTTAGGTGTAATAACTGTCTTTCCATAATGAAATGAGGAAGAGAAGTCAGTGAATGCCGGGAGCCGCACCAACCTCTCTGGATGGCAATTACAGCAAGGAAATAGCAGTGTTTGCAGCTCCTCCCATGAGAAATGAAAACTGGTATCTCCTTCTACTACTACTGGCTCATGTTGGATATAAGTCTGCTGGTATTGACCAGGCCTCACAATATTCCATATCAGTCCCATATTCTGAACACAGATACCCCATAAGGAAAAGCATTTTTCTGCCTTTGCAAGAGAGATTTTAGATGAAAGCTCTATGGATGATTGTCAAAAGGCTCTTCCTATGGGCCTTGCAGATCCAAGGCTTAAGGGGTTAAGAACACAAGAGTTACAATTGAGCCTGGCCCTGAGACAAAGAGCCTATTTCAGGGCAGAACATAAGTTACTACATATATCTTTGCTAATTGGTGAAGCATAGCAGTCCCTTCCTCAAGGACTACTTTCTACAAACACCCTCCCTTACACTGGCAGCTGGGATGAGGGTAGATAAGAGTAGCTAAAACATAAACCCAGGTGCAAAGACTGACACATTTATGGCCCCCATGGTGCTTGCACATTCAGCATCAAGGAAAAGCCTTGCTCAAGCAATTTAGGAATAAGCCTAATATACATTCTTCCTCTTGTGATTAAAAATCGCCTAGAGGCCTACCCATGCAAAATAAGATAAGTTTGTTAGTATCTTAATCTGGGAGACTGACGTCAAGAATATGGGGAGGTTCTGCAAGAATACTTTTGTAAAGCCTGTTTCTGTACACCTTCCGCTGATCAAAGCATCTTATCACAAATAATTAGCCCCTGTAAAAATTCTGTCTTCTGATGTCTTATTGTTGTTGAACCTTAAAATAAAGATACCAAAACCTACAGGACAGAGATGCCTGCCTGGTGATCAGAAAGAATCTCGGGGCTCTCTCATTCTCTTTTGCCGACACCGTCCATCCTTCAGGGACCCCTGGACCTGTTGGAGCCGGCGCGGCCTCCGGCAAGTGAAGGACATAAAGATGAGGCAGAAGACACAGAAATAGGATTTTGTATATTTAGCATCATAGAAATTATGAGAAACTTCACATCTGGATGTTCCACCATGTTAAATAGCCCTGGTAGAGGATAGAGGGTGGAGCCGAAACAATGTTTAGAACTTGGATTTCACCACTAGAAGGCTGTCAATGGCCTTCTAGTAACAGGGCTGGGGGACAGGGAACAGATGGTAGAGGATGAAGAAGTGAGTGGGCACATTGATTTTGTGGGCCAGACTCTCCCAGAGCTTCTGGTGGGAGAAAGGCACATGCTAATTTTGTGACATGTTTTCTCTCAGGTCATTCATTTCCTCAGCAGATACTCATTGAGCATATAGTTATTATTTTACCTACCATGGGGAGTGGAATTAGGTATGTATAAAGAAATTGAAGATATAATCCCTCATCTCCACCTCTAGGACAGAGCTAACAAGGTCATTGCTTGAAAAACATGACTGAAGGAAATTTTTAGTAATTAGGCTCTTAAATCGCAGAACTTTGTAGTTGTCCATATTTCTTCTCTATTAATGCTCTGACAGGCTCAGAAGTTGACCTTCTAAGTAATGTCATGTTGAATTCTATTTGCCCTTATGCAGCTTTTGGCTAAGAAGAATGTTTCTGATAAACCAAAAAATTAGAAATGATTAGCCAGTGGGGGTGCAGGGGCAGGGGTGGAAGAGGTTAAAATGAAATAAATTGATTCCAGCATCGATCGCCTTTTCATAGTTGGAAGTAATTTGAATTTTTAAAAATTTTATTTGCTGTTTTCAGGTTTGGTTAGAATGGAGGCCAGACTGCTTCATTGTCATATTTATTACTGGGGGTATGGGAAATAGCTGAACAGATTTTTATGAATTGGAGAGAGAAAATAATAGTATAGTTCCAAACTGGGAAGTTTTGGCCATTTGAAAATTAGAAAAAACATGTGAGATGGCTGATTTTGCTCTTTTCCCAATGAACCCCATCACCAGAGTTAAGGTAGTGCAAGGAGATGGGCGTTTCTCAATCTGGGCCTGGTGAGGATGTGTTTATATCTTCCCTTCAGGTTTACGACCTGTGCGCTCCGTAACTGCTGACAGCGTGTACTTCCCCACAGCAATAATCTTTTAATGTCTTAAGAAAAGCTTATAGTAAAGCTTTGGATATGATTTTGATTTTTTCTCTATTATTTTTATTGGAAGGAAGTGGATGAAAACATGTAAGCGATTCACATTTGAAGAACTTGAATGTTTTAAAATATGAAAGGACAGAAAAACACAAAAATAGAAACACGGTTGCTAGAAATTGCCAGCAATATAAATAGTCAAGGTTTCAGTCAGCAGTCCTGGTGCATGTCAGTTACTGCTTTTGAGGAACTTTTATTCTAAAAATAGATGGGAAAGTCAAGGCAATGTTATGTGGTTGCCAGAATTTCAGTTTGATAATCAAAATATACCAGCTTTCCTTCTGGATTTGCTCAAAGTTCATTATTGGACCTTGATTAAATTTTATGTAAACCCGTTTAATATTGAAGGCCCAGATTCCATGTTTATAAAATGAGAATACCAGTGAATCTCATTACCAGCTCCCCAGTGATTAAGTCTACAGTGCTGTCTTAGGAGCTGCAAAAAAATAATTATGAAAATTTGAGAATTTCTATAACCCATGTTCTCCATAAATAGTATTGACTAATTAATTTGAAAAATTGATTTATAAAGTACTGGCACAGTGAAATGTGAAAAGAATATATTTCCTAAGACTGTGGTGAACAAAATAGGGATTACTTGGAGTACTCCTTGCTCTCTGGATTGGGGATGTATTACTTCTTAAATTATTGACATTAAATACATGATATGGAGAAAAAGGAAAAAAGAGCCATGGCATTTAATCTTCTTAGTAAAAGATGTTGAAGAGGTGGAATCTATTGAATCAAAAGAGTTCTTGTATCAATACATATATCAGAAAAGCAAAAAAAAAAAAGAGTTCTTAAATATTATTCATAAATGTCTATCAGGCCCGCTAGCTGTACTCCCTGTGAGAGCAGATAATAGGGACATGGGTGATGTTTCCTTTTTCAGCAACCTTTTACCAACAATTTCTACTTATATGAGAGCTGAAAATTGCTGATGTAATTACAAGTATCCATTTGATTCAAAACATGCTTGTGAAGAGACTACTAAAAATACATCTGTTTAAAAGTGGTTCTGTTCAAACACAGTTCTTTAACCGGCATGTGGAGTTTTTAGAAGGTAATAGATGGAACCTCTGTGTTTGGTGGTTGGTGTGGGCAGAGACCCCAGTTCCCCCCACATTTCTAGGGGAGTGACTATATGGGGATCTCAGTGTTAACAAGAAAGCACGTAAAGAATACAGTTCCTGTGGCAGAGAGTAAGGCAGTTTTTGTTAGCAGTTCCTCAGTAGATCTGTATTGAGGGATATCCCAGAGCCCCTTCCCCTCACTGCGTGACCTGAGTGATGGCAGTGGTCAGAGTTAAGGACGAATCGAGGGCTGCCTGGTGAACATGTGATCACAGCCTCTTGAGACTGAAATGGCCTCTGCTTATCCCCCTACATCCGTCTTGCCCACTTCCAGTTTCTTCTCCTCACTGGACTTACATGATCCTTTCAATAGGCAGGTCTCTCATGTGATCCTTTGCTTAAGTGCTTCCATGGGCTTTGACTATGTTTAGGATCGAGGCAGACATCCAGAATATGGACCTCTCCTGCCACCCAGTCCCATGGCTGCTGTGCTTTGGTGGTGTTGTCACACTGACCTCTTGGGCATCACTGGCCCTGGGGCTTTGCGCTGGCCCTTAACTAGTTCTACTGCTTGGACATCCTTTTTGCGTCTCTTTCCTAGTTAATTCTTAAGCATCCTTCAGACTTTGGCTCCATTATTACTTCCTTAGGAATCATGAAAGATCTTGCTTTCATGGCACTTTGTGATTCTGATTGTACATTTTCATAATAATTCACTTAGTATTTGTGCTATTAGACTATTAGCTCCATGAGGGCATGAGTGGCTTCTGGTTTTATGCACTGTTATATTTCTGGCATTTAGCATAGCACTTGGCACATATTAGTCAGTAATATTTGTAAAATGTGGGGCGCCTGGGTGGCTCAGTCCGTTGAGCATCTGACTCTTTGTTTCAACTCAGGTCATGATCTCATGTTTCGTGGGTTCAAGCCCTGCATCACGCTCTGTGCTGGCAGTGTGGAGCCTGCTTGGGATTCTCTCTCTCTCTCTGTCTCTCTCTGTCCCTACCCCATTTGTTCTGTCTCTCTTGAAATGAATAAATAAGCTTAAATAAATTTAGTATTTATAGAGTGAATGAATGGATGGATCAGTGGATTGGTGGATGGCAACATTTAGATTTCAACAGCTACCTAGGACACCTCTGTCCTTTGCTCCCTACATAGACGGCTGCAGTAAGCAAGGGACCTGGAATGGTCATAGGAAAGCCCTGCTGCTTGTTCTTGTTGTGGCTGTGGCATCAGCCTGAGGTTCTAGAAAATGAGGTGTTTCCAAGGAATACGATCCATGTTGGAGGTCTATAGAGAAATTCACTTTACTGTCCCTTTACATGGGCTGCTGGATGTCCTTACTGATCAAACACTGTCTTCCTCTTTCTCCTCCATCCACTTCAGACCATTTTCCATCAATCCAGACAAAGATGTGTCTCTAAGAAAGATATGAATGGGAATCTACAACAAATTTTTCCAAAAAGCAGCTCAACTCCTATTGGAAGATTATTTTATCAGAAAACAAGGCTCTCCCATGGATTCGACTAAGAGATTGTGTTAGTCAAAAGAAAGGAATCAGTGTTCCTCAGGCTTCAGAGGAATTGTTTTCTTGGTAATAGATTGACCATGAGATATGAGAGAGTCTTAGAAAATATGTTTTTTTTTTTTTTTTGCTTTCAACAACCCTTGAGAGGATGGTGCATGTGTGAAACTATAGCTAAGCAGGTCATCAGGTAAAAGAAGAGGAGGGAGGATCACACAGAGATGAAATATGTAAAAACCAGCCGCCATAGAAATAATGACAAGAGCTAGTATTTATTGAGCACTTGCTAGGGGCCAGCCATTGTTCTCAAGGCCTACGTGTTTTAGCTTGTTTGATCCTTAAAACAACCCTATGAGTGATATACAGTTATTAACCCCATTTGGAAAGCCTTTGTAGAGGAATCAATAGAAAATAGGACGCTGAGAAATATCCCAAGCAGTGAGGTAGAAAACAGACTTGAGAAAAAAAATTCTAACATAAGGGAAAAAGGGATGAAAATGTAGAACTGGAAAACTGTGGGGACATGTGCAGTAGCTTTTAGTGGTATCTTTGGGTGGGTAGATTAAGGGTGTTTTTCTTTTTAAATTTTAATTAGTTAACATAAAGTGCAGTATTGGATTCAGAAGTAGAATTCAGTGATTCATCACTTACATACAACCCCCAGTGCTCATCTCAACAAGTGCTCTCCTTTGCACCCATCCCCCATCTAGCCCATCCCCCATCTAGCCCATTCCCCACCCGTCTCCCTCCACCAACCCTCAGTTTGTTCTCCATAGTTAAGAGTCTCGTGTTTCTTGTGTTTTGTTCTCTCTCTTCTCTTTTTCATAGATTTTTTTTCCTCCTTTATACTTCTCAGTATTTTTTAGCAGGAACTTTAAAAAAGATACTGTTCTTTTAACAGAGGGCAGAGTTGGCAGAAAGCATCTGAGGTTTTCAATAAATAATCTTAAGTAATTCAGTGAAAATTAAATTGCATTTGAGGTGGTGTTGAGGGAATTGGGCAAGGGTGAAGCAGCCCAGGTAGGAAGTAAACCTCCTAATTGGGAGGAGAAGCCGGAGAGATTCATGCTGCTGAGGAAGCACTGTGACTGTGTACTCGCATTCCCCCACCTGAACAAATAAGGAGGAAGAACAGCGCTGGCCAGTTAAAAGAATATTTTGAGAATTCAGATTCGGGTGCTGAGACAGCACTGCTGTACGTGATAATTAGAAGCTAGTTAATAATTTATGCTTGAAATTTTAATAATTTATTTATTTTTAAAAATAGAATGTGCATAATTGCCTGGATTATGTGTTCATTCATCCACACCTGGGGTACAAACCTAGCGGACTGACCCTTGCCATCATGACCCAAGATACCACCTGGCGGCAGGTGTAGAAATTGCAAGGTAAAACCCTGGGGAGAAGTAAATCTGTGAGGGTCTATCCTTGGGAATCCTAAGGGATTCCAGTCTATGAAGGGATCCTAAGGGTAATGAACATTTGAAAATGCTAGGACTGTCTCATTTATGTATTCTATTCCATATTTCTATGGAAATAGAAAGCCAAAGTGTAAACCTGCCTAAAAGAAAAAAATAATTATAACTGAAATAGATATGGAACTTGGAATTCCTTACTTTCTCAGTTTCTTGTAGTAGTGTTCTGTTTTTTGAATCGCAGACCTTTTTACACTGGCCATGTGATTGTTCCTTTTGCTTATTCTTCTAGAGAGGATTTTAGGCTTTCTACTAGTCAAGTAGAAATGGTCTCTTTCAGAAATTGGCATGGGCTCTCCACTACATCTTTTGGAGGAATACCCTGGACTAAATTAAAGGAAAAAAAATGACAGTGAGGAAAGTGTCATAATTTCCTTAACTTCAAATGAGTTTCTGAATAGTGTTGGTAAGAGAACCACAGACTAAAAATAATTATGACAAATATTATTGCAAATATCTGTTGATTAAAATACATGTGTATCCATCAATCATTTTGTTTCTTTGTCTCAGGAGTGAAGTCATGTTAAGTGTGGAAGAGTAGCCATTTGTGTTTCTGATCTTCTGTAAGTCTCTAAGAGATGCAGAGATCTTAAAAATCCCATATGCGAAGCGATCAGGGTCATGATACTCCTCTCTACAATTTATCATTTAGACTTTGCACTTAGGACACAAATTAAATAAGGTGGTGATATTTTCTTTCTAATGGCTGTTTTATTATAGAGGCAGCCCCTGACCTACCTGCAAGTCCTGTGCTGGGAAAGGGGCTCTAGGAACAGTGCCCCGGTACGTCCTAGTTCAGATTCACTGCCTCTGCCAGGATTTCCTCCCTTTCTCTTTCACTTCCCCTTCATTGCTGTCTCTTCCCTGTCTTTTCCAGTGCTTTTTGTTGCTTTTTCCTCCTAGTTTCTATGGCTGTAGGTCTGTCCCTCTTCCTTCTGTTCTTTTTTGTGTTTGAACCAATGCTGCCCCATCCAGAACTCCTTTGAGACAGTTTCCTCCTCAGAAATACGCATGCACTTAAGTTCTTTGGGCCATCATGAGTATAATTCTTTGTATTTCATTTTCTTCTAGAATCATGGAACGTGAAGAAAGGGACAGTGATAAATGATTGGAGGAAAATTCTATTTTTGATGGTTTATTTAAATGTTTTTAAAAAATATTTATTTATTTTTGAGCCAGAGAGAGACAGAGCACGAGTGGGAGAGAGAGAGGGAGACACAGAATCCAAAGCAAGATCCAGGCTCCGAGCTGTCAGCACAGAGCCTGACATGGGGCTCGAACCCATGAACTGTGAGATCATGACCTGAGCCGAAGTCAGATGCTTAACTGACTAAGCCACCCAGGTGACCCTGATGGTTTATTTAGGAAGGACCCAAGGATCCCCAAGTGTGGACATTCTCAAAAGGGCCTTTAGCTTGCTTCAGGGGCCTGAGGGTTGGGAAACTGTTCTGAACCTGGTTTCCAACCCTGGCTAGAAGGTGCCGGTGTTAATGATGGGAAGGGAAGCAGGGGAGCCGATCTATGGAAGGTCTGAAGGGAGGGAAAAGGAGAAAAAAAATCAAAGAAAGGAAAGCAAAGGAAAAGGAGAGAAAAGGAGGAAGAGGGAACTAGCTTTGGATCCCCAAGGAGTCATACCAGTAGGAGACACCTTACCTCTGGTTGACTCTCCATCTCTCACCTTCTGGACCTAGTTTTGCATATGTGGGAGGCTGCCAAGGAGGGAGGAAAGGATGGGAGTCGAAGTTCAGGACTCTACCACTTTCAATTACTTTTCCCTAGACTGAGTTATAGATTCAATGCAATTTCAATCAAAATCCTAGCAGATATTTTTAAAAATAGAAGTTGACAAACTGATTCTAAAATTCCTCTGGAAATACATAGGACTTAGTGTAGCCCAAAACAACCAAAAAATAAAAAAGAGTAAAGTTATATGATTAGTGAACTGAGTTTAGCGTTTATTATAATGCCACAGTAATCAAGGCAGTGTGGTATTGGTATCAAGTTAGATGAATAAATCAATAGAAGAGAATAGAGAATCCAGAAGTAGATCTATATATCTATAGATAGCTTCTTTTTGATGAAGATGCAAAGGCAATCATGTGCAGAAAAGAGGGTCTTCAACAAATAGTGCCTGAAAAAATGGTTATCCGTATGTAAAAGAATGTGTTTCAGTTTGCACCTTATATTGTATTAAAAAATTTGATTCAAAATGTGTCATAGTCCTAAATGTAAAGCCTAAAACTATAATACTTCTCTAAGAAAACTTAGGGGAAATCATTTATGACTTTGGGTTAGATAAAAATTTTTTAGGTACATCACCAAAAGCACAATCCCCAGACAAGCAAATTGATAAATTAGACTTTATAAAAATGCCTGCTCTTTGAAAGACATTGTTAGGATACGAAAAGACAGGCTACATATTGGGGGAAATATTTATGAGGTGTATGTCTGATCTTGTATCCAGAATATACAGAACTTTCAAAACTCAATAGTAAGAAAACAAGCAACCCAGTTTTTAAAAATAGGCAGAAAATTTGAATAGACACACAAAGGATGTATATGGATTGCAATTAAGCGCATAAAATGCTCAACATAATCACTAGAGAAATGCAAATTAAACCCACAATGATTTGTTCATATGCACTTATTAGAATTGTTAAAATTAAGAAGACTGATCATACCAAGTGTGGGCAAGAAAGTAGAGGCGCTCGAACCCTCAAATACTGCAGGTGGTAATGTAAAATGGTATAGTCGCTGTTTTCACTGTGGAAAACAGTTTGGCAGTTTCATAAAAAGTTAAAATCTCACCTACTAAATACAACACTCCTCGGTGTTTGTATAAGAGAAATAAAACCATGTGTGCGGGCATACCTTGTTTTATTGTGCTTCACTTTATTGTGTTTTTTCAGATACTGCAGTTTTCACGAACTGAAGGTTAATGGCAACCCTGTGTTGAGAAAATCTATGGGCGCCATTTTTCAAACAACATTTGTTTAGTTCATTTCTCTATGTTATGTTTTGGTAATTTTCTCAATATTTTCAACTTTTTCCTTATTACATTTGTGGTTGTGATCTGTGATCAGTTAATTTTGAGGATATTATTGTAATTGTTTTGGGAGCCATGTACCATGCCTGTATGAGACAGCAAACTTATCTGATATATGTTGCGTGTGTTCTGACTGCTTCAATGACTGGCCATTCTTCAATCTCTCCCCTCTCCTTGGACATCCCTATTCCCTGAGACATAACATTATTGAAATTAGGTCAAGTAATAACCCTACAATAACTCCTAAGTGTTCAAGTGAAGGGAAGAGTTACGCACCTCTCACTTTCAATCAAAAGCTAGAAATGATTAATCTTAATTAAAAAAAAGGGATTGAAAACTGAGATAGGCTGGAAGCTGGGCCTCTTATGCTGAAGAGTTAAGTAAGTTGTGAATGCAAAGGAAAGTTCCTGAAGGAAATTAAAAGTGCTACTGCAGTGAGCACAGGAGTGATAAGAAAGCAAAACAGCCTTACTGATTATATGAAGAAAGTTTTAGTGGTCTGGATGGAAGATCAAACAGCCATGACATTCCCTTAAGCCAAAGCCCCCTTAAGCCAAAGCCTAATCCAGACCACGACCCTGACTCTTCAATTCTGTGAAGGCTGAAAAAGGTGCGGAAGCTGCAGAAGAAATGTTTGAAGCTAACAGAGTTTGGTTCATGAGGTTTAAGACAAAAGAAGCAATTGCCATAATGTAAAAGTGCAAGGTCAAGCAGTGAATGCTTTTATAGAAGCTGCAGCAAGTTATCCAGAAGCTCTAGCTGAGATAACTCATGAAGGTCGCTGCACGAAACAACAGATTTCAATGAAGGTGAAACAGCCTTATGTTAGAAGATGCCATCTAGGACCTTCATAGCTAGAGAGGAGAAGTCAATGCCTGGCTTCAGAGCTTCAAAGGACAGGCTGAGTCTCTTGTTAGAGGCTAACACAGCTGGGGACTTTCACTTGAAGCTAGTACTCATTTGGCCTGGGAATCCCAGCGCTCTCAAGAATTATGCTAAAATACTCTACCTATGCTCCATAAACAAAACAACAAAATCTGGATGACAGCATATCTGTTACAACATGTTTTATTGAATATTTTAAGGCCACTGTTGAGACCTATTGCTCAGAAAAAAAGATTCTTTTCAAAAGATCACTGCTCAGTGACAGTGTACCTGGTCACCCAAGAGCTCTGATGGAAATGGACAGTGAGACTCATGTTGTTTTCATGCTTGCTAGCACACAATCCATTCTGTAGCTCATGGATCGAGGAATAAATCAACTTTCAAGTTTTATGGTTTCATAAGGCTATAACTACCATGGGTAACAATTCCTTTAATGGGTCTGGGGAAAGTAAATTGAAAAACTTTGGAAAAGATTCACCACTCTAGATGCTATTGACATTCGCGATTCGTGGGGAGAGGTAAAAATATCTATATTAACAGGGATTTGGAAGAAGTTGAGTGTAGCCCTCATGGATGACTTTGAGAGGTTCAAGACTTCAGTGGAGGAAGAAACTGCAGATGTGGTGGAAATAGCAAGAGAACTAGAATTAGAAGTGGAGTCTAAAGATGGGACTTAATTGCTGTACTCTTATCATAAAACTTGAATGGATGAGAAGCGGCTTCTTATGGATGAGCAAAGAAGGTGGTCCCCAACTCAGGGTCCCTTTTTACTTCTTTTCAGGCTCACAGGCTTTGTTATCCTTAATACTAGCTTTTAGGGGAAAAATTCTATTATCAGCTTCATTTAATATAAATTTAAGTCAACCTTCTCTTTTAAGTATTTGCATTTCAGACTTTATCTCTGAGTATGATGTACGTGCAAATTTTGCTCTCCTGAGGAGGATTTCAGGCTTTGGGGTATAAGTGGAGAGAAAGAGGTTTGGGGAAGAGGTGGCCTGCTTGGTGCATCTGAAATGGGCTGTAGCTCAATGGTTTTCCAAGTGTTTTTAGTTAAACGTCCCTTTTTGCTGAAGGTCAGTATATAAACTTGGTTTTTAAAAAGGAGCTGACTAACCATAAAAAAGAATGAAATCTTGGCATTTGCAAAACATGGATGGATCCAGAGGGTATAGTCCTGAGTGAAATAAGTTAAAGACATATAGATACCATATGATTTCACACATATGTGGAATTTAAGAAACAAAACAAAGAAAACAAAAAGACAACTCCCAAAACAGACTCTTAATTATAGAGAACAAACTGATGGTTACCTGAGGGGAGGTGTGTGTGGGGATGGGTGAAATAGGTGAAGGGGATTAAGAGTACACTTATCTGGGGCGCCTGGATGGCTTAGTCAGTTACGCATCTGACTTCAGCTCAGGTCATGATCTCATGGTTTGTGGATTTGAGCCCTGTGTCGAGCTCTGTGGTGATAGTGCGGAGCCCGGACCCAGCGTCGGATTCTGTGTGTGTCTCTCTCTCCCCCTCCCCTGCTCACATGCTGTCTGTCTCTCTCTCAAAAATAAATACACATTTAAAAAACTTCAAAAAAAGAGTACACTTATCTGATGAGTACTGAGTATTGTATAGAATTATTCAATCACTGGGTTGTATATCTGAAACTAATGCAACACTGTACTGGAATGTAAAATAAATGGAGCTGACTGGCCGAGACAGGAATGAAGGGCTTAATGGAGCTCCATCAGAGAGCTGAAGTTGTAAGGCAACAACTTGTATAAAATCTCCCGGGAGAGACTGAATGCAGACATTGGCTTATCTAATGTAGAACTCAGGAGGGAAGAAGGAAGGTCTGCTATAAAAGCAAGCAAGCTGAATTCAGCTACACTTGTTAACTTTCAAGACACTAAAGTGTGACAAGATAGAACCCATGGAAGTCTTAGACACTAGGGGGGTTGGCACCCATTTGAAGACTTTTCTCCACAAGCCTCACTGGGTGCTCAGAGGAAAGACTGAAGACCAGGCAGGAGATCCCAGAAGTCTCTCCTGGTGGTGTAGGCCTGGAGGTGGAGAAGCAACCGTCTTGGGCCAAAGACTTATAGAAGGTCTTCTGCCATTGGAGGAGGATCAGAGTCATTGAGAAAGCCCACCCCTGAGACACAGGGACATAGATGGCTTTCCTAAGATTGAGGCTGGACAGGACAACAGACATCACCTACCTTAACAGCCACACCTTAGTCAAGTTTAAATCCTGATGTTTTACCCGCTCAGTTCCAGATATCTATTGCAGCGTAGCAAACCATCTTAGAATTTAACAACCTAACACATAAGCAATTTATCATCTATCAAAAGTCTGCAACCCAGGCAATAGGAGAAATTCTCTGTTTCACATGGGGTCTGCTGGCACCAAAATAACCATAGTGGCTTTTGCATTAGTAACCCAGCACCTCTCTGGGGTTGTTGGAACTGCTACAGGTTGGTTTGGGAATGCCATTTTCCCTTGTCTCTGTCTTGGGCTTTCTTGGTTGTTCTTTTTAAGAGCAAAAAAGCAGGAAGGCTCCCAGTCTTCTAAAGTCTAGACCAGGATCTGGCACCATGTTATATGTTGCTTCCAGTGCATTCTGGTTGGGGCAAGTTAGGAGGGCAGCCAAAATTCAAGGGAAAGACAGGCCATCTCTTGATAGGTAGAGCAGGATGCACACATAGGGAAGGAAAGAACAATGGCAGCCAACTCAGTAGATTATACACGATACTAAATTTGCCATGTTTTTTTCCCCGTGCCTCTGTCGTTGGCTTTCTTGTTCCCTTCTTTCTATTAATATTCTCTTCTCATTAAAATATACCCATCCTTTAAGGTCCAGGGTAAGTTTCACCACCTTCTTGAAAAGGATGATCATATAATCTATCAAGCAAATTGGGGCACCTTTCAGAGGAAGAGGCCATTAAAAGGACAACAGGCATAAACTGAGATTATTCCTGGCAGACTAGGACTTATGATATAATTCGTGAGGCTCTTCCTGAATTTTCTGTTCATGAATGATCTTTCCCTTCTAATGAATTTGTTTGTATGGGATACACTTCATTCTTCCTGGCATTTTGAGTGCAAATAAGTCTCAGTGCTCTCTTAAATTGTAAATTCCTAGAAAGTAGATTCACTGTCTTATTTATTTGGCTTTCCCAAAGCATTTGTCATAGTGAATGCATATAGTAAGTACTCAGTTGTGAACTAAAGAAGATAATGGAAGACAGAAAAATACCAATCCTAATGTTCTTAAGTCACTAAAAATGTCTTACAGAATTGAATAGCCACCATCAGATCTAATTTCTTGTAATTCCATACTCTTCACTAACCTTTCATAAGTCCTTGGACAAGTGATTTAATATCTAGGTATGTAAATTTCTTCACCTCAAGAATGGGGGAAATTATACCAGTGCTATATGCTTTATGGAAATATTGTAAAATGCAAAGGAAATGATGTATGCAAAAGCACTTTGAAATCCTATATGTGAAAGTGCTTCTATAGAGACAAGGCAAAATTCTTATTCCAATGTTTGTTTCCAATTGAGTGGTCCAGATAACGTCTTCACCAGCTGTTAAGTTGTTCTTTTCAGTGGAAGTTCAGGTATTAATTCCTCCCTCCCCCTACCCCAAATTCTTAACTGTTTAAAATAAGGCGAAGAGGACAGTAGGTCAGCAGTAACCAGATACAAGTTCCAGCCCAGCCATTTCCATCTGCTGTTGAGCATGTGTGCAGGTCACTCAGCTTCTTTGAGTCTGTCTCCATATCTTTAAAAATGAAATCATACCTACTCTGTCCAAGGGTATGTCCAACTTGAGAGACTCAAGTTAAATATATGTGAAGATCCTTCTGAAATAAGGATACAGGATCATAATATTAGTAATTGTTTCAGAATACTCTTTTGTTTTATGGCTTGCTGCCTTATTTTTGATTATCTATATATATATCATTGATCATTCTATCTCTCTAGCTAGCTCTCTATCATTCTGTATCTGTCTGTCTGTCCATCCGTCCATCCATCCATCCATCCGTTTGTCAGTCCACCTATCCATCCTTATGTGTATATCTGTGAATTTGGAGTTATCAGATATTTGGAATTTTTGAGTGTCTTACATGCTTTAATATCTGAAGTGTTTGGAATCTTCTATCTTTTTAGAGAAAGGAACCATTTTAACCTAATTTCTTACATTTACACAATCACAAACTGAAGCAGAGTGTTATTTCCTCTCTCTTTCAAGGGTAGTCTCATGTGCATCTTAAATAAATACAAAGACAATTAAAACTACAGTGGTACAAGTTGGGTGGAGGACCTTAGGCCTTCTGGTAACCCAGCGTTGCATGGATCCAAGTTTAAGTAATGAGCTATTATGCCCTTAAATCCTTACTTCAGCCTCTTGAGACACCCACAGAAGCAGAGGACAGCAGCAGTGGTGCCTGGTGGTGGGCACAGTGGTGAACCGCAGCTGGGATTCCTGGTGGTGAGAACTCATTATAATGAACTATGAGGGTTATTTCTACTGCATGTCCTATTCTCATGGAACTTTGTTGTTCCCTCTCATGTGGAGATGATATTGCTTCTGAGGCCCAGCAGCAAATTTTCTGGTTTTATGCTTTGTCAGCTGCTAAGTAAGAATTCTCCTGAAGGATATATCATGATCCCTTCTCCTGGAGAAATTGAAGAGGAATTGCTCTCTGACCATCAAAACTTGGTCGAAGCCCTCAGGCTGGATTGTTAACGCTCAGCATTCATGGAGGATTATTTGTTTCTCTCCTTGCGCGACTTTGGGTATTTGATGCTCTAGTCAAGCCATGCATTTTCTCTCCATTTTCACTCTCTCAATTTCCTCAATTTCATATGCCCAACGTGGAATATCTGTCAGAAGTTTTTTTAGAGTGGTTCTTGAAAGCTCTGAGGACTTCCTGAATTGTAAGAATTCACCAGGCTCAAGTAAAAAAAAAAAAAAAGCAAAAATTCACCAGGCTCAAGGGGTAGTGAAGATGCTGGTCTGTCTGCTGTGAGTAGGATTTATTTTAGGGCAACTCTGAAGCTTTTTGTTTTATTCTACTCAGAGTCAGGAGAACCCCTCTTGGGGACATGAAATATGCCCTGGCACATTCCTCCTGAGCACATATTTATATTTCAGTGTGAAAGAGACCCTAAGCTTGCTAAGAATTTTTCTAGCAAAGGTTGCAATTTCTCAAGTCTCTTGTAAAGTCACTATGGTTGAGATGACCTCTGGGATAATATACAACTTAAAGTGTTGGAGAATATCAGTTTACACATTTCTTGATCAGTGTAGAGCTCTCTAGTCAGACATAATTAGTGACTTGTGTGTGTGTGTGTTTTCATGACTTTTTTTCTCCTAGATAATAGGACCTGTACCCTTCAAAAAGTCATAGCACATTTGAAGGTGCTATTTTAGCAATGTGGTAGAGATTTGGTTTTTCACCATTCTTATTTAATTAGTCACTAGGAGAGGTGAGGTTTTCTTATTTATTTATTATTTATGTTTAAAATTTTAATCATTTTCGAAGGAAATCTTTCTAGAATATATTAAATACTTTTCATCTTTTAAATGAAAAAATTAAAAAACCAGTATATGTAATTTGATGATTTCTTTTTTGGGATGACTCAGATTCATTAATTACCAACTATGGCTTTTCTCTAACTGGTGTCAGCAGAATAGTTTGCTACTGCATATTAATAGGTGTTTTAGACAAACAATCCTCTGTGATCAGATAAATTGAGTAAATACTGGGTAAACAAAATAAGTAATTTTCTTTTTTTCAGGATGACTCAGAGCCCTTAGCCTTTCTTGTGTATTTTAAGTCCCCTAGGGGAGTTGTAGAATGGATCTTTCCTCAATTATAGTGGACCGGAGACCCTCCTATGTGTTACATTTGTTAAAGTTCCTGGAGAGTATATGTAGAATATATTTGGGGAAAATGTCATTTTAGTGTGGTAGCCTCTAGAGCTATCAATATATATAGGATTATTTGCCTTTACATCTAATGGCCCCAGACTGGTGCCATACTTTTATGTTTCCTTTAAAAAATTTTTTTTTAATTTTTATTTATTTCTAGGAGAGAGAGAGATAGACAGCATGAACAGGGGAGGGTCAGAGAGAGAGGGAGACACAGACTCTGAAACAGGCTCCAGGCTCTGAGCTGGCAGTCAGCACAGAGCCCGACGTGGGGCTCAAACCCACGAACCGCGAGATCATGACCTAAGCAAAAGTCAGACGCTTAACCAACTAAGCCACCCAGGCGCCCCTATTTTTCCTTTTAAAAGAGACATTTATGTGCCTTCTTCTTCTTCTTCTTTTTTTTTTTTTATTGTTTAAAGGTGTCACCGTGAGTGTTTTGACTTCCCCTGTCTAATACTCTCCCCTCATCCTACATCAGTTATGATTTGGGTGCCCATGTAATTGGTCATTCAAACCAGGATACTTTGGGGAGTGAAAAGGAACTCTTGTCAATAGTTCTACTGAGACAATAGCTGTAAACTACAAGGCAAACAAAGACTGTCATGACTAACACAAAATCCAGTATACACTAATTTAATTGAACAATAGAAGGATATAATGGCTCACATACCTGAAAACCTCCAAGTTGGTTTGCCTCAGTGTGGCTTGATCAGAGCTCTGGCTTCATTAACCTGGCTATATGTATAAGGTTTATCCTTGGGCTGATCTGTATCGTGGTACAAAATAGTTGCAGTGTTTTTAGGCTTTGCATTTTGTCATTCGCGTTGCAGTTTGCCATCAGAATAGATAAGAACGTCTTGGCTGAGAATTGTTAGTAGAAGTCCTGAGCTTTGCATTGACCAGACAAACTCCTAAACCAATCCCCAAGGAATTTGACGTGCTTCTTGGTTTAGATAGGTTGCAGCAATTAGTGTGAAAGGGAGATGGGAATATTTTGATATTGCCATGGTTATCAGAGAATATTCCTGGAGGTTGGACTCAGTCCCACACAGGCAGAATGGCTTTTTCACATTGGGGACCAGACAAAATGGACCCTGGGGAGATAGCCATGTTGTCTACTACATATCCCTTTTTGTTTCCCCAAGTCTGTGAGAGATTGAGAAACCAGCTCTCTGAACTTATTAGAATTCCCTGTAAAGTAATAAGAAGGGCTCAGAAAGTCCCCCTGTAATGAATGTGCATGAATACTGGACCTGTCACATCTATTTGGGCTGTTTACAGGGTTTTTTGCTTTCTTCGTAATTCTCAGTTGTGTTCTGGGTAGATGAGGCCAAATAAATGAGTAATAGATACATGGAGTAATTAAAAATGATTTGGTCAATAATATTATAGAGAAAATATTAAGAAATACATCTCTTAATCAGGTTGTTTTTGAACATTTTATTACACAAGTAATATACATTCATCATTAAAAATAAAAATAGACAAGCAATTTGAAGATAATAAAGAGCATTTTTAATCCCATTGCTCTAACTTAAAAACAAGATTAGCTTTTGACCTCCTTCTGAAATAAAAATTGGCTATTTTTATATGAGCATTTGTATATGGAAATGCAAAGTCTACTCCATCTTTGAAAATCAGAAAAAGCAATATTTATTCTGTGCTGTATCTGGTATTTTTTGCCCAACAAATATTACCCAAATTATGTGATGTAGTAATTTATATTATTACCTAATACTTTAGCTATCTGTTTTCCCTTCTGTGAAATGTAGATTGAAAAATAATAGGTTTTCTCACAAAGGTGAAAATGTTTCTGTTAGACATAAATTTTTTTCTATTTACAAAGCTGTTATATTTATTCAGCATATCTTAAAGGAAAATTGTTTTCAAAAATGACTTTTGCGACACACATTTCTCATTCCCTCTGAGCCGCATCATGAATTTGATGCAGACTGATTTTTGAGGGGCTTATCTTTCGACTTTAAATATACAGCGACATGTTAGGAATGACATGTTTGAGGGTGTAAGTGTGGTGCTTGAGAAGGGACTGGTGTGGGGGGATGAGGCTGCCGAGTGTGTGACATGAGCTCCCGGTCCTGGCACTACCCCTTTCCTTTAACATCTTTGAATCTCAGCTGCTTCTCAATGACATGAGGATAATGCCACTTGAAGGATTGTTTCAGGACTTAAATAAATCACGACATATAAAGCTCTTGTCACAAAGTAGTAGCTTAGTAAATACATTATTGCTCTTAATGAGCAGCTCCTAAGTGATGGCTTAGACTCTTTAAGTTGGAAGGTATTTTGGAGATCTTCTGGTCCAACCTCCTGTCAGTGCAAAAATCGGTCTCGGAGCCTTCTGCTAAATGAGTCTTCAGGCTCTCGTTAGATAACCCAGGAACCCCGTTACCTCAGAAGACAGCCTACACATATTTCTACACATCTCTAATTATTAAGGATCACAGCACACATTTTGTTTGTAATTTATAGGATGTGTTCATATCCATTGTTTTAGCTAATCTGTATGCTAATTCTGTAAAGTTGGTAGAAATTTTAAGTTTTTCTTTTCATCGAACCCAAATGTACTGTCCTATAACTTGTACTTATTGATCTGTAGAACTCCACAGAGCAGATCTCATTGTGACATTCTTTCACATTGTGTCCATTAAACACCAGTTTATTGTACAGCTGCTATATCCCAAGTACTTACTAGGCGAACAGAGATATGGCAGTAAGAATAAAACAGTCATATCTCTGCCTGGCTGCAAGTTCTAGTTAGTGCAGGGGCTTCCAGCTAGTTTTTAGTTCAAACCCAGCCCAAAGCCCGTTTTCCTAAATAGAGCCCTCCAGCCACGCCCAGTCTTTTACATATTGTCTCTGGCTGTTTTTGTGTTACAGCAGCTAAGTTGAGAAGTTACAACAGAGACCCTGTGGCCTCTAAATCCTAAAATATTTACTTTTTTGGCACTTTATAGAAAAATTTTGCTGACTCCTGGCTTGGCGGCTAAAGTAGATATTCAGTTCCTGAATATATCAATAAACATGTCATTTCACATTTCTGCAGTGCAGGGTGCTGTGAAAGAGTAACAGGGAGAACCCAATTTAGGTTGGGCAGTACAGCCTCCCTGAGAAAGTGACATTTAAGCTGAGCCCTGGAGGATAAATGAAAGAGCTAGAAGATTGTGAGGGCGGGAGGGACAAATACACAGAGAGATACCATGTATGAAGTCCTGTAGAAGGAAAAGAGCTTGGCATGTCTACAGAACTGGAAGAAGGCCGGTGTGGTTGGAACCAAATGAGGAGGGAAGGTAGGTGGTTTCAGGTCCAAATAGAGAATCAGGAGCCAAATCAGGCAGGGCCTTTTATTTATTTATTTATTAAAAAATTTTAAATGTTTTATTTATTTTTGAGAGAGAGAGATAGCGCACAGGGAGGTACAGAATTTGAAACAGTTTCCAGGCTCTGAGTTCACTGTCAGCACAGAGCCTGATGCGGGGCTCGAACCCACGAACCCCGTGAGATCATGACCTGAGCTGAAATCAGATGCTTAATGGACTGAGCCACTCAGGCGCCCCAGGCAGGGCCTTTTAAACATATTATTCTTTTCTTAAGGGCACTGGGACATTAGTGAAGGATCTTAAATAGATTTGCATTTGAAAGCAATTGGGTGAAGATGGAGAGAAATCATTGGATTAACTATTCGGTGAACCAGTTGCTTTGATGTGTGAAGAGGGCAGAGTATCGAGGGGCAACTCCTAGTTATCGACTTTAAACACCTGGGTGAATGAAGTTGCCATTTATGGGGAACCTTGGAGGGGAAGCAGGTCTAGTGGGAGATAATGATAATTTGAGTTTTGGAGATGTTTAGCTTGAGATGCCATTGAAATACCTAAGTAGAAATGTCAAGAAGACGGTTGTGCAAGTTTAGAACTTTGAGGAAAGAGATGGGTGGTAGTGATAACTGGGAAGTCATTGGCATTTAGGGTTCTCTGAAGCCATATTGGTGGGTGAGATTTCTCAGGGAGATGGGTACATGGAGGAGAGTACTGGGTTCACGTTCTGAGCATTCTAACAATTTATAGTTTGGGTGGAGTTGGAGAGGAAGCCTCGAAGGGAATGCTGAGAAGGAGCAACTAGAGAAGTAGGAAGAAGCCTAGTAGAATTGGTATCCTTATGTTAAGCAGGGAGTGTGTTTCAAAACCCACCAAAGGATGGTTTTTGGTGAAGATTGAGTGCCCACTAAGATGGAAACATGCAACACACTGGTAAGCTTAATAAGACCAAATTCAGTCATGATGACCTACCAGATTAGGGTAGGTCAAGAGGCACATGAGTAGGAATTAAGGATAAAGAGACATTTTCTCAAGTTGATTGGCTGTGAAGGATCGGAGAGAAGGCAGCTGCTAGAGCAGGGGAGGAAAGGTAGAGAAGACGTTTTATTTGTTTTTAAGGTGTTGGGCCTCGATGGAAGAGTAGGAAAGAGTAGGGGGGAGGAATGAAGAGACAGAATTAAAGGTTAATAGATGATGTTGCTGATGTTACCACATGGGAGGGAGTCTTGGGTCTACATGCAAGGACTGCCTTCGAGTGGAAGGAAGCACGCTCTGTAGGTGCACATTGGTTTGCCCATGTGCTAGCAGAAGGGGGATGCCCATTGGGTGGGTGCTAGTTTCTCTGTGAAATATGAAACAAGGTCACCTGCTAGAAGTGGGAGGGGACAGATGTCAGGAAGGAAATAAGGTGAAAATGCAGAACGTATGACATAGTTGTTACTTGTTGCTGAGGGGAGAGCATGTTAGTCAGAGAAAGAAGTAGGATTGCTAGTTAAGTGAGGGCGATGATTATAACTTTATTGTGAATTAATCTGTGGTTTTGTGATTTTTCTGCAGAAGAGCTCCATACTTGAGTTCATAAAAAGAGAAGCAAGCAGGGAGGTTAGGGAGAAGGGTGAGATGGAAGGGTAAAGGACAAGACAATTTATGGTGTCCCGATGGGCTCTGGACCCTAACGTAGGTAAGGAGGATAATGCACATACAAAGGAGTTGGTGGCTTGAAGGTGCCTGTGAGCTATATGCATGCACTTATATACACGCACTGTGTTGGTACTTGAGCTAGCAACCTGGGAGAATAGTTGACGATAGGTGGAGAATGAGATGTTTGGATTAGTGACTTTAATTTTGGTGATGGCGAGATCCAAGATTTGACAGAAAAAAATGAAAAGGGAAAAGTCAGTATGCAGTGGTTCAGAGGTAGCCTTGGCAGCAGACCAGACACCCAATACTGGTCCTAAAGCAAACGAGGTAGAGGCTAGACAGCTGCAGCAGACCTGAATCTTCTGGAGGTAGCCAGGTTTCCACTCAGGTAAAGAGGTGAAGGCAAGGAAACAAAAACAATTGTTCAAAAAAAGAGGCTAAGGATATGTGTGATGCAGGGGTCTCTGGAGTTCCAGAGGCCACAGTTGAGAGCATAGGAGGTGGGACAAGTGGTGGTTGGCAGAGCAGAGAGCATTATTGAGTCATTGGGGAGATGACAGCTGTGGGAGATTGCACCGTTAGTGGTCCCAATGAACCATGCATCCCTGCCTCGTGTCCTCATACAATCCCCTTCCCTAGAATTTTCTCTGAGTCTGTGACTTGCTTTAACCAATAGAACGTGGCAATAGTGAAGCAGCACCAGTTCTAAGCTCGTTTGTAAGTCCTTAGATGCTATTAAAGAAGCTTGGCTACCCTGCTGGAGAGCATACATGGAGAGTTCACATGGAGACAGCACGTGGAGAGGGAGATCACCTCACACTGCAGATGGAGGGAGGGAGAGAGAGAGAGAGAACCCAACTCATTTTAGTGGAGTCCAGCCCCCAGGCATTCTGCCAGCCAAATGCAGCTAACAGAGTGACTGCCAGTAAGGCCAATAGAAGAACTGTCTAGCTGAGCTCAGCCCAAATTGCACAACTGTGATTTCTAAAAAAGATCGTTTTAAGCCCTACATTTTGGGGTGGGTTATTGGCAACATCAGATAACTAGAGTCATATTTGGGAAGAGAGACCTACCTGCATGGTAGGAGGTAACCAAGGGAAGCATAGAATGTAAGACATCCTGGTGGATTTGGTTTTGACATTCCCCTGGCGTGGTGTGGGTCGTAGGACATGAGATGGTTCATCTGTGACCTGGACTGTAGGCTCAGGAGTTCTGGTATGGGGCTGTCCGCTCCCCACCTCTGCACTGAGCTCTTGTTGACAGCCCTTGGGTAACTACAGTGAGGAGGCGAACATGCCACCACTGACTTGTTCTTCCAACGTTTTTCTTCTGGTTAGTACCTTAATTTCCCGTAGTCTTTTCTCATATCTGGTTTTGGAACTCCTTAACTTTCTTATCTCTTTCTGCCGCTTTGTTCCAGCTTATCAGTGGCCTTAAATGTAGCACCCAGAACTGAACACATCAATTCTTGGTGTGGTTGTAGCTGTTCATAATAGAAAAGGATGATTGCGTTTTCTTGCTTTAGGTACTATTCTTTTTAAATTTAATTTCAGATTGCTTTAGCTTTTTTAGACAGCTGAAATGCTGTTGTCTCACATTTAGCTTGAAGGCAACTAAAATGCCTATATCCCTTTTTTGTAACATAAATTGCTATTAAGTCCAATCCTATACTTGTGCAGTCAATTTTTTGAAACTAGGAATGGAGTATTAAATTTAATCTCTATGTTTTGGCTCATTTATTTAATCTATTGTCACCATGTTGAATCCTGTTTTTTTTCTTTTCTATTACCTGTTAGGTTTGCATTATCCTCAAGTTTGACAAATGTATATATATTTATCTTCATCTGAATCACAGATGAAAACCATGGAAAAGGAAGGTTTGGAGACAGTCCTGTGGTATACCCATGGAAATTTTGTCTAGGTTGACACCAGGCCATCATTAAACACCGGGTGAGTGCCTAGGAACATCTCCTTGCCTTCCTTACACCTCTCCCTTTCGTAAAAACTCAATGTGCAGATGTTATTGGAAAGTCAGAGGAAAAGTAATCGCTCACTACCTGTGGGTATCATGAGAATGTGTTGAAATCCTATTCCAAGTGATGGATCCTGAGGTTTGTTCTTCAGCTACAAGTTCTTTAGGTTGGACCCAAAGTGTAGACTAAACTACTCAGGGGTAGCTTTCAGTTTCCCCTGAATATAGATCCTCCATTTGTTGAGGTGCACATTCCAAATGTACAGTCTATTTTGGATGAGGATTAATAGGTTGTAGTCCTTTTCAGTTAGATGTTCAGGAGCAATGAAGGACTCTGACAAGATTGATCAGTCTATCTGTGGTCAGTCTTTAATCCACAAGCAGAACCATAGTTCAGCATGAATTACAAGCTGTTAATACTTCTAAAGAGACTGTCCTATAAAACTGTTCTGAGAATGATAGTGGGTGAGAGTATGCTCTTTGTAGATCAAATTCCAATCCTAAATAATATAAAACAGAATTGTCTTTTAGCCATATTGACTTCCAACAGCATCAAATAAACCAGTGTAGCTTTTAGATGAGCTGTATGCATACCCTCCTGTCAAAGTTAATTGAAAGATAAGCATCTTCTTCCGTGTTGTTAGCAAGGCAGGTGAATGCAGTAGCTAATTGCGCTCAGAAAGAAAGCTAAATAATCCCCTCTGTCAAAATCTTTAGCGATTAGATGTACAATATCAAATAAATTACTTTTCTGCTTAATTCTCAGGGGAAACAATTTGTAGCTAATTCAGTATGGGGACACAAGAGGATGCAGTTTTTAAAAATAGAAATCATAATTAAAGTAGCCAGCTGGTAGTTCCTGATCTTAAAATATTCTAGACCAAAGTCATTGCTATCTGCTTTATGATGTAAAACTCTAGTGTGTCTCAGTTGCTTAGGCCCTTGAAACAAATGCGAAATTACTTCCTGAATCATTTTCTCTCACCATTGCGGGTTTCCTTATTGGCCATCTTTGTGATAAGATGAATTGACCTAAATCATTATAACTATATAGCATACACATTTGTGTCAGTGGAAGCATATAGATTTTTTCTTTTTTAAAATAGTTAATAAGGATGATTTGGCAGTTTGGAGAGGCCTTCTAAAATCTTCTACTTCAAAATTAACAGCATCTGTAGTTTTTTGAACACTTAATATTTGAATACAGCACAGTGCTGCCACCTTATTACGTTATGTATGTTATTTTACATAGTCCCCTAAGAGGTAGGGATTATCTTTCTAGTTTTACAGGTGGGAAAATTGAGGGCTAGAGGTGTGAGGTAACTAGTTCAAGGTCACACAGCTAGTAAGTTGTAGTGATCCCATCCTCTCTCCCTCCAGAGTCTGGGCTCATAACCACTGCTCCAAACTGCTATTTTTCCAATCTCCGACTTGATGTGCCTTTTATTGTACATTAAATTGAATTCCTTTTTGAAAGTAAGCAGAATGTAAATAATAATGTATTGAGTGGCCTTCTGTTAAAATGAACTTATAGCCTTAATTTGGGAAGTCCTTAAGATAAATTTTGATACGCAGTATGGTGAAGGAATGTGAGACTTGCTTAGCAAACCCCACATTTTTCCTCAAGGAGTGGCTATTTCTGCAGATTTTCTTTTAGTTTTTAAATTTCATTTGTGTGTGTGTATGCGTAAAACTGTACGTGGAGCATTAAATGGGGGCGGTACCCTTAGCCTCCCGCATCCTCTCCCTCACATATGAAGAAGCACTGGATGTTGTCAGCATTTAGACTGACAATATCTTTTCAATGAATACAGAAGGATTTGATGATATTCTGTCATTTGTCAAAAAAAGTTTAAATACATGCATATTATCCTATGTCATAGAAGCCTTTATTATGATTGATTCTTTCTGAAGCCATATACTATGCAGATGTTTTATTCATGAATTGTTATTTCTGCAAAAACTCTGTGGGTTTCCTATTCGTTTTCCTTGGCTGAATATGCCATGTTTTTTTTTCTTTTGTTAAATTTATCCTTATATAGGCAATATTATTTCTGAGATGTTAATGCATGTTGTACGGCTAGACCACAGCTGTTTGTAAAAATAATTGTTGACTGCAGTAAAGTCTCCATGAGTTTAGAGAATAGATAGCAAGGAGATTGATCGTGCAAGAAAATCCTACCTGTGAGTTTTGTGGCAAGACTGCTCTTATACCAAGACCTTAATTTTCCTGTGGCACCAGAGATGGTGGGTATTGGAAATATAAGATGCCGCTAGTAATAGTAACGAGAGGAATAAGATATATGAGTAAACTCATCTGTCTAATAAGCTTTTAAATATTGTATATTTACCAGTCTGAGTCTGCATACCAATATCAAATTTGCCCTTTGTTCTTCTTTTGGTTTTACTCTTCTTTTTTTGGGGGTGGGGGACGGGTACTTCTTTGCATTACTTTCTGCTCATGTAAGAAATGCAATGAATTATGAAAAATTATGAAAGAAGCAGATAGGTTGCATCTGCTGGGGACATATATTTTAGATATTACTTTGCTGAACAAATGCTGAGTGGATTCCTTTACCTCTCTCATATGAATCTTGTTGGCCTGAATTTTGGGGGATGATCATATTGAACTCTGGTGCAGAATATTGTTTTGTTTTTCGTGTGTGTGTGTGTGTGTGTGTGTGTGTGTGTGTGAGAGAGAGAGAGAGAGAGAGAGAGAACAAGAAGAAAATCATAATTATTTAGTAATTTAAGGCATTTTTTTCCCCTTCTTCCTACCTATCACCACTGTGCTCTCTCCACTAGGGTTGTTATCCATTCTAGACATTAAAGGGAAACTGACAAGGTGAGCAATGCTTCCTCTAACTTGATCCCAGCTATGAATTCATAGAAACTGGAGGAAACATTTCCCTTGCATGTACTTAGCTCTGCAAACCAAGGCGATGCATTGTCTTTATGAAATTTCTCATGGTAAATAAGAAAACAACACACATGCACACGCACAAGGGTCCCTTTTGGTTTACTTGTTGCTTATATCTGCTTTGGACCAAATTATTTCCTCTATCCCTCCTTGGGAGATTGCTCCCCTCTGTCTTTAGGTTTTTTCCAGCTAGCACTTTCTTAAAGTTTATTTTTATTTTTTTTAATGTTTTTTTTAATCTTGAGAGAGAAAGAGAGACAGAGCAGGAGTGGGAAAGAGGCAGACAGAGAGGGAGACATAGAATCTGAAGCAGGCTCCAGGCTCTGAGATGTCAGCACAGAGCCCGATATGGGGCTCAAACCCATGAACCGTGAGATCATGACCTAAGCCAAAGTCTTCCACTTAACCAGCTGAGCCACCCAGGTGCCCCTCCAGCCAGCAGCTTCTTAAATGCACCTGAAAGTCATCATCTCAGGTGAAAGCTGGCATTGTGGCTTTTTTTTTTTTTTTTTTAAAATGTTGGTACCTACCTTACTGGATACAGGTAGCAGTGAGAAAGTGATTTTTGACTTGCTTTTGGTACTTGTATTTTTCCTGTCTTCTTTATGGATGCCTCTTTCTAGTCCTTTCCTTATATATACTTCCCCCTCCAGTATCAAGTCATTAGAAAACCTGGCACTGTTTTTCCCATTAAAATGTATTAAAAATGGTGATGCTACCTAATCCTGAACTTTGAAAGCTAAGGAATTGGAATCGGGATATTATGCACAGGAGTCCAGGGGGATGGATGCTTAAGGTAGTCGGCCCTTGATAGGCAGATTGGATGACTGAATTCCCTTTCTGTACTTGGTCAGAGAAAGTCTTACTAAATGCAGCATAAGTCACTAGTCTGTATTACTGGCATACTCGTCAAGTACACTTCCTCTTATATTTTCCTTACTGTGGTTGAATGCTAATCTACCTTTTACATAACCTTTTTGTATGGCAGATTCCTTCACTGGGTTTAAGTAGGACCTCCCTTCTAGGGATACTGGGAGCCATGTCTTCATATATGTGTAAGATACCTTGGGCAGGGCGTGGCACACAGGGGGCATTCAGTAAGTGACGGTTGCGATTTATTGCACAGCCACAACAGCCGATGAGAATTCCACTCCGATTTAAGCTCTCTGAGTTCAAATCCTGCCTCAGCTACTTTTAGTTTTGGAATCTCGACTTCCTTTTCCTTTGCTGCAAAATTTCCATGCAAATGGTACCCTCCTCATAAATTTTTTTTATAAGAACTTAACGAAATCATCCAAGTTAAGTGTTTAGTACAGTGCTTGACTGATCTCAAGCTATGAGTGAGTCCCAGCTAACATTATCATTGTAATGAATTTCTGGTAATTCCCTTACTAACATTATATCTCAGGGCCGTTCATAGTTTTTGAATTATCAACACTATGTCTATGATGGCTGGAAGATGTTATCACCAGACTGCTTTCTCTCTAGGTTGCAGATTCAGGTTAGATATAGAAGATGAAATGGAAACATAGCTTCAGAAGTATTTGACTTTGTTTTCTGAGGTATTTGAATTTTGTGAAGGAGAGAGAGCAGCAAGTTATTATATAAATATTCTAGGTGGGCTGAAGAATATCTCTCTATCTCCCACTTATAAGACTGCTTTGGCCAGATCTTCATAAAAAAATTAAAAATTCTTACTCTCATATTTCCTTTCCAGAGTAATGAAATATTTTATTTGATATAAAATTGATATTTTATTTGTCTTCCTTTAAAGTTTATGCAACAAGGCCAGCCTTTGACCTTTAAAAAATGCCCTCATGGTTTCACTTGAAGATAGGTTTTTTTCCATTGCTTTTAATCCTTTGATGATAACTTAAATTCCTCTCTTTGCAGTATGCACACATTTCAAATGCCCATGACTTTTTCCTATCTTAGATGAAGCTTGACTAAATTAGTCATATACTCTGTCCATTTTTCTCAAAAATGAATTCCATTTCCAATTCTATTATACTTCTGTTCCTTCCCTTTAAGCTTAAAATATTATTATTTGCTGTTATGCCATGGTCATCATTTAACTCATGGGTTTTCATGTGCCCCAGACAGAATATTTTGTTGCTTCTCTTTTTCTTCATTCCCATCCAACTAGGGTGTCATGGGTGGATCACATTTTAACATATTATATTCTCCTCTCCATAGCCAGGTTTGTTGGTTTTGTAATAATAGAATGTTATCTTATTCATGGAGTGCCTTCTAAACTGGGGCTTCATCAAGTTCTGGAAGTTTTATCCATTAAATGATTTCTTAATTTAGTCCAACTCTACCATCAGATGATTTTCCAGATTAAGAATCCTGAATCTTTCAGCTACTAAGTGCTAAACTAAGGTTTACTGTTACAATGGGGGCTGCTTTAGTGAGACTATAGTATTCACAATATGGTATATAGTTGAAAGATAATGTGGGCTGGCTAATGCTTTTCAGCCAATGGAGATATTCTACATGTGGTACCATACTCATCTTATAGGAGGTTGATTTCTAATTCCTGTAATTTGTGCATATTACTCTATTTAGATGAAAGGCCTTTGTAGATGTAGTCAAGGATTTTGAGATGGGGAGATCACCCTGGGCCATCTGGGTAAACCCTTAATAACATTGCAAGTGTCCACATAAGAGAGGGCAGAGGGAGATCAGAGGAGAAGGTGATGTGAAGATGAAGGCAGAGAATAGAATGATGTAGTTACAGCCCAGGAACTCTGGGGCAGCCGCTAAGAACTAGAAGAGGGAAGGAAGGATTCTCACTTGGGCCCTGTGGACAAAGCATGGCCCTGCTGGATCCAAACTTCTGGCTTCCACAACTGTGAGAGAATCAGTGTTATTTTAAGCTGGTAATTTGTTATAGCAGCTTCAGGAAACTGATACACATTTATTCTCTTTCTTGATAATTTAATGGCAAAAAGAAGGAAAAGATGGCAGGAATGATCATTTCTGAGATGTATTTATTACAGAATTAGTAGCATAAAATTACATATTCAGGAAGTTAATTGGAATAGCACCAGCATAAATAACAAAATGCAATAGTCTAATGGCAACCTATTTCTTTCTTCCTTTAGCAATGGTTTGCCACGTAGAATGTAAGACTATTCAAGCAAGTTAGCATCTTTTGGGGTTAGGATGGAAAGGCAGTGGAAGAGGAAAAGAGGGTGATGTGATGTGCAAATTACCAAGAAGTGGTGTTTCCACTTATTATGGTACTTTTCTTTAAGTTTCAGATTTAGGGTTGTAGCACATTTCTTTACGGGGGAAAGAAGGCAGGTACTGCTTTTTCTGACCATGGCTACCCTTTCCTTCTGGGTCATAGTGCTCAGCGAGGGAGAGAGTAGAAAAACCCATAGGCACCTTGGTTACTCCACGCCATGGCATGAGGGGCATGAGGGGTCACTGACTTTCTCTTCCTCAAGTATTTTGTCCTGATGGCAGAAAGCCAACTGTAACACATTTAATCCTGATAGAGACAAAGGACGTTTTGCTTTAGAGAAGTTTCTAAAGGTAAATATTAAAAGAACAGGAAAGGAAAGAAAAGGAAAGCAAAGAAACTTAACAAAGCAAAGCAGAGTAGAAAACCACAATTCTGGTACAGTTCTACAGGTAAAAGGTATGTCCGAGTTCTCTTAAAAATGACCACATGACTAAAAATGAGAAAAGAAAACAGGTGCACACACTGTTTCTTAAATCATGAACTTCGTTAATTGTTTCTTTCAACTGATTAGAGAATTTTCTTAAGTCTATTTATTTATTTTGAGAGAGACAGAGGCAGCGCAAGTGGGGTAGGGACAAAGAGAGAAGGAGAGAGAATCCCTAGCAGACTCTGCACTGTCAGCACAGAGCCTGATGTGGGACTTGTACCCACAAACCATGAATTCATGACTTGAGCTGAAACCAAGAGTCGGAGGCTTAACTGACTCATTCACCCAGGCACCTCTGATTAGAGAATTTTAATTTACTTTGTTGTGTTAATTGCCTTGTGATAAAAGCCAAGATCAGCCCGTTGAGCACATTGGGTAACCAGAACTTTTGTGAGGTTGCAAGTCGAGGGCGTTTGCCGGGTACATGTGAGACAACGCACTACCCCAGGGTTCTGTTTCGGTCTGTTCTGTTTCCGGTGTGCGGTGCGCACCAGTTTTCCTCTTTGGCAGCGTCTCACTTACAGTCTTTGTAATATTTAGGTCAGTGAATTTCAACATGAAGGTTTGCTGATTTAAATGTTTTGCTTCAGGTTGTCTTCACTTTTTGACAGATGGTACAGTTCACAAACATGAGATTTTGAGTAGGAAAAACGAGTTGTGCGCTACGCTTCTTCTGAATGGGGCACACTGGTGGCATTCATCGTGGCTGCAGCGGTGGGGCGTGTCCTGCAGCTGGGCCAGCACAGTTTGAATCCAGTGCCGTTCACTCAATGTGCAGCACTTGCAGGCTTTACATCTCTTTCCTGATTTATAACTTTGGTACATGTTTCCTCAGGATATTTTTTCCCCATCTCATGTGCAAAGCTCGATCTTGGGTCGAATTCAGCTTTATTTTACGTCTGGGCAAACCTACTCTTCTGTCCAGGCAGACATTGCCCAAGGGACTTCCACTGCCCACAGTGGAAGGTTGGGACCTCCTAGGTGTGACGTTTCTGGTAGCTGTCTCTGCAGATGCCAAGGAGAAACCACAGTGGTCGGTCGTGTGGATGTGTGAAAGGTGAGGGGTTTGCATGAGAGTATCCCGTGCAGCCATGCATATATTGGGATGCAGGTGAGATGGTACGGAGGGCACGGTCTTTGGGGGGTCTTGGGGATCTCTGTACTTCCAGTCTCTGGTTATCATATAGCCGTGTGGGCTCAGAGTTGCTGGATTATTTTTTTTTTTCCCGGAGAAACCACAGAGAGAAGTTTTAGGTAATATCCTGATTTATTAAGTCTGGGTTATTTTTTTTAAATTTTTTTTTAAATTTTTATTTATTTCCAGGAGAGAGACAGATAGACAGCGTGAACAAGGGTGGGTCAGAGAGAGAGGGAGACACAGACTCTGAAACAGGCTCCAGGCTCTGAGCTGGCAGTCAGCACAGAGCCCGACGCAGGGCTTGAACCCACGAACTGCGAGATCACGACCTAAGCGAAAGTCAGACGCTTAACCAACTAAGCCACCCAGTAGCCCCTGGGTTATTGAAAATTCTAAAAAACACCACAGAAATTTTAATCTGTTGCCTATTTCTCCGTGATGTATCTTTTCTTTCTTAAAAATTTTAGTTAGTTGACATAAATAATGGTTTCAGGAGTAGAATTCAGTGATTCATCACTTACATACAAAACCCAGTGCTCATCACAACACGTGTCCTCCTCAATGCCCATCACTCATCTAGGGCTCCCCACCCCCCGTCCCCACACCAATCAGCCCTCACTTTGTATTTTATCGTTAAGAGTCTCTTATGGCTTGTTTCTGAGGATGTATCTTGATTATTTTTTTCCTCTCTCTGCCCTGAATGTCCTGTACCTCCTTCATCCATAACGTTTCTCATGCCATTTTCATTTCAAGGCCCCAGCTTTTTTTTTCCCCCTCCCTACTATTAAGATTTTCCAGATTTAGGAACTCAAAGATTTCTCTCCTTCTTTATTTCAAAGATTCGCTACAACTCACAGGCTCTTGGAGAGTCTGTGGAAGAGAATTTAGGCAGCTTATAAGCTTGTAGTATAATTTATGTTGAGAAACACTGGTAGAGACTTGGCTCTTTTAAAGCAAAGAGCTGAGCTAGAGCAAAGTCTGAAGAGATGATCAGAACTCATTTAAAAAATCTCCAGTAGGAACAGAGCTAGGGTGAGCAAATAGAGTAAGAGGGGGATAGATTGGATTAGCCAGGAAGCGTTTTATAGAAATACGGACCAGTTTAGGCAGTGTGTCATCAACGTTAAGTGAAGATGGTTCAAGAAATACGGGAAGTCTGATTTCTGTCTTCTAGGGTAGAGTTGCCAGATAAAATATAGGACACCCAGTTAAATTTTAATTTCAGATAAACCACAAATACTGTATTTATATAAATGTGTCCTATGAAATATTTAAAGAGTATAAGTATGCCCCAAACACTGCAAGGGGCATCCTTGTAGTAAAATATTTGTTGTTGTTTTCTACAAAGTTCACATTGAACCTGGCTTCTTGTTTATGTATTGTTTGTATTTGCTACTCTGGCAGCCCTCCACTCTAAGCCAGGGCAAAATTTAGAGTAAAGCCAGACTATCCAAAATTCACAAGGTGGAATACAGTGAAAAATTATAACAAATTCTCTTGACAGAATTTGGACTGATTGTCTGATGTTGAAGTGTCCTTATGAACTTGCTGACTTTTAAAATGACCTTTACTAGGGGCGCCTGGTGGCTCCATCGGTTAAGTGTCTGACTTCAGCTCAGGTCATGATCTCACAGTTTGTGAGTTCAGGCCCCACATCGGGTTCTTTGCTGACAGTTCAGAGCCTGGAGCCAGCTTCAGATTCTGTGCTCCTTTTCTCATTGCCCCTACCAGGTTTGAGCTCTGTCTCTCAAAATAAATAAATGTAAAAAAATTAATAAAATAGTCTTCACTGGAACTACTACAAGTTTGAAAGTAGACTGATCTATGCCTATTTGGAGCTAACATGGAAATTTATGGGTGAAAACAGTTCAGATGTTTGGCCCATAATTGATCAAAGGCTCTCTAAAGGGGTGACATTTTTTTAGTATTTCATTTTATTTTATTTTTAAAATATTGTCAAATTGGCTTCCATGCAACACCCAGTGCTGAACCCAACAAGTGCCCTTCTCAGTGCCCATCGCCCACTTTTCCGTCTCTCAAACCCCCATCAACCCTCATTTTGTTCTCTGTATTTAAGATAAAGAGGTGACAGATAAAATTTTTTTTTCTTTCATAGTTTATTGTCAAGTTGGTTTCCATACAACACCCAGTGCTCATCCCAACAACTGCCCTCCTCCATGCCCAACACCCCACTTCCCCTCTCCCCCACCCCATCAGCCTCAGTTTGTTCTCAGTATTCAAGAGTCTCTCATGGTTTGCCTTCCTCCCTCTCCCCAACTATTTTTCCCCCTTCTCCTCCCCCATGTTCCTCTGTTAAGTTTCTCCTGTTCCACATATGAATGAAACCATATGTTATCTGTCCTTCTCTGCCTGTCTTATTTCGCTCAGCATAACACCCTTGAGTTCTATCCATGTTGCTACACATGGCCAGATTTCATTCTTTCTTATTGCCATGTAGTATTCCATTGTATAGGTAAACCACATCTTTTTGATCCATTTCCCAGTTGATGGACATTTAGGCTCTTTCCATGCTTTGGCTATTGTTGAGAGTGCTGCTATGAACATTGGGGTACATGTGCCCCTATGCATCAGCACTTCTGTATCCCTTGGGTAAATTCCTAGCAGTGTTACTGCTGGGTCATAGGGGAGTTTTTTGAGGAACCTCCACACTGTTTTCCAGAGGGGCTGCACCAGCTTACATTCCCACCAACAGTGTAGGAATTCTCCACATCCTCGCTAGCATCTAGAGTCTCTTGATTTGTTCATTTTAGCCACTCTGACCGGCGTGAGGTGGTATATCAGTGTGGTTTTGATTTGTATTTCCTTGATGATGAGAGAGGTTGAACATCGTTTCATGTGTCTGTTGATCATCTGGATGCCCTCTTTGGAGAAGTGTTCATGTCTTCTGCCCATTTCTTCACTGGATTATTTGTTTTTTGGGTGTGGAGTTTGGTGAGTTTCTTATAGATTTTGGAGACTAGAGGGTTACGTTTATAAGGATGCTTTGGCAGTTGATAGATATTGGTCAGATATATTAGACACCTAATAATGAGAAGTGATTAGATATTAGTAATAGCTAGTATATAATTCCTATTATCTAGCTACAAAAGAAATTAAGATTTAGAGAAACATAGCTAATTCCTACACAATATGTATTCTGTAGAAACATGTATTCTTCTATTTTTTTTATGATACTGTCATAGGTATTAGATAATTGAATATGTATGGTATTCTGCTTGCCTTCCACTGTTTACCTAATTTATGTATAAAATACTGTGACAGATTCTGAGGAGACAAGGAAATGTACATGACAGAGTTGCCTCCCCCCAAATTTGATCCCAGTGTAATTTGAAGTAACAATAAACTTGGGAAAAAATAGAGTAATATATGATATAAATGTGTGTTGTCACATAGCTTGTTACCCTGTGAGTTGTAGCAAGTTTTTGACATCAAGGAGAGAACTCTTTGAGTTCCTAAATCCAGAAAAACTCAATAGGAGGGAGGAAAAAAAAGTTGGGGCTTAAAAAATTTTTTTTAATGTTTATTTTTAAGAGTGAGAAAGAGACAGAATGCTAGTGGGGAGGGGCAGAGAGAGGAAGACCCAGAATCTGAAGCAGGCTCCAGGCTCTGAGCTGTCAGCCCAGAACCTGACATGGGGCTCGAACTCAGGAACTGTGAGATCATGACCTGAGCCAAAGTTGGAAACCTAACTGACTAAGCCACTTAGGCGTCCCTAAAAAGTCGGGGCTTTGAAAAGGCACTGGCATGAGAAGTTATGGGTGAAGGGAGGTATAGGACAGACACCCAGGGCAGTGAGTGTAGCACATGTGGTCAGAACACCTCATGTCACAACCAAAATTAACAAGAATTGTGAGCACATAGATCCATGATATATAATTTGTCTTGATTTTCTCTTTGTTTTTATTTTTGGTGGTTTTTACTACAAACTTTCTTTTGTACTTTCTCTTTTTCTTTTAGCTTTCTCTTTTTGCTCCCATCTGTGCCTTAATTATTTAGGCAATTCTGTACTATATTTTTCCTTAATGATGGGTAATGCAATTGACCATTATCTTATACCTTTTTTATTTTCAAGGTTCACTTCCTTAATCTTCTTATTCTTGAATTATAATTTTGCTTTGTTTTGTGATGACGGGGCCAGAAACTTCATTCAGCAAACAGACAAAAAGTATATTTGTGTACCTATCATATAGAGAGGCAGCATGAGCTGTGAGGAAAGGCTGCTTGGGCTTCAGCCTAGGTTTTCCACTTACCTGTATGGCCTTGGGCAAGTTACATAACCTTCCTGGGCCTCAGTTTTCTAGGTTATAAAATAAGATATTAATAGTATGTTCCTCAAAGCTGTGAAAGTTGAATAAAAACCCGTGTTTGGATCATGGAACACTTAACTCTTGTTATTTTATTATGGTTATTATTTGCTCCCTTGGAGATGCGGGTTATAAATCAGCAGACAAGGTCTGTAGAATTGGAACTATTTTTTCTACCTGGTATAAGTGTTATGAAGAAAGCATCCTAACGTTATAGACACTGTGGGCATATGAGGCATGGGAAGCTTCGCATAGGATGGTCAGAGATGGGCACTTTGGGGAGATGTCATTTGATCTGAGACCTGATTGAGGAGGGCAGAAAAAGGTCATAGCTGGAGGGCACTTAGTGTCCAAACACTGTTTCTGTTCTTTTTTTTTTTTCACTTCAAAAACCCGGAAGTATACTTGACATACAACATTATATTCGTTTTAGGTGTATAGTATAATGATTTGATATTTGTATATATTGCAAAATGATCACCTCAATGTCTAGTTCATGTTTGTCATCATATACAACTACAGATCTTTTTTTCTTGTGATGAGAACTTTTTGTACTCTCTTGGCAACTCTCAGATATACGGCATTATTAACTATGGTCACCATGCTGTACATTACATCTTTTATAACTGGAAGTTTGTACCTTTTGACCACTTTTATCCATTTTACTCACCCTCCTACCCTGCCTCTGGCAACCGCCAATTTGTTCTCCGTATATATGAGCTTGTAAACACCATTTTTTAAAAGAGAGCTTTGGAGCATATTTTAATGATGGTGGTCAAGACCCATGAGAGAGGGAGACATCACAGTTTCTGGGGAGAGAGGAATAATGGCAGAAGTGCCATCTCTGAAATGGACAGAGGGCCGAGGTACAGCTGAACGGGTTGCTCTCTTTTAGCAGCTGGGGCTCTTCTTCATTTGCAGATGGACATGGACCATATGCAGGTGACCCTATGTAGTTGCTTTATTTTCTCTTTTTAAAAAAATATTTATTTATTTTGAGAAAGAGAGAGAGCATATGTGAGCAGGGGTGAGGCAGAGAAAGAGAAGTCCAACCAGGCTCTGTGCTGACAGCCCCAAGGCTGGGCTTAAACTCATGAATTGAACTGTGAGATCATGACCTGAGCTGAAATCAGGGGTCAGACACTTAACCGACTGAGCTACCCTGGTGCCCTAGCTTTCTCTTTGAAGAATGAGGTGATGTGTTTGGTTGAGAGGGACCTGTGGAAAGTGGGAGAAGGGAGGTGGGCAAAGAAGGCGGAGGGTGAGTTTGAAAGAAGAATGTGTGAAATGAACTTTTCAGGGATACAGAGCAGGATTCCAGGCAATTCTTATTGTCCATTTGAGATTTGTGGTCATGAATTTAAAATGAGACTAGTAAGCTGGGTTGCATGCACAGACAAGCTCTTTTCTCAGAAAGCTATAGGGACAGTATATTTTCCGAGATTTGTACAGATTTAAAAAATATTTGCTCTAACTTTCAAATGGAAATTCCAACTTCGCCATGCAGTTATTTGGTGAAGAACTTTTATTCAAAAGTTGGTCTAGCTTGATCAATAGAACTTTCTGCAGTGATAGAAATGGTCTGTATTGTGCTGTCTACTAGAATAGCCAGTAGCCACTTGTGACTTCTTGAACCCTTGAAATGTGGCTAGTGCCCCTGGGTGACTAAAATTCGCATTGTATTTGCTTTCCATTAATTTAAATAGCCACGTATGGCTAGTGGTTGCAGCATAGTTATAGACATTACTCCTTTGTCTTCTGGCATTTATTATTGCAGAGGAGAATCCAAAGTCTGTCTTTCTTTCTTTTAGAAAACTGAAAGTTCGGGGCGCCTGGGTGGCTTAGTCGGTTAAGCGTCCGACTTTTGCTTAGGTCATGATCTTGCGGTTCATGGGTTCGAGCCCCGTGTTGGGCTCTGTGCTGACTGCCAGTTCAGCGCCTGGATTTCTAAAAACTGTAAGTTGCTGAGCACATGGCAATCGCTAGTCCTTTTCCAGGTATTTTAGTATATCTTTTGGAAGCTGTGATTGACAATAACGTACATTTAGGGGCCATACGGACCTGGGTTTGTATCCCAGCTGAAAATGCCTTAACTATTTTCAAAATTATTTTCCTGCAAGGGAAAATTAGGTTAAAATAGATGAGTCACCAATTTTCCCCCCACTCCGATAAATTCATTTACTTTGGTTTCTACTTTAAGAATACCTGTAATTCATAGGCAGGAATTCTGATCAGACCTTCCAAATGGTGACCTTCAGACTCATCCTCTTCATCTTTTTATTTCTTCTTTTGGGTACTTGCTTAACTTTGTTCTTCATCCTTATTCCATTTTCTTTTGTGTCAAGCCTGTTTTAGATTGCTTCTGGTATGAATTTTCCTTCTGCTGTACTTTTCATTTTACTGCTCACTTTTCTGATTCTGCCTGCTCTTATTTAATAGAAACATCCTCTTGAATCTTGGTGGGAACAGCTCTGTGTATTACATATGCTCTCTCTATTATATACTGGGCTGTAAAACTACTGAAGAGGAGGATTTTGCATTAAATTCTTAGAGAAATGTCACTCTTGTGCTGCAGATTTTTTCAAAGGTTGCAGTTTTAAAAGTTTTTGAGTGAAGGCAAAACTCCAGTATTGAAGAACAGTCAAGATTGAAGGATTCCCCCTTTTTTCTCTGTCAGTCTCTCTGTTCAGGAATTGCCAAGTGCATCTTCTTAGGTCTTCCACTGGAAGCTGTGTGGTGAACCAGTACTACAATTCTTGGGGCATGGTGAGTCAGTGTGGGTAGGCATTTGTAGATCTTTCTGGGAGTGAGGATATTTTTTCAGGTTTGGAGTGAGATGTGAGGGTGAGAGAGCCTCTTTCATTAGGTAGAATTTCACTCAAAGGAGTGGGAAAGGGAGAGAACTGCACACACTTCCAAAATACAGAGAGGATAATTGAAACCGTGAGGTTCTAAGTTTTAGTGATTCCCTAATTTCACTCTGCTGTATCTTCCAGCATGAGTTAATCTCTTGTGTACCAGGGACTAGTTCCTCTACTTCATGCCATTTTTTCCACAGTGGTCAAGGGAAGGGGAATCAATAAATTTGGTCTGGGCTTTTCTATTCATGCATATACCAAGGGAGTTATTGGTGAGGTGGAGGTAATGGTGGTGTGGAAGGGATGATTCAGCAGGGCCACCCTTGAGACTCCAAGGCCATCAGGTAACATAGGCAACATCAGAGTATCTTAGCTGCAGTGCTTTGGCTCAGGTGGTGGCTAGCCTCTGGAACTTTTGTATGTAGTCAGAGGTCTTGGTTTTCTTTTTCTCAATTATGAAAGAGTTTCAGATTGCTAATTCATATTTTTTGAGGCATAATTTACCTAACACAGTTCACCAGTTCATTCTAAGTGTTCAGGGGTTTTAGATATATTATGGAGTTCTGCAACTATCACCACAATCAGTTTTTGAACATTTTCATTGCCCCCAAAAGAAAAATCTCATCCTTATTAAGTAGTCAGTCCCCTGTTGCCTCCCCACCTAGTTCTCAGCCTTGGGCAGACGCTAATCTACTTTCTGTCTTTATAGATTGACCTGCTCTAGACACTTTATATAAATGGAATCATACAGTATGTGGTCTTTTGTGACTGACTTCTTTGACTTAGCATAATCTTTTCAAGGCTAATCCATAGTAACATGTATCGACACTTCATTTTTGTTGCCAAATAAAATATTCTTTTGTTTGAATACACATTTTATTTATCTGGTCATCAGTTGATGGACATTTGGTTTGTTTCTACCTTTTAGCTATTATGAATAATGCTAGTATAGACATTTGTATACAAGTTTTTGTGTGTATTAACTGTTTCTTAAATATTTGGTAAAATTCACTGAGTCTGAGCTTTCCTTTGGGAGGTTTTAAGATTACTAATTCAGTCTTGTTTTAAGTCTATACATTTTTTTAAAATTCTCGGGTAAGTTTTGGTAGTTTGTATTATTTCCAACAATGTGTCTGTTTCATCTAGATTTCCTAATTTGTTGGCACACAGGTTTTTTTGTAGTATTTCTTTATAATCCTTTTTTATTTCTGTAAGGTTGGTAAGTGATGTCCTTGCTTTCATTCTTGATTTTAGTAATTTGCGCCTTCTTTTTTCTTGGTCAATCTAGCAAAAGTTTATAAATTATGTTGATCTTTTTAAAGATCCAGCTTTTGGTTTTATTGATTTTTCTCAGTCTCTCTTTTTTACTGTTTTGTATTTCATTAATTCCTGCTGCAATCTTTATTTCCTTCTTTCTGTTTGCTATGGATATGGTCTGTTTTTCTTTCTCCCGTGTCTTAAAGTGAAGGGTTAGGTTATTGATTGGAGAGATTTCTTCTTTATGATATAGATGTTTCTAGCTATAAATATCCCTCTATGTACTGTTTTTGCTGTACCCTGTAAATTTTGGGTATGTTTCTTTTCTTTTTTTTTTTTTTTAAATGTTTATTTGTTTTGAGAAAGAGAGCATGCATGTGTGTGTGGTGGAGAAGGTCAGAGAGAGAATCCCAAGTAGGCTCTGCGCTGACAGTGCAGGGCTTGATCCCATGAACCATGAGATCCTGACCTGAGCAAATCAAGACTTGGATGGTTAACTGACTGAGCCACTCAGATACCCCTGGTATGTTTATTTTCCTTTTCTTTTTTTTTTTTAAGTATTTTCTAATTTCTCTTTTGATTTCTTCTTTGATCCATTGCTTAATTGAAGTTGTATTTTTAAATTTTTTTTTTAATGTTTTTATTTATTTCTAGGAGAGAGAGAGAGAGAGAGAGAGAGAGAGACAGCGTGAGCAGGGGAGGGTCAGAGAGAGAGGGAGTCACAGACTGAAACAGGCTCTAGGCTCCGAGCTGGCAGTCAGCACAGAGCCCGACGCGGGGCTCGAACCCACGAACCGCGAAGATCATGACCTAAGCGAAAGTCGGACGCTTAACCGACTAAGCCACCCAGGCGCCCCTGAAGTTGTATTTTTAAAAAAATTTTCCACATATTTTTTGAATTTTCCAAATTTCTTTGTGTTACTGATTTTTAGTTTTATTCTATTGTGGCCAGGAAACATAGTTTGTATAATTTCTATTCCTTACATATATTTGTAGGCTTGTTTTATGGCCTGTCATATGGTCTGTCATGGGAAATGTTTCATGTGTGCTCGAGAAGATGATGTATTCTATTGTGGGTGAAGTGTTCTATAGATGTGTGTTAGGTCTAGTTAGTTTACAGCACATGGTTTACCTTAAGCATTTGTGAAATAGATTTACCACGCTTTTACTTGGGACTTACAGGTGTTTGTCTCTGAAAGAGCCAACTGCCTGTTTGCTTGCACTTTCTTTCTGAATTGACATATATCCGCATATACTGAAATTGAAATTGTATTAAAAAGCTAAACAAAAGAAAGATTTAAAAAGTCTTACAAGTATTGTTCTGGGATATAGGCATTTGGCCATCGGCAAGGCACATAGTTGCCAAATGCAGCCTGCTTATGCATGTTCTATTACTGAATTGTCTTAGGATCCCTAGAATTACTGATTCTTTAAGAATTGTGCAACATCCCAGGAATAAACTCACAGTTCTGGAGGAGGCTTACAGATTTTGATCAGAATGAATCATGCTTTAAGGTTTTGTACTTGTTCCCGAATATCTGCACTAGCAGACGATAGCCCTTAGTGTGGATGGGATATTCAACTGAGTTCAGTCTATGCCTCAGAAAACATACCCATAACATGCCTGAAAATGTGAATAGGGCTTAAAGTATCCTAGAACAACCATGAAATTTCTGTTCATTTCAGTCATATATTGAGCCATGTTTGAATGTATCCTGTTCAGTGGAAGCCTATTTTCTTTAAGGAAACTGCTGAAATTCAGGCCAAGAGCTCTCGATACTTGTTGTTAATTTGGAATCCAAATTGAGATGGGCTCTGGCTAAATACTCCCTGGAGAGTTAAAAAAAACCAAAAATGGTTTGGTTTGACAAATTCCAGTGTTCTTATTGATGTACTTAGTATCGATTAAAATATTATTATCGCTAAGTGTATTTTGGGATGAATTGAATTGCTTTGTGCAGCTTTTATGTCATCATTAAAAATCAAACTGGCTCTATTTCAACATTGCTATTAATATATCATTTGGCTCTCACAATATGACTTGTGAATATGCTGCCCATTATTGAAAAAGTTGGTTGTGCCCAAAGCTGTCTTCATGTTTCCCTTTGCCCTTTAATTCAGAAAAAATAATTATTTACAGAAATGAGTATTGTAACTAATAATTCCATATTTTACTTTGACACTTGACATTATTACATATGACTCCTTGATTTCCTCTCACTCAGCTACAGGGAAGAAATATTTCTTTCTTCTCCTGCCTATCATGAAAATGCATTATTGTCCCTAATTTGGAAATGAAGCCACATCTGTAATCATTACTTATTGATTTTTGTGTATTGCAGCTGTTTTGTTGAGTCCACATAAATGAAGAGCTGATTTTTCCTGAGCATAGCTTGTCTCACAGCTTCCCTTCCAGTCTGTTGTATGTTGTATTTAGATATATTTGTTTGAGTAGTGAAAGGAACAGATGCAATGATCTTAAATCCTGGCTTAACCACAACACTACATGACCCTTAGCAAGATACCCAATTTTTCTGAGTATTGGGGAGTCCTGCGTAAAATGGGGGTAATGCTTGGAAAATGATATAATGTGGGAATAATTGTCCAGGTTGTTGTGAGCGTTTAATGATCTCATCACTGCAAAGTGCCTCTTATAGTGCTTAATATACAGAATACTCACTTATTATCTTCCTTTTCCTTCCTGTTTCTCCTTTCCAGTAGTAAGTAAACTCCTTTATGTTGGTAGGCTTGCATTAATTGCCTCTCTATTTTTCAAACATAGCCCAGAGCTAGAAACTTGGAAGTGTTAAATACATTATTTTCACAACTTAAAAAAAATTTTTTTTTGTTTATTCATTTTTGAGAGACAGAGACAGTGCAAGCAGGGGAGGGGCAGAGAGAGAGGGAGACACAGAATCCCAAGCAGCTCCAGGCTCTGAGCTGCGAGCACAGAGCCCGACGTGGGGCTCAAACTGACAAACCGTGAGATCATGACCTGAGCCGAAGTTGGACACTTAACTGCCTGAGTCACCCAGGTGCCCTATATTCACAATTTTAACAGCATTTCCCCAGATATTCCAAACAAATCCACATCTCCCTATGTTTCTAACTTTTCAGAATTTGAAGCAGTATTTCCCTTATCTTTGTTATGGGCCATGCTTTTTAATGAAATGTATTTAATATATTGCTAGTCAGGAATGGACATAATGTAATGAACTCAGACTTAGCAGCAATGCTTTCATTTATTATTTATTTATTTTTTTTATAAATTTTTTTTTTAATGTTTTATTTATTTTTAGGAGAGAGAGAGACAGCGTGAGCAGGGGAGGGTCAGAGAGAGAGGGAGTCACAGGCTGAAACAGGCTCCAGGCTCTGAGCTGTCAGTCAGCACAAAGCCCGATGCGGGGCTTGAACCCACGAACCGCGAGATCATGACCCAAGTGAAAGTCGGACGCTTAACCAGCTAAGCCACCCAGGCGCCCCTACTTTCATTTATTTTAATGAAAGTATTTTATTTTAAAGCTTACCAAAAACACCTAACTGTATATTTGTAGTTTTATCATTTTCCCATGGAATTTGTAGTTTCTTTTAAATTATTTATACTTTTCTTCCCTGCCTCCCACATTGCCACAATGAATAGAGATGATTGTATTTACTTCTCTAGCTGCAACTAAAATTCTATGAAAGGCTTGGGTGCTGCCAGCCAGATCATGCTGGAGCTGGGGATCCCATTTCTCACTAACAAACTCCTGTCTTCCATTATTTTTCCTTCTTGGCTAGTGACGGTGTTTATTATTGTTCCAAAGCAAACTTGAAGCTTAACTTTAGAAACACTGTATTTTAATTTGACCATGTTAGACTTTACAAAGTTCTCTAAGCTTTAGATAAAGGTTTTCTGTGTAATGATGATTAATAACCTATTTAGATGTATTCATCTGAGGAACTGAAGATAATTTTGCCATTAGGCCATTTGTATAAGGGCACAAACAGATGGGTTTTATTCTGAACCCTGAAGGCAAACAGATCAGACACCCCTTTAATTGCTTGCTGCTTGGGGAAGAGTTCCATGGCCATGGCTCCCTCCCAAGGACACACTGATCTTCACTGTGACAACTCTCAAATTTGAAAATTTTCAACGAGGCAAAAAACCTCACTGCATTATTCAGTAAAAACTTCCTATACTGTGCCACAACTGGGTACTCAGAGTAACAACAAAGAAGAGAGTCTCCAGTGAATAAGTTTGCATTTTAATTGTGAGGCTGCAGCAAGTTTACATACAAGAACATCAGATTAACAAAAACTTAGAAATGTTAGAACATTGGTTAGAAATTGCTTATGACTCTTGGGAATGAGAGCTTTAAAGGCAGAAATTTGTGATTCACAGTACAATCATCTACAATCTTTTCTCTTTTGTAATCTATGGGAAGAATAATACCTTTTTCAGAGGGTTGTTTTGAAGGTGGGATACAAAGCACTGATCCATGTAAGTGCCCATCAACTTATAGTTAGGATGACATTTAGCTTATGCATATATTTATAAATGAAGGTTCTGATCATCCACTATCACCTAGCCGTTATTCTAGTTTAGGGAGTTAAGCAAATCTCAAACCTGAACATCTTCCAATTTGAAGTGGTCAAATCAGTCATTCTTATTGAGAGTTAATTGGTAATCACTTAGCTTTTTAACTGTCTCATGAATAACTAGATGAGTGAACTAACCATACAGTTTATCAGAATTTAGAACAAGAACCTACATTTCCAAAACGTGGATCAAAACTCAAGCAGATATCATTCATAAATACAAGTTCTGGAATATTAGGAAAGTAGCACCAAACTTATATATACTATAAGTGCCTAGTTATTTATTGGTCAAAGAAGTAATTGGCATCATTAGATTACAAGACAGAATTAACTAACACCATTATTTTACACCATCAGAAAGATTATTGTTTGGAGTATGTTTGTTAATTACTTATTGATTCAAAGCGTTTGCACTTAGAAGAGTCTATTAAGTTTATTTATTCCCAACCTCTAGTTTTATAAATGAAGAAACAAAGATCCTGGGGGTTAAATGACCTAGCCATAGGGAAGTACCAAGTGACTGAGGCAGGCTTGGAAATCAGGGTAGATTTACCAAGGGCATAAAGGAAGAGTAAAAGCCCCCCTGTGGCCTACCACATATTTAGTGCTATTGACTGGATGATTCTGGAAGCAGCAATGGTCGCCATGATGGGCAGAGAAAAGAGGAGCTGAAAGAAAGAGGAAGCTTCTAAGAAGACTTTAAATAAAGGAAAAAAAATTCTTACTAATTTTTAGTGGGTCCAGGAAAGAGTGAAAGATCTGCAAGGATGGCACTTTGGTCACTGCCCTGTGACCTTTTGACCTTGTAGAAGGAAAGTCAGCCTCAAAGACCAAGCTCCAGGCAATGCTCCTTTCCGAAAAGTGGGCAAGTTGCAGCAGGCTGCAAAGATGCCCTGTTGTGCTGGTGTGGACAGATGTTCTTTTGGCAGATATTCCTTTTTTTTTTTAAATTTATTTCTAGGAGAGAGAGGGAGACAGCGTGAGCAGGGGAGGGTCAGAGAGAGAGGGAGTCACAGACTGAAACAGGCTCCAGGCTCCGAGCTGGCAGTCAGCACAGAGCCCGACGCGGGGCCCGAACCCACGAACCGCGAGATCATGACCTGAGCGAAAGTTGGACGCTTAACCGACTAAGCCACCCAGGTGCCCCTGGCAGATATTCCTTTACCTTGTCAGGGAGAGAGAGAACTCTGTGCTTCAGCTCTGCAGGCAGGAGAGGAGGTGAGCATCCCAGTCCGGCTGAGACTTAGAAACAGGGAGAGAGAATGGGAGGTTGATAAGAAGGCACAGGTCTGAGGGACAGGGTCTGCTACCAAAAGAGCAAAAGCCTGGATTCCCATCTCTCATTGCACCATATCTTGAGGACTACTACTGTTTAATGATAAGGTTTTTTGGGGGTGATAGTGAGGTTTGTGGGGTTCAGAGCTGATGCCCAAGAAGGAATTCTTGAAGACTTCTTTGGTGTAAAAGGTGATTTTATTGAAGCATGGGGACAGCACCCATCGGAACCATGAGGAGAGACTGGTTAAATACCATGGGGTTGAGGGAGGTAAAGTCCAGGGGAAGTTTCCAGTGAGATTTTCATACACTAAAGAAGACTTCAAGATAGCGGAGGCCTGGCTATTGTCAAGTTAAGGTGGTTTTCCCTCTAGCAAAGCATTAACATTGAGACAGTAGGGAGTTCCTGGAGAAAAGTTTTCCTCTGCCAGCCTCAGGTATTTGTCAATGGGCTGCAGGTTGTAAGGAAATTTAGTTCTCTCTGCCATTTCCTTCTGCCTTCGTTCCCCACATCACGGTGGAGGTGATGGAACCAAGATCCTGCAGGACTATGATCTCTGTCAGTTACCCATTTGTTTCCCCCGCTTTCCTTTGTTCTTGGCAGCCAGGAGTGCCCGATATCACACAGATCCCACCTGGGGGCGGGTGCGTATTTGAGGCCTGTCAACTTGCCTTATGCTCCCTCATCATGTACCGTTGTCATTTATTCATTCAACAAATGGTGATTGAATATCTGCTATTTGTCAGGAACCATTCTCTGATGTTGCAGGTATCACAGTCAACAAAACAAGCACCCTTAGCTTCACAGAACTTCACAGAACAACATTCTGGTCAAGGGAAACAATAAATCCTATTTTTCCCCTTCCCAAGCTCTTCTCCTTTATATCCTGACCCTGAGGTTCTCATTCCTCCTTCTTTCCAGGAAACATCTGTGAGGTCACGATTCCATTTTATTTTATCATCTTCTGCCCCTGTTAAGCTTCACCTTGTGAAGCCCTAAGGCTCAAATCCCTTGCTGAACCCTTTATTAAGTTGCCTAACAAATCCTAAACAGGGGAAGCTCCTGTGTATTGTCTCTTTGCATTTACACGGTATCTCTGAGCTTCTTGGAATTTCTGTAGGTCTCCAAATAATGTTCAGATAAGAATTTGGCTACTATAGGTGTATCTCTTGCATGGAGTGTGGATGTAAGTGTGTTCAATAGTATAGAAATCAAGATTTGTGATTGAATTAAGTGATATATGATTTTTAGGTCAGTTTGGGGAAGGGCATCTGAGGCTGAAAAACAGTATCTCTCAAGGGTGAAAGTGATGATGGAGAGCAAAAGTAAGCAGCACATTTAAAAAGATGACCCTGAATTTTAGACACAAAAAATACTGAGCACTTGTAGTCAGAATGAAATCAATAACTGTTGCTGACCATTGACCAGAGGCACATGAGTTACAGTGATGGAGTTGTTTTCTAGTGTCCCCACTGAAGGATCTACAATGACATGCCAGCTTGGTAAAGTGAATTGAGATTTTGATTTACGGTGGTTTTTTAAGGCAGGATGAAATGTTTCAGAGGTAGTAAGGTGTTACTGAAAATGAAATTTTATCTTGGAGCACCTCAGTGGCAGTGCTAATTTTTTCCAGTTTAACACGATGGAAAAATCCTAATCTTTCATGATACCAGTCATCATTTCCCTGACTGCTCTCATTAGATAGGTGATTTAAGCTCACATTTGGTCCCCAGGAAGTTGAAACTGGGTCACATGCAATTAAGTTGTAAAACGAAATGGAGCCTTATAATGGAAACCTGAACAGTGAACATTTTATTTGTAAAATAACTCATAAGGTGTTTAATTAGGACATTGTGGACGTAATTTATTTTTCATTTTTATTTATTTTTAGTTTTTTATTAAATTCCAGTTAGTTAACAGTAGGGAATATTACTTTCAGGTGTACAATATAGTGATTCAGGACTTCCATACATTACCCTGTGCTCATCACAACAAGTGCCCTCCTAAATCCCCATCACCTCTTTCACCCATCACCCCCTCCACCTCCCCGTATCATACGTCCCTTCTGGTAAGCATCAGTTTATTCTTTATAGTTAAGAGTCTGTTTCTTGGTTTGCCTCTCTCTCTCTCTTTTTTTTTTTTTTGGTTTGTTTTTTTCTTAAATTCCACATATGATTAAAATCATATAGTATTTGTCTTTCTGTGATTGACCTATTTTGCTTAGCATCATACTCTCCAGCTCCATCCATGTCGTTGCAAATGGCAAGATTTCACTCTTTTTTTTTTTTCATGGCTGAGTAACACTCCCTTATATTGTGGTATATATACCACAATTTCTTTATCCATTCATCAGTCAATAGACACTTGGGCTGTTTCTATAATTTGGCTATTGTAGATAATGCTGCTATGAACATCAGGGTGCACATATCCCTTCAAATTAGTATTTTTGTATTCTTTGGGTCAATACCCATTAGTGAGATTGCTGTATCATAGAGTAGTTCTATTTTTAACGTTTTGAGGAACCTCCATACAGTTTTCCACAGTGCTGCACCAGTTTGCATTCCCACCAACAGTACAAGAGGGTTCCCCTTTCTCCACAGCCTTGCTAACACTTGTTTCTTGTGTTGTTGATTTTAGCTATTCTGACAGGTATGAGGTGATATCTCATTGTAGTTTTGATTTGTATTATCCTGATGATAAGTGATGTTGAGCATCTGTTCATGTGTCTGTGGCCATCTGTATCGACATCATTTATTTTTTTGTATTTTTTGTGTGGGTCCATCACATGTAGCTTCCGAAAGACTATAATTCTGTTACCTTATTGTGAATGATGATATTTTCCAAAGATGGCTCCCACAGTATATCTCATATTGCAAGCTGTTGTTACATATGACATTGACACTTTTTCCATTGAGTGGTAGGATTCATGTATCTTCTCTGTGAAGCTGAGCCAACTTTATTGTTGCCCTGACCAGCAGTCGGATGTGATATGTGAGATCTGAAGCTAAGTCATAGAAATGCCATGTACTTCCACCTTATTCTTGGAATCTAGGACCTTACTCTTGGAATCTAACTACCATGCTATGAGGAAGCATGCAGGTAGGTATGCTGGCTGACTGCCCAAGCTGAGGTCCTGTGTGGCAGCTGGTGATCAACTAAATGAGAGAGTGAGTTTTCAGATGAGTCCAACCTGCAGGCCTAGAGTCATGTTCTGCCCCAGCAGCCTTTCAGCCACCTCAGCTGACACTGTGTGGAGCAGAGACATATCCTGCCCAGATTGCAGACTCTTGAGCAACATAGAATGATAGTTGTAGTTTTAAGCCACTAAATTTGGGATAGTTTGAAATAGTCTATTTCATGGTAGTAGATAACCAGAATATATGGCTGGCCTCCCCAGACTTAAATAAGTCTTATTAATCAAAGTTCTATCAGACGGGCTATTTACTTAGTTTTCTCACACTGGGAAACGATATCTTGATTCTTCTAAGAGCCAGATAGAGCCCATGTGATTTAGCTAACAGATAACAACGTCAGTGTATTCTTAGTGTGGTGGCTGGAAGTAAGCCTATCTATACAGCTCTATCACTTCCTAGTATATGGGCTGGTGGGCAGGTTATTTGATTTCTTTCTTTTTTAAGATTTCTTCGTTTATTAATTTGGGACGATACTACTAGTACATTTAACTCCTAGAGTTGTTGCAAGGATTAAATGAATACATACATGTAAAGCAGTTAAAACAACACTTGGCACTTAATAAGCACTTGATAAATGTTAGCATCATTATAATTCTGATAGTTTATGAGGACAATTCAAAGATTTGTTGAGCACAGTTGAACCTACAACTGATTATGATTATCTCATATTTTTCTACATGTTCTTATGTATGATAAATTGTATTTGCCATATAATGGCTTTTGATATTAATCCCTCCTTCTCCTTAGTAAGGAGCCCTGATGAGAGCCTTTAACCAGTGGGGACAGGGAAATGATTTTGGTCCAGACTAGATCCTCCCTGTGCGTTTGCATCTGCTGAGATGTCTGCTTTTTGCTGTAGGCTCATTATAACTATGTCTTTCTCTTTCCTTATGGTCTTGAAATACAGTCTTTAAGTATAGGCTAGAGGCTTGATTTATCTTTGGATTTCTTAAGTGTGGCTTTGCTTCTGTTGAGTTTGTTCTGCAAATTGCTGACTGTGGTCACATAATGCTGTATCACTAACCTGAACATCCCCATCTGTGTTTTCTTTGCTGTAATCGATGTCTTCTGTGTGCTGCAAAGATAGAGGCGGGTTTTAAATCTCCCTTGGTGGGAAGAGGTGCTTCCTGCCTGGAGTCTGATTTGAAAAATAGATACTCCATTGTGCAAAAACACAGACACCATGAGACTTCCTGGGTAACACCATTAAGTATACCCTTGATAGCAGAAGCCAAGGGCAGTACTGTTTAAGTACTTCATGCACAATACCCTGTAAGTTACATTGATGACACTGGCTGATGAGGTATAGGTATTGAATTTAATTTGCTATTTATTGGGCTTATATTTCAGACCTTTTATGAATTATTTAGAAAGCATAGACACAACCTCATAGATGAGGTCCATATATAGCATAAGGGAGAGATGTAAAACTTTATGTTGGTTATATTATGGAGTTACATTAAATGAAAAATGTTGTTATACTATAACTATTAAAATAATTACCTACAAATAAATTTACTTTAGTTTTAAAAAACTTGGGGCGCCTGGGTGGCTTAGTCGGTTAAGCGTCTGACTTTCGCTTAGGTCATGATCTCGCGGTTCGTGGGTTCGAGTCCCGTGTCGGGCTCTGTGCTGACTGCCAGCTCAGAGCTTGGAGCCTGTTTCAGAGTCTGTGACTCCCTCTCTCTCTGACCCTCCCCTGCTCACGCTGTCTCTCTCTCTCTCTCCTAGAAATACAAAAAAAACCCAAAAAAACAAAAAAAGCTTATTAGTATGTTCTTTTTAAAATATTGCTAAGAGTTAAAATTAAACCTTATCTATATGTTGTCAGTAATATTATACCTGATCTTGTCATAAAATACTAATAATATTTTAGTTCTTAAAAATTATAATGCCTTATATTTATATTGCATTTTATGAGAACATAGCACTTCAACACACCTATCTACATAAGAAGGGGGAGATGTTATTCACCTTCAATTTTGTAAAGAAAACAGAAGATCCAGACAAAGCTGGAAAAGGCGTATATTAGAATCATATTTGACTCTAAATAATAATCAAACAAGATTTCTTTTTGTCAAGGGGATGGCTTTTCTATGATGCCACAGAGGCCCCAGGTTCTTTCCCTCTTTCTTCTCTGCCTTTCTTAGCATGTAGATTTTGTGGTCCTGGTAACAAGATGGTGGCTGCAACTTCAGGCATCACATCTACATTCCTTTCATCCAAGATGAAAGAAGGGGGAGGGAAAAGTGCCAAAAGCTCATGACAGCTGTTTGCCCCTTTCTATCAAGAACACAGTTGTTTTTCCAGTAGTCCTATTCATTGGACTTCTACTTACGTCTCAGAAGTTATATAGCCCCTACCAATTTCAAAGGAATGGTGTTAGTTATCTATTGTTGCATAACAAATTGTCCTGCCTTTGAAGGTGAAACCACAAACACTTATTATCTCCTAGTTTCCATGTCTCAGGACAGAGGCTCAGCTGGGGGCCTCTGTTCTCACGCTTGCAAGGCTGCAGTCAAGATCAGTTGGGGCTGTGGTTTCTTTTTTCTTTTGTTTTGTTTTTTTGTTTTTTATTTTTTAAAATATAGTTTATTGTCAAATTGGTTTCCATACAACACCCAGTGCTCATCCCAACAAGTACCCTTCTCAATGCCCATCAGCATTTTCTTCTCTCCCCCAGCCCCCATCAACCCTCAGTTTGTTCTCAGTATTTATGAGTGTCTTATGGTTTCCCTCCCTCCCTCTCTGTAACTGTTTTTTCCTCTTCTCCTCACCTGTGGTCTTCCGTTAAGTTTCTCCTGATCCACATATGAGTGAAAACATATGGTATCTGTCTTTCTTTTCCTGACTTATTTCACTCAGCATAACACCCTCGAGTTCCATCCACATTGCTACAAATGACCAGATTTCATTCTTTCTCGTAGCCATGTAGTATTCCATTGTATATATAAACCACATCTTCCTGATCCGTTAGTTGATGGACATTTAGGCTCTATCCATGTTTTGGCTATGTTGAGAGTGCTGCTATGAACATTGGGGTCCATGTGCTCCTATGCATCAGCATTTCTGTATCCCTTGGGTAAATTCCTAGCAGTGCTACTGTTGGGTCTTAGGGGAGTTCTATTGTTAATTTTTTGAGGAACCTCCACACTGTTTGCAGTAGCTGCACCAGTTTGCATTCCCACCAACAGTGTAAGAGGGTGCCCGTTTCTCCACATCCTCACCAGCATCTATAGTCTCTTGATTTGTTCATTTTAGCCACTCTGACCGGTGTGAGGTGGTATCTCAGTGTGGTTTTGATTTGTATTTCCCTGATGATGAGGGACGCTGAGGATCGTCTCATGTGTCAGTTGGCCATCTGGATGTCTTCTTTGGAGAAGTGTCTATTCGTGTCTTCTGCCCATTTCTTCACTGGATTATTTGTTTTTCAGGTGTGGAGTTTGGCGAGTTCCTTATAGATTTTGGATACTAGCCCTTTATCTGATATGTCATTTGCAACTATCTTTTTCTATTCTGTTTGTTGCCTATTAGTTTTGTTTATTGTTTCCTGTGTGTGTGGTTTCATATGAAGACTTGATTAGGGGAGAATCCACTCCAAGCCCGCTCATGTGATTGTTGGCAGGATTCATTCCCTAATGACTTGTTGGACTAATGGCCTTTGTTCCTTACTTTGATGGCCAAAGTTCCTCTGTTCCTTACCATGAGAGCCTCGTCAGGGGTAGGATTGCAACATGGCAGCAGACTGCCTCAAAGTGAGCAAAAGAAGAGAGAGGGTAGTCCAAAATGGAAGCCTCAACCTTTTTAAACATAATTTTATAAGTGATATCATCACTTCATCTTTACCCTATTCTGTTTATTAGACACACTAGGTCCTACAGCACACACCAAGTGGGAGAGGATTATTCAAGTGCTGCCACCTGAGATTCATGGAGACCGATCCTAGAGCCTGAGTGCTTTTAGTTGGGATCTTACTATGACACACAAAGTTGGGAGGAAGTGGAGGATGGATATTGGGTAAGGCAGTTAGCTGTTGTTACATCAAAGAATGGATAAAGAGTACTTACTGAGTGTACAGATAGAAGGAATTGGATTTAAGTCCTAGAACTGCCACTGATGAAATGAATTTATTAGCATCTTTGATCTGTTTCTTCCACAAAAACACAGGATATTGTCCAAATTAAATGAGATAACATAGCGTAAAAGTGTGCTCTGTAAAATCTCAATGAGTATTCTTTTCTTTTACTATGCAGGGGAGCTGGAGCTCGAATCCAGTAAAGGGAGCGTTAGCCCCCAATATAACACAATGCTGCCCAGACACACAAATTATAAGACTGAGAGTTAAGAAACCTAAAATATAGGCTTTTTACTTATTTAGGAATTTCTTTTTGAGTAGGCCATCTCACAATCTAGGCAAATGTAAAGGACCTGTGTAAAGCCGAGCTGAGTCATTTCTCCCATTAGAATACCTGCATCAAAGTATATGCTTCCTTTATCTTTGAAAAAAATACAATTTTTTGTTTGTTTTTACAGATAGACTGTCTTTTTTGCTTGTCTTTGAATTGGATAAAGGTAGCTCAAGACCTTGCTGCAAAGCTAAATTTTTGTCTTTTCTGCTTTTCAACCTTAAATCTAACTTACAGTTTTTATAACTAGATAGGAACCTGATTCCTTATGTGAAATTCCTTTATATTGCTTTCTATGGATTGAATAATCAATCCATCTAGACATAGATGTCTAGAATTTAGCATATTGTTACATAGGATCACTTACCTCATATTATGGCTGTTATATATTTATCCAGTTATTCATTCAACAAATGTATTTTGAGCCCTTGCTTTATGCAAAACACCAAGGAAATTGCTTTTGGTCGGTGGGGGCACAGACATAAAATGTAGTTTTGACGTCAAGGAATTTATAATGTAAAAAGGGAAGTGACACATGAACACAAACAATTATAATAAAAAGTATTTTCTGATAAACATCATAAGACACACTAAAGCTTAAGGGGATTCAGAGAGAGGAAGGGACCACTTCCAGCTTGTGGATTTAGGAAAATCACTCTAGTGTATGGCTGACTCCTGATTAGGGCATTATGTACATTAAGCATTTGAAAGCTTTATCACCTTCTCTGCTTAAGTGCTTGGATGACATAATTAGGAGTTTTGTTTATTATAAATTCAATTGGAATAGAGGCCTTTTAAATAAGAATACTTACCCTGTCTGCCCTAGGAAAAGTAGAAGACTACACATTTGCAGGAAGGACTCAACTCTGCTACGTGTAGGTCTCTTATACTGCCCAGTGGTAATCTGGCCAGTGCCCAAAATGGGGTAATGGAGAACAAGGCAGGAAGAATGGAGAAAGACAAAAGGCACTGAGTAGAAAGAGTGACGTGGATACACTAGGTAGTCACAACTGCATCCAGTGTGACCCTGTAGCAGGGAATGTTGTAAGTTGGTGAGTGCTCTGGAGTCAGAGCTGTGGTTCTGCTGCTTCCTAACTATGGGACCTTGGGCTAGTGGATTTCTTTTTCCTCAGTTTCCTTATTGATGTAAGAAGGATAATACTATCCATCGGGTTGTACTAATTAAATGAGGTAATGCATATGAAGTCTTAGAGGAGTGCCTGGCCCATGGTAGACACTCAATATACAATTGCCACTATTGTTTGAAGTAGGGTGAAATTTCTCGAATGCCAGTCACTCACATTCAAATATAAGTACAAAATGCTTTGGAAAAGCAAATTGATTAACTGTTTTCAGTATTTCATCTCATCATAGAGAACTGAGAATTGAGAATTTTAGTGCATGATAGTAGACGGTGACTCTTCTGATTGGAGTCTGGAGTCCAAGGGGCACTTTAGAAGCTTTGCTGGCACTCTACTTAATAGCTCATCATACTGTGTACTTGTTTCCTTGGGCCACTGCAACAAAGGACCACAAGCTGGGTGGCTTAAAATAACATAAATAGGGGCACCTAGGCAGCTCAGTCGGTTAAGCACCAGACTTCGGCTTGGGTCATGATCTCACAGTTTGTGAGTTTGAGCCTCGCTTTGGGCTTTCTGCTGTTCATCATGGAGCCTGTTTGAGATCCTCTGTTCCCTTCTCTCTCTGCCTGTCCCCTGCTCTCTCTCTCAAAGATAAATAAAGATTTAGAAAACAAAACAACATAAATGTGTTCTCTCACAGTTCTGCAGGTTAGAATTCCAAAATCAAAATGACAGTAGGGCTCCTGCCTCTGAGATTCTGGGTAGACTCCTTTCTTTCCTTTTTCTAGCTTCTGACATTGGCTGTCCATCCCTGGTGTTCCTTGGATTGCACTCACTCTCACTCTAGTCTCTGTCATCACGTGGCCATCTCTTTGTGTGTCTCTATTTTCATGTGTCATTTTTCTTATATAAGTCATATTGGGGTAGGGCTTACCCTATGACTTCATTCTAACTTGATTTACATCTGCAAAGACTTGTTTCTAAGTAAAGTCAGATTCACATTCACAGGTACAGGTACATATCTTTTTGGAGACACAATTCAGCCCATAACACAGTATCTCTTAAAGTTGAGGTTTGCAGCCCTAGAACACATTGGGAGATGTTTTTATGAATTTGTGAATTCAGGAGCTGTAGGGTTCTAATTTGGTGCTCTAACAGTGCTGGCCAGTACAGGCTTTTGGCACATAAACCAGGTTAGCAAGTCACTTTCTCTCCCGGGTCCACTCATTGAGTTTCTTTCCACCTTCCTGAAATGTTGGAACTCCTATAAAAGCAAAGTAATTCCAGAATTATCCAGTGGTGATGGTACCTGCAAGATGACACATTCTTCATTTGTTTTGTTTTCCCCCACCACCATTTTTAATAGAAGAGAAGCTTTGTGCCTTTGGGGGTTTGTGCAAATCTTCAAGTGGTGTAATGGGGATCAAAATGTTTGGGATTTATTGCTGTTTAGGGAGAGCAGTGTATTTTCTATTTAATTCCTTGGGAAGAGTCACACATGGGATCACAGCGGGTTTAGTAAATCATATATCTTGGGGCAGCAACCCAGATGGTGTAAAGCTACTGACCTAGCACAGAAGAGCGGAGGCATGCTGCCGAAGGCATAAAGCTTGGCCGGTTTCTATGGGCTGAGCGGTGGCCGTGTCACGGTCTACCACTTTGCCATTTGTCCCTGTGGATCCTGAAAGCTGCAGATAAAATTTTCAAAGGCTTAGCTGCCTGTAATTTAAGAATGAACTTGGTTAGAAGTCAAATCAAGTTAAAGAAAATGAAAATGTCATTGCACAAGAGAAAAATGGGCACTCTGGTGGAAACGCAGTATTTTAAAAACAGAAGTTTTTGTTTTCCTTTACTTGTTTTTGTTTACTTTTTATCTTAGCTTTTAAGGGAAATACTTTTTGGCTTTAATCTAGTAACATTTGATGGTGGGGGAAAAATAGAAAACAGCTGGGCTGAGACAGATGTAAGAAAGCCATGCTGAAGTGTGATGCATGAAACATGGAAACTCTTACAAAAAGCATTGTCTCTTTGGGAAAAATATGACCAGTTCGAGGAAGATGGGAGGTGTTAATTAACATAATTACCCAAGGCAGAGGCTGATGGAGGACAAGGAGTGGTCATTTCAAATTAGAGAATCAAGAACAGGTAAATCAAAAGATGTGATTTTGATATACATGTGCTGACCTATAATTTAGAAGTTTCTACAGTTCGTTTCTGTAGAATTGTTTTTAAATCAAACTTTCAAAAGAATTTCAGAGAATAGGGCTTTATTGTTACTCTTTTTAGGGTAATAAAAACATCAAGTGGTGTAATGGGGATCAAAATGGTGTAATGGGGATACAGAAAGTTCCCTTTTTGTATGTGTGAATATGTACTTTATGCCATCAAATAATCATCCTAACCATTCCCCTCTTCCTACCTTTGAATCTGTTTATTAACTTCCTTTGAGATAGTTTCTGGATTTGTGTAAAATGTAAAACTGTATTGAAAATATGAGCCCCACTGCTATACTAACTATAGTGACTGAAGGAAGGCATTCCTCAGTGATGTTTTACACAACTTGGGTGTTTGGGCTATTATTATTATTATTATTATGTGCAACAACATAATTAGGAGAAAAGGAAGCCTGATATAAAAAAGTATATATTGGTTAATTCCCACTTATAGAAAGTTCAAACATGGGTAAAACCAACCTATAGTGTTAAAAATAAGAATAGTGGTGTACTTTGGGGAGATGGAGTGATGTGGAGTAGGCACTGTGAGGGCTTCCCAGCTTCTGGCAGTGCTCTGACTCATTAATGGAGGTTGATGACCTGAGAGTGCTCATTCTGTGAAAATTCCTCAAGCTTGAATACTTAATCATTTGTGTACTTTTCTGCTACATTCATGTTACACTTTAAGTTAAAACGATATGTTATAGAACTTAATGGACTTTCAGAACTTGTCTTAAGATAATTTTATCCTAGAGAAGTTTAAATTTTGTAGGCTTGGTAATATATCCTGATGAAAATTTAACCTGATCCTAAGGATGGGAGATTTGGGAATGCTAATGTTTATATTTTGTTTTTTCATAATTGCCTCAAAATTGAGAAATCTTTCTCTGGGATCTGTCCATTGGTGTTCCTTGTAATTAGCAACCTGCTTCTGTTTCTGCAATTATATTTTCAGTCATCATCTAAGTGTATTTAAAGGCCTCAGTGGGGGTCAAAATTAGCTACAATTTATGTTCAATTCAAAACATAGAATTTAGTTCTAAAATTTCTCATTAGCTCACAGTTCATCAACTGGGAATGTATTTATATGTGTATGTGAGTTTTAGGAACCTGAGGATTAGATAAAAGAGAAATAAGAAAATATGGAGGAGGTTTGAAAGAATTCAAGAAGAGTGGGAGTGAGTGGAAATAATGAAGACGCAAGTCTTCTGATGTTCATGTAAAAGCATGGCAATGGAATGTTCTTTTGCCCGGACATATGATCCATCTAGTGAGGCATTTGAATTTAACTCCTGTTGAGTGAATGGATTTAGTTACTCAAATTATAGAAGTCGTGGTGGTTTGAGTTTAGATTTTGTTTTAAAATACTGCTCATTTAAAGTACTTTGGTTGAAGAGGAGTGAGAGGTACAGGCTTCCAGTCATGTAATGAATTGGTCATGGAAATGAAAAGTACAGCATAGGGAATGTAGTCAATGGTATTGTAATAGTGTGGCAAAGTGACAGATGGTAGCTACATTTGTGATGAGTGTGGCATAATATACGGAGTTGTCACATCACCATGGTGTACACTGGAAACGAATGTAAGATTATGTTTCAACTATACTTCAATTAAAAAAAACCCTTGGGTTCTTTGCTAGGTGAGGGGTATAAAATATATAACATAACATAACATAACATAATATAATATGTCTGCGCATCAAGAACTTTTCCTGCCTATCGAGAGCTTGTTTTTTAGTTGGAGAAACAAGGCATTTAGAGTGAAAACATTTAAATGAAGTGCATGTACAAGGTAAGTCATGTAAATACACATAGTAGGAATATTTGACACTGATTGAGCATTGTGTACCAATCAAATGACAACGACTCCTTTCTAATAGAAAAATGCAAAGGACTGGACCAGGTCATCTATAAGGAAAGATTTCCAAATGGGCAATACATATATGGAAATATATTCAGCATTACTAATAATCAAACAATCACAAATTAAAATTTCATCTCTCAGATTGGCAAGTTGAGAAAGAATGATAATAGCTAATGTCGATGATGTTTTAATGAAAGTGGAGTGTCAATTGCTGTAATCTTTTTAGTGGGAAATTAATCAGCCTATATCAAAATTTAATGTTTTTTTTTTTTCCTGAGAGAAAGAGAGAGAGAGAGAGAGAGAGCATGAGACAGCGTGAGCAGGGGAGGGTCAGAGAGAGAGGGAGATACAGAGTCTGAAACAGGCTCCAGGCTCTAAGCTGGCAGTCAGCACAGAGCCCCATACGGGGCATGAACCCACAAACCGTGAGATCATGACCTAAGCTGAAGTTGGACGCTTAACCAACTGAGCCACCCAGGTGCCTCAGCCTGTGTCAAAATTTAAAATGTATGTACTCTATGAGCAGAGGTAGAGGTAGAGCCTGTGGAGCTTGAGGTGGGGAGTAGGTAGTATTTTGTATTTTTTTTTTGGAGGGGGGAAGGTTCTTTTAAGAAAGGATGCTAAAGTTATGAATAAAAAGTGAAGTATGGAAGTAAGTAGTCTTAATGACGGAAAAATAATTTTATGAAATTGGTAAATACCACAAATATCATAATCCATATCTATGTGGCAAACTTGAGTCAATTTAGCTTCAGGACTTGGCTCATAACAGCTTTGCAGCAATTGCCTCAGAATGCATCACTATATATGTCTGTTAACTGCTAACGACCAAAATGTTTTTGTAACTTTTTGCTCCCTCTCCTGCTGATGTCTTGGCCTAAACCTCCATCTTGTCTCTCTCAAATCATTGGCATACCTCCTAACAGTTCTCTATGTTTCACAATTGAACAGAATGTATGTATTATGTTTAATAACATTTTTAGTAATTAACTTCCTGACATTCTTCTGTAATAATTTATTCCTTATATTATTTGGTTAATCTTTGTCTTTTCATATGACACTGATTTTGTGTTATTTTCTACAAAACACAAGAAAGATAATTAAGTTTTCTAGCATGGTAGATGGAAATTTCTTTTTATTAGTAGTAGCTGGGATTCATTAAACTTGAAAGTTCACACACACATGTATTTGCTATTTGTAGTACTGCTATATGTTTGTTGTATTTATAACTGAATATGCCCACATTACTGAATATATTCCAGACAGAGGATTTCTTCCATTTAGTCTAGGCACTGATGAAAACTGAAGTGAATCCTTTGCTCACAATTTGAGACACCTGATGATTGGAAGAATTTTCTACATATTAGTTTCTGGTTCTATAATTTCTTTCTTTCTTTCTCTTTAAATGTTTATTTATTTTTAGAGACAGAGAGAGAGAGAGAGCGAGAGAGAGAGCGCGCACAAGTGGGGTAGGGGCAGAGAGAGAGAGAGGGAGAGAGAGAATCCCAGGTAGGCTTCACACTCTGGGCAGAGCCTGACCTGGGGCTTGATCTCACGACCATGAGATAATCATCTGAGCCGATACCAAGAGTGGGATACTTAAGTGACTGAACCACCCAGGTGCCCGAGGTTTTATACATTTCAAATCCTGTTTCCCCTCCACTACCCACATACTTCTGCTGCCACGTTTGGCAAGAGGCATTCTTATGCCATGACCTTTGGAGAGTGAGTTGGGATATTCCTGGCCATTTCTAGTCTAGAATAGCTATCACTATCTTTGGAAGTGGCCTCAAAGTCCATATATAAACTGAAGTAAACTAAAGTAGAATTCCCAACTCAGTTTGCCCTTATTGCAATCCAAACGGGCCCTTGGCTGTTCCAGAGCCGCTCAGTACAAGGGGAAGCAGGACGAAAGGGAAACTGGAGTGGAAGTCAACAGTAGTCAGAACAGATGCCGTTGAAGATCTTATTTTTACAAATTTTATAAAAACATATGGTCATGTGAATATAATTTGAGGACCCTTTTTATGTCTTGGAAGAAGTTCTAGTAAATGATGGACCCTGAAGATTACACTTTCTTAGGGACTTAATATGCATATGGCCAGTGAGTGCACTTTTCAAGAATTTATCCTAAGTAAAGTTTGTACTAAGAATCAGTGATAGAAAATAATTGTTAAGTTCTTCTTATGTACCAGACACTTTGTTAAGACTTCATTTTGCCAGTTAATCTTTGACAAAGCAGGAAAGAATATCCAATGGAAAAAAGACAGCCTTTTTAACAGATGGTGTTGGGAGAACTGGACAGCAACATGCAGAAGAATGAAACTAGATCATTTTCTCACACCATGCACAAAAATAAACTCAAAATGGATAAAGGACCTGAACATGAGACAGGAAACTGTCAATTCCCTAGAGGAGAAAGCAGGAAACAACCTCCTTGACCTCCACCGCAGCAACTTCTTACTTTACACATCCCCAAAAGCAAGGGAATCAAGAGCAAAAATAAACTGTTGAGACCTCATCAAGATTAAAAGCTTCTGCATAGCAAAGGAAACAACCCACAAAACTAATGGGCAACCAACGGAATGGGAAAAGATAGTTGCAAATGACATACCAGATAAAGGGTTAATATCCAGAATCTATAAGGAACTCACCAAACTCCACACCCAAAAAACAAACAACCCAGTGAAGAAATGGGCAGAAGATATGAACAGACACTTCTCCAAAGAGGACATCCAGATGGCCAACAGACACATGCAACGATGCTCAGCATCGCTCCTCATCAGGGAAATACAAATCAAAACCACACTGAGATACCACCTCACACCAGTCAGAGTAGCTAAAATGAGCAAATCAGAGAACTCTAGATGCTGGCGAGGATGTGGAGAAACCGGCACTCTCCTACACTGTTGGTGGGAATGTAAACTGGTGCAGCCCCTCTGGAAAACAGTGTGGAGGTTCCTCAGGAAACTAACAATAGAACTCCCCTATGACCCAGCAATAGCACTGCTAGGAATTTACCCAAGGGATACAGAAATGCTGATGCATAGGATCACATGTACCCCAATGTTCATAGCAGCACTCTCCACAATAGCCAAAACATGGAAAGAGCCTAAGTGTCCATCCACGGACGAATGGATCAAGAAGATGTGGTTTATCTATACCATGGAATCCTACATGGAAATGAGAAACAATGAAATCTGGCCATGTGTAGCAACATGGATGGACCTTGAGGGTGTTATGCTGAGCGAATAAAGTCAGGCAGAGAAGGACAAATATCATATTTTTGCACGTATAGGAGGATTAGGAGGAACTTAACTGAGAAACAAGGGGGAGAAAAAGGGGGGAAATGGTGGGGGAAAGGGGGAGAGGCAAACCATGAGAGATTCTTGAATGCTGACAAAAACTGAGGACTGATGGATGTCGGGGGGAGGGAGGGATGAGCATGGAGGAGGGCACTTGGGATGAGCACTGGGTGTTATGTGGAAACTAATTTGACAATAAACTATTTGTAAAAAAAAAAAGACTTCATTTTGATTTTTTATGAGTATTTTGACCACTTTATTAAAAAATGATATGTCTCTTTAATTTTTTATTTAAAAAAAAATTTTTTTTTTAATGTTTTATTTATTTCTAGGAGAGAGAGAGAGAGACAGCGCGAGCAGGGGAGGGTCAGAGAGAGAGGGAGTCACAGACTGAAACAGGCTCCAGGCTCCGAGCTGGCTGTCAGCACAGAGCCCGACGCGGGGCTCGAACCCACGAACCACGAGATCATGACCTAAGCGAAAGTCGGACGCTTAGCCGACTAAGCCACCCAGGCGCCCCTATTTTTTAAAAATATTTTTATTTATTTCTAGGAGAGAGAGAGACAGCATGGGCAGGGGAGGGCCAGAGAGAGAGGGAGACACAGACTCCGAAATAGGCTCCAGGCTCTGAGCTGGCAGTCAGCACAGAGCCTGATGCGGGGCTCGAACTCAGGAACCGCGAGATCATGACCTAAGGGAAAGTCGGGTGCTTAACTGACTAAGCCACCCTGACGCCCATCTTTTTTAAAAATTCCAGAGAATAATACCAGGACTTAAAGGATTTGAATGTAGACAATGTTGAAGTTATGATCATTTTTGCTTTACCCTTTCACTTTATCTTGTGTATGAACCTGTTCATTAGATTTGTGTACCAACTATTTATTGAATGCTAAGTTCTAGGCCTTCAAATCTCTGCCTTTATGAAGGTTATATAAATAAATCAACAGATAAGATGAATAAGTAAAGTCTCTAGTATGTTACATAGCTTTAAGTACTAAAGACAAACAGTTTAGGAGGCAAGGAGGTAAAAATGTACTTGTATTGGGGGTAAAGATTGGTATTTAAATGAATAAATGCACAGGGAAGGTGATATTTGAGTAAAGACTTAAAGGAATTAGGCAGCTTTGTGGGGCATAGTAAGGATTTTGGCTTCTTCTTGGATTCCATGGAAAGCATTTGGAACATGCTGAGGAATAACATCATCTTATTTTTGAAAGTATCTCTCTGGCTGCTGGGTTGAGAATAAAAGAGGTCAAGGGAAGAATAGGGAGATGGGTTAGCAGGAATTCTAGGGATCTGGCAGGGAGTCATGGAGATGTGGTCTAGGGAGGCAGTATTGTAGATGGTGAGATGAAGCCAGATTTTGTGTTTGGTCTTTAATAGTAAAATAAGCCTCCGAGGGGGGGATTCTAAGTCTGTCATTGCACAGTTCTTAAGAGCCAGCTTCAGGGGCGCCTGGGTGGCTTAGTCGGTTAAGCGTCCGACTTTCGCTTGGGTCATGATCTCATGATTTGTGGGTTTGGGCCCCGTGTCGGGCTCTGTGCTGGCTGCCAGCTCAGAGCCTGGAGCCTGTTTCAGTCTGTGGCTCCCTCTCTTTCTCTGGCTCTCCCCTGCTCACACTGTCTCTCTCTCTCTCTCTTAGAAATAAATGAAACATTGAAAAAAAAAAAGAAAAAAAAAAGAGCCAGCTTCAGACTCCAGTGTCAGACTGACTTCAGGTTCTGCCACTCAGGATGATTTAGAGGGACTTTTGTGCACGTCTCATGGTTATTTCTTTCTTTAGAACTGGAAGGACAAAAATAAATGTTTTAAGATTTAATTGCAGGGAGATAGATCTAATTGCCGGGAGATAGATTCAAATTGTGCATGCTCTGTCTTCTAGTCAATTGTTATTAAAGGTTTAACATTAGATTAATTAAAGATTAAAGGTATGGGGTGATGTCAGGATGAGGTCTTGTTTGTTCATTTAAGGTTTTAAAGGTTATTTTATTTTGAGAGAGAGAGAGACAGTGTAAGTGAGGAGGGATAGAAAGAGAGAGGGAGAAGGAGAGAATCCTAAGCAGGGAGAGAATCCTAAGCAGCTCTGCACTATCAGCATAGAGTCTGATGTAGGACTCAAACCCATGAACCATGAGATCATGACCCAAAACAAAATCAAGAGTTGGATACAGTTGACTGAGCCGCCTGGGTACCCCTGGAATTTTTATATTGTAGCCACTGCAGTTGCTTGTTTAATATTTAAATAAGAGGCAAAAAGACATGAAGAGACAGAAAAAAAATGCCCTTCAAACCCTGGAATCTAGGAAAACTGTAAACTTGAATATTCATCATGTCGTAGGATCTTCTTACATATTTTAATGCCTAGATCCAATTAGGATGATAGTAAAGAAAAGCCACAGTGATCCAAATAGATGATGTGCTTTTCCTTGACATATACCGCTGGAAAAGGCAATATGCTCTCTATAAAATTATTTTAGTGTTATGTTACACTAGGTCTTTTACCGAATGACATTAGAATGAATTGCCATTTAAGGTAACAGGATGACCTTTCCTGGAGTTCTTTAAAAATAGGATAAACACCGGCATAGCTGCGATGTTTTGATTTAGGTCAACAGAGGTCAGATTACTTGACAGACTGGAGGCCCTTTGATTTAGTAAGATGAATTCACACAGAATTCAAAAATCTTTGCAAAATATACTTGTCTAACATGGAGGCAGCAGGCTCTGAACCAAGGGAATTGCAGACTTGCAGACGTCTTTAGCAGACTGCAAGAAAGGTTTTGAAGTGCATTTTCCTTTTTTTAAAAGTTGTCATTGTCAGTCTGAAAAACAAATAAATAAAATAAGTATCCCAAGACTCCGAGTATTTATTTATTTATTTATGTTGCTGCTGGTGGTGTTAAAGAATGCTTAAAAAAAACATGCTTTCAACCATAGTTCTCCTGAAAATAACATAGTTTTACATGACACATAGATTTATAAAAATTACATGTTACTGTGTTTCTGGAAGAAGAATGATGGGCTATTTTTTTTTTAAAGAAAGAAATTGAAGCAGCTTTTGTGTGGAAATACATAGGTGGTATTGAAATAGAAGTAAGACTTTAAGGGCTCTGGGGGTCCTAAGGTCTGCTTTCACTCAGCCTCTTAATAGTTATGTGATGTTTCAGAGCTCACTTTCATACTACCATTGTGTCTCGTTTTCTTTTATCTTCCCATGTCGCTCAGGCCCCCTTTTGGGGGTCAGGGATTCCTTTGAGAATCTGAAGGCAGCCGTGGAACCTCTCCGGTCACAAATGCACATACATTCATAGCAGATTTTCATGTAAATTCAGGGGTGTTTCACGGTTTCTAGGAACCATCTGTGGACCTTAACCAAGTGTGAGTGAATTAGAATGTGTCAGTAAGAAGATGGGGCTACAAAATATGCCATGTGAGCAATGGTTAGAGCATCACAGTGTGATTAGCTAGAGAAAGAAAAGCTTAGGAGACAGGCCAACAATGGGCAATCACACGTATTTGAGGAGCTGTCATGTGGAAGGAATATGTTCATTCTGGATTGCTTGTTAGAGAGAAGCAGTCCGATACTGTAGCCACTGGCCACATGTGGCCATTTAAATTAAATTAAAATAGGACAAAAATTAAATGAAATAAAAAATTCAACTCTCCAGTCATGGCAGCTACATTTCAAGGGAGTGGTGGCCACAGGTGGAGAGTGGCTACTGAATTGAGCAGTGCAGATCCAGAACATTTCAACATTGCAGAAAGATGTTTTGGACAGAGCTGCTCACATTTTAAACTCTAAACAGAGTGGATTATGGAAAGGCAAAAACATTCTATCAGTTTAACTCTCCAGTGCCTGTTGAACTGGCTGCCTCCAAGAACGGTGAGCTTCCTGTCACTTGACTCATCTAGAGACTAGATTATTACCTATTTCGAATGATGTAGAAGACTCCCACTCAGAACGTTAAAGTATTTAGATGGGAAGAGAACTCAGTGATCCACCATTTTTTTTTTTTTTTTTTTACTAAAGATGAAAAATGAACTCAGACCAAGTGATTTGGCTCAAGGACCCACGACTGGTTGACAGTAGAGGCTAGGTGTCCTCATGCATCCCAGTTCAGTGTTTTTGTTTGTTTGTTTCTGTTTGTTTTCAGTCCACTTACTAGCTAATGTTGCAACAACAAGGTCTTCACGGATGTTGTTGACCAATGCATTTCTAATTTTGTAACCCAACTTTTTTGCTGTTCTTTCTCAGTACTCTGCAATGAAAACTGCAGTGCAGCCAAGCTCAACGGAACACACCCTCGTATCGTATTGGTTGTGTGGGAGCCTGTTCTCCTCATTACCGCTTTCCAGTCTTTGCCATTGCTCTGCCCTTTATCAAAGTGACATTTCTTCACACCCTTAATCTGACTTGTTTCCTAATTTCTGCCCAATCCCCAGAGTGCTTCAACATATGCCATTCCTTTTCTTTGCTGAGCCACCTTATTACAATATACTCAAACATGTACACTCTTTATGACTATTCCATTTTGTTTTGCCACTCTGATTAGCTTCTTAAAGGCTGAGGTTCCTGGTTTTGTGTGCATGTGGTTTTTCTGTCTCTAACTGGAATATAAGTTCCCTGAGAGCCGGGACCATAGCTCTCTTCGTTACCATATCACTACTGTTCAGTACATGGCCTACTACTATCATAGTAGGTGCTTAATAAATATTTGTTGAGTGTATGAATTTTAATCTTCCAGACTACCTGGTCCTGTGCTGTGTTTGTCAGGAGTTTTCAATAAATATTCCCCAGCTAGACATTTATGTTCTCTAATAAAAATAGATATTAAAATATGAGTATGGAAAGAATATAAGGAGCTCTAACATATAAAGAGCTTGGAAGTCCTCACTCCCATCCTTACTATTCTGGACTGAGGTCAGTGACTTTTCTCGGACCCATCAGTAGTCGCAGGACAAATGCAGCTGAAATCTGGAGAAATGCAAATCTAGACGGTCACAAATAAGATTTGCTTGCCCGAGGCTGACTTAGAGAGAGCCACAGCCTGGGAGGATCACTTAAATAGTGATTTTGATGAGTTGCTGGAGGCTGAGTGTAGTTTAGCTTGAGAGTGAGAAATTCCTGGTCACTGAGATTTCAGAGAGGTCTCACACCTACATGGATTTTGTTTCTAGAAATCTCATCAAGGTCTCACAGTGAAGAGCCAAGAAGGACGGTCTCTTGGCTCTGACAAAGGGAGGGAAAAAATAACCATTGTGAAATACTCCCAGAGCATTCTCTAACATAAAGGGCTGCTCTCCAGGGGACATGACTTTACCAGTTTTATACCACCTGGTGAAAGGACATTTCTCTGACTCAAGCCCTTGCTAGCGTTTTTGTATCCGCTGAGGGAGAAGGAAGAAAAAGCTAAGCAACGCTTGTAAAGGTCACAGCACAGCAGCACAAGCCCACCGAAAGAGATTTAATCATGAGATTATGGAATACTCCCTCTTTCCCACCATTTACCTCCATGCCAACAGAGCTTTCCTGTAACAGTAGGTTACAACTGAAAGAGCTACAGAATGCACACTTTACCCAAGGAGGGGTTCCTAGGAAAGTCCAAAGATAATAGGAGAGAGAACCTAAGGACCCTACAGGAATTTTAAGCTTCTAGCACCTGTATTTACAGCAAACATTCAACAGTATGGCTCCTAGCCAGGGTAACATAAAAGTCTTATTTACCTCAATTCCTATTCTCTGATATATCATGCCTGGCTTTCAACAAACAATTATAAGCCATGCTGAAAGGCAAGGAGAAACACAGTCTAAAGAGACAAAAGCATCAGAACCAGACTTAGATGTGACACAGATTCTGGAATGATCAGACAGGGAATTTAAAATAGCTGTGATTCATAGGTTAAGGATTAATTTGTCTACAAATGCATGTTGTGTACAACATGAAAGAACAGATGGGTAATATAAGCAATACAAATACCATAAAATCTATATACCTAAGCATATGATATTCAAACTGCAGAAACCAAAGACCAAGAGAATATCTCGAAAGAAACCATAGATCCCCAGGATTGGGACAGGGGGACTTTACCTTTAGAAGAAGAAAAGTAAGAATTACAGAGGACCTATCACCAGAAACCACACAAGGGGAGTGAAATATTTAAAATATGAGAAGAAAAAAACTCCCTACCAACCTTGAATTCTAGATCCAGAGATACTTTCCTTTAAAAGCAAATGAGAAATATTTTCCCAGATAAGCAAAACTGAGGGACTTTACCAGTACAGCAGCCCTTCATGAAATGTTAAAAGGAAGTTTTCAGAGAAAAGGAAAACAATATCATTTGTAAACTTGAATATGCATAGAGAAGTGTCTCAGAAAAGGAAATAATGAAGGTAAAATAAAACATTTGTTATTGGGTAGCTCAGTTGGTTAAGCATCTGACTCTTAATTTTGGCTCAGGTCATGATCTCACGGTTTGTGGATTTGTACCCCATTTTGGGCTCTGTACCGACAGCAAGGAGCCTACTTAGGATTCTCTCTCCGTCCCTCTCCCACACCCTCTCTCTCAAAAAAAGACCCTGTTTCTTGTTTTAAGAAAATCTTTTGTTACTAAAAGTTGAGAAAACAATTTAATACTAGTAATGATGTATTAGATGGTCACAGCATATGGAGAAGTGAAAGGAATAGCAACGGTGTCATAGGGACAGGAGGTGATATGACAGTACTTTATAATAAGGTCCAGACACTGCACATGGAATGGTGTGGAGTTACTTAAAGGTAGCCTTGGATTAGTTTAAAATGTGCATTGCATACTCTGGCAACCACTAAAAAAAATGTTTAATTGATATGCTGGGAGAGAGAGGCAATAAAATAGTATTATATAAAATGCTTATTAAAATAATAGAAGTCGGGGGCACCTGGATGGTTCAGTTGGTTAAGTGTCAGACTTCAGCTTAGGCCATGCATAATCTTTTGGTTCATGAGTTCAAGCCCCACGTCGGGCTCTGTGCTGACAGCTCAGAGGCTGGAGCGTGATTCAGATTCTGTGTCCCTCTCTCTCTTTACCCCTCCCTGGCTCTATCTCTCTCTCTCTCTTAAAAATAAACATTAAAAAACTAAAAAAAAAAAAAAAAAATAGAAGGCAGAATAAGGGGGGGTGGAACAAAAAGAAAAATATATAATGAATAAAAACAGACAAAAACATGGCAGGTATTAATTCAAGTATTATCAACTTTAAATGTTGAATGTCACAGTATACCAATTATCCAATTAAAAGATAGAGATTATCAGAGTAGATTATAAAAAAATAAAGACCCACTGTCTGTTGTCTAAAAGAAACAAAGATGTCTTCCAGCAGATGAATGGATAACAAACTGTGGCACAGCCATACAAAAAAATAAAATAATGGGGAAAAAGAGACAATCTCCCCTGCAAAATTCCAAATATTTACGTAGAGACTTTACCCTCAAGAAGGTGGAACATAACTCCTCACTCCTTAAGGGTAGGCTGTGCATAGTGACTTTGTTCCAAAGAGTGTATTATGGAAAGGAAGAAATAGTAGCTTTATAGAGGTTGTAGTAGTTAGTATCATACCGTAGCCAGGCAGTAGTGACTGACAGTAGCAGTGATAAGTGGTGTTGGTATTATGTACTCCTGACATGATGTGATGAAAACACGCCTTACCTTATGGTCTTCCCTAAACCCATAACTCCCATCTTAGCATCAGGCAAATCTCAGTGGAGTGGCATTATGTACAAAAACAAGGAAAGTCTAAGAAATTGTTAGAGCCAAGAGGAGTCTGAGATATGACAACCAAATGAAATGTATTATCTTGGATGGAATCCTGGAACAGGAAAGGGTAATAGGCAAAAACAAAGAACTTCTGAATAAAGTAGGGACTTTAGTTAATAATAATGTATCAATATTGGTTCATTAATTATAGCTAATACACAGGTAGGATGATAATCATCTGGGGTTACAGAAACTCACTATCTTCACAATTCTTCTGTAATTCCAAACTGTTCTAAAAATACATTTTAGCTTTAAAAAATCAATGCAAGTATACATACACGCTTCGTTTGTAGAACTCTTACCCACGGCCATTTGTTCCACTTCAAGAGTTTCTGCTGATAAAACTCTTGGTATTTATGATATTCAGTTTATTTCTGGAATACAGCAATTCTTTTATTTTCCCTTACAAACATTTGCAAGGACAAAATAGTCTTTCAGCTGTTAAAATCCCATGTCTTCCAAACGTTTTTTGGTGTTCATGTTATTCATCATCACTACACGGCTTACTATTTAGGGACAAAATATGTAGAGTCACAAATGAAAAGTAAAGTCTATCTCTTTCATCTATTCCTTATTTTATCATCACATTACGAAGTGCCAGGATGGAGAAGGTGCTGCTTTGAGCGCAGACCATGTGACAGAAGCTGCATTTTGCCATGGTGTCACCCAAACTCTAGGGAGTCCTGTTATTCAGAAGTCTCCCTGGTTCATTCATGCATTAAGAGGATGAGCCTTGCCACTTTCTCATCCTGACAGAGGAGAATGTTGCCATGACAGCTGTTCGGAGAGTAAAGATGCTGTAAAGAGCATCCGTGATGAAAAGAGAAAACAGTCTAGCTTCTTGGATCTCACTGATGATGCATGGAATAGCATGCGTGGATTCTAAAAATGCACCCTGAAAATTTGTGAACTTCATTTTAGGCATAATATTTTATGGATGCACGTGTACACATACACACATAGTTGATTTTTCAGTAGCCGAAAGCAACATGCAGAAAAATTAAATTTCAGTTAAAACCACCCATAGAGTTTCTCCTCCATCACTACAGTGTAGCTACCATACTGAAGATTTAGAACATTTGTTTGTTTTATAAATGATTTATTTTAAGGGAACACTTTTCCAAGGGGAGAGATTATTTTTGTTGTTGTTGTTAAAATACCATTGTTCTTCCAAATCTGAAAAGATGTTAGGACATAATCAGAGAGCTAAGTAGGACTCATTTCTTTTGTCCCCAAGAGAAGGCTACATTGTCTTTATCTAGATACATTGAAGGGATATTTACTGATTAAAAGATATGATATCTTGCATTTACTTCAAATAATAAAAGGGAATGGGGGAAGTGGCTAGGGCTATAGGCAACCCAAGATTGCCATGAGTTGGTTATAGAATGATGTTATGGGCTGAATTGTGTCCCGCTCAAATTCATATGTACGTCACAATATCACTATATTTGGAGATAGGAACCTTTGAATAAGTGATTAAGTTAAAACGAGGCCATTAAGGTAAGCCCTAATCCAGTTTAACTGGTGTTTTTATAAGAAGAGGTAATTTGGGCATACAAAGAAACACCAGAGATGTGCACACAAAGGAAGGACCGTATGCGGGCATAGGAAGAAGGTGCCCATGTACAAGCCAAGGAGAGGCCTCAGAAGATGTCATGCCAACTGACACTTTGATCTTGAATTTCTAGCCTCCAGTATTGTTTAAGTCACTGAGTCTGTGGTATTTTGTGATGGCAGCTGTGATTATCAGAGCACATGTTCTCTGCTCCCTGGCCCTTACAGAGTAGAAGGGAAGACAGATGAGTAACCATGCAATAACAGTATAGTACAGCAGGTGTTAAAGGGGAAGTGTTAAAGGGGCTTTGGGAGCCCAGTGATGGGTGACAAACCAGAACTGGGGGATCAGGGAAGACTTGCTGAAAGTAGGTAAAAGTGAGCCTGATGTAAAGGGCAGTAGGAGAGAATTTTAGGTAGAACAGCATTGCAGATGCCTGGATATGGGAAAATGGCATATTTGGGAAATCAAAAGTAGTTCAAAAGGGATGAAGTCTAGGGTGTGTTGTGGATGAACGAGAGGTAAGATTTGGCCTCAGTGTACTAAGCTTTTATCTAACAAACAAGAACACAGGTGCGCACACACACGTACACTCTCATTTTGTTTTAATGTCAGTCAGTCTCTCTCCTTTAGCATGTAAGCTCCACGATCCTTTTTGCCTCTTGCTCACTGTTATATTGTCACTAACCAGAATGGTACTTGGCACATAAAAGGTGTTTAGCAAAACAAAACTTCTAAATAAGTGAATGAAAATCATGATTTGGTCTTTTAAAAAATCACTTTGGCAGCACAGTGAAGAATGTGTGTGGCCCCAAGCAGGGGTAACAGGAGGCTGTGTGAATGGTTCTGTCAAAATGGATGGAGGAGGTGTGGCCAGAGGATAGCTTGATAGGGGACTTACTTGAGGGGTGAACCAGGAGAGCTTAAAATTTGACAGGTCTTAGGACTTGAAGGGATAAGAGGGCAGTCCAAGGTCACTCCCACACTGCTGCCTTAGGCACTGAAAGACAGGGCCATTTCCTGAGGCAGGAAACAGAGGAAGAAAAGTAGACTGGGGGGCAGGTTGTTTGGAGGTACTGAGTTCAGGTTCTGTGTCTAGCTTTAAGTAGCAGAATGACATCGATATCAATGTGTGTGCTTGCTTGTGGCTGCAGAGGAGGACTCTCTGCGCTGGATGTACAGTTAGAATCTGCAACTTAGGGGTCAAACTGAAGCCACGGACATGGATGCAGTTATTTCAGAAGACTGTATAGACACTGAAGAGAAGAAGGCAGAGTATTGTAAGTGAAATGGGAAGAGGAGTGAAATGGGAACAAAATCAAAGCAAGCAGTGAGAAGCTTAGTGCTCTTTCCATTCAGTGAAATCTTTGTTATGTTTGTTGTTACTTTATTTATTTCTCAAATCCTTAGTTTTGAAAGAGAGAGCAAGCGAGCGAGCAAGCAGGGGAGGAACAGAGACAGAGGGAGACACAGAATCTGAAGCAGGCTCCAGGCTCTGAGCGGTCAGCATAGAACCCTATGTAGGGCTTGAACTCATGAACCATGAGTTCATGACCTGAGGTGGAGTCATATGCTTAGCTGACTGAGCCACCGGGTGCCCCTGTTCGCTGTCATCTTATAGAACTTTAAAAAGAATGCATAGTCCAGATTCTAGCTCTGAAGGTACAATCTTGATAAGTTCCTTCACTACTTCATGCCTTACTGTTCTTCATTTATGGAATAAGTCCAAGTTTTATACCTACCCCATCATGGGTTGTTGGGAGGATAGATATGTTTATAGCCTCTGTCATATAGTGTGTTCTCAATAATTGTTAGCTCTTATCAATATCATTTTTAATTATATGATTATGTTTCCACTTTGAAACATCAGTGCCTATCACTTCTAAGATTGAGCACAGAAGATTTCTCTAGGTGGATTGTTGTCTAGGTAGGGTGTGATGGAGCACTCCTTTATGTGATGTTTGCGGATAAGTGTGTATGTGAATAATTATTAAAATGCGCAGTCTTTCTACCAACTACTGATCGAAAGTGTGAGCTAAATGATATAAAATTTAAGCAACATTGACTAAAATACAGACTCCAGAATAAAAGTAAGTGTGTGATTGACTAAATCTTATTCACTGCTGTTTAATCTGGGTCTTACTGTTTTCTTCTTTTTTGTTTTCAGATGGACCTTTCTGTTAGTACCTTGAATATCTGAAAGTCCCAGAACCCTGAACATTTATGGCCTCATTAAAGTGTGTGTTTGCAGGTTTAAAAAAAAATCTGTTGTCTTCTTCAGTCGACAGCTCCTAGGGGGCACTTGGTTCCTACTGTTTCTTGCTTGTTTTCTGTAGAGAAGCGGCTTTCAGTCTCTAATATCATGCTCTGGTCTAAAAGGCACTCTTTAGCTATAAGAAAAGCACATTACTAAGGACTCATGCTTGAGCTCACTGTAAAATGCTCTCCTATGACTTATCTTTTCATGATCAGAGAAGTCCTCCTCACCTGGCCCATTTTTCTTCTCTTAATTCCATAAGTCCAGTGTGAAAGTTCCTTTGCATAAAATTGTTTACGATAATACATTAATCCTGTTAGGAGGTTTCTTATATTTCAAAAACTTGCCTCTCTTGAAGATTTCCTTTTATTACTGAAGGGATAGACTGTTTCGCCCTAAATTTTAAAACTGTTGGTTAGCTTTGGCTATGCTTGCATCACCAGTTCCAGAGCCGTGGCAAAAATAGTTATTTTAATATCTGAAAAGGAGGAGGGGAAATAAAACTATAAATATATATGTACCACGTGAACAAGGTTGACCTCAAGGGGAGGCTCTTAGGCAGGACTGGCCTATTTATGGGTGACCTTTCTGCATCAAAATATCATTCTTCACATGACTGGGCTATTTTCTACAATATTTATATGGTAATTCTGTATAAAAATGTACCCTTTTGAAATACATTAAACAAACATCATTTTAAAAAAAGAAATATATTCATTCACTTGGTTATTATTCATTCATTAATCAGTTATTATTTCGTGGAAGCCAGGCAGTAATGGCCTTTTCTTAGCCTGTAGTAGTGAATAGAATAGACATGGTACCTACTCTCATGGAACTTAGCATTGAGTGGGGGACACAGACACTAAAAACTAACTGTATAAGTTTTCAATAAGTACTTGATGAACAAATGAGTTTTTAAAAAATTGGGATTGAGGGTGTTCCCGAGAAAGGAGAAGACAGGTAATTTTTTTCCTAACCCTTCTGAACCTCCTGAACTCCTTACCTTCTACAACTCAGTCTTCATCAGTGTTAGCTGGTAATATAGGTAAAACAGCTTTGTAGTTTCCCCTTAAACTTCACTTCTCTAACATTGTGTCTGTGGGACAATACATACGAATTCCAAATAAAACTTGAAGCAGTCATTTGGAATGCTTCATATTTGTAAGTGGGGCTTGCTTTTTTTTTTTTTTCCTGTGTAAAGTCATTTATCCTTTTTCCTTCCAGATTCCCTGCCTCTTCCTTCTCCCTAATCTTGCTTCTTCTAAAAGAGCAGTAACTCCCTCCCTCCCCTGTGAGGCGAGCATCTGAAAAAAAGAGAAATTAGGAAGTGACTGAGGTTGGGGGTTAATGGGAAGGGCTGCAAAGAGCAAAATTCCATTGCTCTTTCTATAAATGTATGGCTATTTCATGGCCTGCTGAAAAATAATACAAATTTGAACATACTTAAGGGGAAATTGTTTTATAAATGTTTATTTATTTTGAGAGAGAGAGAGGGAGCGTGAGCAGGGGAGGGGCAGAGAGAGAGAGAATCCCAAGCAGGCTCCTCACTGTCAGCCCAGAGCCCGGCACGGGGCTTCATCTCACAAACCGTGAGATCATGACCCGAGCTGAAACCAAGAGTCAGATGCTGAACCGACTCAGCCACCCAGGTGCCCCTAGGGAGATTATTTTAAAAATATTTTCAGCATGAATTAGACTCTGAACTAGTGCAGCACTTCATTTTTCATTAGCAGCATCTGGCACTGTTTTGTTGCTTGTGTCTTTGGACACTCCCTTGCCTTGATGTTCCTGGCAGCAGACACTCCTGGTGTTCCTCCTCGTTCTGTGAGTGCTCCTTCTCAGGCTCCGTTGCTGACCCATCTTCATCCACATCTTCAGGCAGAGTTACTGAAAGCCCTCATTTCATCACACCGTATATCAGGGTTTCTCAGCCTTGGCACTACTGACATTTTCGTCTAGGGTACCTTTATCGTGGGTGCTTATTGGGTGCGTTGGGGTGTTGAGCAGCAACCCTGTCTTCACTAGATGCCCCATTTGTGACAACTAAAACCGTCTTCAAACATTTTCAAATATCTCTTGAGGAGCAAACTAATAACTCCGCTAACTCTGGTTGAGAACCACTGCTGTATGTTCTTTCCCTAAGCAGCCCCACCAACACACTTGGTTCAGTTATGAGCAACGTGTTAATCATGCTCATTATAGAACCTCAGTTCAGACCTTGTGTCTGAGCTCCAGTGACTACATGTCTTTTCAGATATACCAGAGAGACTGCAGAGCTGAAAGTAAAAAATGCTGATCTTCTTGGTAAGATCACTTCTCTCTTGGTGTTTCCTATCTCATGGTAAGGTAGTACCATCCACCCGTCTCCTTTATTTTCTGTTTCAAGCCAGTCAATAAGAGTTGTTGTTTTTGCATTTCAACTCTACCCTAGGTCCATTCCCTTGTCTCCATAATTACCATCCCACTGCTACACATCAAGACACCATCATCTATTGCCCAGACCACTGACAAGGCTCAACTCTGGACTCCAGGACTTTCTAACTCCCTTCCACCCATCCTCTGTATTACTCAGAGGATAGAGTAAGAGGAAGACAATAAATTTGAGTAAGTCACTTATATGTGCTTTCACCTGCTTTCAGGTTGAGGACCCAAATCTCTAATAACACTAGGTGGTTTGTGTGGTCTGGCCCCTGCCCACCTTCCCTCCATTCTCTGAAAATACCATGTATCTTCCCATTGCTATGTCTCTGCATGTGACTATAATATTCTCAGACAGCTCCCCCTTAACCCCATCATTCTAACTAATTCCTAATCTTAGGAGTACATATTTTTGCTCCTTTCATCAGTTTCTTTTTCTTTACTTTTGGTATATTTCTAATATTCAGAAATTCGAATATGACATGAATGAATGTGACAACCTGACAACATGAATGTCTTATGTTACATCCTTTTCTAAAAAGGGGAAAAATATATTTATAGAGATACGAAACTAGAACAAAAAATAAGAAAGTGGAGATTGAATTATATACAAACATACACATATAGACACGTATAGAGTTGACCCTTGAACCACATGGCAATTTTGGGGGCTGACCCCCCATGCAGTCAAAAATTTGCATATAAGTTATGGTTTCCCCAGAATGTAACTACTAATAGCCTACTGTTGACCAGAAGCCTTATTGATAACGAAGTCAGGTAACACATATTTTATATGATGTATGTATTATATAAAACAATAGAGTAAACTAAAGAAAAAATATTAAAGAAAATAATAACGAAGAGAAAATGCATTTATAGTACTATATACCTATATGTGTATACATAGTTATAAAATCGGCATTTAAGTGGACCTGTGCAGTTCAAACCCATATTGTTGATGGGTCAACTGTATTTGGAACTAGTTTAAAAAGTGGTGATTGTTGTTTATCACTTGTTGGTGTGTTTTCTGTTTTTTTTTTTTTTGGTATTTATTTATTTTTGTTAAATATTAAGATGTTTGAAAAAATGCTCTGGCAAGGAAATGTGCTATATCATAAAGATTCAAAGGGAGATAATTTGCGGCTACTGAGCCAGAAATGTGTGTGAGTCATAAATTAAACCTGACAAACCTGTCATAAAATGTAAGTTTTAATAGAAGCATAATCTGCGCTTTCATGACTGTGTCAGAATCAATAATACATCATCAGCTCTTTTTTAGATTGGCTCACAAAATGCAAAAATATGGAAGTAAACACATTTTTAAAAAGTGTCTGAGCAAAATTATAAAATGTAAGTGTGGCTTGGGGAAAAATCTATAAATTATTTATCTTAATGTTTGTTTGTTTTTGAGAGAGAGAGTGCCAGTGGAGGAGGAAAAGAGAGAGGCGCATACAGAGGATCTGAAACAGGCTTTGTGCTGACAGCATTGAGCCCCATATGGGGCTCGAACTCACGAACCCCAAGTTCCTGCCCTGAGCTGAAGTCAGATGCTCAACTGCAGCCCAGGGGCTTCTATAAATTAGTTTAAACTGTAGAATATGGAATATGGAAAGTTATTGTTTAAAAATAAATAGGCCATAAACCAAATTAGAAGACCAATGACAAACTGTAAAAGACAGTAGTTAAATATACATGTATACAGAGGGTTAATTCCATTAGTATACAAGCATTTTTGCATATTAATTTTTAAAAAATGTCTACCAGCAGAAAAATAGGCAGAGTACCAGAAAGTTAATATCCAAACAGCTAGAAACAATACAAATATCAGTCAGTAGATGATATTATAGTTTATTCTAATAGTGGAATATTATGCAGTTCAAAAAATGATAATTTAAAATGTTTATTCACATGGAAAATACTTATGATGAATTGTTAGGTCAAAAATGTAGGATACCAGACCTTGGTTCCTAATACCATTCTCTAATAAGAGAAACAAGGGCTCCTTGGAGAAATGGGTGCTTCTGGGACTGTGTCAGGAAATGTACAAAATGGGCTGGAAACATTCTGTAGTGCCAGAAAGTAAGGGAGTATTTCACACACACACACACACACACACACACACCAGGGGCTTCTGGGTGGCTCAGTTGGTTAAGGGTCTGACTCTTGGTTTTGGCTCAGGTCATGATCTCATGGTTCCTGAGTTTGAGCCTTTTGTCAGGCTCTGCCCTGACAGATTGGAGCCTGCTTGGGATTCTCTCTCTCCCTCTTTCTATGCCCCTCGTGGTCTCTCTTTCTCACTATCTGTCTCAAAGTGAATAAATAAACTTTAAAAAAAGAAGACAAAAACTAAAACACAGAAAAACTCTACCAAAATACCAAAAAAATAAGCCCTGAAATGACAGGGTATCCAATGGAATACAAGAACCAACTGAAAGAGAGAGCTCCCAATAGCCAAAGATGGGAAAATTTGAGCAACAAAATAAAGAAGTATTAGATTATAATCCAAAGTGTAAAATAAATATTCATTAGCATGTGCTAATATAAATAAATTATAGAATAAATCAATAAATGGAGAACAAGTGGGAAATCTCCCATGCAGAAAAATTCCAAATGATTTACTCAACTGTCAAGGAGGTGGAGTGTAGCTCTCAAATTACTATGCTTAGTGATTTCCTTCCAAAGAGTACAGGAAGAAGGGAAGGAGTAGTTTACAATATAAGAAGTACAACCTTTCAGTTATAAAAAAATAATCTTGGGGTTGTAATGTACAGCACAAGGAATATAGTCAATAATATTGTAATAACTTTGTATGGAATAGAAGGTAACTAGACTTACCATGGGGATCATTTCATAGTGTATAAAAATACCAAATCACTATGATGTACACTCAAAACTGTTAGGATACTGTATGTCAATTATACTTCAACCAAAAAAAGAATAGGCTTACAGTGGAGAAGTATGGGAAGCATTACCTCAGCCACATGGTCAAGGTAGATACCAGTAGTGTTAAGTCAGGTTGATTGTATATATCCTTGATATAATGTATTGAAAAGGTACCTCTTTCATCTTTCTTCCTCAAACCCATCCTTCCTCAAACCTCACTCTCATCATGAAAAAAACAACAGACAAATTCCAATTTAAGGACATTCTACAACATACCTGATTAGTAATCCTCAAAATTGTGTGGTCATCAAGAATGAAGGAAGTCTGAGAAACTCTCACAGCCAAGAGTGGCCTTAGGAGACATAATGGGTAAATGCAGTGTATTGAACTGGTTAGAATTCTCAAACAGCAAAGGACATTGGGTTCAAGCTAAGGAAATCTCAAAGTACATATTTTACTTAATAGTAATATATCGATATTGGGTATTGTAATTGCAAAAGTCTGAGATCAAGGTGTCAGCAGACTTGGTGACTTTTGGGGGTCACAAGGAAAGGGTCTGTACCAGGCTTCACTCTGTGGCTTGTGGAATGGCTCTCTTCTTCCTGTGCCATCACGTTGTCTTCCTTCAGTATGGACCTGTGTCCAAATATCCTGCTCTTTTAAGGACAGTAGTCACCTAATCACCTTGGATTGGGACCTACCCTAATGACCTCATTTTAACTCATTTAGATACCTCATTTTAGTTACCTCTTTAAAGATCTTGTCTCCAAATATGGTTTCAGTCTGAAGTTTTGTGGTTAGGTTTTCAACATATGAATTTTTGTGGGGACACAATTCAGCCCGCAGCACCAGGTTTCTCCTTGTCAGAGAGAGTTACAAAGAAGCAAAAGAGGAAGTCTAGAATGAACCTTGTGGTAACAGATTTGAATCAAAGATCTTAGTGGGAACATGTGTTCACTCTAATAAATATACATACAGAAACAAATAAATATGGAGATATGTATATGCACTGGGTAGTAGATACGCACGTAACACATAGGTCATCCCGCTGAGAGGTCCTGGAAGTGGTGACATTCTGGCCATAACCAGCAGGCCTAGCCACCAGATAGCTTCTACATACCATTCTCTTATAAAGGAGAAGTGGCCAGTTCTGGGACTGGGACAGGAAATGTACAAGATTAGTTTCAGAATTTCAGGAGAAATAGGATATGTACATAGCTTCAAATTATGCCCGCACTCAAATATTTATTAATTCCTGTGGTAGTCTTAACATACGTCCATAAACTCCTTTACATGCCTTCTTTCATGAAGTGGAGCTTACGCCTGTTTCCCTGAAGTATGGACTCAGTGACTCACTTTCTGAATTTGTGGAAACAGAAAAACAAGAACTTCACAGTGGAGAAGCTGGTGGACACCACCTTAACCAAGTCATCAAGTTCAGTATCAGAGGTGCTAAGTCCTATTACTATCACATATCAATGATAGGATGAAACAAGATGGACACTTTACCTCTGTCACGTTCTTCCCCCAAGTCTGTAATTCTGGTTTATTCATGGGGGCGGGGGAACAGGAAAAAACTCCAGTTGAAAGGCATTCTGCACAATATCTGAACAGTTTGCTTAAAAGTGTCAAGGTCATGAAAAACAAGGAATGACTGAGAAACTGCCACAGACCAGAGGAGAGTAAACAGGCACCATGACTAAATGCAGTAGGCTCATCTGGACTGGAAAAGAAGATTCGTGGAAAAGCTGTGACATCTGAATGAAGTGTGAGTGTTAGTTAATAGTACTGTATCAACGTTTAATTTCTAAGTTTTGATTCTAAGTATTATTTAAGATGTTATCATTAGGGGAAGCTACTTGAAGAATACATGGGAATTCCTTATGCTGCTTTCACAGCTCTTTTGTCAACCTTCTGTCAACAATGGAATAGTATTAATTCACAGAAACGCTATTTACTAAGTACCTAATACATGCCAGGTAGTCCTCTCTGTGCTTAGAATTCTACAATGAGTAAAATAGATCATATCTTTGACCTTGTAGAGCTTTCATTTTATTATCCATTGATCCTTTTTTTTTAAAAGAACTGCAGATTTGTTTACAAATTTACAAATCTATTCTATAATATATATTCTTCTTTTAGGGTTTTTTGGTAAACGGAAATATTTGGATGAAGGTGCTGTTATTTGAACCAGGGACTGTGTAACAGAGCACGGAATGTGGGGGTTTGGAGGCAGAAATGTTTTGCAGATCACCTTGTTCCTTTAAGTCCGTGGTTCTCCAGGTGTGCTCCAGGAAGCAGTAGCATCAGCCCGGCCTGAGAACTTGTTAGAAGTGCAGGTTCTCAGGCTGGACCTCAGTCATAGGAATTTGGAAACTTAGATGACGAGGCTCAGCAGTGTTGCATTTTAGCAAGCCCTCCAGGTGATTGTGCTGCTCCAGACCACAGTATCCTTGTCTGTAACGTGCAAGCAAGAGCAATACCAACCTCTTATGGTTTCACGTGTAACGGGAGTGTGTGATGCAAGTCACTTAGCCAGTTTGCCTGGAACATTGTAAGTGGTTCAGTAAAAGGTACCAATTAAAGCCACATATCACCACCCCTCCCTTCAAATACTTCATGGCTAACTCCTTTACCTCCTTTGGGGCTTTGCTTAAATGGCACTTTATCATGGAGGCCTTTGTTTGCCCTTCTTATAATTGCACCACGCCTCTCCCTCTTGCCCCACTGCCTGGAGCTACCAGTCTTCTTTTCTCCTCCCTGCTTTTGCCAACTCCCCAAGTGCGCTTATCACCTTCTCATAAATTATGTAGTTTATACATTCGTTATGTGCATTTTAAAATATGTGTCTTCCCATGCTCAACTGGAACTCCTCAAGGGCAGGACACCTTTGTTCTCACTGATGTGGTCCAAGTACTTAAATCCGTGCCTGGCACATAAGTAGGTACTTTATAATTTGTTCTAGTGAATGGTCAATATTATTGTTTTATGAAATGGGATATCCAGACATTCGTCAGGCACTTTAGGTGTACTAAATGTTTGATTTGACTTACGAAAAGCTTCCATAATTAGGGCATGTTTTGGCACTGGTTGATGGTGTCCACACCCCGAAGCCACTTGGGGAGCTGCTGTGCTTGGGGTAAGAATAGGGTCCCAGTCCACTCATCCGCCTCAGACACCCACCCTTCCCCCAGCAGTCCTTGCGTGGCTGGATTCTGGGAGAAATTTCACTGACTAGAGGACTGTGTAGCCTAAAGAGTTTGAAATTCCCTTCTCTATACCCATTAGGTTAGAACGAGTTTGTGTTCCCAAGTACTGCTGAACTCTGCAGCCATTTTTTATTGGTGCGAATGGCAGTTAAGAGCTATGAAGCTCTTCCTGGCAGAAGAAACTGAATAGAGATGTCATGAGGAAAGAATTAGGAGAAGGAAAGAAATAAGACAAAGGGGATTTAGATGGACCAGACAGATGTACAGATAGTGGTAAATAAAACTGGAGAGGTGATAAAGGCAAAGCCCATGTGATGAGGAGGCTGTGAAACCCAGTAAGAGAAACGTGAACTCTGTTCACAGCAATCAGCAGAGAATTCTGAGAGAAGTGTTGTGGACAGCTGCAAATAAGATGGGTTTGAATATTTTTTTTTCAACAGATTTGGGGGATGAGAAGAAGTAGTATAATCTTTTGAGCAAGAGACCACATTTTGAATGCAAAGTTTTATCGTAGAAGGTGACAAAAGCCAGATCCTCATTATTTAGGTTGTAGAGGATGCATGTGTGTCCTTTCCTCTCTTTGGTCTGTCATTTAGTAGCTGATGTAGGGTTTCGCAGTGTTCTTCCGTTTTGTCTACTTTTATTCTTGCTTCTCTATTTTTTTTTTTAACTTTTTTTCTAATCTTTTATAGTACTGCCTCCTTAATCTGCTATCCTTGGGGAGAATAGAGCCTTCACAGGAAGCCATTGGTGCCTGTGAGCATCAGCACAGTAACACAATCATAACTATTCTTTAGTGATAGCATTTCTAAAAGCCTCCTTCCTCTCTATTTTGCTAAGCAGGGTTTGAATGGTCTTGATGTCTCAGGATAACCATGGTGAGCATTGTAATTTATGCTAAAAACAAACAAAACCAAAATACCACTCTAAGTATGAGTATTCTTGTCTTAATGATATTACTACCCAATTCGGAGAATTGTTATGAGGATCAAATGAGATCATGCTTATGGTGCTTCCAAAAGGTTTGGCACAGCAGTAGGTCCTGAATCACCATTTTCCAGCCCCCCAAGTCGGAGTCCAATAACTCCGCCTTCCTCCTAGTCCTTTCCGTCAGAGCCTTGACACGGGTTGTAGTTTATCTCACACATGGAGCACGTCTGTCTGTTCACACCTGTGGCCTCATGCCCAACAAATGCTAGACACTCAATAAATATTGACAAAATGAATCAATGAATACATGACTGCTTTGGATTTTTTTAAGATTAAAAAGCTTTCTCAGAAAAAAAAAAGTCATTTTCCATTTGTCGTTGACTGAATGATTTCTTTTGAGATGTGGTGTAATTTTTGCACTTTGAAAATGTACTCCAGTAAACGTTTCCTCTTCTGATTTGGGTTGCAGCTATGCTCAACCAACTTTGGAATTTAAATTTCTATGTGTGACATAGTCAAGCTATACAGAATATTTATAAAAGTCCTCATGTAACTCTAATCGTAAACTTGAATAAGTTTGCAAGTATGCACAATAAAAATGTACTAAAAATGGCATATGTTTGCTCATCAGAATCATGTTCCTTTCAGTATTCTGGGGTCTGGATCATGTATGCAATTTATGAAATCATTCAACTAGCAGCAAATGGAGAATGTTTTTAATGAGCTGTCAAATCAGATTGAATTGTGGTCATGAATGATGTTGAATATATTGAGTAGGAGAAATTTGAACTCTATTGAGATGAAACATTATGCTTTGTATTAAAATGAAAAAGTAAATGTTTATCTGGCATTCATATTTTGTTTTTGCGTCCTTTTTTGCTGTAACTAAGAGCAGGAGAGTGTGATCAATCATGAAGAAAAAAGATGAACAAATTTTGGTGTTGTTTATACTTTTGTTATAAAAGGAGACTGGTGGTTACCCTTTTATTGGGTGCCAATAATAGGCCATTGATAAATAATACTATATATGATTTTCATTCATAATCTTGAGCTTTGAAAAGCTCAGTATTTATATAGGAGAAACTCTCTTTTGTGATTACCAGGATCTCTGATGCTCTCAGTGTCAAAGATCCTAAGAAGGCTTTTCAGCCCTCATCTTGTTTAATGTGTAAACAGTGTTCCACTCGATGGATGGCTACTCCTTCCTTAAACTGTCTCTTCCTTTGACTTTGGCACTTTGGCGCATGGTTTTCCTTCAGACTCTCAGTGCCTTCCTTTGTCTGCTTTGCCCAGCCATGCGTCCTGTGGGCTCAGGTGCTTCTTCCACCCTCTTTCTCTCCCCTTACCTCTTTTATCATACTCCTTCTTCCTCCCTTTCCCTCTCATCTCTTCTCATTTTATACTTTTTCCCCTAAATAATCTCATCTGTGGTCCTATCTGTTGTCAATTACCTGCAACTGTGGTGTTGACTTAAAAATCAGAATCTTCAGCCCACACCCTTCCTCTGAACATCCGACCTCCTAGCTAAACATCTCCTCTTTGCCTCTAAGGCACATCCGTTGCTCAGTTTAAAACCCTGTTCCACAGTGGTCTACATAAGCAGGAGACCTAGGTCAGAGCCTGATAGTGCTTCTCGTTTCCTTACCCTCTCAAGTCTACTCAGTCTACCTGTCCACCTCTTAATAGTTTCTCTTCATCACAAGTGCATCTGGCCAGACGCTCTAGGCTCAGCCAGTAGAATCTCCAGGGGGACTACACCAGGGATTGCTATTATAGGCTAGAAGAATCTCCAGATTTGTTTTCTCACATCCATTCTTGTTCCTCACTTAAACTGTATTCACATTGCAGCCAGAGTAATCTTTTCAAAACAGAAATTTGTTTATGTACTCTTTTCTTTGTTAAAGTCAAAATCTTTAACCAGGCCACAAATTTCTGCATGGTCTTGCTCTCGCTGACTTCTACAACCTCATTTTTTTCTTACACAATGCTTCCTATTGTGATCTCTGCTATAGCCATTTTGTCATTTTTTAGTTAACTGCAAATGTGCCCTGCTGCCTCCTACCACAGGACCTTTGTGCTTGCTATTTCCTCTGCCTAGAATGTTATTCTTGTTCCCCAGCCCTCACTGTACATTACTTTATATAGTTAATTACTTCCTATCCTCAAGACTTCAGTTTAAATATAATTTCCTCAAGAAAGTTAATACCGCTTAAACATTATTAATATCAAATATTACATTATTATAAGACATATCTTATAATATCATATTAATAATTTATATTATTTCTTCAACCAAGTGAGACTTACTTTTTTGTTACACTTCATAGCATTTAACAGCTAAAGTTTTTTTAAAAAATGTTTATTTTTGAGAGAGAGAGAGAGAGACAGAGCATGAGAGATGGAGGGGCAGAGAGAGAGGGAGACGCAGAATTTGAAGCAGTGTCTAAGCTTTGAGCTGTCAGCACAGAGCCCAATGCGGGGCTCAAACTCAGAAACTGCAAGATTATGACATGAACCGAAGTTGGACGCTCAACTGACTAAGCCACCCAGGAGCCCCTAACAGCTATAATTACACAATCATTGTGTGTTTATTTGATTAACATTTGCTAGACTGTAAGCCCCATGAGAGCAAGGCTTATGACCTTTTTACTCACCGTTTTTCCTCCCTGAGCCTATCAGGGTGCCTTTATAAATTAGTCTTGATAAATGCATGCCACACAGCTGAATGAAAGCTGAAGATACTGAAATATTTGCAAATTGCTCTTCCGGCACATTGTCCAGTGTTCAGCTGGTCTGTCTTTAGCTTCAACATATTGTAAGCAGTTTCTTTAGAAACAGCTTCCTTCTTCTTGCAGGGTGAACTAGTAGCCAACCTACATGTTGCACATGTTCTCTAAGATACAGAGAAAATGTCTACTCATCAATATTCAACACTTTTTCCAATTTTTTTGGCCATGACTCAGTTTGCCTCATAATCTAGTATAGATGCACACGCACACACACAAAACTGAAATAAAACCTCAGAAATCAGTAATTTTTCTTGCTACCAGCAGTATATTCTATTAATTTCTTTTCAGTTTTTTTTCTGTTTTATGCTAATCTATCTTATTTATTTATTAAATACTAGTTAAAACCAGCTTAATTGACTTCATAGTTGGAAAAGGTTTTTGGAGAACACCTTTAAAGCTGTGGCTTTAATAGATCTATAGTTAATATTTATATATTATATATTTATATATAATTTAATATATATTAAAACAATAGTGAATTAAGATTGGATATACATTTTCTTTTTTAGATATAAAAACTTTTTAAAAGTAATCTCTGTGCCCAGCATGGGGCTTGAATTTACAGTCCCGAGATCAAGATTCCCGTGCTCTACCACTGAGCCATCCAGGTACCCCTAATTCAAGAAAATTATTTTGACTAAAGAAAGGAAAATGTTTTTGAGAGTTGAGGACACTATTTCACTTAAAATATAGGAGAAGTTAATATACCAAGATTGTTTTTCAGCCAGCACTTTGAAATACTAATTTTGAGAACTATTTGCTGTTTTGGAGTTCCCTTTGTTTTTGTATTTAAAACCATGTAGTGCAATATGAACATTGATGTGATCTGACACTGTGAAGTAATCTCATTTTACAAAGGAATTTTGTTGGCCATATTTTGTAAACAATGAGGTCCGGCATCATTAGAGATGACTCTGAAAATAACTAAATAAATGACCAAGGAGATGGGAAAATGGTGGTAGGAACAACCTGGCCTCCTTCTACAGGGAGCTGCCAAGGTGGTTTTTTGATTTCAGCTGCAAGTGCTGCTTACAGGGCCTCCTTCTGTATGGCTTCATGTCTTATGTTTGGTTATTGATTAGGTTGGTATATTCAGGGACTCCTGCAAAAATAGACATATCTCAGGAGAATTCTCACTGGTGGGAAAACACTGAATAGTTGACGCTCAACAGTGGCTAAAGTTTTGGTTACAATTCTCATTCACAGTGCTTTGTCAGTGATGTTATGGAAGCCGCCATCAAATCAGAACATCAGTCCTTTCTACGCTAGAAGTCACCCATCTGCCACATGCTTGGAAGAGTAGCAAAACTATTGTCGCATCTAAAAAAAAGCCAAACCATGAAGCATCACGTACCGTATCGACTGCTTCATCTCCTTCAAACTTTTACCCTTTACATGTTCTCCTCCTCCTCCAGCACACACCAGTCATCAGAAACAATCACAGTGATTACGGGGAAACTATGGTGATGGAAAATGAGCATCATCTTTTCAACAGTGCCACATTTATGTAATGTGCCACAGCAGTCCTTCTGGCTGCTGTGATGACAGGGGTCTGGGAGGAATGATTAATATGCAGACCACACCAGCCCTTGCGCAGTAGATCTTACAGAAAATAGCATCCGTGGGGGCAGGATGATTCATTACCACGCGTGGGCTGAAAGGGGACAGGTGAAAGTATTCGCTACCTACACCTTCGGCAGCAAGCTCTAGCCATAGTGTTAGCAGAAGCACTCTACTGCTCTTCCTGCCCTCCTCAGGCAGAGAGGATGAGACTTCTGTGAAAGCAGCGGTTCTGAAAGGGACAGAGTATTAGTCACACCTGGACCATGTCTGAAATGCAAATTTCCAAACCTCCTGAAACCTAAGACCTTGGAGATGGGGCCTCACAATTTGTGTTTTACCAAGCCCTCCAGATGATTCTGAAGCAAACTAAAGTTTGAGAATAAATGTATTAAAGGTACATAAAGAATAATATGCTCTTGATGCCAAACTCAGAAGTCATGATAATACACGTTAGGCTAACTCTTGTTTAGAATTGATGTCCATCATTTAAAGCATATGTTTGAATATATTCATAATGGAAAATGTTATTATTTAAAGCCATAACTACTATCTATGATTTGCCAATCATTTTTATCGAAAGACTGTGATCTCAGGCTTGCTTCTGTGTTTGGATTATTCAAAGGTGGGCCTGGAATTATTTATAAGATAGGAGTGGAAGGGATTGAATAGTTGTAAATAATAGAGGGAGGAGATTATATAGACTTTTCTTGGGCATTGTGGGAAGTAAAGGGGGTGAGAGGAACAAGCAAAAGTGAGGAACCTAGACAGAATGACCCCATGATATTTTTGGGGGAAAAGAAGTAGAAAGGTCTTTTAGGAAAAGGTTAAGTTGTTGACTGGGCAAGGGTATGCCATAACACCTCCCTCTAACCCAGCATCTTTCTCTAAGTGTTCTGCTAAGTGCAAGAATTCTAAATAATTCCATGGCAGGAAGAAGGGCGGAATCCCAGGGAGTTCCATGTCTGGATCTGTATAGAAGTGGACAAAAATCAATAGCACAAGGTATCAAGCAATGGATGAGAATTCAGCTGAAGTGGAAGATCAGGGCTGGAGCACATAAGCCTCCAAAGCTTGCTGAAATACGGAGGAGGATATGAGATTATTTAATAAAATAATCGGAAATAATCTGATGGATTGACAATCGGTTAATTAATCCATTAACCTAATGAATTAATCTGGTGGATGTTTGAGCCAAACATTTTTGGATTTTAAAGGGTATCATGGGTAAGGATGACATTTGGGTTTCATTTCTATTTTAAGTTCGATGAATGTTTCTGTAGTGAATCTTATCCGTGAAAGAGAATTGACAACTCTATATTAAAAACCTCCTGCATTAATTTGACTTTGAAACTGTTGACAAGGAAAGAGTACAAAATGTCTCAGTGGCAGCTTTCTGAGTGACATCTGGGCCCTGCAGTCCAGGGGAAAGCATGTGCCTTTCCCTTTGTGACCCTCTGAGCCACTCTCCTGTCATTTTGCCCCTCCCCCATCAGCTCCTCAGTTCTCAGGATTTTCTGTTTACTTCCTCTCAGAGTTTTGTCCCTTCTTTTTCTTACAGAACTGGCCTCTGTTCAGCAAAGTGCGCCATCCAAAGTGTATGGTGCTTTCACTAAAATGAAACCTTACTCCATTTCATCAATGTGAATTTTCAGCTGTATGTCACATTTACTTAAAAAGACATCCTTTTACATAGGAAAGAGACTTTTTATAGTAGCCTGAGGGTCAAGCTCTCTATCATGCTAAAACTCTGTGAAGGAGAAAGACAAGTCTTTTGCAGTTCACAGAATCCTAGCACTTGAGGGCCTTCAGATTATCAGTCTAACCTCTTTATCTAACAGATCAAAAGCCTGAGGGGTAAATGAGTTGCCTGGACTAAGGAGGGCTCTTCCACAGCACAGCAGCCTCTCTGTATCCTTTCTATTCATAATGTAGAGAAAGACATCAGATCACCTCTTGCCACTGAAGCTCCAGGTAGGAGAATCCATGGTAACATCACATTAACCCCTGGAAGCCTGGAGGTTAGTCATCTCAAGGTATCAGAAGACAGAATTGAAGAAGATAGATTTCAACAGTATTAGTTTTTTCTTTCAGATTACCTGGGTCAAAGTGAACCTTTATAAATACTTAACCTATGAGGATATTAGATAGGACCCAGGTGCCTGCTTCATCTGGGTACAAAGGAAGCTTAAAGGCTAAGAATGTATATATTGAGGTAGATTCTCCCACCGTTTCAGTAGATTTTTAGTTTCCTGGCATTTTTAGGGACCAATGAAGATGCTTTTTAATTACAAAAAACAAAACACATAAACCAGAACACCTTGTAAATGTACCAGGTCTAAAATTTAAAAGGATGATTATGATATCTATCAAATGAAAATTCACGAGCCCAATGATCTGTAAATGTACTTACTGTAATGCTGTTTCTCTTTTAAAGCATTTAATGAGGGACATGCGTACAGCTTTTCTTTTGCATTTGTCATGAGCTGAAGCAGTTTCACAGAGAAACATTAAACTCCAAATATTTGTAATTCCACCTTTTTAATAAAGATGTCTTTAATGCCCCTAACACTTAATAGAAGAAATCAGTTTATGAACATCAGTTATGTTTTTATATATATTGTGGTTCCTTATGTCACTCAAAGATCCTCTCATCAGAAAGTCCTTCCTTGACCATGCTTCCTCCCTTTCCTTTCCAACCTGGCACTTGTTGCTGGAATCCCCAGCGCCTTGGGGCCTTTGTATTTGCTGGGCGCTCTCAACTCTGCCCTTCCCCTCTCCAGCTTAACCCTTAGTTGACGTTCAGATAGGGCATTAACTAGGGAGATCCAGGATTAGTTCGTTTAGATGTGCCCATAAAGAAGATGGAAAGATTCTGGATAAGATTAGAAGACAAAATTATCGGCAAAGGAATGTTTGACGTCTCACATTTGTGCCCTTCTGTACCAACCCACATGCTCCCGAAGCACCATCTGTACAAGAAGTCTTCAGCGCCACAGCACACACTGCTTATTCCGATCTGCCTTTCTTACCAACTGCAGATACTGCGTCACGTGAAGGATGTCAGGCATGGTTAGTAACAGATGCTCTGAAATAATATAACCCCACACACCCAGACTGCTTAGAATATACCTCACTGTTCAGTTCAAATGCCAAGTCAAAGTTGGAGTGCCCTTCTTCTAACCTTGGGCATTTATGTGCATGAGAGAGGAATTGAGTCAGAGAAAGGAAAAGTAGTATTATACTTGGCTGTTTTCTACACTAATGTAAAATTGTGACTGAAGAAGACCTCACATTACTTGACATTAGCAAAGATATTGGAGCAACCAGGAAATATTAGAAAAGCTGAAAAGAAAAATAAAAAAAAGAAGGTTGGGAAAAGAAAGAAACTACTTACTCTGAAATTCTTCCCTGAAGTGCTAGTTGGCAGTGCTACTGAGTAGGAGACCTTGGGTAAATTCCCCAACACTTCTGAGACTTGGTTTCCTCATCAGAAAATAATTATCAGAACAACACCTACCTCTGGTCCTTGTGAGGACTAAGTGAATTAATGTGTGTAAAGCATTTTGGACTGTGCTTGACACACAGTAAATGCTCAAGGAAAGGTATTTGATAATAATAATATTATGACCCCTTTTCAGTGTAGAAACTGTCTTATCGTTTCTTCTGTTGGTAGAGCTTGCCACAGAGCCTAGTGTAGGGCATGGTGTATAGTTGGTGTTCATTAAATGTTTTCTGTATAGTGGTTGGATGAATTCTGTCTTTAAACATGAGAGATGAAGAGATTAGATAACTCTGTTGATCCTTACAGATCTAGATTATAAATAATTCTGTATTGAAGAGTGCCAGATATTTCAGGAAAATCAATAATTAAGGAAGAGCATAGTTATGTTACTGGTTTTTATTTAATTATACATTTTTCTTAATTTATCAGTCTAGTTTTGATTCTGTTTTAAACACATCAGGGTGGTATGAAGTGAAAATCAGAAGATGGGAATAGATGGGAAAATAGAAGTGATCAACGGTTATCACACGTGGTACGTTGATGATGCCCAAAGTAGCACCTCATGGTAAAACCATATGGGTGGAAGGAATGTTTAGCTTTGAAATCCAAAGAGCTTTGGGGACCAGCTCTTTTATGGAAGGGGGATTAGATATGTGCTGTAGTTCAGGACCAGAGGATAAAAATAACCGGGGAGAAGATTTAGATTCATTATAAAGAAGACATTACAGAAATGGCAACAGTGACTGTATAAAAGGAGTGAGTCACTGGAATTGTTAACCAGAGACCAAATAACCACGTGTCAAGAATGTTATTGATAGGATTCCTGTGTCACCAGAGAGACTGAGACCAAATAACCTCCATGGAATGTTCCAACACTAGTATTTTAAAGGTAGGCAAATCAATCAGCTGATTTGGCATCTAGTCCACTTAGGAAATGTCACTTTGGGCGAGTCACTCACCCTCTCTGAGCCTCGTCACCCACAAAGTTGGCTGTACCTGTCCTGAATGGATTAGAAAAAAATCGTATGACTTCATGTACCATCTTGTTGCAACATGTTAAGATAGGCTTGCTTTTACTGCTTATTTGTCATTTGGTATGCATTAAGTGCTATATTCACTGGAGACTGTACTCAGCATTATGCTTTATTTTAATCAAATGCATTATTGTTTTCCTTAGGAACTTTTTTTTTGGTGGGAGTTGTACTTATTCAAATAAAAAAGGAGACTGATATCAAACATGCAAAGTTTTACTAAATAAAAATAAATTTATATCTTATTTCCTCAGAGGATTTAAGGCAAGTTATTTCCCCTGATAAAAACCATCCTCTTAGGGTTATTTTAAGACATTCTTCTTCTATTGAATTTTAGATTGTTGGAATTTAGTGGGTGAAGTTTATGAGCCTATATTCATGTTGATAAGGAGAAGATTCTCATCACAACTTTCTATAATTTGCTTTTTAACTTTGTAGAAACCAAATCAATAGTCTGTGATGGCTCTGATGATTTGCTTGCTTTTCAAGGACTATTCAATTAGCTTGGATTAATTTTGGTAGAAAATCCTTAAGCAATTAATTTTTTAACAGAAATTAATGACATTTTTATTGTGACACCACCTTCTTTCATTTTAATACACGGGATATGATTGACTGCTGTCACTGAGGCCCTGGCACCTTTAGGATAACAATGATTACTATGCTGATTGATGTAATTTTGTCTTTCTTTTGGGGGTACATGGTCACAAGCAAAAGGGAAAGAAAAGGATTGGAGAACTAACACTTACTGAGCACCTACCATTGGCCAGAATGTTCGTCTAATTTTCATAGTCCTGGGGGTGTGTAGCACATTAGCTCCATTATTTTAGTGATGAAATTTAAGTTTTGGGTAGTTGATTAACATTCCTAAGATTCTGAATTTAAGAAGCCATGGAGTTGAGATCTAGATCTAGGTTTCTTTGATCCTGATGCCCAGTGCCTCTCTTTCTTCCACAGGTCTGTTCTAACCAGCATGAGTTCCAGAGGTGATCAGTGCTTGCCCCAGACATAAAGGTGCAACTTGTGAGCTCCTCCCCGCTCCCTCCCACAGCACTTGTGCACACACACACACACACACACAAACACACACACACACACACACACTGGTTGTAACCAGTGTTATTTTCAACTTTACTGTGGTGCCTTTGAAAAAAATGAGAAGAACCAAAAAGGCATACAGTCTGATTTGTTTCCACAAATGAGATTTTGCTGTTTCTTATTATACCTTTTGGAAGCTGATTATACCAAACAAACTGTATGATAATCTTCGAAGGAAATCAGGAAAAGGAAAGAAATATTATTCTCTTTTGTAACCACCTGGCATGTTAAGATAGTGAAAGCAGGTAGTAGTTATATGCACATTCTGTTTTCTATAAAGACATCTAAAAATAATATTGCAGAATATAAGCTGGTATTTTTATAGTTTTTGAATAAAGAACAGTTTATACTTTAAATGAGAGTAGAGGACATTTAATAAACTGTCAGTTAATTTCCTTTGTATCTGCAAAAATCTTACATTTCCCCCAGACAAAAGCTTTAATGTTTTTAAGTAAAAAAGTCATGACCCTTTTGTAGCTAGAGTTAAAATTGTGCTGAATGGACTATTTCTACCATCTATGCCCTAGTTGAAATAGCACACAGGACTTAAAGTGTGTACATCTCATTCTTGGCTCTGACCTCAAGGCCTTGTTTATACTCAATTACTGTATATGCCAGGATATGTATTGGAATTTATCGATTTTTATATACCTGTCTCTCCTAGCCTGAGAACATTATGAAGCCAGGAACTTATTCATTTTTTAGATCTCTGGAGCCCAGGGTGTATTAAGTCATTAATAAATGTTTGTTGATTGACTGCATTATAATTGGATGACTAATTCAACCACCCCATCTCCCAAAGGGAACTTGGTCTTGACTAAAGGAAGTGCTCTTGGCTTTGGAACCAGCAAGGAATAGATGAACTTCAAAGTCTCTATCTCTCCTATGATTTGATATGCCAGTCTGCCTCTCCTATAAACTATACCTTCTTTCATCTGTTTTTAAATTGAGCTACAAGTGACATACAACACTGTGTAAATGTCAGGGGTACCACATGTTGATTTGATGCATTTATATATTGCAATATGATTATCATCATAGTGTTAGCTAACACCGTTAGCATGTCCTTTTTTTCAAATGATCATGTTATTTCCTCTCTGAGGTTAAAACTGTAGTTTACCTTGAAGACACCACTTCTTTAGCAAACTTCTCTAATGGGGTGGAGGGTCATGCCTTCTCTCATTTCTCCAGATTCGTGAGGCTGATATCATACCTGCAGAATTCTTCATATACCCCTTGGACACTTATAACTGGTGCTACCAAGAGAAATATAATGCTGGCCTTCATGTTAATTTTCAGTGTTCTTCTAGCCACATTAAAAGGAAAAAGAGGGGGGCGCCTGGGTGGCTTAGTCAGTTAAGCGTCTGACTTTCGCTTGGGTCATGATCTCGCAGTTCATGGGTTCGAGCCCTGCGTCGAGCTCTGTGCTGACTGCCGGCTCAGAGCCTGGAGCCTGTTTCAGAGTCTGTGACTCCTTCTCTCTCTGACCCTCCCCTGCTCACACTGTCTCTCTGTCTCTCCTAGAAATAAATAAAAAAAAAATTAAAAAAAAAAATAAATAAAAGGAAAAAGAGGGTGGCTGGTTGGCTTAAGCTGTTAAGCATCCACTTCTTGATTTTGGCTCAGGTTATGATCTCACAGTTTGTAGGTTCAAGCCCTGACTCGGGCTCTGTGCTGACAGTGTGGAGCCTGCTTAAGATTCTCTCTCTGCCCCTGCCCCATTCTCTTTCTCTCTCTCTCAAAATAAATAAACTTTAAAAAAATGTAAAAAGAAATAGGTGGAATTAATTTTAATTGTGTATTTTATTTAGTCTAATATGCCCAAAATTATCATTTTAGCATGTAGCTAACATAAACATTTTTAGTGATGTGTGTTACTTTTCTTATTCACAATAAATCTTTCAAATCTGGCATCCATTTTGTACTTTTATAAAACATCTCAATTTAGGCACATTTCAGATGCTTAATAGCCTCTCTGTCTAGTGGCTACTGTATTGGGCAGTTTAAACTATTGTTCCCTTGAAAATTCTCAGTATTTCAGAAGCTTTCTCTTATGCTACCTGTTTTCCATAATCTTTAGACAAATTCTCACTTTTCAGAATTAAAGCAGCATGAACTGCTACACAGTCCCCCCTATTCCTTTCTGTGTTGTCATCTTTGAAGTTTCTAAGATCTGTGATCTTACCCTGTCTCTATCGATGTCTTATGTCATTTCCACGTCACCCATCATCATCATCATCTCTGTTCTTTGATCCTTATCATCGCCCCCAAATCTCTTAACCTCCAAAGCTCCTCTCTCCGACTAAAGTTCCTAACATTCTGTTATTACCTATCACCATATTGAATTCTGAATTGTGGGGGAATACTTTTTGCAATTATGAGCATACAGATTACTTAATTAAGCTGCTGTGTCCGCCTGATCTCAAAAAAGCTAATCGTGGAGTCATCTGTGAAGTGTATGTCAGTATTCATTTGTGTGCTATGTATTTGTCCTGCACGTCTCTGGATGTTGAAGAGAAAGCAGTGGACAAACAGTAAAGTCCTTACCCTCATGGAGCTTCCATCTGCTGATGAGCAGAGAGCCATATCCTCAGTTTGCTGTGTATATGGTGAAAAGGAAGGCCATTCTCAGCAACCAGACTGTCGACATTCCAGAAAATGTCAATATCACTCTGAAGAGTCACACTGCTACTGTGAAGGACCCCAGAGGAGCCCTGCAAAGGGGCTTCAGGCACATCTGTGTAGAACTCAGTCTCCTTGGAAAGAAAAAGAAGAGGCTTCGAGTGACAAGTGGTGGGAAAATAGAAAAGAACTGGATACTGTTTGCACTGCTGTAGTCATGTGCAGAGTATGTTCGAGGGTATTACTCTGGGTGTCCATTACGAGATGGGGCCTGCCATGCTCACTTCCCCATCAATGTCGTTATTCAGGAGAATGGTTCTTTTACTGAAATCCGAAATTGCGTGGGTGAAAAGTATATCTGCAGGGTTTGGATGAGGCCAGATGTTCCTTGTTCGGTATCTCAAGCCCAGAAAGATAAGTTAATTTTTGGAGGAAATGACATTGAACTTGTATCAAACTCAGCGGCCTTGATTTCAGCAAGCCACAACAGTGAAAAATAATAATATCAGAAAACTTTGGGATGGTGTCTTTGTTTCTGAAAAAAGAACCACTTGGCAGGCTGATGAAGAAGATCTAAGTTATCCAGCTACAGAAACAGCAAGATGTTGGATGGTTTTTCAGACTAATTTGTGATATTTTAAAGATGCAATAAAAGCTGTATTGATCTGAGAAAAAAACAAAGCCATTGTCACATATAGTAAGTTAGTTTCATGATAAATGCCGTGGAGTTAAGTAAAGCAAAAAAGGGATGGGTTTTGAAATTACAGACGACACAGCCAGTGGGGATTAACAGAAAAATGGCATTTGTGCAGGAAAGCCTTGGAGAAAGTTAGCAGTAAGGCATGCAGATATTTGGGAGTGGAATGTTCCAGGTAGAGGAAACGACAGGTGCAAGGGTCTTAAACCCATCTATAACATTGCTAATAAGAGAAGCCTATAGATGTAAATTATTTAGAGGAAAAATCATCATTGGCTTCTCCAGATTAAGGCCTACTGGGAGCAGTATAAAGATGGGAAATGGCAAAAGCCATTGAGTCCAGCCCCCCTCACTTACTGTTGGGAAAATGGACACTCAGAACAGTTATTTGGCTCGCTCAAGTTCACAGGGCTATTAAATGGCAGGTCTGACTCTGGACCCAGGACCTCTGACACCAGGCCTGACATTTTATATTCATGATGAATGAACCTGGTGATTGTATGGTTACCATAGTAGAACAGTGTAATACCGCGCTACAGTTCTGAAGCTAACCACCCCAAGGAGATTCCACAGGTTAAGGGCAGAATTCCCAACAAGGCTACCCTCACTTCAGATGTCAGCTGCAAATTTGGGGGTCCCCAGGCTACTGGCACTTCTGACTAACTGGCTATAAATTGAGAATATTCTCAACTGCCTCAGCTTTGATAATTCACTAGGACAACCCACAGAATACAGGAAAGCATTATGCTTACAGTTACATCTTTATTATAAAGGATACAAATCAGAACTATCCAAATGAAAATGAGAAATGAAAAGGGCAAGGTCTGGAAGGGTCTTAGCCGCTAAGGGTCTTGGAACTTTCATGTGCTCGCCCATTGGAATCAAGACTCATTGCCCTCCGGACATATCAATGTGGTCACCTACCTGTAGGAAGCTTGTCAGAACCTCAGCTCAAAGTCACAACCCTCTGATTACCTGGCTGGTCTTTCTAGCACACCAGTCCTCTTCCTGGGAATAGTCTAGGGGCCCACTGGAGTCACTTCATTAGCATAAACTCTGAGGGGGTCAGAGGACCTACTGTGAATGACAAAGGCATTCCTGTCTCTCAATTCTGAATTTAGAAACTCAGTCCCAGGAACCTGGCACAAAGACCAGACACATTCTTTATTATACAACAGACAGAAATTCGAAAACAATTTGGCCTATGAATCTTACAATAGACCTGGCTGAGAGATAAGAAAGAAGCAGCCAAGTGAGGTAAAAAAAAAACCCTCCTGACTATAGAGAGGATATTCATAATCAAAGCTGAAGTTCATCTCTTTGTTAGAGGAGCAGAAAGTGATGGTAAATGAAAACATATTCAGCTCATCTCTTTCCTTGAGGCCTCTTCTGGAGGACAGGGCATTGTAGATGGATTTAAATTGCTCAGGATAAAGTTGATGTCACCCACTCCTTGGCTTGAGGGCTTTGGCAATTCCCCTTTCATTACCTCATAGGTGAAGGAAGATCTTTGCTAATGAAGTTCTTTCTGGTGTCTCCTGGGCAGAGGGTAAATCTCATAACAAATATTTGTTCAGTTGCTTACTGTGTTTCCTCTATCAACTTCCATGATCCCTGTAGGATTTTTCAAGCTTAAACACGCAATCACTTGTGTTTAATATCTAGTTAGAGCAAAAAACTACATAAATAGACAGCTTATGTTGAAAAAAGGAGAAAAACATTATAAATTTTACTCACTGAAAGCTACTAAAAATGTTTTCTCTGCTCTCCTTTTGCACTGACAATAAAACTTTATTACAAATTATAAAAAGAAGAAGAAAAACATTAGAGCAAGTTAAGAAATATTTTTTGGTCTAGGGGGAACTTGATAATTTCACAAGTTTTTGTCACTTGTTATTTTTACTATAAACATTTATCAAAGTATGTTTTTAAAATACAGTCAAGTGTTTATTCAGGGAACATGTTTTTTGGTCTCTGCCATGTGGAAAACACTGGAAGAGACACTGGTCCACAAACATGACCAGGACTTTATTTCCCCTTTCAGGTCTGCTGCTACATGATTACGATGCAGTATAAGTTGAATTACTGTCATTCTTTCTGATGTATTGTACAAGCACAGAAGGGGAGAGCTGAAAGTTCCCCCGAGGAGGGGAGCAGAGATGCAAAGGTCAGAGACAGTTTCTTGGAGGAGGCAGTGCCTGAACTAAGTATGAAAGGATGAAGAAGTGCTTCGGCAAAGAGTGTGGTGCTGCTGGACTGTGTGCAGAGCAGGGGTGAAGGCCTGCGGGTGAGAGGGAACTGCATTTGAGAAACAAAAGCAATTCTGTGAAGTCTAACTCGAGTCGTGAGGAATGACCTGGAAAGATAAGAAGGGATCACGCTGTGGGCCACATTAAGTAGATCTTGGAGATCTCTTAGAAGATGAGCTCAAGGACAAGAAAGTACCATTGAGAACAAGGTCTTACATGAGAAGGCAGACCGAACAAGGACATGGTAGTTCACTTTGGGACAATGAGTAACGCTGCTGGGGGGAGCGGAGGTGGGGTGAAGAATAGAAAAACAAAGATAGTGTAGGCAAGGGAGCAACCTGCTGTAAGAGAAAAAGCTCAAGGAGTATTATGAGAATCTGCTAAGATTTAGGTCTGGCCTAGTTTAATATTGTGCAGAATAAAAGTTGCTTGGTGACACGTTTAGATCCCTGACCCTATTCAAATGGGGTCAGAGATGACACTTTCTTCATTTCACCCATTATGGTGTCCTCAGAGCCTGTAACAGTTGCTGGTATATAGTAGGCTCTCAATTAATTTTTGTTGAATGAACTGAATATGCAGAAACAAGGCTGTATGCCCTGGTGAAACATCACTGAAGGAGAAGTAAATAACAGATATTATGTGTTTAATATGATAAGTAAATTTTAAAATCAACCACATGCTAAGCCGAGCTAAGCTATCCAAAGACAAGAGTTATGTTTGGGGAAAATGTCAGCAGTCATTTCCATATAACATAAGACAGAATTTATTTTTAGTTTAATTACACACAGTGATCTCATCTTTTATTGTAGATTTCTCTGGAGAATTAACATGTTGATGATCCTGAACCCTTGTGCAGGTCCTCTGGGAAGAGCTACAGTCTCGGTCATGCCTTTATATTGGAGAAGTGGTGTCCGCCTCCGTTTGTATTGACTGCTCAAGAAAAAGGTTAGGTCAGACCATCAAAAGTTAATTTGCTTTGGAAACTTATGCCCAGCCAAGAAGTCTAGTATCCAGAAGGAAGATGAGGCTAAAGGTTAAAAGATGTCATACATAGGGAAGATGATTAATAAAAATGAAAGCTGCTGCTTACAGGAACAGTATCATTCCTTGCTAGGCTCACAGCCACTAAACCGCATGGATAATCTATGAGTTTTTCCCTCCCTCTAATTTTACCCCCTTGAACTAATGTCTTGGATATTGTTTCTTTAATACATACTGTGTTATTCTTCTGCTCACCTGACTTAAGAGATTCAATTCAGTGTCCAATTAAGTGACCTATTTGCTTAAGTCTCAAAGCCTGGTATATAGGAATCATCAATAAATACTTGTTTGAGTAAATCCCTTTTTAGAAGTTAAAATATTTAAGCAGTTGCTGGGTGATTCTGATAACTCCTTTCCAGGGTGGAAATTCATTCTTAGAGTGGTATAGTTTCCAACTTGGTACCTTTCTCAAATGAGCAATGAAGTAAAAACAATTAAGTGCCAATTGATGGTTAGACTAATGGGGTGAATGTCTGCTGGTTTGTGTGTTTGTTGCTTCTGGATGGATGGAATCTTCATGAGGCTCTCTTTCGAGGTTGTAGATTATAACTGAGACACACGTTTCTCTTAGTTCTTGGGCTCCACCGCCCTTACTAAATTTGCCTGTGGCTCAGAGCCTTTATGTTTTCATGTAGTTTTGCTGGGTTGTGGTTGAAAAGAACAGCTCTTTGATGCTTTCAGAAAGTAAGATATGAAAAGAAATGTTAAATGACTTCTTCTTACCTATAAAACACATATATTTTCTTCTCTAGTAATCTTCATATTCAGTGGGCGTGATAATGTTGAGACATCCAACTTTACAAATTCACTGTTTTATTTAGTTTTAAGAAGCCTTCAGAATTTGGCATATAACCTATAGTTGATATTAGGATCATGTAACAACTTAACAAAATGTTAAAAAGAGAAGACCAAAATCTCCATGATAACTTGACAGAATTAAGGAAGACATTTTGGGGTCCAGTGTTAGAAAACCCCCAGAGTCTTTCTTCAGCGATATGTTATCTAAAATTCTAAAATTTCTAATTTCTGGGATTGAATTCTGCCCTCATCCTTCTTGTGCCCCTTTTAAAAAGTATGGTTATGCTCACTATTTTCTAAACCCTAGGTAGTCTTCCTAAATTCAAAAAAGGACATGACGATAATTACTTTTACTTAGAGATTTAAATAGTGCTTGCAGATTTTAACATCTTTGCTAAAATGTTAACATCGATGACTACTACCTATTTCTCTGTATTTCACTGTCAGTCTTCTTCCACAAGCTTGTACTGGTTTCCCTTTCTTCATCATTTTACTCTTTGCTTAATCACCTGTCAGAATGATATTCTTTGTTATCCTTCTGAAAATTTCAAGGACATCAGGAGCCTCCTAATCATGCAGTATTCATGCTTTTTTCTAGATGAAATCATGACATTGGTAGTCACCCCTTGGCAGTATTTCAATGCTCCCTCCTCCTCAAGTCATCTCTGTGGTGGTGGTTATCCATAGCCATATCATTATACATGGTTATCCTTTAGCACTTGGAGTGCTTTTCCTTTTCTTTCTTCCTCCAGTCCTTACATTTAGCAGTATTTAACGGTTCTTGGCCCCTTGCTTTTTCCTTTTGTTCTATTTCCTGTTAAGAGACTTTAATTCTGTTCCCTCCACTTTCAGTGTCAATTTGAAGGCAATGAATTCAGGAAACAACAGGGCAGAACATAGTCTAGGGCGGGCTGGGGGAAGAATGCATTGCATTTTAGGAAATCTTCTCCCCTGTGCATGGTGGTGCCTGTGGTTTTCCTACACTTCTGAACTCCATCATTTGACAGAGCTGGGAGGAGAGTCCACCAAGACCACTAGAGCTATTCTGAATTAGCCTAGACTCTGAGAGCCAGGATAGAGCTGGCGCACAAGTCTTCTCTTTGCTTTACATCTGGGATTAGACCTGCTCCCTGGTAGACTCTCTGAATTGCCTATTTGGTCAATACAGGAGTCTGGATAGAACTCCCCTCCTTCTAGGTTGAAAATAGGAACTCCTAAGTTTACAGCCCACAAAATAACTGCAGGTTAAAGGAAAGAAGCATCAAGCTGAAGGATCAGAGGAGGAGAATGCTTCTGAATATGATTTTTTACAAGAAACAGTATACTATTTTGAATAATTTAGGCATTCTACACTGACTGTAAAGAGGTTGAACTCAATAAAAGAGCATAAAGCCCAGGGGAAATAATGTTTTGAGCTAAAAAAGAGAACCTGAATGACATGTGCAAAAGATGACAAGGGAGAAAAAAACAAATGACGTGACAGAATTAAAATTTGTATTGGAGTGTTTAAGAAACAGAATTGACATAAGGGAAAATATAGACATCCGTGAGTAGGATACTTTTACAGTGGTCTTCTAGAACACAGAGAAAAAATGCACTGAGACAAGAAAGGCAAATAACCAGGTAACTGTAAGGATGGACTGGGTTCAGCGATCCACCTTGTGTTAGGATCTGAGAATAGAGATGTGAATAAGGCAGGTTTCCGGTCCTCAGTGTCCTCACAAGCAAGTCAGGTAAATAAACCGAAGGGAGGCTTCCTGAAAGATGTAAGATTTGAGTTGTCCTTAGAATGGGTAATACTTGAGCAGGCAAATGTGAAGGAGGAAAGGCATTCTAGGAGAGTGGCAACTTGGGTAAAGGTAGAGGTAGGGGAGTACTGGGTATCCATTTATTATTAAACAATATCTTTCAAGCATCTTCTATGTTGAATGCCCAGTTGTGGGGTGAGCAGTGAACAAGACAGAAAGGTCTGTTTTTCTGTGAGGTTTATATGCAAGAGGGAGGGAACCAGACAATGTACAAGGGAACAAATATATAAGTAAGATAACTTCATATTGTGCTATAGCCTATGAAGGAACCAAATCAGATTGATAAGGTGGAGCTTAACTGGGGTGGGAGAACCAGTTTGATAAGGTGGCTGTGGGAAGTCTCTTCTCTAAAGCGGTAGCATTTAAGCTGAGACAGGAATATGGGCATGAAACAAGCCATACGGAGAGTTGGAAGAGCCTTCTAGAGGAAAGGCATAGCAAATGCAAAGGCACTGAGACTAGGCACGTTCAGGAAATGAGCCATAGCCTCATGGATTAGATTCAGGCTGTAGCTGAATTTATAATTTGGGTTATTCTTATTTTCATACAAGGACTGGAAGAAGCATTTGGAAAGAGTACTGGTATTGAGAGTTAGGATGAGGTTGATTCTTGGGGCACCCGGGTGGCTCAGTAGGTTAAGCATTCCACTCATGCTCAGGTCATGATCTCACAGCTTGTGAGTGCGAGTCCTGTGTCAGGCTCTGTGCTGACAGCCTAGAGCCTGGAGTCTGCTTTAGATTCTGTGCATTTGTCTCTTTCTGCTCCTCCCCTGCTCATGCTCTGTATGTCTTTCTCTCTCTCGAAAGTAAATAAACATGAAAAAATTAAAAAAGAAAAAGAATGAGCTTGATTCTTTTCTCAACTCTGCCAGTAAAACCATCTTCAGAACTTTGGGCAAGTTATTTAACCTCTCTTGGTCTCAGTTCTCTGATCTGTGACATGAGGGTAATGGCCAGTAGCTGTATGCTCGCATTTGGGTAAACTTACCATATACCCCTGGAGGGTCAGCATGGTGTATCAGTGAGGTCAGCCCAAAGCCACAGCATAGGCACTGGGCAACTTTCTGGGCTATTAATTTCAGTAAGGGCTTGGGGAGAATGAAATATAAACAATATTCTGCACTAGAACATGAAATTCCCTTCAATTTTTTAGATTAAAAAGTCAAATGTGAAAGATACTTCATGCTTTTGGCAGGCCACTTTAGACTATTTCTATATTCATGAAAATGCTTCCATCATAGATTTCAGTGGAAAAATTTGAAAAGCATTAGTCTAGACACTAAAGTTTTTCAGCTGCAATTCTGTGATCCATTGTGCTTTTAAAAGTTCTTCATCCTTGGGTTATTTATTGTTAACCTCTTTTCCTCTGTGACTGAATGAATAATCCAGCATAGATGGCTTTATATTGCTTTTAAGGGAGCTGCTTTCAATTCAGAGAAAGAACTTTAAAACCAAAGTATTTGAGTTCTGGAGGGTATTAAACATCCAAACAAAGTTTGGAGGGAGGGAAAAGCTGTAAATTACTTTAAATTTACTGTAATATTACTGTAAATATTCTTTTCACCTCACAACTGTATTCACAGATGCCTCACTGCCCAGCTGGGTCTTAGAAGCAGTATGTTGTCCTTACAATCAGAATTTACATTTATAAATATATTATGTATTCAGAAGCATATTTTCTTCTCTCCTGATTTGGGGTTCAACCAGTAGCTTCCGGAGGATCATGTCAGTGTGTTTTTATTATAAGCAACAGAAAACCTCACAAACTGGAATAAACAATAAGCAGAGATATTATCACACATAACTGGAATCCGGAAGTTTGGGCAGTCCCCACTCCATTTTTCTAGGATCTCAGCTCTGCTGTCTTTCATGTATCACCCTTTTTCTCAAGCTGGCTTCCATCATGGTCACAAGATAATAGCTAATACTAGCAACAGTTGTCCCTAATTGTAGTGAAACAAAGGACTTTTTGTCCAGCCATAGACTGAAAATTCTTTCCTCCAGTCTGATTGGATAACTTAGGTCATGTGCTCACCCCTGAGCCCTTAATACCTAGGCTAATGAGATGATCCTGGGAATTGTAGGCTCTCTGGCCTCAGCCTTGGACTTGGGGATAGGATCTATTTCCCTTGAGAACAATGGCTCTCCTGAGAGGAGAAAAACCTGACCTAAATCATGGCTCCATTAGGTAAGAGGAAGGAGGAGGATTGATAGTGGGTGACAACCACTCCTATAAGGTGGGCGTCTATAGAAACAACTAAAGACCTTTTAATAATACATTCTATTTGTTCTTTACTGGTGGCAACCAGGAAAGTCCTAAGGAGCATCAGTTTCCTTCTTGTGGGCAGAAAAAGAGAAGGACTGAAATGTTTCATTTAGAAAATATTTACTGGGTTGGTACTGTGTTTCAAGAACTGAAACCCATGAGGCAGTCACATACACAAGTAATAATAGTGGCAGGAATGGCCCAGAGCGCAGGGATATGTCTTATTGATCTTACTCACCTTTAATCAGTATCTACTCAATGATAAGTGCTCTGAGAGTGGGAATTTCCCACTGCATTTCCCCCTGCATGTCTCCCAACACCTAACCACTGCTTGACACACACTGGGGATGCCACTCTTATTTATTGAGACAGTGTTTCTTGGATCCAAAATCATGAATGATTTCTGAAAGGAGAATGAATGACAGCATGGACAACAGAAGCTCAGTCACGTGCTTGAATAGCTGGAAGGTTCTGGAAGGTAAGAAGTCTGAGGAGATGAATTGATTCTCTCACGTGGAGGGTGTTAGGGTGTAGAGAAGGGCTTCTGATGCTAGCAAACCTCTGAGACCTTGACATAATGTAACAAGTCGGGTGATGTCTCCGCAGAAGGAAGCTTTTTTACTTCATAGAAATATTTACCACAGCACCTAACACATAGTACATATTCAATAAATAAATAATGTATGAATGATTGGTGAGCTTTCTAATTAGATTTGGGGAGAAGATTATGATTAGACTAAATAGTTCATATCCAACTGTGCTTTCATGCATTTGTTTTTTTCTTTGCTTCTAGTGGTGTGATTTGTGGTAATATTAGCTTTCTTATTTTAATGGAGAGCTGTATTTCTCATGGAAAAATGCAACCTAATAAAGTGTGCTTTGATTCTCCATTCCATGTCAAACCAAGTCTGATTATGAGGAGCATAGGGGCATATATTTTGCACCTAACAAAACTGCCTTCTAAGTGCCTGAAAGCAAAAAACCTCAAGGCCTACCAACCAAGTACACAAATTGATGTCTACAATTATATAGGATAGTTTGATGCCATATTTGGAAAGGAGTAGAAAGGCCATCGAATCCACCTGTCCCGTTTTGTAGATGGAAACCTTGAGACCAGACAAGCAGGATGGTGGCCTGCTATTTCAGTGCTGGTTAAGTGGTAGAGGTAGAAATTGAACTCAGGCTTCTCAACTAAACTGCAGTGGGGGAGTCCACGGTTACATGTAAAAGACCTCAGTTATCAGAGGAACTGGTAACACTGACTGTAAAACACTGAGAACCTTAAACAGAAACTCTTCAGTGACTCCTTCTGAAGAACACTGTGAGGTAATGACTTTGCTAACACTGAGAAAGGAAGCAGTCCTTTGAGAATGCTCTTCTACTTCCTGTGTTGAGTAGAGTCTGTCAGGTCGCCTCTATTATCATTATTCCTATACTGACCTGTCTAATACACTTATTAGTCTATTAATGTATCCTACTTCATACTTAATCCTATTTCTCTTTATTGTTCAGAAAGTTTCTGGGAAGGTTTGACTGTAATACATATGGTTGTTAGGGTATCTTCTGGGTTTAGAAATCCCTGACATTCTGCATTCCCTCCATCTGACTTCAGACAAATAAAAACAGAATGTATGTTCATTCGCTCTTCTGTATAATGTAGGAAGGATATTGTCCTATATTTCTCATACTTGAGAATTATTTTTACTTTCTTTTGTCTTTTTCAACAGACTTTTTATGTTCCCGGGTATCACTGCTGACCTAACTCACGGAGGCTTTGGGTAGTTTGCATGTTGCTTGGCCAACTGCCCTAACCCCATTTCATTCTCGTCCACTTGTGGGCATCACTGTGTATGTATAGATCTTTTCTTAGCTGTTTCTAAAAAATCTCTGACTTGGCTACTTAAAAATCCTTTCGGGGGTGCCTGGGTGGCTTAGTGGGTTAAACGTCTGACTTGGACTCAGGTCATGATCTCACGATTTGTGGGTTTGAGCCCTGTGTCAGGCTCTGTGCTCACAGCTCAGATTCTGTGTTTCCCTCTCTCTCTCTCTGCCCCTCCCCTTCTTGTGCTCTGTCTCTCTCTCAAAAATAAATAAAAATTAAAAAATGAAAAAAAATCTTTTGACATTGTTTTCTGAACTCATAGTCTTGTGGACTTATTTACTTATATCCTTTCCTAGAAATCTCATCTGCCTCAAATTTGCCCTAAAACTCAACTGCCCAAAATCTGTTAGAAAAGCAAGTCTCATCATTTTTTAAAAAAATGAAATGTCACTGGGGCGTCTGGGTGGCTCAACTGGTTAGCTGTTCCACTTAGGCCCAGGTCATGATCTCATGGCTCATGGGTTTGAGCCCCGCATCGGGCTCAGTGCTGACAGCTCAGAGCCTGGCACCTGCTTCGGATTCTGTGTCTCCCTCTCTCTCTGCCCCTCCCCTGCTCGTGTTCTGTCTCTCAAAACAATAAATTTAAAATAAATAAATGAATAAAATGTCACTAATAATACAATTTATTTATATTTTGTATGAAAAAAATCCTTATCTTGTATTCATTTATACCTGGTTACTCTTAATGAGCTATGCATGTTTTGCAATACCTCTCGAAGTTCTCTCAATTAGTCAGTCCAATACAAGATCACTGTTCAAATCAGCAAAATGTATTTCCATACCAAGGTGGTTCTTTTTTGTTGTTCTTGCCTAGAGAAGAGAAAAAGAATTCAGAGAATATGATTCTGTCTGCTGATGGTGCAACTCTGGATGTGTTATGCAGACTCATCTATATCTCTCTACCTTCAACACGGACCCGATTTATTTTTCAGGGATTTTCACTAGAGTTTAAGTGGGATTTGTTTCATGTATAGTGCATTCAGCAAATATATATTGTGTCTGGTGTGTGTCAGGCTCTTTGCACTATAGTGACTGTGATAGATATGGTATAGACTTAATTATGGTATGAACTAGCGTTGTTTTGCAGTGTCTTCTGTGTTCCAGGCATTGCATTAAAGTATGCTAAAAATTTATCTCATTTGATTAACCTTTCAAAAGCCTGTGAGGTTCATATACAATAATTATTTCTATTTTCTGGATGAGGAACTGAAAACTTAAGGTCAGGGATCTGCCCACGATTTCTCAGCAAGTGGATGAAGCTCTGACCAGGTCTTTCTGAATACAGGGTCTGGATTTTTAACCTGTATGGACTTATAAACGAAGACTTGAGGATTTGGTAGAGGGACCAGTTATGGCCCTTGCCTGATAATTTCTACTTTTTTTTTTCCTGAAGTGGAAAATGAGATCTGCTGAATGTGGAGTCAGGTTAGGAAGAGGATAGCGGTTTGTGGACATTTGGGGGAGACTTGGAAGAACTCTCATTGAGCAAGCAGGTGAGGTGATGGTGGACACTAAGCTGGAGTGGCAGACCTTCCCAAGGAATCAGCTGATGCTGTGGCTCATGAATTTGTGGTGCTGTCAATGTACCAAATCATGTGCAGTGTTGCAAGACAAATTTTTAAAAAGGGAGTCAAGCAACCTAATAATTATTTGTCTCAGTTAGGATTAGTGTCAGCTGCTCGTAATAGAAACCTGAGCTACAGACAGAGGTTCATTTTTCTTTCATGCCAAATAACACTTAAGGTAGGTTGGCAAGGGCTTATATGATATCTACACAGTCATCAGTGGCTCAGCTGTTTCTGCCTTTTTGCTCCACTCTTCCTAGGCGAGGCTTTCCATCCTCAACATCGCCTCATATTCACAAGATAACTACTGGAGTTCTGGCCATCATGGCCATATTCCACATAGGAGGAAGTGCAAAGGCTGTCCGCTGAGTCCACTCCTTTGTAGCATTTTCCCGGAAGCCTGTCAATCACTTCTGCTGAAAATTTAGATTCCCTTAAATACAAGGGAGTTTGGAAATTACAGTGTTATGTTTTGTTTTAAACCCAGGCACATTGCTGCCTATAACCATATAGGAATCTGCTTTTAAAGAAAAAATAAAACTGAATGTTAAATAGACCATTGCAGGCTCTGCAACACCTTTCTATACCACATCTTCAACATTTGGAAATCTTAGATGAAAATTAGAAATCAGACCAGTATACTGTGGAATTCTCTCACAAGATTAGAATGTAAATAGCCACAATTGTTTCTACTTCAAGATGACTTGTGAACATGGAGTCATGATTTTCAAGGAGGGGAAAGGCAAAAAATGACAGTTCCTCTTTTCCCCCAGGGCAGGTCTTGCGCCATGTAAATTGTTTTGGGGTTACTGGTGTGTTCTAGAGGCAGGAAGCTGGATATATTAAAAAAGTGTTTACTGCTGCTTGTTCTGTGTAATAAATTTATTAATTGGTTTTCTTCCTTCTTTCCCAAAGAGATTTCACAGTTGTCGGTTCTTCTTATAAACAGTTGGTTTCTAAATGAAATATAAAGCAGCTACATTCTTTATAAAAAGATGAAGTAAAAGAAACACTTTGGAAACAAACACAATTTGTTTCATATTGATAATTTTCTGTATTTCTGTTCTTGGAAGTGCTCTTTTTCTAATTCTCGTTTCTTTCACATGGCAAGCAAGTGGCGAAATTTGCAAGAATCTCTGCAGTGACTTGAGGGCAACAAAGGGAGAAAAATTAAAGATGGTTGAAATTATAAGGATCTGTAGAAGAGGAACGTTCAGAGCCTGGCAAAGGATAATGCCTTCAGGTCTACAGAATTGATTCTTCCAACATTCAAGTGCCTCTAGGTCAAGCTTCCAGTTTCTCTGCTTGGTTTTAAGCAGATTCAGATTAATGATTTATGTTTTCAGTTCTGGTCCTTTGTGGGTTGATGATTGACTCAGTGTTATGTCCTGCCGCCAGAGTACAAACAAGTGCGGGCACATATAAGGGTCCACGGTGTGCTGGACTCAAGTCACGGGGGTCTGCAGCACTGGGATGGGGAATGGGATGGTAGGTACAACTGGGAATTAGAAATGAAGAAGGTGAAGGAATTGCTCAGGAGACTAGCTGCAAGGCAGTTTAGATGCCTTGAGGTGATTCAGATGGTTGTTTTTGTTCTTATCATTGATATGTCAATATTTAGGAGCCAGGAGCAATCCCGTTTCTCAGCACTTTAATGGGATCTTGCATGGGGCAGAAGCAGCTGACACATCTTGGGTTTATGGAGACCAGGTTTCTTGGATATTTCATTTGTCTTTCTGGATGGCATATCAGGTTAGAGGCTATCATAGCATTTTCTCTTCTGTTATAAACAGTTCTCTGAGCTGAAAGGCTTCTGAACTCATCTCTTATTTCTTTCTGGGTGGGAAGTGATGTCTCAGGATTGGCAACAAAGGCTCATATATCACCTGCCTTTAATGGTAACATCAGGGCATCTCATTTCCCAATAGGGTGACTTTAATTTCCTGTCATCTGGATAGCTGTATTCAGTGGCTGGGTCGTGCCATCCCAAATGAAAGGGAGTGAAGGAAGTATCCTCTCCTCTTGTTACAGTTTGCCAGAAGGTACTCAGAAGTTCTTTTATGCCTGACTTGAAATGAATGGATTTCACTGTTGCATTTTCATTATTTGGTGGCAGGATAGGGGTGCTGGGGGGGTAAAGACTGTTACATTCAAAATAAGTGGGACTCTCAGCAGGTTAGCAGATATGGTCCTCATGAACACTAGTAAGATATGGAGAGAAGTTGAATGGATCAGAATGCCTAAAAGTTAATGCTCAGGTAAAGAAAAGATGAGCAAAAAGCTGAATAGAAGTCTTCCAAGGTTATATGAAATTCTAGGGAAAGCCTTTTGTGAACTGGACCTGATTAAGGCTCACCATGTCCCCTAATAACTACAGTATGTATGAATTACATAATTTTTTCTTGGAATCGTGGACATTTGACTAAGAGTGATAAATGATAGGGAGTTGATTCTGAACCAGACACTAACATGCCTCCCTAACCCCTGGGTTTCTTCCATTATTTCCCTGATGGCACTTTCCACTCTGGACAGCGTCTCTTGGTACCTTTGAGAATCACTGGGTGGTGCTCTTTTGAGCTTTTGGGACACAGGTATAATGAATGAGTGATTTAACACAGTGAGTGTGGGATTTTCGTCGTCGTCATCATTGTTGCTATTTAAGCTAAATTTAGCTGCTTGGGGGAGATAGAGAGAAGGCACGTGTTTGGGTATAATCAAGTGGTCATGCTATTGAAGGAGAAGGACCAGGGAAGAAGGCAAAGGAGTGGTTACAGTAGTAGCCATGAGCCATGAAGCTGAGTAAGCAGGAGGGTGAAGATGTGAGGGAGGTGAAAAGTAAGGCTCGACCTACTACGTTTCAGTAGCTGGAAGAGAACACTGCTCAACACTGCGGGATGAGGGAGATTTTAATATTGAATGCAGGTCAATCAAATTGTGGCATTTTTCATAGCTTTTTTCCTTGTCATATCCTAATTATTTATCATCTTTGTGGGTTTTATGATTCAAATTGATTTATAATTGCCAAAAATAGATGCATCCACTATTCTTTATATAAATGTTCATGATATACCTATAAAATATCATCTCCTTTGTATTTCTGTTCTTGATAAATGTTTGCTTTTCTAGTACTTCTAGTTAATCTGCATTTCTTGAAGTAACTTATATATCATATTCAAAATAAAAATAAATATTCCCACCTAGAAGTATTTTACCTTTACCAAGGTAAAAACTTACTTAAGGTAAAGTTTTTGTATGTAAGACTTAAAAAAGAATCTGTAATGTCTTCTTAACCCATCGACAGCTCTTTTCTTGATTCAGATGTCTGCTGTATTCTACTTTAATGCAGGGGTGAGTCAACAGCATATACTCTGACACACGTTTCTGGCTTACTTCACTTCCTTATGCCCCTCACTGGAATGGAAAGTTGAGGTAATTATTTGGGGGCAATTCAACCCCCCAAACCAAATTCTTGCTTCATTTCACTTGTGTCATTGAGATGCCTCCCTTTATATCATTAGGAAATAGACAACAGTCTGTTATGTAAGCTAAAAAAAAAAAGAAAGAAAGAGAATGATGTAATGATAAGTGCAAACAAGTTCCTGTGGAGTCTCGAAAAGAAAAGGGAGTTGCAGAGAAAGAATTTACAATTTTTCTCCAGCACTGCTCAGAGGGCAGGTGTTCTGATTGTTAATGAGTCATCTTGCTCTTTATACAAAAATATCCCCAAGGTAGAGAAGGGGAGCTCACTGGGCTACACCATTCAGATTCCCTAAGGAGTTACACAATCTTTGCTCTCTTCTGTTGTGACCAAGCCAACTGGCAATCGCTAATTTTGCCTCTGTGTTAGCAAAGCGAGCTAACACCCTGCCTCCCACCAACCCCTGCCAAGCCCCAGGAAGGACACGTTCTTTACGGACGTGTCCCTAGTTCTTGGGTCATATAAAATCTTCCGCTTAAAATAATTGATGATTTGAGATTTAAATAGGTTTCTTTTTATTAGATTATTGTGAATCTGTTCCATCATACCTGTTACAGCCTGGGGGAAGCAAATAAAACTGCCTTTCTGACAAAAGTTAGACCCTGAATTATGGTGATAACCAAGGTATTGCCTTCTGTGAGCCTGAGGCTCCAGTGACCTTCTGGCCTCACCCATTTCTGCACCATTCATGGTGGATGGTCAATATTTGTGCGTTATTTTTCATACACGCTTTAAGGTTCAAAAACCTTAAAGAAAATTTAAATAAGACTCTGTGACATTTGTATTAATTGATTCATGTATTCTTACTTTTTGCTTTACATTTCTATAAAATGTCATTACCTTGTAGCAGTAATGATATTCTGGGAATTTGAGGAAGAAGTTCCAAATTAAGGCTGATATTTGAATTGAGGCTTCACATCTTCTTTTAGTTTATCTTGGTGATAGCACTCTTTTATTGGGAAAGCTAACATAAATATGCAACTCCTACAAAATATGAGAAAGTAAGGATCATTTTTCTGCTTAAGAAGAAAACTTATTCCTGCTGATAAGGTTTTTCTGAATAATTTAGATTATAATTGCTGTTTGGGAATATATTAGTCCTCTAAAACTCTGAAATTTGAGAGAAGGAGGGGAAAGTATAGAATAAAAGAGAGTACATTTGGCAATATCATTGGCTGATGTGATGGTTAATTTTATTTGACTGGGCCATGAGGTGTCCAGGTATTTGACCAAGCATTATTGCAGATGATTCCTTGAGGGTGTTTTGGATGATATCAGCATTTAAATTAGTAGACAGTGAAAAGCTCTCTACCTTTCCTAATGTGGGTGGGTCTCAATCAACTCAGTTGAATGCATAGAATGAATGAATAGAACAAAAAGGCTGACCATTCCAGGAGAAAGAGGGAAGTTTTTCCAGCTGACTGCCTTTGAAGTGGGACTGTGGCTTTTTTCTGCCTTCGAAGTGGGACTGTGGCTTTTTTCTGCCTTCAGACTCAAACAGAAACTTCAGCTCTTCCTAGTTCTTGAACCTCCTGGCCTTTGTACTGTAACTATTCCATCAGTTCTCCCAGTTGTCAGGCCTCTGGATGTGGACTGGAACTATACCATGAGCTCTCTTGGGTCTCCACTTTCCAGATCCACCCTGCAGATCTTGGGAATTGTCTATTCTTGTGTGACCCAGTTCCTTATAATAAATCTGTTTCTTTCAGGACTTCTAGGGGAGATGGCAGAGTAGGAGGATCACCTTGTCCCATGGATACAACTAGCTAGTACGCACATCAGTGTAAATAACCCAGAAATTTGCCCAAAGACTGGCAGAACAAATTCTCCACAGCTAAATGTAGAGAAGAGGCTGTACTGAAGAGGCTAGGAAGGGCAGAGATGTGGTAGGGAGCCAAGTGGACCTGCAGGCCTGTCATGGGAGAGAGGGACTGGCTGGCATGGGGAGAGGAGGGGGGCACATCCCCACAACAGGCACCTCAGGCAATGGGGGACCCACACAGGGAGGACAGATCCCTTTGAAAATTGGTGGGGCATGGCCATCAGTGGGGTTTAACACCTAGAATTTTAAAACTCAAAGGCCTGGTCTCTAGGAGAAGCTGGAGGGTGGAGTCCTTGCCTTTGAAGAGATGGCATAACAAATGAGCCTGCTGAGAAACAGCATAGAAGCAGCAGTTTGAAAACCGTGGGAAGGAGATTTATTTACTGACCTCAGTGCATTACTAACCTCAGGACTATGGGGGCAGGGATCTTTGAGAGACCTATCCAAGAACAAAAGGACTGGCAGGTGCCATTTCCCTCCCCTGAACCAGCTCAGCATCAAGACTACTCAGCTCACTAACAGCACGCCCTTCCTCCAGGCACTTCTGTGGATTCGCTTCCTCCAACCTAGCTGGCCTTGGAAGGAGTTTTCCCAGGCATAGCTACAGATCCCCTTCCACAGTGGACTGGGATGGCCTTGCTGGCACCGTGAACCCTCTCCCTGCATTCTGCAGATGTGCCCCCCCCTGCCCCCCAGTATACCCTTGTCTAGAGTCCATCCAAAGCAGTGCTGCCAATCTGGCAGTGTGCAAGCAGCCCCAACAGGGATCAGCACCATTCCTGCTCTGGGGAGAGGGAAAGATAACTGCAAAGATCAGTCCAACTACAGCTCCAGCAGTGGATTAAGGGCAGATATTGAGTCTGACTGCAGACCCTGCCCACAAGTGGAAGCTTCTCAGGGGACAGTACAGGGAAAGCACCCTGTAGTTCAGTGTTATTGCATCTTTGGAAAATGCCTAGTCTGACTCAGCTGAAGCCCAGCCTGGCTCCAGACTGACCCAGGGAACAAGTCCTGGCAATAGCAGGCAAAGAGAGCCATCGCAGATAGCTGCACTGAGGACAGACATGACTCAGCCACAGTAGTAGGGCACATGCAACACACGGGTGACACCCAGAAGTGCCATGTGCTGGAGAACAGGGGACACTGCATGGCAGGGTACTATAGGACCTCTTCTTCATAAGGCTACTCCTTTCAAGAGCAGGAGATGTAGCTAACTTTCCTAACACATAGAAATAGACACAGAAAGTTAGACAAAATGAAGAGTCAGATGAAGAGGCCCCAAAGAAAGAACAGGACAAAATCACAGCAAGAGATTGAGATAGATAAAATAGAATTCAATAATATGCCTGATAGAAAATTTAAAGAATGGTCATAAAGATATTCCCTGGAATTGAGAAAAGAATGGAGGAGCTCAGTGAGACCCTCAGCAAGGAGATAGAAGAGATAAAAAAGAACCAATTAGAGATGAAGAACTCAATAAATGAAATTTAAAAAAAAACAGATGGAATGAACAGTAGGCCAGAAGAAGCAGGAGAAAACGTCAGTGACCTGGAGGACAGAATAGTGCAAAGCAATCCAGCTGAGCAGGAGAGAAAGAAAAAATATATATGTGCAAATAGACTTAACAGAACTTGACAATGCCATCGAGTGTAATAACGTTGGTGTTACAGGGATGCCAGAAGGAGAAGAGAGTGAAAAGGAGGCATAAAATTTATTTGAAGAAATAATAGCTGAAAAGTTTTTAAATCTGGGAAGGAAACAGAAATCCAGATCTAGGAGACATAGTGAGGCCACAACAAAGTCTTCCAAAGCAGATTCACATCGAGATACATAGTAATTAAAATGGCAAAAAGTAGTGATAAAGAGAAATTTTAAAAGCAGCAAGAGAAAAGAAAAGAGTTACATACAAAGGAAACCCCATAAGGCTATCAGCTGATTTTTCAACAGAAACTTTGTAGGCCGGGAGGGAGTGGCATAATATATTTAATGTGCTGAAACAAACAACCTCTGCAGCCAATAATACTCTATCCAGCAAGGCTATCATTAATATCATCACTCTATAAAAAGGCTATAGAAGGATAGATAAAGAGTTTCCTAACTTAAAAAAAAAATTAATGATCTCTTAACCAGCCCTACAAGAAATGTTAAAGGAACTCTTTGAGTAGAAAGAAAACACCACAGTAGGAGTAAGAAAAGTAGGAAGCACAAAAGCAGTTACATGAAGTATATCTATAAAAAAGTCAGTTGATGGATTCACAAGATAAAAAGATGTAAAGTATGACACCATACACCTAAAATGTGAGGGAGGAAGAGGAATAAAGAATGGGTATAAATTTAAGTGACTATCAACATGCTTTAGACTGCTATATGCACAAGATGTTGTACATAAATCTAATAGTAACCACAAATCAAAGACTGGTAATAGAAATGCAAAAAGTAAAGACAAAAGAATACAAATATGTCACTAGAGAAAGGCAACAAACCATGAAAGAAGAGAGCAAGTGAAGAAAGAAAACACATAGGGTGATGGAATGGAGAACAAGACCCATCTATATGCTACATACAGCAGACTCATTTCAGACCTAAAAATACATGCAGATTAAATTTTTAAAAATGTTTTATTTATTTCTGAGAGGGAGAGAGAGACAGAGCATGAGCAGGGGAGGGTCAGAGAGAGAGGGAGATACAGAATCTGAAACAGGCCCCAGACTCTGAGCTAGCTGTCAGCACAGAGCCTGATGTAGGGCTTGAACCCACGAACTGTGAGATCATGACCTGAGCCAAAGTCGGACACTTAACTGACTGAGCCACCCAGGTGCCCCAAGATACACGCAGATACAAGTGAAGGGATGGAAAAGCATTTATCATGCATATAGAAAGAAAGAAAGAGAGAGAGAGAGAGAGAGACAGAGAGAGAGAGAGAGAGAGAGAGAGAGAGAGAGAAAGAAAGAAAGAAAGAAAGAAAGAAAGAAAGAAAGAAGAAAGATAGCAGCCAGCGTAGCAATAATTGTATTGAACAAAATAGACTTTAAAACAAAGACTGTAACAAGAGACAAGGTAAAACACTATATAATCATAAAGGGACCGATTCAACAAGAAGATAAAACAGTTGTAAATATTTATGTACCCAAGATGGGAGCACCCAAATACATAAAGCAGCTAATAAGAAACAAGGAAGTAATTGATTGTAACACAGTAATAGTAGAGGACTTTAACACCCCATTTATATCAGTGGATAGATCATCAAAACAGAAAATCAATAGGGAGGCAGTGACTTTGAATGGCACATTTGACCAGATGGATCTAACATATATTCAGAACATTCCATCCTAAAACAGCAGAATACACAATCCTTTCAAGTGCACATGGAACATTCTCCAGAATAGATCACATGCTAGGCCACAAAACAAGTCTCAATGAATTCAAAAAGATAGAAGTCATACCATGCATCTTTTCTGACCACAATTCTATGCAACTTGGAAATCAGCCACTGGAAAAAAAAAATCTGGAAAGAATGCAAATACATAGTGATTAAATAACATGTTATTGAACAATGAATAGGTCAACCAAGAAATCAAAGAGGAAATAAAAAATACAGAGAGACAAATGAAAATGAAAACACAGGGATCCAAAATCATTAGGATGCAGTAAAAGTTGTTTTAAGATGGACTTTTATAGCAATACAGGCCTACTCAAGGAGAAAGAAAAATCTCAAGTAAACAACCTATCTGTACACCTAAAAAAGCTAGAAGACGTAGAACAAACAAAACTCAAAACCAGGAGAAGAAAGGGAATAATGAATATTAAAGCAGAAATAAATAAAACAAACAAAACCAATATAACAGATCAATGAAAGCAAAAGCTGGTTCTTTGAAAAGAACACAAAATTGATAAACTTGTTAGCCAGGCTGAAAAGAGAGAGAGAAAGGACTCAAATAAACAAAATCAGAAATGAAAAAGGAGAAATATAAAGGTATTTAAGAGAATATTATGAAAAATTGTATGCCAACAAATTGGACAACCTAAATGAAATGGATAAATTTCTGGAAACATATAACCTCCCCAGACTGAATCAGGAAGAAATAGAAAATTTGAACAGACCAATTACCAGCAGTGAAATTGAATCAGTAATCAAAAAAATTCCAATAGACAAAAGTCTAGGATCAGATGGCTTTACAGGCGAATTCTACCAAATGTTTAAATAAGCGTTAATACTTGTCCTTCTCAAGCTATTCCAAAAAATAGAAGAGGAAGGAAAGCTTCCAAATTCATTCTGTGATGACGGCATTACCCTGATACCAAAATCAGACAAAGACAGTATAGAAAAGAGGGCTATAGGCCAATATCTCTAATGAATAGAGATGCAAAAATCTCAACAAAACACACAGTAATACTTTTAAACATCAATCACCTCAATTGAGTGGGATTTATTCCTGGGATGCAAGGGTGGTTTAATATTCATGAATCAATTAATATGATATATCACATCAAGAAGAGAAAGAATAAAAACCATATGATGATCATTTCACTAAATGGAGAAAAAGCATTTGACAAAATACAGCATCCATCCATGATAAAAACCCTCAACAAAGTAGAGGGAACATACATCAACATAATAAAGGCCATATATGTAAGATGCACAGCTAACATACTCCTGGTGAAAACCTGAGAGCTTTTCCCTTAAGATCGGGAACAAGACAAAGGTCTCCACCCTCACCACTGTTATTTAGCATAGTATTGAAAGCCCTAGCTGCAGCAATCAAATAAGAAAAAGAAAAAAAGGCATCCAGATTGGTAAGGAAGAAGTCAAACTTTTCACTATTTGCAGATGACTTGATACTATTCATAGAAAACCCCAAATACTCTACCTAAAAACTATGAGAATTGATAAATGATTGCAGTAAGATTGCAGGATACAAAATCAATATACAGAAATCCATTACATTTCTGTACACTAATGATGAAGTAGCAGAAAGAGAAATTAAGAAAACAATTCCATTTCCAGTTGCCTTCAAAATAATGAAATCCCTAGGAGTAAATAACGAAGGAGATGAAAGACCTGTATTCTGGGAACTATGAAATGTTAATGAAAGCAACTGAAGAAACCATAAACAAATAGAAAGACATTCTATGCTCTTGGTTGGAAGAATACATATTGTTAAAATCCCCTTATTACCCAAAGCATTCTACAGATATGAGGCAATCCCTATGAAAATGTCAACACCATTTTTCATAGAACTATTAACAAATAATGCTAAAATTTGTATGAAACCACAAAAGATCCCAAGTAGCCAAAATGATAATGAAAAAGAACAAAATTGGAGGAATCACAATCTCAGGTATTAAGATATACTGCAAAGCTAGTAATCAAAACAGTATGGAACTGATACAAAAATAGAACATAATAGAGGGTCCAGAAATAAACCCATGATTATATGGTAATTAATCTCCAACAAAGGAGGCAAAAATATGCGATAGGAAAAAGTCTCTTCAACAAATAGTGTTGGGAAACCTGGACAGCTACATGCAGAAGAATGAAACTGGACCACCTCACACCATACACAAAAATAAATTCAAAGTGGATTAAAGATTTACATATGAGACCTGGAATCATAAAAATTTTAGAAGAGAACACATGCTCTAATTTCTCTGACATTGGCCATAGCAACATCTTTCTAAATATATCTTCTGAGATTTGGGAAAAAGAAACTTTTGGGACTACATTAAAATAAGAAGCTTCTGCACAACAAAGGAAACAGCCAACAAAACTAAAAGACCTACTGAATGGAGAAGATATTTGCAAATGTCTGATATTGGCATGTCTGATAAAGGGTTAGTATATCCAAAATATATAAAGAACTTATGCAATTCAACATCCCAAAAGCAAGTAATCCAGTTACAAAATGCACAGAAGACATGAACAGACATTTCTCCTAACAAGACATACAGATGGCCAACAGACACACAGAAAGATGGTCAGCATCACTTATAGTCAGAGAAATGCAAATTTAAGACACAGTAAGATACCACCTCACACATATCAGAATAGAATGGTTCGTATCAAAAACACAAGAAACAACAAGTGTTGGTGAGGATGTGGAGAAAAAGGAACCCTTGTGCACTGTTGGTGTAAATGCAAACTGTTGCAGCCACTGTGGAAAACAGTATGGAGGTTCCTCAAAAACTTAAAAACAATAACCATATGATATAGTAATTCCTCTGTTGAATATTTACTCAAATAATATGGAAACACTGACTCAAAATGATACATGCACCCCAGTGTTTATAGCAGCATTATCAACAATAGCCAAATTATGGAGAGAGCCCACATGTCCATCAACTGATGAATGGATAAAGAAGATGTAGTGTGTATATACAATGGAATATTATTCAGCCACCAAAAAGAATGAAATCTTACCATTTGCAACAACATGGATGGAGCTAGAATGTATTATGCTAAGTGAAATAAGTCAGTCAGAGAAAGACAAATACCATATGATTTCACTCATATGTGGAATTTAAGAAATGAAACAAATTAACGAAGAAAAAAATCGACAAAACAAAACACCAAACTCTTAACTATAGTGAACAGATTGATGGTTACTGGACGGGAAGTAGGTGGGGGCGTGGGGGAAGTAGGTGGGAGGGATTAAGAGTATGTTTATGATAAGCACTGAATAATGTATAGAATTGTTGAATCACTATATTATTTACTGTAAACTAATATAGCACTGTATGTAAACTGTACTAGAATTAAAATTTAAAAATATCTTTTTGCCTCTATCTAGATGTCCTGTCTGCTTGTCTATCAACCTATCCACCTGTCTATGTATCCACATCTTATTGGTTATATTTTTCTGGAGAACCGTGACTACGGTTTGACATTTGAACTAAGTGGTTTTGATTCATAGATATAAACAGAGAGGTGACGGAATGTAATTATTTTGAAAATTACAAACACCAGAGGGAACATAATACAAAATGACTTAATTTGTCCAGTTTCATAGTTTTCTAAAATATCTGATCTAAAAAAGAAATGATGCTAAGAAAACAGAGAGGGGTGAAATAATGTTTTAAAAGTGGTTTAGAACCTGCTTTAAAATGTATGGTGTTTGAAATGAGTGCAGTAAGTTTCCCCTCTGGTGTATTTTCGGTTAGGGATAAATAATGATTAAAATGAAGCAGTACACTTGGCATGTGATGAAAGGAAATCGTGCCTCTACCTTTTGATTATCAATTAATTTATGCTTTAATTATATGTTCATGAAAACTTACAGTTATAAGCCCTTATTTATGCTCGATATGCATCATGGCATTGTTTTACCATAAACAATGAAGAACGAGGCCTCTTTGGTAAGATTTTTTTTTTCTTCCCTAGTTCTTCTGTTACTCTGCAGTGCATTTCTGGATTAGAGAAAGCAGTTTCACCACGTTTGGAAAACAATACTTTGCTATGTGGGATGGACTGTATTTGAAATAATGTTTTAGGACAGTGTAGAGATCATTGATCACTGGGTTTTGTTGTTTTTGTTATTGATTGAGAGGCAACATTAAGTAAATATGTTCTAAATTAGGACGAGGATGATAAAAATAGAGAAAAGTTTAAAATAAGCATAGATAAAGCATGAGATAGGGATGCCTGGGGGACTCAGTCAGTTAAGCATCTGACTTTGGCTCAGGTCATGATCTCACAGTGTGTGGGTTCGAGCCCCGCATTGGGCTCTGTGCTGACAGCTCAGAGCCTGGAACCTGCTTCAGATTCTGTCTCTCCCTCTCTCTCTTCTCTCCTGCTTGTATTCTCTCTGTGAACCAAAAATAAATAAACATTAAAAAAATTAAAAAATAAAAAACATGAGATAAAGAATTTGAAAATATTTTTTAAATGTGTGGGGTAAGTTTTAAGATTATAGTAGACTTAGAAAACCATCTCCACTTACATTTTGTAAATTCTCCAAATATATCATTGCTCACTTAAAAAGAGGTCTTAAAACTTGGAACATTTGTCAGGAAAAACTACTTTCTAGCTTAAACAAACAAACCAAATCCATTCTGATTTATTACATAAATACATATTCCTAGCACTGTATGGTGTACATGTTGTACTGAATAGTTAACACAACAGTGGAAAAGCAAGTGATCCCTTTAGAGTATCAGGCCTCCATCTAAAGTAGATGGCTTTTGAACCTGCATAATAGGGCATCGTATAAGAAATCATAATTATTTCACGTTAAGACTTTTTTCCTATCCAGATCTTCAGTTCCTAGATTTTCTTGAGTATTTTTCCTGATGCTGGCTCCCATAACAGTTGTACAAAAAGAAAAACCAAGACTTAACTTTTTTTTAAAATCCCCTAAGAAACTTGTTGAAATGTGAGATTTTGAAGTATATGCATTTTATTTGTTTGAAAAGCATAGAGCTTCTAATACTTTTTATTTGAAGGAGGGTTGGGTGTTTTTAAACATGAAAGGCCCTTTATGGTACATTGGCCGCCTCTGAAGGGGGTTGCTGGGAGGCGCAGGGCTGAGACTTCCCAGGAGAGGGGAGCTGTACATGCCTAAACCTGAAGAGTTACAAACTGTGTGTGGGTGGAGGGGAGCACGAACACAGGGTTCTCTGCCTCAGATTCTGCAGACAGGAGCATCTCTGTCCCTGAGAGCCCCCTGCTGTGGGCTCTAGCCTGAGAGAGCAGATACACAGGTAACCTCCTTGTCAGCTGTAAGGCCTCCCCGCCCTTAAATACCGATCGAGGTGCCTTGTCTTTCAATGGTGAATTTGAACTGTCATTTCATTTTCCATTTTATTGTTTACTAGGTTTTCTTACAAAATCATTTTGTATTAGAGAGCAGAGGTAGATGTGCTCAGGGCTCCTAAGGGCCACACTGCACTATCCTGAGTGTGCATGTAAGTGCTGACGTGCCGATGTATTCAGCCAAAGCTCCGTGGGTCCATAACCCACCTACCCTTACCCTTCACCAAGCTTTGCTCGGTGCCTCTGGCATGATCAGGTGGCAGCAGACGGCTCCTGTGAGAGGTGTTCTGAACCCTTCCTCTCTCACTTTGCTTCTGATTTTGATGGAATGTTACTGACTACAGAGCCACCTGACGGTGTTTTCTTCTTTGTCTCATCCCAGTGTCCAGCCCAGTGCCTGACCCACTTGTTTGTCTAGTGAGCATCGGGAAACAGTCCTGAGGAAGAGTCACACTTGAAGCCTGGTGGCATACAAGACATAGGCCCTCCCCTAATTCAGCCCACTTACTACAATATTCTTCTTTCTCATTAACTGAAAACTCTACATGGAGAAGCTTTCCAGTTGGGAGATCTGTACCATCCCCAGAACCCGCTTGGGTGACGCTCACAATGACTGAAGGCAGACAGCAGCCTCCATTCGCTCCCACTGCTGGTGGGCCACCCACTATGAATGTCTGCTGAGCACCCAGACTCTGCATGATTCTGACTCTTTCCGTCTTACTTGCCGTTGTCACAGCACACTCTTTTCCTTTTCTGTAGCTAGCTGTCTCCTTGTCTAGACAAGTCCCCCTCCCTTCCATCTGCAGATGGCTTTGTCTGGAAAGCCCACAGACTTTCTCTCTACCAAGAACTTCCCCAGGATGCATAGGCAATTAAGCTAGTCTGACTCTCGAGGTGTTACTCCTGTTAGGAGGCATTTGCCAAATAAGTAAGCCTTTGCCAAAAAGAAAGTGACAGCATTTTCTTTCTCTTAGTGAATCATTTGGGATGTTTATTCCTTTCGGTGGTTAAGACTCTTCATTTGGAACACGTCAGGATGAGCATCTCAAAAGCAAGGTTCTGATCGGCCAAGGGCCCTGGATTTTAGGAAACAAATTCCCTCCTGATCAGGTAAATTGAGAGGGACCAAACTGGGCCATCCAGACACGTGATTCATGTCTCATAAAAGAGGGAAGCCTAATTTCTTTCTCAGCTTTAGTCTGATTTTAATCCAGCTGTGTGATTAGCCCCTCCCGCAGTGCATGTGTTTGTCTTTCCCCTGCCAAGGTGCCGGTGGAATCTTCGGTTGCCAGGTCTCAGGGTCTCATGATCTTTATTTACTCTGTGACCCCCCGCACCTCTTATTAGAGAAAAATTGGACTGCATAGACCTCTCCCAAGGGCAATTTTTTTTTTAATGTTTTATTTATTTCTAGGAGAGAGAGACAGCATGAGCAGGGGATGGTCAGAGAGAGAGGGAGTCACAGACTGAAGCAGGCTCCAGGCTCTGAGCTGGCAGTCAGCACAGAGCCCGACGTGGGGCTCGAACCCACGAACCGTGAGATCATGATCTAAGCGAAAGTCGGATGCTTAACCGACTAAGCCACCCAGGCGCCCCATCCCAAGGGCAATTTTTAATACAGCCTGTTCTTAGGTACTATAGCATGGTAGACTAATTGATTAGTTGTGTGGTATTCTGGATACACCAACAAATCCCAAGATTTGCTAATGATTTCCTCTTTTGTGGAGTTTAAAGTGGATTCTGATTTATTCCTATAATCCTGCTCATCGCTTTATGATATCCTTTCGTAGGTGGAGGAAAGCTATGAATAGCCAGTCTGCTGTGGTCATTGCTGATGTGCTGGTAAAAATTTTGATAATTGCCAGTTATATTCATATCTACACCATAGCCGTTAGCAAATCAGCAGAAAAGATGATGATGCACATAAAACTGGCAATAACGTGATTCACGTTTATTACAATTAAAAAAATCTATAAATACTGTGTACTGTGACTTGCAACAACACACTAATATATTCTTATGCTTGTTCTTCAATAATGCAGGTCTTTTGCTTAATTAACTGCATGTTGAATAGCATTTAGGAAGAGATGCACATTTAAACATTTTTTTGAGATAAAAACAACTATATTCACTTCTTCCCTCATAAAATGACAAAAAATTGGAGAACATTCCATATACATATACATTGCGACTTCCTGACCCATATGCCTGTGGATTACTTCTATAAATGCCATAGCAAAAATTCTGCCACATTCTCAGTTTATCTCGTCACTGTTTGGTCTTGTCAGAACCACGCTGGGTTTTGCAGTATGTTCTATGTGAATCTCATCAGTCATTGGTTAAACAGGGATGACCATAATACCAATCTCATAGGACTGGTACAAGAAGGTAATGACCTTAGTATACCATGACCTACAGCACAGTAAGTGTTGGCTATTATCATTATCGAGCCCAGCCTAGTGATGAGTCTAAAAATCAGTATTTTTATATATTTTTTGATGACGGGAATGAAAAGGAATTATCTACTAATAGATGAGATTTTAATATCAGATGCCATAAGCAGTATAAAATTTAAATGTTCTTCCATTGTAATTTATCTTACCAGTTCAACTTTCCGATTTATTATTTCAATGACCTCCTGCCATAAACGAGTAGAAAAACATTCCTCTTTACGCGGACGACATTGAATTTCCTTCTCCAGCCCTAGAACGCGGTTCATCTTGTCACATTGTTCTCTAAAGGAGCAACTTTATATAATCTGTGCAGAAGCTATTGTTATTTTGTTAATAATTCTCCAGTGATGATAAGCAGTGCTTTCCTGAAACCTGATTTGTTCAGTTGCTTGGGGGCATACTTGAAGATGAACTTCATGTGGGAGGTCTTTGAGGAGTCAGTGCTACTGAAAAACCAAACATATTACTGGAACAGCACTGAGGGTCTTTGAGGGGGCCAGGTCTGAGGTGGGGATACCTGTTTCCCAAAGGAGAGCTTATGGCATTTCTGGTGGTATTTGCCGGACTGTGTTCTTGCAAGATTCTCTGGGAAATGGTATCACTGTAGTCAGATAAGTTTACTGCTTATTCTGTGCCCACTTTGGGAGGTCCACACTGCATGTTAGCTAATTAAAAGCTCTGAGAAGTCTTGGAGCAAAGAAACACTTGGAGAAACGATCATCTTTGGTGCAGTACTGTGGAATTTTAAACGGGCAGTTTAGTTTTCAAGTTCTTGAGCCTCTCCAAAGCGGTGTCTTGAGGCCAAGTTTGGCCCCAGATGCTGCTGTGGCTGACTTGTGTGGCAGTGGGGTGACCCTTTAGCCAGGCAAGGATTAGCAACTGTTTTTCAGCTTCTGTAATGGAATGTGAACTCTGTGCTTTCATGTTTGATATCTTGAGTTCTTCCTTTGGGCACGAACGCAAGATACCTACCCTGCAGGCTTTTCCCTCAGAGTTTAAACTTGAGGTAGTTTCCATCTATAACAGTCTGTAACAATTGCAGTAGGGGAAGAGGAATATAGAAAATAATCATCTCTTTTCTATTAATTCAAGTTTTATTCATGAATTAATGATCACAGTTCACGAAAGAGCTACATTCGTTGATTTCTTCAGGATAGTTCTCCATAGAAACATTCTTACTAAATTACATTAATACTGTACCCTCCAATTCTATAGAAGATATGTAATATATAATATTATTGAGATCATTTTCCAGTCTTACATGGCATATCTTTGTTGAAGACATGGATACTGCTATATATCCTTTGTTTAAATATCCTTGATTAGTACTTCTAGATACGTTCTATTTTGAATTTAGTAGTAAAAATGTTTATTTTTTCCTTAAAAACAGCGACAGTGGTTATTTTATATTCTCAGATGCATCAAATATAATTAAGTATTCTTTCATGTTTTCCTTTTTGCCTAGGCTGCCAGGAAGATCAAAGTCAAATTTAATATTTGACTACCTCCATAGTGGTATCTACACATGTTTTTCTTTAAAAAACAGGCTTATAAAAAATAAATAAAAAATTGAAAACAGGCTTATATATTACTTCAGTTCTCTTAGAAGGAGGTGGTACTTAAATTTTGTATCAATAGTGAAACATACTTTTTATGCAAAGCCTGTGTTCAGAAGATTTACCTTCAAATCATTTTAACTGATAATTTTTTCATAAAGATAAATGTATATGTGTATTGGGTTTCACACTAGCTTTTAAAGCTCCTTAATTCATTACATAGCAAAATTCTTCTGCATAGAAATTGTTGTTTAAAAAATACTGAAATGTTTTATAAAATTAGGCCTATAAAACATTTTGGAATATTATTTAAGCACAATGATTTTCTAAAGGTTTCAGTAGTTAAAAAGTAACCAATAAGTGAAACAGCAAAATATAATGAAAAATAGATGCTGGCCATGAAATCTACAAATGTAGGTAATATTAATTTTTTTAAATTAATCTTCTTTGGGGCACCTAGGTGGGTCAGTCAGTTAAGCCTCTGTCTTCAGCTCAGGTCATGATCTCATGGCTCATGAGTTCGAGCCCCATGTTGGGCTCTGTGCTGACAGCTCTTTGTCTCCCTGTTTCTCTGCCCTTCCTCTGCTCATGCTCTGTCTTTCTTTCTCTCTCAAAATTAAACATTAAAATTTTTTAAAATTAATCTTCCTTGATTACTTCTAGAACATGCTAAAGATGCAAGTTTAGCCAGTGAAAATCCGAGGTACTATATCTCAGGCGACATTTCTTAGATGTGTGTGCAGGCACTGATGGCAACTGTTAGTACACTGTGTTCATTCCACTTTTGAGCAATGTATTGAACTGTGCATTTTAATGGGGGCAATGCATATCACGTGTTGTTATTGAGCATATCACGTGTCGTAATGTAACACCAATAAGTCATTTTTATGTATGTTCTTGGATGATTTTGGCCACCCTCTAGACTTCCATTAATTTTGAATGTGAATAATGAAGAAAAATGAGCTTTAAAGATCTGTAGTCACATTTTATTATGTCTAATTTCATTTACGTATTTTTCTTAATTCCAGGAAAGCACAGGACTGTTGTTACAATTATCCCAAATAAAGCAAAACTCTCACACAGTAGAGTAGGAGTAGGAGCCATTTCTTCAGTTCTCTGTTCTCAAAAAATTCTCTCCCTTTTCATCTCGGTTACATGAATCCATAATATAATTGGTATAAATAAAGGCCATGTGCCTAGGGAGCAGAAAGTCAATGGAAGGGAATGATGACTAACTCAAATCTTAAAACGCAATCTTTTAGAAAAGGCTAATGGGCCTAGCCTGGGTAGACTTAGAGACAGAACTAGAGCCAATGGATTGAAGCCATAGAACATACATAGCAGCCATAAAAAGAAAAATATCTTAAAATTACAAGTGTTAAAAATAGAATTGACTACCTTGTAGAATTACTTTGTAGAATTACTGGATATGTTTAAGCAGAGCGTCTAAGCCAATTTACAGATGTTAAAACATCTGTTTCATGGAATAGCAAAGCTCCCTAAACTTCATACTCTGCTCTGTGGTTTGTGTCATTTATCTATTTCCCCTTCTCCAGGAAGAACCCCTTGAGGGCAGCAACCTTGTATTACTTATTTTTGTATCTCCACCCCATAGCACAGTGGCTGGTGCATAGTAGATGTTCAACAAATGTTTGTCGAATGGCTGGAGTTTGAAATAATAATGTTTAAACTCTTTTTTTTTTGACTTGTCCATCAAACTGAAGTCTAACATGAAGGTCTGGTATGTGAAAGAGATAAAGATGGAAGTGTTCAGGTTAAGTGGAGTTCTAGGGCCTAGAGACCTATCCTTAAACACTTCTGAAGAACACAGGTTAAGAACCACAGATGTATCAACTTGAACTTGGAGGAATTTTGTAGTTTACTTTTTGATCTCTAGGTGTTTGATTCTTAATCTTCTTCTTTCAAGTTTTCTGTGTTTCATTTTAAAACTTTTTCTTGTCCTCCAAATGTTTTCTGAGGTGAAGACCATACGCTACGTAGAAGAGGCACGTGCTTGGACCTACCTCCAGATACAATTTCATAGGTTCTTAAGCTGGAAAGGCTATATGATACATTCCTCAGTTCTTCCTTAAGTATTTTTCTTATGGGCTTTGGGTTTCCATACATTGTGGGTGGTAATATCATGTCCTCCATGTTCTGGCACCTGGCTCTGACTGCGGATTAGCTGGGAGCTTGGTAAACCCATGGTCATTAGCCAAACATGAAGTTAAATTTCATAGAAGCCAGGAAAATAAGGGGAAGCTCAGGCCTGCAGATGGAAAGGGAGGGGGGGGTCTAAATGACTGCAGCCTTGCTTCTTCCTTTGCACTTAGGCAGAGAGAGGGTGAGAACTGGAGACTCATGCTAATTATGAGCTCTGTCAGCAAACTGGCCAAGGAGGCAGAGGAAAGGGGGAGAATGAATTGCCAGAAGAGATGGGAGAGATGGGTCCGTGGCCTGGGCGTTGCCTCCAAGCAGGGATATTTATAATCCAAGTGCTTCTATGTCTGGAATTCCATATACAACCTGTACCAGTCACCCTAGTGATAGCGCTTTTCAACCTTGGGGATCCGTTAAAAGAAGACTTTGATTAAATGCACTGACCAGAGATAGGAGAATACTGTGATTGATTATGATTTGCTTAGATGAAGTAAGGAATTGAGGTGATAGGGATGAGATATTTTTGATGCTGTCAGTGTATAGAAGATCTTTGACCTATTTTTAAGGGGTTTGGCACCATTATGGAAGTAAATTGGAGCCATTTTATTGTGTTTGGTCAGCTAACTGGAGATGGTATTCAGATATATTAGAAGAGACGTAGTTTGGGGTAAAGAGACAGAGAAGGTAGAGGAGGGGCTAATAAGAAACAAAGGGAGCCAGAAAGTATTTGGAAGAACATCGTAAGCCTTGTTCACATGCACCCTAGAGCCACCTTCTTTATAGCAGCTTTCATGTAGAATTGCTTGGATGACCAAGTGAATGCATTCAGTAGGCCCTCAGCAAATCCTAGTTGGGTTTAAGTTGGAAAGAAGCAAAAGGCATAACTGACTACGGGCAACAAGGTTGGGGATGATAAGAAACCTTAAAATGACCTTGTGAGCTGACGATGAAACATCCCTGTTGAAATGTTCAGTAAGCAGGTTTTAGGTTGAAACTGGTTTTGCATATGGAACAATTTTCAAAATCCTTATCAGTACCAAACAGGTGAATAACTTATTTGTCTGAACCATTCTCCATTTGCATTCACCACAAGCTGTGTGCTCCTCGTCACCTCCCCATCCCTCAGCAGATGACCTTCTCTCAGACTTCTTAGAGGAGAACATTGGAAGGATATGGTGGCTGGTGTTGGAGGGGTCATTTGAGGTGGAGGATGCAAGTACCAGAAGCTGATGCATCATAACGTGCTACCAGGGCAAAATAGTAAAACAGAGAAAGTTAATGATAACAAGGGCAGGAAAAAAGGAATGAGATAAAGAAGATTTAAAACATTTTGGCAAGGAAAAGATTTTAAACGAAACCACAAAAGGGTGCCTGGGTGACTCGGTCAGTTAAGTGTCTGACTCTTGATCTCAGCTCAGGTCGTGATCTCACAGTTTGCGAGATCAAGCCCTGTGTCATGCTCTGTGCTGACAGCGGGGAGTGTGCTTGAGAATATGTCTCTCTCCCTCTCTGTCACTCTGTCTGTCTCAAAAATAAATAAACATTAAAAAAATAAAATAAGGCAGTGAACAGTATTAGCCAAAAAACCCCCCAAAAAACAAAAAAACAAATCAAAAACAACAAAAAAAGGGAGAATAACAAAATTACCAAGGAATGTGCCAAAAAGGAAGAAGGACATTCAGTGCTAGGCTAAGTTAGCATCTCCATCGTGGGGCAGAGTTACCGTGTCTGAGGCAGTCTTGTGGGTAGTGCAGGCTTCCCTTGGGTCCTCTTAAATCGGGTGTTATTTGAGGGGGCAGAAGTCCCCCACTAGAAGACTCCTCCAGATGTACAGACCTTTTCCAGGAAAGCAAAACTCTTCTAGCTCACTCCTTCCCTTTAGCCCGGAATATACTGCCCTCCATAAAAATATCTCCTCCATCCTGCATTCATTGAGCTCTTATTTCACTCTTTGCCTCATAGACAAGCTCTCTGGAAGAGAGTTTTCAATATAGAGCACTCTTTCTTCAGGTCACATTCACTCCTCAGCTTGTTTCCATATAGTGTCTACCCTATGACTCTTGAAAGTATTCTAACAAAGGTCACCCATGACCGCTCCTTGGTAAGGGTCAGATTACAGGAATCATTTCAGTGCCCCTCTGGCCTCACCTCTCTGTGGGAAGGCGGGCTTCCTCACAATTCTCTCCTTGCTTAATTCTTGTAACCACATTTCCCCCAGACCTTTTGCTCTTCCCTGCTGCAGATCGTCCCAGGCTTCTGGTCTGCCCCTCACACTCTCCCTATCAGCCTTCCACTACCTGTTTGCCAGCCGTGGTTCACACTCTTGCCACTATCTTGTGTTTTGATACCAAGTGTCATCAGAATCTGTATTTTCAGCTCAAACCAGGAATCTTAGAAGCCATAAACCCTAAAGTGATATCTTCTATGTGATATAATTCAAAGTAAAGATACTCCTGAGCTATTAAAATAAGTTTAAGCATCTAACAGACTTCTTACAATTTCCATGATGTTGATGCTTTTGGGGGAAGACAATAAATCTCTTTATTTTTCAAAATTTTATTTCGTACTTTTGGTAGCCTAATTTTGCTGATGCTAAGCTTCATCATCTTGAAGGGAAATCCGGCATTTTCCTTGTCCTCAGGTATCTCTTGATTCTTTGTGTGTGTTCGTCTTACGTTGGCATGACCGTTCTCCCTTCTCCTTGCTCCAGCCATCCTTTCCCCAAATAACTCAGAAAATGAAGTGAACTTACTGTTAGGAATTTGCTGTAGGAAACTCCTTCTGTTTTACTTTCCTGCCCATGGTTTCTTATTTCTTTGCTCTTATTTGAAGTTTCTCATCTTACATGCAACTGGCAGTTCCTCTCTCTCCAAATCACTTAGGCTATCTTCTTTATACCACCCCCTTCCATCATGTGTTCCAGTGGTGCTGCATTTGAAGTTGTAGGAGTCTGAAAAGTGCTCTTGACTCCAGGCATCTGCAGATGCTGTTCCCCCTTTCTGAGCACTGCTGTCCTCCTTTCGTCTGACGAATCCCTGGTTAGATTTCAGTTTTCGGCCGTTTCCTCCAGGGACTCTCCCCTCACCTTCTGGGTGAAGTGAAATCCATTTACAGGATTTTACTCCAAGTCTCGTATCTCCTCTTTGTATTTGTCAATGTATTTATCAAGACCTATTTAATACCACCGTAAGATGCAGAAGAGCAGAGCCCGTTTTTGTCTTGTTTGAGGCTGCATTCACAATGCCTGCTATTCTTCCCATTGCTAGAAATATATGAATTGAACAGATGAAATATAAATAATAAATTGAAATATAAATAATAAATTGGCACAGTCCCACTTCATTTTTCCAGACCCAGTTCAAATGTCATCTCACCATGAAGCCGCCCCATCTCCAGGCAAACAAACAAACAAAAAACCCATAGCGCCCTCATGGAATTCACCTTTCCATTGTGATTGTTCATAATCAACTAGCAGAAAGGTCAGGGTCATGAAAGACAGGGGGGAGACTGAGGCACTGTCAGAGAATGCAGGAGACTACAGAAGCATGATGATTAAGTGCCACCTAGGACCACATAGTGGATCCTGAAACAACAGGCATTAATGGAAATACTGGGAAAATACGCATAAAGCATGTAGGTTAGGTATTGTATTCTGCCAGGGTCAGTGTTGTAATTTTGATAATACGCGTGAAGATTATGCAGGATATGAATATTAGGGCACAAGCTAGGTGAAAGGTGTATGAGAAAGCTTTGTACAATTTTTTAAGACTTTTCTCAAAATAAAAAGTTACCTCAAAATCAAAAAGTTAAAGGAAAGAATCATGTAGGAGCTTTCCATACACAGAAACTATGTCTTAATACTTAGATTCCCAACTCCTAACACTGCGCAGCCTAGTAGATGCTCAGTAAACACCAAATTAATTTACTGTTACTTGCTCCTTCTTTGGTTCTTTGCAGTCTTTGTCTTCTCTTTGCCCTTCCTGCTTTACCTAGCAACAGCGGGGTGCCTTCGGGGAGGGCCCGGTCCCAGAGTGCATGTGCTTGAGAGGCCAGAAGCCTGCCTTTTGGCAGCAATGCTACTATACCACCTACATCCTGTGTGTTGGTAATTTGCTTCCATCAAGACTGAGGGTAATAAAGAAGAGTTGTGCTGGAGAAAAACAAAATGGGGAATCTGGTCTCTTTATACTTTGATCTTAAATTGTATCTCTTTTACCTTTGAATTTAAAATTGTTGTTAATATCGAATACCAGGACATTCCAGTAAGATTCCCAATTGAGCTTTCTTTCTTTCTTTCATTTCCTTTTATGATTTAGTACATTCTTATTTTACTTTATACTTTGGGGACTGACTGCCTTTTCACTAACAGTATCTCATCTCAAGTTTTGTGAAGAAAATGTTCCTCTAAAATGTTTGAAACCCACAAAAGAATATCTTTATGCTGATTCATTGTGATAGAAATTCCAAACACTACAGTTACTAAGATAACTTGTAAAGGTTGAGAAAATAAGCTTAACACCTCAGAAATCCTGTGAAAACATCCCGGAGCATTCCCAAAAGCCCTCTAGACTTACTCCTTTACTTTAAAATGACTATTGTAGAGTAGCACATGTAATTAATAAAAGCTATAATAAGACCTTCTAATCAGCTGGAAATTAAGGAGGATTTTCTAAAGATTGGATGGTTTCTGGAAATTTAGGGTCACTGTGTAGTTATTTTCCTCCTGCTTATAAAGCTTTGGACTTGGAATCATTCCTATTGAAAACACGTGGTATTCGGTTTCAACCATAACCGAACTGCCGTTTGCTCTTGTAAACCACGCACCACTCACGTCGGAGCTGAAGTTGTCCTAGGAAAGTCCCTCTTGTCTGTTTCTCGGCATCCTCCCCTAGGGCTTTCTGCTTTCCACAGCTGCCTGCCTATGTATTCCTGCTGCATCTACCGTCTCTGTATCTAGGCACTCACACCTCACAAACACAAACATCCACAGATGGAAAGTGTGGAGCTTGGAGTAGAGGCTTCTGACAGCAGACTTTTTTTTTTTTTTTTTTCAGTACAGTGGAACAACCTGCCCTACACTTGTTCCTTTAGTATAAAATCCTGGTGCTCGAGTAAGGGGGAAGGTCAATGACACAGAATTCAGAATTAAAAGTGAGACAGCCCCAGTTTTCATAGACATGACCGTTTTGGAAATGTCTACTGAATACCTGAATGCTACCCACTTTGTGAGGTATCACAAATGCTTCTACTGGGGCAATGTGTGTAGAGATTCAGCAACATTTGCTATCTCTAAGGACCCTCGTCGTGGTGGCATTGCCATTCTTGAGTACACTACACATGTGGCCTAGCTTCTAAGCTCACTTTTGCTTTTCCATTAAAAAGATGAGCAAAACACGGTATTTTACATTTTGCATCTTCATGATCTTTTACATTTTAATAACTTTTCTATATCTAAAGGTGTGGGGCTTCCTTACACAAGACCCAAGTATATGATGATCCTTAATTAGGTCTATTTTTACACATAATTTTAGAATTTAAATTTCCAGCATTTCATACAGTTCCTTATTTTTATTGTTTTAATTCATGACATCAATCAGCACTCAGATCAACTGGTTTTCCATCGGAAATCCTGAGATTCTTGCTCCTTATCTCTAGGAGTGACTCTTTTTTCATGACTTCCATTTTTCTGTGCTATTTCATACAACAACAAAAGAAATATGCTGAAATATTCAAATATAAACTCTTCCTCACTTCAAGACTGTATCACTGTCCGAGCTTACGTGTTGGCCAGCAGGCAGCACCACCGGGCAGTGATTTGAAATACTTGTTCCAGAACTGATGTCCAAAAGTCTGGGGGTATAGAAAGGTTGAAGACATACCTACTAAGATTATACCACAGTGCCCTCTAGCCTATATAGCAGGAAGAAAAATGTTTTCCCTCACTGCTGTTCCTTTCTGGAGCTACATTAGTTAGCAACAGCCTTTATCTATAGGCAGGCTAAATATATTTGTTATATGAAAGATATTAATCTTCTATTAAGTACTCCCTAAAATTTGTTTTTTATAGCAGTAGTGAAGTCACTTTCTTGAAGAGCCACTGCCTTCTCGCAGAAGAAATATCCAGGATCCTAACGTGTCAACAGGTGCAAAAACATAGAACTGTTGTATCTAGGGGCTCTATCTATAGAACCATTTGCCTGATTGACTAAAAGCAGAGGAGAGCTCCCATGTTCCATCCTTCCTTCTGTCCCTCGTGGAAAAGGAACAATCCATACACTGTATCCTTGAGCACGTCAAAGGCAGGCATCCTCAGTGCTATCTAATTATCATTGATCCCAAACTCATTATTGTCTATTACCCACATTCTCCTCCTTCATACTATTTTGGGAAAGAAGAAGAAATCTATAAATTTAAGCCTTCCTGTCTAAGTCAATTTAAGTTCAATAAACAGACTTTAAAGAGAAAATATACTACTTCCTAGAATCTCTCTTCAATTACTTGTTTTCTATGGTCTTCTTGCCCATCTCCCCTTCAAGGAGAAACCTTAATAATCTAAAACTGTAACCCCAAGAATTTCATTAAGTAAGGCCCACAATACATATTTTCTTCAGATTTTTAAAAATAAAGCACCTTCATCTTCAAAATCTCTAACTTATAGAAGTAGGTGCACAGTAGAACATAATTTATCCTGCTCTGCCATGAAATAACCTTGGAAGTTTTCTAGAAAGGCAGTCTTTTTCCTGATTATAGAAAACATTTAATGGGAAAAAGCACTCGTGAGGTTTGCAGTACATATACTTTTAAACTTAAAAAAATAAATCGTAGCACATTTACACTCTGCCATAAAGTACTATAATGAATAATTAAAAGAGAACTAGAATTGTCAAAATAAATGGTAACTATGGATTGGGGTATAGTGCTCTTAATTTTTTTCTTGCCTTTTTTGTCTTGTTGATTTGCATAGCATAGTAATAGGTACAGGACTTTGCACTCATTAAATGTGAATTAACAAGAAAGGCTTTTAATGGGTATTTTGGTCTCATTTCAGATTTTAGACAGTTATTTAATTCTATACTTTTCTGTTACATTTTCTCTGAAAAGCAACTTAGTTATTTGTATAAATAATGAGCATTTAAAGGTGAACACATCAGAGCTCCATGGCTTGAAAAATAAAATTTAGCAATTAATTGTTTACATAGACAGGAAGCTTTCCCTAGTGCTCGATTGTGAGCATTGAAGAAATGAGCAATTCAGACAGAGCATGTATCTTTGCTCTTAAATAATTCAAAAGCAGTAAAAACAATATACATTAGGCTCTTTATATTTCATTTTGAAATGTAGGCTCTTGAAACACCAACATTATTCCCGTGTCTATATCCAAATATATTAAATGATTTCTAAATGAACGTTCCCAGAAGACTGTCACTATTTTCTATATCAGGTCTTGGTGCCCCAAATTCCAGTTCACTCTCACTTTCTGCCTGCATCTCTTTTGCAGTAGGTCCCAAATAGCCTTCCCTGGTGACTTCGGCTGTGGGCTGATAAATGGCCCTGGCAGTTTTTACATGTTATTGCCTAGTCCTAGAGCAGAAGACCGGGCACAGGGTGAAAATCCCTGAATGATGTCTGGGAGCCTGCTCATGTGGCCTTCCCATATTCCTGTACCTTCCTAGAGTTCTTGCCGAAACCAGTGCTCAGGCCAGCTGCTTGTTGGACGTCTGTGCCTAATGTCACATTGTGAGGAAGAAGTTTTTATCCATGGCTGTGCTGTAATTGGCATCCTCCTTGAACCTCACAGTGTATTATGATCAAATTGTGCTAAATATGTGAACCTAAACTCAAAACAATGAATTGTTGAGAGTGGGTAAAGGACAGGTTAGGGAACTAGGAGAGAGGGGAAGATTCTGGCATTTGTGGAATACCTACGAAGTGTCAGGTGGGTGCTTAATATGCATTATCTCGCTGAGTCATTGAAGCCGTTGTGTACGGAGGTAAGGAACCGGGATTCCCAGGTTGGCATGTGAAACGCGTTCCTTGCTGGTGTTACTCTTGCCCAGCGAATCACACATCTTGGATTTGCCAGCCAGGTATTTTGGGCTCTAAATCTCATGTTTTCCCTACGTGTGCACAGGCTTGGGGGGTTTACTTCCGGAGAAATACTTATTTTTGTTGCTGTTGAATGCGCTACAATGTTGAGAAGGCTTTGTAGATAGCAGTGATCCCCAAATATTGCAGTACAATTGTGGAACATTATAAGGACCTTTGGTTCACTACCGCAGTGATTAAGTTAGCAAGGAAATAAGCAGACCGGGTCTTCGCTTTCCTCTTGTTCCCTGTGCCTTGTCAGATCCTGGTTTTCCCTCCAGCCGGCAATGAGGCTCTTGGACCTGTGGTTTGGGTGTTATTGGCAGGGCAATTACTGCCCCAGGGGAGGAGTCTCAGTTGCGGATTTTAAAGGTCAGTCCAGGTTTATTAAGTCTAGCATATATCCCATCTGTCTTGAAATAGCCCCGAGTTCAGGGACTTTTAACTCTTTGCCTTAAAAGCAGTCTCTTAAATGTGCATCATCTTACCTTTGTGAGGCTATCCTTAGAGCTTGACACAAAAAAGTCCTCTGTCGAACCATGTAGGCTGATTTTTTTTCCACTGAGAGATTATGTTTACTATAATCACAGGGTCTCAGGAGGCGTAAAGGACAACTGAGTGAAGCACTTAAGACCTCCCTGTCCCCCGGATGTGTCACGCCCGTGGTTGAGCAAAGCCATTCCTCTTGTCAGCAAGAATGACAAGGCTTAGCCTCCATTTTGCTTCCACTTTTTTTTTTGGTCTATTGCTTAAAATAACTGAGCTTTATATTATTTTCCCTCATCATGTGAAATTACAGATATTTACTGGTTTCATTCTTTCTTTTGTTGAAGTAACTCCCCCTCTAATGGATGTTTTTTGTTTTCAAAACCAAGCTCTACATTGCAGTTTGAATGGTTCCCCCTGATATGATAAAGTTCGGTTATTTTACTTATATAATCAAGCTTTCCATTCATTTTAAAGTTAAAAATGATCTAAAAGATATGAGTGACAAGTTTTCCTGCAGCAGATTTAAATATCCTGGTCTTTCTTCATCCCCTGTCTCTGCACTGCCGGGGGGGAAAAGTGTGGGTGTTGGGGAGTTGGTGGTGGTCCTCCCTGCTCTTAAAAACATGCAGAGGGGGGGGCGCCTGGGTGGCTCAGTTGGTTAAGTGTCCGACTTCGGCTCAGGTCATGATCTCACGGTTTGTGGGTTCGAGCCCCACGTCGGGCTCTGTGCTGACTGCCAGCTCAGAGCCTGGAGCCTGTTTTGGATTCTGTATCTCCCTCTCTCTCTGACCCTCCCCTGCTCACGCCGTCTCTCTCTCTCTCAGAAATAAGTGAAACATTAAAAAAAAAATGCAAGGTTTGAGAACCGAGACCAGAAGTGTTTGTCTTAGCTTTTAGTGTAGAAACTGTTAGTTATCTACCCAATATCTATTCCTTTACTTCCAGAAACCTGCTTCCCCCCCACTCCCACTCCCCACCCCTAGTTGGCAATACCTCCATATAAACACCCTTGTGACTCAGCTTTCCCTGTGTGGTCAGTGAGATTAAGCTGAAGGCATCGGGTGGGCTTTGAGGAGAACTGTACAGTGGACCCCCTCGATGGAGAGTGACGCCTTTTTAGTTCTTCCCTTCTTCCTCCTCTTGCAGAGCAGTGTCTGGAGCTCCACAGCCACCTTGGGCCTCAAGGATGAAAGCCACGTAGAAAGACAGGATGCAGAGTCCTGGCTGATTTCGGAGCTGACACGGCAGCATATACTGCCCACATCAGTGGTTCCTTTACCTGAACAAGAAATCAACCTCTGTTTTGTTGAAGGCACAGGTTCGGGCTTTCGGTTCTATGCGGACAACCTAGTCCTAGCTGAGACCGCTTTCTTTAGCTTCTCCATCGCTGTGGTGCAGAAACGTCTGTTCCCACTTCAGCAGTGTCTGCTCCCAGATCTCATCCCCTTTGTTTTTACTTCTTACCAGCATTCAAGAGGACATTTGCAGACAGGAAGTGCCTCTCTGAAAAATCACACACACAGGCCGGTCCTGCCCAAGAACGTGTGCACAGCTATTTCTCCTGTTCCTTTGTTCTCCTTTGAACGCAAAGATTTCAAAGAAACAGAGACTTTGCACAGCAGCACCCATGCAGCAGTTGTGGGATGGGGTGTGCAGGGCAGGGCAGTTGTTTTGCATGCCTGAGTCATTGAAATCTAGAATCTACCCTGGAGCAAGAGGGGAATTGACAGGGGTAGAGTCTCACATGGGGCAGGAACAGTTTCTTTCCATTGATGTCTCCAGGAAGTAGTCTGTCCTGCCAGCAGCACTTTACCAGGGGAGTGTTTCATGGACTAGTGCACAAGACAGGCCCCTTTACACCTTTACTGATCAGGGGGTCTCTTACCTGCCTTCCTGCAGCTTTCTGTGAGACGGCTCATGTCAAGGAAAATAGAGAAGTGATTCGGTGAAAATAAAACCTCATGAAGAAGCAGGACAGACATAAGTTAGGAAGAATGAGTGAGTTTCTCTTCCACAAACAAGAAGAGAGGGGCGGGGATGCATCAGTGAGAAACAGGACAATCCCACCCCTTTCTATGCTGCATGCCCCTGCTGGAAGGGGCGATGCTGTCACATGCATGGCGTGTCATTCTGCTGTCTCCTCCTGCCACTGGCAGAATGCTTGGTGCTGGGGCCTCACATGAACTTCGCCTCTCAGCGACCCAATCCCTGTAAGCACGGTCTGTTACCCCCCTAGGCACCAAAGCACTTGGCGTGCTTGTAGAAAGTAATTTCAAGGTAGATTATTATTGTTGATAATAAACACACTACATTGGGCACAAGCTGGACTAGAAAGAGTATCATAAAAATAAATCTGTGATGATAATGGATTGTAAGTGGATAATGAGTGTCCTAACAAGATAAAGCTTTTATTAAAATTATGAGTTTCTCTCTCTCTTATATATATATATATATTTTTTTTCTTATATATATATTTTTCTTATATATATATTCTTATATATTTATATATATATAAATAAAAATATATATATATATAAATAAAAAATATATAAAAATAATAAAAATAAAAGAACTAGAGACGGGGATTATGTCAGCTTTACTTGGCACAGACTCTTCATTATAAGAGAGGTGTATATATGTAATATGTACGCATTTGGAGGGAACAACAAGAGCTTGCAAAAGGCCCAGAGAAGCGCAGATGCGATTATAAGAAAATCAGGACTTTAATGAAAGGTTGAAGGAGTTGGATGCATTTAGCCTAGAGTAGAAGTGATTTAATAATTGTTAAAGAATGGTTATTAAGGAGGTGGCTGACCCACGTACTCTTTTCCCATTGAGAACGTAAATAAGAAGAATTGTTTAAGACAGAGGAGAAGAGAGGGTTTAGATGAAGTACTGGGAAGCATTTCTTGAAAGTGAGCATCATTAAAAGAAAAAAATGTCACAAACTGTGAACAGTTATTGTGGAAGGTTGGGAAATCTGTCTCAAGATGTTAGTGTTATGAACACAGCACAGGCTCTGAATTCAGAACTGGTTTTGAACCTCAGTTCTTTGTCTTTGCTAACATGAATACGATGATCTTTAAAATTCCTCTACTTTGTAGAATTTGGGGGCATTGTGGAATATAGTATTTGGACAAGCATTTAGGTGATAAGGGTGGTAAATAAATATTATTTCCCCTTCTTAACTTCTGAACTATTATTTCTTTGAGATTTTACAGCCCAAAGGTTAGGCAACGTGTTCATGTCAGTATTGATTATTTTTCTTTGTTTTGCAAGGATCAGGCTTTTATAGAAAAATGGATTCTAGCATTTTGTGGCAGGTGATTACCATTACTTGTTTTTACAAAGCCATAACTGATGTGTGTACGTATGCGTTTAGATTCATACTTACACCACGAACAAAGCAATAGAAGAAAGGTATTTCAAAAGCAATGTCAAGAAAAATTACATATTATAAGTCTCACAAAGAAATCACTGGTCTGAAATGAACACTACATGTCTGAGGCTCAGTATTCATTTCCCCTGTTTCGCCATACTAGATCTGTTCACATTACCAGCTTTCCTGTCACTTTGTGAACTCTTGGCAAAAGTCTCTGTGGAGATGAAGCACTGTTGTGATCTCACAAGCCACCATCGCCAACTCCCTCCCATTCATTTGTACGTTGGTCTTTGAGGCAAGCGTTCTGAAGCTGCTGATTACCTGCCGTGGCTATAGTCTCCGGGTCTTAATCAGTGGAACAGAGTGTATTTTTCTTACCCAAATGATATTTAAGCATGTGCAGATGCACAATTAGTGTCAGCTTTCTGTATTGCTGGAGGCTAATAAAGAAGCAGTAGAGACTCCAGAAGTTGCTGTGCTTTGACCCTGACCTCCACAGAAGGCTAAGAGAGACCTGGACTGTGACCCTAATTTTTCTCGCTAAGTTGCAGAGCATGATTCCTGGCTCTGAGCACAGGGCTTTAGAATACTTTCAGTGAGGTGTTTCCTTTATATAATAGAGAGAAACATCTATTGAGTGTCTTCTAGATACCAGGTGTCACTCTAAGTGCTTTACATGTATTAATTCATGTTATCTTTCCTACAGCGCTGTGAATCTGTACTAATGACTATTGTTCACATTTTATAGATAAGAGAATAGAGACAAGAGAATACAGGTTGCATGCCAGGATCTCAAAGCTGGCAAATGACTGAGCCAGCACTTGGCTTCAAGCAAACCAGCTCTCGCGCCTGCACGCTTACCACACGGCCTCTCAGTTTGAGCAGCTCCCAAGTGCTGTGGAAGCAGGACTTTGGAAGAGTGTTTGAAAGATGCCTTGATACATTCTAATTATTTGTTCCCTTATCGTAGGAATGTTTTTGAAATTCTGGAACCAGAAAACTGCCAAGGTACCTTCCTAATCCTTGTTTCATGACACTTAACTTAGAATACAGAATTTATTATGGCTGGCTAACTTGGAAAGCTCTTGATTCTAAAAACAGCCTCCAGACTTACTCTTCAGTCTGCTGATGCTGTTATTCATGGCAGTCTTTTAACCCCTTCCTACCTTTCTTTATGTCACTAGGATGTCAGCTCACTCCACACCACCTGTTTGAGAAGGAGTGTTCATTTACATGCACAAGAATATTCCAGATGACATTGTAGGAGCCTTCCTTTGTTAGGATTCACAGAACACTGAGTTAGCTCTCTCTTCTGTATGTTGTAGGGGAATCCAGGCCCACCAAAGACTTTTTTGGGTGAGGAAAATTACAAAGAGGTAGTATTTTCCCAGTCACTTTTGGCTTTGAGCTTTAATTCCCATTGAAGTCTCTGTCTCTCTTGATATTTTCTTCCCTCTGCTCCATGGTAACCTATACCTATACCTGGTTTTTAACTTGTAGATTTCCCTGATTCCTCATACATGGCATTTTTAGGTGCAACAGACATTATTGAATGTTTGGGGAACAACGGGGGACAGTTAGTAGTGATGTTCTCACAACGCAAATAACCTAGAATTGAATTTAGACAGCTCTTTCCCTACATGTCCCTCAGCTGCTCCATCCCAGAGAATTTTCTCACCAGTCACCCTTGTAGGAGGCTCCAGACTCTTGCTCTGCCTCACGGCACTCCAGTCCTCTGTACATTTCAAATTCAGTTTCCTTCACTTCCGTTGTCTAGCCACAGCCCATTCTTCAGCTTCACGCCTACCTTTGTCTAAGGGATTCATTACTATCTCGCCAAACAAAATGGTCATTGAGTCTTTATCCCTATAGGAGAACTGGCAGTGACCTTGGAGTTTCAGCCTTGTCTTTCCCTTTTCTGTCCTATCTTTTCACTTCTCGTTTTCTGAGTGTGGACAAGATCAGAGGAGAAAATATTTTTTTCAATGATAAGAATTTTGACTTTCCCATTAGATGGCAGAGATTGACTGCAGTCCATTTCAGTTTTAAATACACTTATTTTTTGGGCTACAATAGTAACAAAGACTTAATATTATAGCTAAGACACATAATAGGAACCGCAGGGTACTCTAAGACGTGTGTAACCCCCCTTCCTACTGACAAATGTACATTAGTGTGAAAGGGAACCAGTAGCCCACTTACGTTAACTGCAGGAGGTGGTGACAGGTCTGAGGCTACCGCTACCTTTGAGGACAAATCCTTGAGTAAGGCAGTGGTTGATAATCGAATCTCATTTTCGCTTATTCATGCTGCTCAGTGGAGCGTGCAGTGAGTTTGAGACCTACAGGTCTCAGGCAGAAACAGGAGGGAGAAGGGAGCCAGACCAGATGAGGTTGTGACACTGAGTGCTGTGTGGGCATCTGAGTAATCCAAAGACGTGTCAAGGAATGGGTGCATTTAGGTAGTCAGTCCATGGTCCCAGAGGTCGGTGGTCTGGCAGCTGAAGTATGCTAGGGAGTCCTGTGGACCACAGAGGACAAAGTCAGGCAGGGCTGAGCCACACTTGAAGACCCTGTTCCTTCAGGGTAGGGGAGGGGGTTCTGTAGGGTGCAGTATTCTAATCCCAGTGGCTAGGGTTCCAGTCCTAGTGGGAGCCTTGGTTATTGGTCAGTGGAACCAAGATGATTGTGGAAAAAATGGTCTCAACACAGTAGCTAGAAAAATTACCACTGGGAGGCTTCGTGGATGTGTACTGCTCATCCCTTGTGAGCTCTGACTGACAGTATAGTTAAATTCCCAAGTCTGTCTGGGAGGCTGTCTGTGTCTTCTGATCTAAATCTTGCTATTTTCATGATTGGCTTAGGGATTGGGGTGGGCTTGGGCCTATGAGGACCTGGGAAGGCCAAGGACAGGGGAAGGTGGCAGGGCTGGTGATCATAGAACACCAGTAAGAGCACATTGTAGGACACAAAAGAACCTGGCTTCCTTTCTGACATGTAGGTGGCTGGAAAGATCTTCATTCCAGTCCCTGCAGTGAAAAAATTGAGACGCATGTTCAACCGCATGATCTTGCATTTTCTCCAACTCCTCCCTCAAGAGGTAGCAGAAATTGTGGAGGTACACACTCTCTTAATGGGTTTTGTCCAAGAGCTCTAATGGGGCACTCACAGAAAAGCTAGAGACAGAATCTTAGGAGTATCCTCTCTGGATAAATTAAAGCAAGAAAGGGAGGTACTATGATTTTAAAGACTGGGCCTTAGAAATGAGGAAGCAAGGCACAAAGACTCCTGAGGGATGAGCTGCTGGGACAGCAGCTATAAATATAAAGGCCCTGAGTTGGGAGCCAATAGAGAGGAGGCCAGTGTGGCCAGAGCAGAATGAGCAAGTAGTTAAGTAATGAGATGTGAGGTTAGAGAGGTAACCAGGGAATGCAGCTTGTGTAAGGTCAGGTTTACTGACATTTACTGGAGTAAGACAAGAAGCCACCAGCTGGTTTTGAGAAAGAAGTAATATAACATGACCTTTGATTTAAAATGATCCTGAACAGGCGCCTGGGTGGTGCAGTCAGTTAAACCTCCGACTCTTGATCTTGGCTCAGGTCATGATCTCACGGTTCGTGAGTTCAAGTCCTGCATTGGCCTCTGTGCTGATGGTGCAGAGCCTTCTTGGGATTCTGTCTTTCCTTTTCTCTGACCCTCCCTCGCTTGTGCACTCTCTCTCTCCCCCTCAATATAAATAAATACACTTAAAATTATTTTTTAATAAAAATAAATAAAATAATCCTGAAAATAGTTTGGCAGTTCCCGGTAAAATTCAATATACACTTAACCCATAACCCTGCAGTCACACGCCTCTGAGTGTTTATCCTAGAGAAATGGGAACTTATGTTTGCCCAAAATCCTGCGCCTCAGTGTTCATAGCAGCTTTATTTGTAAAAGTCAAAAACTGGAAATAGCCCAACTGTCCCTCATTGCTCAGCGGGTGAATGGAAAAGCAAACTTTAACACACCGAGACAATGAAATACGACTTCAGATTAAAAAGAAAGACCTGTGAAACACACCTAAAACAACTTGGATGGAGCTCAAGGACATTACCCTGAAAAAAGCTAACCTCAAAGGCTTTTATACTATGCAATTCCATTTATGTAACATGTTTAGAGTGGCAAAATTATGGAGATGGAGAAGAGATGAGTGGTTGTCAGGGGTGAGGGAGGGGGAGGCTGTGACTCTAGCACAGGGAGTTTCTCTGTGGTGATGGAACAGTTTTGTATCCTGATTGTGATGGTGTTTGCACACATCTGGACGTGTGATAATATTTCACAGAACTCTGTAGTAAAAAATGAGTATAAGAAAGAACAGGGTGAAATCCTAATGAGGTCTGTAGCTGCATTAATAGTATTGCACCAATGTCAACTTTTCTTGTTTGATAATATGGTATAGATTGTAAGATGTCACTATCAGAAGAGTTGGGTGAAGTGCACACAGAGTCCCTCTGTACTAATTTTTGCCACGTTCTTGTGAGTCAAAAATTATCAAGTAAAGTTAAAAAAGGGTCTCCCTGGCAGTTATGTGGAGTCAACACTGAAGGAAGAGGAGGGGAGGCAAGAAGAACATCCGCATGGGCGATGATGGTGGCCAGGGCCAGGGTGGGATTGGTGATGAGCTGTCCTCTCTGAGCTGTGCAGTGGAGCAACTTTCAGAAAAGTGCCAGCTACTCCGCCAGTCACCACCCTGTTGTCATCTCTACTATCCTTTCTGGATCCAGTTTTTTACTTATTGCTGATCCGCACACTGCTTTCTGCCATTGTGCCTGCCATTTGAGGAGGACAGCCAGCGTGAGTGCCACTACCCTTATGATGCCATGGACTCTTGCCTCATGATGCCAGAATTGCCTGAGCCTTCCCAGGTCCTTGGCTTTATTGTCTGAGCTGTATTCTCTCAGTTCACCTACTAGGAAGGTGACCACAACCAGCCCCATGTGGTTTGAATTGGACAGTTTCCCACTGGAGGTGGATCATATTCCGCTCTTCCCACTCCCTCTTTCACAGGAAGCTTCCAATTCCTTTTTCACATCCATGGAGGAGGGTTCACCTTGGGTGTGTTTTCCAGTGAGGTAGCCTCATCTCTCGGCTCTTTCTCCAGACACATTTCCCAAGTGAGAGAAGGAGGGTAAACCTCTGTGGTAAAGCATTCTCCTTCTTACTGATCTAGTTTTATGGTATGTGTCCTCTCTTAGGATTATGGCTAGCTCAATGATATGTGGATTAGGCCTAGCTCAGTGATCTTCGGAGGCTAAGTCATCCCAGTTTCCATCCCCGTGATAGGCAGGATGCAGTTGCCCCACTTCTGTTTTTGGCAACCAGTCCTTCTGACATCATTCTAATATCAGCACACTGACCCAGACCCTTCCAGTACATCTTTCTGGTGGGAGATAAATTCTTTCTCATTTTTTTCTGGCTGCAGCCAGGCCCTCCACCTCCTCAGCCTCCTAGAAGAATATGCTGGAAGTTTTGTGGCCACTCAGATCTGAACACTTTTCTAGGGCTGACAGCCCTGCCAGGTCTTTGATCCACAAAATTTACATGAAGTCCTTGAGCAGTTCTGGACCACTGAATCATAGCCACAGCCTATTTTTTAGTAAGGTTGTGGGAAGCCTTGTATGAATTTTGAATCATCATTGGCATTATCTAAAAAAAAAAAAAAAAAAGGCTAGGACTTTTTCCAGTTGTTTTCCAAACACAGACTCAGCCTTTATGCAGAAATAGAAAAGCTTTAGCTTGCTTTGAGATCCATCAACTTTTGTTCCATAAAACATACTCTTTATCAAAATATGCATGACTTCTAGGTACCTTGAAACAATCATGAAACTGCTACTAGAAAGCCAACTATATAATTTTTAGAGCAACAATAAAATATAGCAACACTTTACATGTTTCCCCATTTCCCTTTGAAATCCATATGTTCTCTGTGATATTATTTAAGTCTCTAAGAAACACATCATAAAATCATTGAGCATCCACCAGTAATCCTACAAGATGAAAGACCCACAGCCTTAGTTCTAATCCCCAGATGGATGCAATTCTTTCTAGATGTAGCACATCTGTTATCCTGCTACATCCCCTGCCCTCGTGCTAAAATTTACCTTTAGTCAGATAATTTATTTTTCAGATCGAAAGATGGTTGACCCATTAACATGTATAATAAACTTATTTGTATTCCAGTTACAATCATCTGAATTATTTGCATTTAATTTTTTTTCTCTGTGTCTCTATGCCTGTTTTTCTAATTTTATATTCCCTGGTGCTCACTCTCAGGCACAGAGCAGATAATAGTATTTAGTTACAGGTGTATCACTTCTGAACCCTGGGTCATCCTTCTGTGTCACTCAGGCTAATAAGGAGATTCTTTAACATTATTATATTCAGGTTTTATCAGTCTTAATCATCATCATCAGTATTTTCTAAAACAATTAGAGTTTTTCAACCTAAAGTATGCCTAAATTTACTTTTACCCCAAATTTTAATGTAATTTTACATTCAACAAAATTAAACCTTGAATGTCTCAAAGTAATTATTTTAAGGCAGTATAAATTTGCGGATCAAGCATTGGCTTTCAAACAAAACTGGTCTGCATTGGAATCCTTACTTTGCTGTCAAATAGCTGTACCTGTGAGCTCTTTGAGTTCTCTAAGCCTCAGTTTACCCATCTATGAAATTTATGTAATAATCTTGAAGCCTGTATATGTAAAACAATATAATACATGGTGTATGATAAGCACTAAATAAGTTGCAATTATCATTGTTATAATGATATTATTTCAATATATTATTGTAATTATTGCAAATGTGGTTCCAAATTCCATGATGTGAAAATATAGTGGGTTAGCACATTGCCATCATGCCGTCATTCTCTGTCAAGGAATATAGCCCAGACTATTACACACACACACACACACATACGTATATATACACATTTATATATATTCTTAAAATATTAGACAAATATTATAAAATAAACTTGAGAAATTAGTATTACAAAACTTTTATTAAAGTTTGGAAGTCAGTTAACGATATTCTGATCAGAAGCAAAGGGTATATTTTAGCTTACATCACTGACCATTTAGCATTATCTCTTTGACTTTTATATATACATTTAAAAATATTCAACATATATAATGTAGAATAGATAACATTCACTATTGGATCACAGTTCTTCAAAATGTGACATTGTAAAAAAAAAAGTTCTTGTGTGCATACAGAGAAACAAAAGTTCTTGTGTGCATAATAGAAGAAGTGTGGCAGGTTTAGAAGAAACAGGTTTGATACCAGTGTCTGCTGCTGGGTTATTCCCTTGAACTAATTGTGTTCCTTCCTAGAGCTTTACTTTTCTCTAGATCAGCTGTGTTTTCTAGCACTATTTCTTCATTAACATCCCACTGTGGTTATACAAGACTAGATTGTTTATTCAAATGTCATCTTCAAAGCTTTTTGGGTACTATTCCTTGGATCATAATATGGCTTGATTTATTTAAATGTGGCTTTTAAAGTCTGATGAGAACAACTGTGTTGTTCAGTAGAAAAACCTTACAGAAACAAAATTTTCATTCCTATTAGCAGAACAGGAACTTGGAAATCTAATTTTGATCCATGGTTCTCAATCCTGACTATTGATCCCTATAACCTGATGAGGCTTCAAAAGTTTTCAATTCTTGGGTTCCTTGACCAGTAGAATCAGAATCACCAGGGGTGGGACTTGGGTTTTAGGTTTATTAAAAGCTTAGGGAAATAGTAATATTGTAATAACTTTGTATGGTGGCAGATGGTAACAACTACTTGTGCATGAACATTTCATAACTTCTATAAATGGCAAATCAGTGTGTTATATATCTGAAACTAATATGCTTGTATGTCATCTACATTTCAATTAAAAAAAACTCTACAGAAGCCAGATGATTCTGATGTACACAGGGGACTGAGAGCTGTGGATTTAGGCTATTCTTATCTAAATTAGATTTACTTTTAATTAAAGTAGTTTTTTTTTTTTGATAGGGTGGCATTTATGAACAAATACCTTCACAGTCTTGTTGGTAAAAATCTTTGGTTCAGGAGAAGCACTTTAACTGGGAGACACCTCTCTGTTTCTATTAGTAAAGTGAACTGTAAAGTTTAGAAATAAACATTTAAAATTACCATAATCATATCTTAATGGTTAGTTTCTTAACAGATCTATATCTTAGAATAGCAATAGATAAAATATGATAATGCACACACACTGTCAAACAAACATATGTCTTAGTCCATTCAAGCTGCTATACAAAAATACCAGAGACTGAGCAGCTTATAAATAACAGAAGTCTAGGGGTGCTTAGGTGACTCATTTGGTTAAGTGTCCCCTCTTTGGCTCAGGTCATGATCTCACAGTTTGTGGTTTTGAGCCCTGCATTGGACTCTGTGCTGACAGGTCAGAGCCTGGAGCCTGCTTCGGATTCTGTGCCTCCCTCTCTCTCTGCCCCTCCCCGACTCATTCTCTCTCTCTCTCTGTCTCTCTCTCTCTCTCTCCCCCCCCTCCCCTGCCTTGCTTGCTCACTCAAAAATAAATAAACATTAAAAATAAACAAATGTATAAATAAGAACTAAATAGAAGTTTAGTTCTCACTGTTCTGGAGGCTGGGAGGTCCAAGACCAAGACACTGGCAGGTTTGCTGTCTTGGTGAGGGCCCATTTTTCACAGATGACATTTTTTCACTGTGTCCTCACATGGTAGAAGGCACAGAGGATTTCCCTGGGATCTGTTTTATAAGAACACTAATCCCATTCATGAGGGCTCCACCTTCATGACCTAATCACCTCCCCCAAACTCCAACTTCAGTTACCATCATCTTGAGGGTTAGGATTTCAACGCATAAATTTTGGGGGAACACAGACATTTAGTCTATAGCAATGTATGTATATAGAATTTTCAAGTTAGTTAAAAGGCAACTAAATATCAGCTATAAATATGCTAGAAAAAACCCTCAAGACCTGAATGAAGTTATCTGTAGTTTCTTATTCTATCATTAGAATGGTGAGCTACTAGCTAACATTAATGGGCTCCTGGTGGAGCCACAACAATCTATGAAGTAGATACTATCTTACCACATTTTACCCATGAGAGTGTTGAGAGCACAGTGAGCAATTTTATGTTTATAAGTATAATGTAAATATTGTCATTAGTAATTACAATCAGAATTCGAAGCCTTCTTTCTCCAAAATTTCTATACTTTAGTAGTCCTTATTATTTCTGAGTATTCCTAGATTTGAAATGCCAACCTTTATTAAAATATGTTTTACTCCAGGGCGCCTGGGTGGCTTAGTCGGTTAAGCGTCTGACTTTCGCTTGGGTCATGATCTCGCGGTTCGTGGGTTCGAGCCCCGCGTCGGGCTCTGTGCTGGCTGCCGGCTCAGAGCCTGGAGCCTGTTTCGGTCTGTGACTCCCTCTCTCTCTGACCCTCCCCTGCTCATGCTCTCTCTCTCTCTCTCTCCTAGAAATAAATAAAACATTTAAAAAATATATATATATGTTTTACTCCTAAGGCAAAGTCTTCAAGGCAGTTTCATCTCCTTTGCCAACAGAGTTAACAAAGACAGAGAAACAAAGGGTAAGGTTCATACACCATGGTTTTAATTGCTTTGCTTTCTCAGTTCCCCAACTTTCAAGATTTGAAATTCATTTCCTACTTAGCGATTGATACTGGGTGAGACTTGGACTTCTCATTCCAACGCTCACTGAGGGGTGTGATCTTGCAAAACTCCCTAAACCTGTTGAGTCTTCATATGCGTATGTCAAACAGAGGGAGAAGCAGTAGGAACAGCAGTGATTAACAATGACCACACACCTGCTGTGGCTCTTCACAGTATTATTGTCACGGTCAAATGAGATTATTTGTCAGGGACTGCTCTGGGCTATGTAATGATATACAGATATTAGTTTTTGTTTATTACTGTTATTATTATTGTTACTATTATTATCTTATTATCTTTGCTTAGTATTGCCACAGACCCCAAATGGTCCTGCCTTTCTAAAGTAGATGGAGGGTAGAATGAATGAGTGCCGGGGACAGGAGCCAGGCTCTGGCATTTACCCTTGTAAGACCATTGAGAGATTTTAAATTTAGGAACATGAATGGATTTTCAGTAGAAAAGTCTCTTAGTTAGATTTGCTTTCAAAAAAGAGAATTTTTACTGCAGGGAGAATAGAGAATGAGGGGAGGTTGTAACTGGGCTTGAGGAGTAAGCAGAAATTGAAAACTAGAAGTCATTCAAGGTATCGATCATTGTTAATTTGTCAGTCCACATGCACAGTGTTTCACTTTTAAAGGCAGTAATTTTATTCTATTTATTGTGCGCATTGCTACCATAAAGGCCTTATTATATGATTTAAGAGTAATCTTTTTCTATCCGAAATTATTCTATATCAATGCCCATATTCAGTTATGAAATTAACTTTCAACTTAGCAATTCTTTAAAATTTTTTTTTAAATTTATTTATGTATTTTGAGATAGAGACAATGAAAGTGAGAGAGAGGCAGAGAGAAAGGAGACAGAAAATCCAAGCAGGCTCCATGCTGCCAACACAGAGCCCAATGCAGGGCTTGAACTCATGAAATCATGAGATCATGACCTGGGCCAAAATCTAGAGTCAGATTCTTAACCGACCACACTACGCACAGGCAACTTATTATCCTCTAAGTGAATATTCTCACTTGAGTTTGAAAGAATCCACACTAAAATATTAATAATACGTTGTTGTGCACAGAGACACGTTCATTATTTGCTTAGAGGAGGTAGCAAACAAACTCTAAAGCTAGCAAATAAAAATAATCTCATTTCCAGCATTGCTTCATTATGATTCAGAAAAGTCTGTTTTTCAGTATTATGAGACCCAGTTTGGTGTCAGCCACGTTTTTAGTGCATATGATGAAGCCCACACCAGTATTCTGTTCTCAGCCTCTTCCCCTCTAACTTTCGCGTGCTGACATCATTAAGTTGGATTCTGCTTTCAATAGAAAGAGAGCCTGGCCTTTGGGGAGTCACGACAGCTGGGTCTGAATCTGTTTTGCCACCTTTCAGCTGTGTGACCTTGTACAAGTTCCTTTGCCTTTGAACCTTAGACTTTCTCGTGTCATGTCATGAGGTTGTTGGGCAGATTGAATAAAGAACGTCTTTCAGTAACAGGGCTGTAGGAGACCTTCGTATATTTTAGCTACACTGTGCCCCCACCCCCACCCAATGTTCTGTTTCCAGTGTTTCCTACAATGTCTTACTTTAAAATGGAGACCCCCTTTCCCAGGGTGTTTGGAGGAACTAAAAATTGCTCCGGGTTGGAACTCAAACCATCTTTTCAGTATTCACTTTGATAACACAAATGCTGTCAGGTGAATTTTTCATAGATTTGACACATAATGTATTGGAAGATTTTAAATTTAGATTCTTACCATAACTGTAATTTTCTCTTACCAGGGCACTTAGGCCTCCATTTCCCCACTTCCTCATAATTTTGTCCACTCAAGATTAACAAGGTCAGATCCAGGTTTACTCCCCATTCGTTCATTTAAAGTGTTAGTCTTTCAGAGTTTTTCTCTTTTTCTCTCTGGTGGAGCCTGGGTGGAGTGGGACATAGAGTGTGCAACCTTGAAGGCTTGAGGGGAGGCAGTGGCTTCTCAGCGGTCTTCTCTTTCTCCCTGCCTTCTCTGAGATGTCCCACCTGCTCTTTGGGCACTAGCTCCTACTCTTGCTGTATCTGCTCTGAAGTGTCCCTAATCTTAGCACAGTCAGTACCTGGAGGTCTTTCTCTGCGGACTTTGCCATCACTTTGGCTTTTTCTTTGCTATTTTCTCTCTGAGATTCAGCCACACTGACATGGCTTTGGTTTATCCATAGACTTTGCCACAGGTTCTTATTGTCTGGGGCCACCCATATGGGAGAATGCATTAACTGGCAATTCATAGCCTCCCTCTATGCCCCTTTCAAGGACCCAGGGGGATTTTCCAGCTCTTCTCCATCCCCTGTTGGTGCCAGGAGAAACTGGTATGGAGGGAAGGAGGAGGGGCTAGTCCTCTCTGTAGAAATCTGCCCGCTGGCATTTCTCTGCCGCAGCCTACTTGAGTGGTGTGGACACCATTGAAAGTTTTAGTTGCAAAGGGACCATGAGTGTCCTCTGCTTTGGGATGCTCAGTTTCTCTGAAGAGTTCTTGGGGTTTTGATCCCAATGGGCACATCTGTCAGCTCATTGTAGAATTTTATACTCAGTTCTGTAAGCTAGCCTTGATATTTAAAGCATATCATTGGAGTCCAGAGAAAACCTCTAAGTACCCAGCTTTTACAAGGGAAAATCAAGGTTTTCATGCTCTATTTCATGCTCTGTTTTAAAACAGGTCTACTTGAAAGTCCTAGAAGGGCACTGCCTTCTTTTTATTACTTCTTGGCCCTGCCCTCTTCTTTATGCCTCAGCTTCGAAGACTAGAGGACTTTGAGGTAACAAGAATCGCTAGGAATGATGCCTATTTTAGAAGATATTTCAAAACCTTCTTCTACCTGCACAGGCCGTATTTTACTTTCTGTCCTTTTATTTTCTGTTTTATATTTCTTTTGTTTTCTTTCCTTTGCTCTTTGGTTCAAGAAATTGTGCATCAGATATTCATTGGGGTAGGGTAGAATTCATTGAATTCAAGACTAAGCTTGATCTATCTCTTTTTATAATCCATTTATAATTCTTGTCTCTTAAGGCTTCTCTTTCTTATAACTTTTGCATTTCATGATCATCCATTTCCAACTGGTGTCAACTCTGCTGAATAATAATATGTTAAGCTGCATTAACCTCTCTTCTTATTTCTATGTATTTTGATTCTGATTCTTCTTAAAGAAATTTATCACTTATCACAAGACAATTCTAGAAAGCAGGAGTCTTCCTTTCTAGTCTTAGCCTTCTTTACCAATTATAGATCCTTACTGATATGCTTTATATTATTATTAGAGGCTAGACAGAGGCAATTTCTCAAACAGTTCTATATTCCTCTGTGGCTGACAAGAGTTCTGATATGTCGGTGAGAGGTGCGGATTTCTGCTCCCTCTTGTAAGCAAAAGCGCTAAGTGGTCTCACTTAAATTATTAACAAAATACATAGGTCAAGCATGCAGCCTTTTGTCCTGCTTTCCCCCATCTCTCTACTCTTAAAAGTGCTATTGTAATGTTGCACAAAAGGCATTCATACTTGGTTCAAGTTAAAAACCTGATCATTTGTTGCCAGAATGTGTTGCAGAGTTAACATTTAGTAATTGCATTTTTTTCTATTCACACAGGTACATTCGAGTCATCAACATCAGTGATAGTAACAGTAACTACCATCTTTGTGCAATGTGCCAGGCATTATGCCGATAGCTTTGCATGCTTTGTCTTGGTCGATATGCACAATCCTGTGAGGTAGATGTCCGTTTTGTAGATGGAAAATTGGAAATTTAGAGGAGTTGACTGAGGTCACAAAGCTGGAAGGTGACCGCGCCCACACCTCGTCTGCCTTTTTCCCCACCATGTAATACAGTATATGAACTGGGACACCCTTCAGATTTAAATGGGTCGCCGCTGCTGTTTACCTTGGATGACAGTTACAAACCAGTTTTTCCATGCAGACAGGACATATGTTTACCCTAAGTGTAGACTCTCTTGGTGGGGAGGTTTTAATCATTCAGACAGTAAAGGGAGACTCTGGAGCCCTTTCCAACATTCTTTCCCCAAGGTGGGAAAGTGCTTCACCTCTAAGCAGACTCAGTTTTTGCTCAAAGGGGGCCCCTTTCCATTCATGTGCCCACTAATGATGCAAACCATGTACATATGGTCAGGATGGTGCCCCGTCCTGCTATGTTTGCATTATACAGTTTCAGTTTCTGTGTGCAACATACATTTGTTGAGCACTAACATGGGTGGGGTATTTTGATGAGCAGTGGGAAAATGATACCGTCCATGGCCTTAAGAAATTTATAATCTATTGTGGAGACAAAAAGTCGACCACTACGGAATAGGGTGAGCAGAGCCATGAAGGGGAGGAGGGGAGCACTCGTGCAGTGGGACCGAGACCGGAGGAATCCATTTGGAACAGATGAAGAGAGCCCCTGGAGGGGAGTGGTGTGCGAGGTTTTCATGTGGAGAACGGGGTAAGGGGCAGAGACCAGAGAGAGACGGGATGAACAGGAAATGGTGGTTTCAGTTACCCAAGGGACAGATGAGACAGGCCAGGCCAGTGAGGATGGGATGGAGAAGAGAGAAATGAAGGCCACAGTGGGGGCGGGGTGTGGGTGTGTGTGGAAGGTGACATGAAGGACACAAATAATATGGTGATTGGTGGGATGTAAGGGGAAGGAGGAAAAGATCCTTCCTCCCAGCTTTTGTTTCTTACCTTGCTATATGTTTGTCTCCACTATAGGAGTTTCCTTAGTTTTGACCCTTGCAGAGGATGACAGAGTAGAGCAAGTATTTAAAACAGCCTTAGATTTCTTGTCGTTGAAATAGAGATAATAATCCTTCCAGCCGGCAGGGCTGCTGGGAAGCCAAAATGAGAGCACGAGGAAGGTGCATTTGATACTGAAAAGCAAAATATAAAATAAGAAGAATATTACTGTGATTAGTATTAATGATTCTAATATTCATTCTGGGTTTATCTTGGAAAAAAAATGATGCTGGTGGTGGTGCTGGTAATAGCAGTTAATATTTTCTTTGGCACTTAATACATTCCCGACACTGTTCCCAATGCTTTAGATACATAGACTAAGTAATCCTCATAATAACTTTACAGACTGGGAAACTCGCACAGAAAAGTTAGGCAATTATTCAATATCACAGCTGTTTGATAACCTAAAATGGGTTTGGGTTCAGATCTACCGGCTCTGCTTACGTTTTTCTCCTGTGCCTCTGTTGTCAGACTCCGAATGCAATGTAGCCACTCATTTGCATGCAGGTTTTCTCTGGTGACTTTGAGGGTCCCCACCAGTGGACACTGCCCTTTCTGCCAGTTTCCAGATGTACTTCCCTATTCCACTTATTATCAACACACTGTTGGCTCAGGTGCTCTAATGTCTGCACTGATGGAAGAGTGGCCTTGTGCAGACTATGTTTCCATATCGGGTGCAGACCATAGGTCCCAAGGTTTGGGTCTTTGATGAGTGCTTGGCAATGAGGCTCAATACCTTTCTCTCTGCGTGCCTCTGCATACAATGGAAGACCTGAGGAGGAGGAGGAGGAGGAGGAGACAGAGGGAGAAAAGGGGGCAGAGGAGGCAAGTATACATAAGAAAAGAAAAAACACACAGAGGAAGAGAGCAAAAAGTGAATTAATAGGGACTGGAAATCAGAATTAGATACTCCTTGACTGATTGAGTAGATGAATGAAAGAAAGGACCTTTTTGAGAACCTCCTGTGTATCAGGAACCCTGATAGGATTTTTCCTGATCAAGGATCTCAGTTACTCCTCCTCAAATACTCTAGTCTTCGTTGCAGAAAATGCTGGTGTCTGCCCATTTTGCTCTAGCCGTGTTCTATTTTTTTTTTTTAGAGAGAGAGAGAGAGAGAGAGAGAGAGAGATCATGAGAAGAGGAGGGTCAGAGAGAGAGAGAGAGGGAGACACAGAATCCGAAGCAAGCTCCAGGCTCTGAGCTAGCTGTCAGCATAGAGCCCCGATGCAGGGCTCGAACCCACAAACCATGAGATCATGACCTGAGCCGAAGTCAGACGCTTTATCAACTGAGCTACCCAGGCGCCTCTCTCTAACTGTGTTCTTAGATGCCTTTGCTTTCCAACAGCCAACAGCCACACGTTGCAATGTCAAGTTTTTCTTGCTGGGTCCAAGAGTTCTTGAGTAGACAACCCTGCTGGGGAATTTTCAAGCTGCTCAGTCTTCCACAGATCTGTGCCTGACCTTTTCTCCCTCCTTTGTAAAAACATCTATGCCTTTCATTCCTGCAGTCCTTTGGATTCTTTTAACAAGGCCTTAGAAAGTTGTAAAGCTCGATGGTGCATGTGATGGATGGTCCAGGAAAGATAGTAAAAAAAAAAAGTTTTCTATTGATACAGGCTTCCAGGTAGGGAATGAAGAAGTCCCAGTAATAAAAGGCATAGCATAGGAAATAGAGTCTGTGGTGTTGTAATAGTGTTGAATGGTGACAGATGATATCTGCACTTGTGATGAGCATAGCGTAGCCTGTAGAGATGTTGAATCTCTATGCCATGTACCTGAAACTAATGTAACATTGTGTGTCAACTGCACTCAAATTAAAAAAAAAAAAGTGAATACAGGTATGTTGTATACTTGCAACTAATAGAATATCATATGTCGACTTTCCTTCAATAATAAAGAGGTGAATATAGAGGAAAAAGAGTTACCCATCCATACTAGATCCTATGAAGGAAAAAGTCAATAATGGGTTAAGTAGAGCTCCTAAGTTATAAAAGTCACAATTATATATGCGTGTAATTTTTAGCATAGAGATTTATTAATTTGCATTCAGATCATTAGAGCTAATTAGCAGCTTCAGCTTCTCCATCTATGCTTTAAGAAGTTTACCCTTTACTTTCCTTGTGAGCCCCAGAGCACATCTTTACAGACTAAGGCTTAAAACTAACTGTTAGAATTAGAGTTCAGAAAAAGGGAGTTCTATGCTGCAGCTCCCTTGCCCCCTACCATATACAAGAGCTTCCGCTACTTTCTCTTCTACTCGTTGCGTTCTTTTTTTTTTTTTTTTAAAGGAAGTCTATTTGTTGCTCATCAGCTAGCCCATTTAGAGTGATATCTGTAGAAATTAATAAATGAAGGTAAAAGAAGTGAAAACTTCAATTTAGTCTTCCATTTCCCACTTAAATATTATTTGTAGGAAAGGAAAACAACAGAAATGTAGCAGGAATTATGCTTAAAAACCTGACTTCTAGTTTTAGGCTACAAGTGAGAGCTGGTGATGTTCTTCTCATTCACCTCACCACTTACTTGGAAATGGTGCCTGTAGGGAACACATACTGAATGAAACTTAAGAAACATTAACAAAAGTCTATTTAATATTTAACATGCAGTCAGTTAATCAGCACAACATTCTTTTGAGATTTATTGGGCTAACCTTTGGTTCCTATAATTTAGTTACATGTTTTCTGCCATGTTCTACTTATTGTCCATGGCTGGCATTTTCTTCCTGTTACTTTTGCTCAGTTCTAATTACAATATAAACTCTTTGAGTTGGAAGCAGTATAGCCTCTATTCTTTATTACTACTGGCATTGAATCCTTATAAATAATTTAAAAATTAGCCCAGAATCCATCATGCTCACCTTGGTTGTCGTTATTCCCTGGTTATTGCTGCAATCTTTTTGCTTCCATTCCTAAATGGTCAAGACTGGGTCGGAATTTCCCAACTGTGATGTTGATCGACGTGTGCGCTGACCGATAAACTCAATGTCAAGGCACTTTACCTTCACTACATTCTCCGTTTTGTCAGAATGCATCTATTTTGGATCCCCTGTTAATTTCCTGTCAGTTTAATTAACATGAATATTGCTGACCTTCTCTGTCCTAAAGCTTTCACTCGTCCCCCCGCCCCCGCCGCCTTCTCTTAGATGATGTTATACCTACAACTTTAGAAAATGTGAGGTTCTTAGGCTTCATCTGCTCCATCTCTTACGCACTGAATTTGCTCTCAATTTCATCCATCCTTAGCTCCTTCCTACCTTTACATTGCTGACCATGCCCTTCATGAACTGGCCTCTGCTAACTGCTCCAGCTTCATCTTTTGCGAACACTTACAGTCCCTTCTCCCCATATTAACCGTTTGCATTTCTTCAAGTGAGCCGTGGTGAAAACATCTCTGATACTGCAAACAGACACCTCAGCCTCTACTCAGTCAGTTCCCTCTTCATCCTCTGAAATTGTCTCTGAAGTCTGGATTTTAGACAGGCCTTCCACAGATTCCCATGCCCTCTGTGCATATCTTTATTAGAGTTCCAATCACACTGTATTCCAATTACTCATAAGCTCTCTTACCTACTCTTATATTGCTGTGTCTAGATTAGAGCCTGGCACATAAGCTTCAGCACTGAAAGTTGAACCTTGAAAAAAAATGAATGAATAAGTGAATCTTATAACTAGTTGCTGTTTAATCCATTTTGCCTTGACATTGCCTCTTAACTCTGTTGGTATCTTTCTCAACCTTGGTTCACTGTTCAGTTTCCCCCAGCTCAAGCTTCTATATGTTGTTGGAGAGACAGTTTAGTTCACTGGTTTTAGTATAGTCTTTGGAACTTGGCTGCTTTGGTTTGGAGACTGTGTGGCTTGGTTTACTAGCTATACGGTCTTGTCCACATTACCTAGTCTTTGTGTCCCTTTTATGTTTTGTTACTGTAAAAGAAAGATAATAACAAGACCCTCTTCCGCAGGTTATTCTGTGGATTAGTTGAGGTAGTTCTTGTGCATCACATAGTGCCTGGTACAGAGCAAATGGTAATCATAATAGTGTAATTACACAGGAATTATTTTAATTATTCCTAGTGTCCGCATTCATAATTGTCTTATTTTTTGTGAACTATTTCAGACTGCAAACAGGAATAGAGATCAATATAGCAAACACCTGTGTAGCTACCCACTTCTGGTTTAAGAAAGAAAACAAAGAGGGACGCCTGGGTGGCTCAGTTGGTTGAGCGTCTGATTTGAGCTCAGGTCCTGATCACATGGTTCGTGGGTTCGAGCCCCACATCAGCTTCCATCTTACAGCTCAGAGCCTGGAGGGTGCTTCAGATTCGGTGTCTCCTTCTCTCTCTGCCCCTCCCCTACTTGTGCTTTGTCTCTCTCAAAAACAAATAAGCATTTTTTTAAAAGAAAGAAAGCAAAGATAGTAAAAGCCATTTGAAGACCCTTTCCTGTATCACTGTCCTTCCTTTTTCTCTCTTCTTCCATCTCAAAGGTAACCACTGCTCTGTAATTGGCATTTATCATCTGTAGGCATGTTTTTATACATTGCTACCTGACCAGACATCGTGAACACCATATGATGTGCAATACAGTCTGCTGCTGCTTTAGTTACCCACTCCCCAGTGCATTCCTAAGGCAGCATTCCGTATTGTTCTTGGAGTGCTCACCCCAAAACATAAATCTGATTCTGTAAATTGTTCACAGTCTCTCTTCTTTAAAAGACTTTTTAAAGAGCAGTTGTATTTTACAACAAAATTGAGAGGAAGGTACAGAGATTTCCCATATTCTTCCTGTTCCCACCCATGCAGAGCCTGGCCCATTATCAACATCACTCACCACAATGGTGCATTTTTTACCAAAATAAAGAACCTACAGTCAGTATCATAATCACTTAAAGTCCATAGTTTACTTAGAGCAACTATGCTTGGTACATTCTGGGGGCTTTGGCAAATGTATAATGACCTATATTGGTCATTATAATATCATACAGAATATTTTCACTGCCCTAAAAATCCTCTGTGCTCTGCCTGTTCATCTCTCTCCCTCCACCCCCCACCAGCAACCCCAGACCTCTTTACTGTCTCCATAGTTCTGCCTTTTCCATCGTGTCATGCAGTTGGAATCTTACAGTCGGTAGCCTTTTCCAGTTGGCTTCTTCCACTTAGCAATATGCACTGGCGGTAACTTCATGTCTTCTCATGGCTTAGTAGCTCGTTTCTTTTTGGTGCTGAATATTATTCCATTATCTAATGCATTACAGTTTATTTATGCATGCAGCTACTGAATAAAGGATGCCTTGGTTGCTTCCAAATTTTGGCAACTATGAATGAAGCTGCTATAAACATCTGTGCATGGGTTTTTGTGTGGACATAAGTTTTTACTCCTATGGGTAAATACCAAGGAGTATTATTGTTGGATCATAGGGTTAACAACATGTATAGTTTTGTGAAAAACCGCCAAACCATCTTCCAAAGTGGCTGTACCATTTTGCATTCCCAGCGACAGTGTTCCTATGGCTCCATGTCCTTGTCAGTGTTTGGCTTGCCAGTATTCCAGATTTTGGCCATTCTAATAGGTGTGTGGTGGTCACGAATCTGTTCTTGAATCCCATTCCATATATTCTCACCTCCTACAAACTGCTGTTGGAGCACCACCTTCTTGGTGACGCCTGGACCTTCTCAACTGGAACCCTCAAGTCCTCTTCCTTTCTTTCTTTGTCTCCACGGTACTTCTCATCCTGTGACATACCATATATCCTTTTTTTATCTCTAACTAAGTATCTAATCTCCATGAGATTCTCATCTGCCTTTTTTTCTGGTGTATCTCTGCTGCCTAAAACAGAGTCAGATACATGGTAGGTGCTCTGTAATGTTTGTGTAATAAATGTTGAATATAAAGAATCCTCAACCTGGATTTCAAATATATCTTTATTTTGGCCCTCTCCTGTGTCCCTTTTCCACCCTGATACCATCACTCCGTTTTGCCCTATGCCTTCTCCTCTCCCAGGCCTTGGCTCCAGCTGTTTCCTGTGTCTGGGCTACTTCCTGACTCATGCTCATTTCTACTTATCAAAGCTTTTCTTCTCCCTCAAACTAATTTCAAATCCTACCCCCTCAAGAAGCCTTCTCAGATTCCACCAGCTGAAATGCATTTTTCCCTCTCCCAGGCTTCTTTAGTGCTTTGTGCCTCTCATAACTGTTTCAGTCTTCCTGACTTCAGATCTATTTCTATGGGTGTGTCAGGCAGGAATGTGGAATGTAGGAATCTCCTCATTTCCATCGCCCTCCCTTGCACCCAGCACAGTACTCCGCCCATCTGTTCAGTGGGTACTCAGTAAATGTTTAGTCAGCTGAAGGTGAGAGGGGACCTCAGAAAAGCCATTCATATCCCTCTGAAAATAGTTCTGGACTCTTAATGATTGTTTGACTAAGGGAACTTTCCAGATGGCAAGGCACTGAGGAAACTTGAAACCCTTCTTCATTTAAAATGTGATACTTCATTGTAATCCGCCGAATATTTCCATAATGTTGGCCCACAGTGCAGAGTAATCAAATTACTTTAATTCCACATCATTTCTCTCATTTGCCATTCATTGTTTCTGTTGCTATTCCATTCACTCACTTTTTAATATATTTTTCAATTTAAAATTATTTTATGAGCATAGTCTCATTTCATTTTCTAATCTGACTGACTCTCTGCCAGGTATGATTTTGTGTGGGTTAAGAGGAAAGAATGGATATGCAGGAGTGTATGTGGAATACCATTTTCTGCTGCATGAACTAAGAAAGGCATTTCCCCTTATACAAATTTGCAAATTAGAGAATTTCCAGAAACATAAGTGTGTGCTTTGAGCAGTAATGCTAAGTAAGAGGGAGTGTGCAGTTTGCTTTTGATTTTGACTGTAGTCACATTTGTAGAGGAAGTCACTGCTTATGGCTTTATTTAATAGGGCGAAGTACAATTTTAAGTAGAATTTATCTAGGTGAGACCCTAGGTACCACTCAGTCTAGAATTTCTTTATCCTGTCACAACCAGTGCACCCTTTTTTGACAAAAAATTAGTAACAACAGTTTTGTGATTTAAAATAAATTTCACCAATAATAAAATCAACACAAATATATTTTTAAAGAAGTCAATCACATCCTGACTAAAGTGTAAAGGAAAAATAAAAAAGAAAATAATAATGTATGTATATAAAATTAAATGCATGTATATCAAATTACATATGTGTACTTAAATAAAGTATATATAACTTATATGTAAATTATGTTTACAACATATAAAATTATATATGCATCAGTATCAGTATATAAATGTTTGAGCATGACTTCTCTGGAAGACAATGTAGAAGTGTCAGGTACTTGCACCTGTATCATAGAATCACCATGAATGGAACAGCCACAAGTGCCATCAGATACAGGTGTGTTGTATTGGCAGCTCAAATACCGTAATTGGCTTTATGTCAGATGGTGTACCATTATTGATAAAGTTCAAAATGGAACAAGATTCACTCACATACACACAGTCACCCATATATACACATACATGGTAGCTGCATTCCTGAAAAAATCATTGTGTGTTAAAATAGCAGGATTTTTTTGTTTTTCCGTGTTCAAAAAGAGTTAACGTACAGACTCAAATAGTTATAAAAAGGGTTTATCTAATATCTGAATATCTGTTGAAGCATTTGGAAAATCAAACAGAACATAAGACAGCTTTTCTTTTTTTTATTTTTTATTTTACAAATAGTTTATTGTCAAGTTCGTTTCCATATAACACCCAGTGCTCATCCCCACAAGTGCCCTCCTCCATGCCCATCTCCCCCCTCCCCCCCATCCATCAGTCCTCAGTTTTTGTCAGCATTCAAGAGTCTCTCATGGTTTGCCTCTCTCCCTTTCCCCACCATTTCCCCCTTCTTCTCCCCCTTGGTCCTCTGTTAAGTTCCTCCTAATCCTCCTATACGTGCAAACGTGATATTTGTATAAGACAGTTTTTCTGTTGGTGGAATTGTCCACTCATTACAGCCCCTGTGACTGACCCTTGCCCACCAAATGCCCACAACAGTGGTCCACAGCCATTGTGATCTCACCTCCCCATAAATGTCCAGACGCCACCCCCGCAACAGTGGTGCTAACCAGTTGCAAATCTCTAGCTTAGTCCTGCCACCACCTTGAGGAATTTGAGAACCAGAAAGTTTCATTTACCTGAAACAAGTCACATACCTTGTTAGGCTTCATATAGCTCACGACTTGCCTGACAGCTTTGCTATGTCTATAGCTCTTGTGTCCGCCAGCCATATTGTTAGAAATATCTAGACAGATGATAATTATGAGGGAACATGAAATCAGACTGTTGGGAATTTGAACCTACCGCTTACAAGGTTTAGGCAAATAATTTGTGCTAGTTAAGCTGTTTTGGCCTCAGTTTCTTCAAGACTCAACCATAGGCAATAATAAAACTTACCTCAGAGTTGTTTTGAGGATTAAATCAGAAAATGTATTTAATATACTGGTTTTAGAGTAGCCACTTGGTAAAGGATAGCTGTGGTGGTGATGGCGGTAGTGGCGGCGATGATGATTTGATGATGACAACAATGATGACCGCATAGACAGTGATAAAGAATTATACTTGAGATAAAAATGTTCTTTATCCTTGATTTTTATTCTAACTTAACTAGAATTTTTTCTAGATAAGCCAGGTAGCTTATTGTTTTAAAATTTTAGCTGATCCTTATTATCATGTTGGCAGATTTCTTTATTTTAAATTAAATGTCATCTTTTTCCTTTTAGCTAATAATATGATTTAAATTGCTTAGCCATTGAACCCTTTTCTTCACTGACACACTGGAGATTTGCATGTGTGACTGACTGTAAATGAAGTTATAGGAATAAAATCCTTTTTATGTTAGTAGAGAATAAATATCTAATGTTATTGTACCACTATTTTTGAAAAAGATATTTCCCTTCACTTTTACAGAGGCCGTATTCCCAGAACTTAGCTGCTGTAATGATTTCTTTAGTAGCACACAAATTCTGTATTAATCTGTCAGCAGTTTTCTCAGTTAAGTGCATTTTTATGCTTGGCAGGATTAGGGTAGTCTAGGAAAATTAGTTTTCTTTTCTTATTACTTTTTCTGTTAATTTGTAACCAGTTAAAACACTACAATATGATGGATGATTGATCCTAGTAAAACTGCAAAGTTAAGGGATAATTGGCAGACTTTGGTTAAGCAATGAAGTCTACTACCTTTCAAGAGCTTTGAAGACAACCTCATTATTAAAATTGTACATGCCAGCAAAATCCTGGATGTGCATAGAATTTAATTACTGACTAACTAACAACAATGACAGGGTTTTATTTTTATGGTGGATGTGTAATGTTTATAAAGCAGCCATAGAGCAACTTGTATGAAAATGGACTTTTACAGCTAGATAACTACGGTCTGTTCATTTATCACATCAGTGCAGCACTTCCGATTATTCAGACCAACCAAGACCATTCCTGGAAATCTAGATCAATTTACCTAGTTTGCTGGTAGAAATTAAATCCTTTCTGGTGATAACAATTTAGGATTTGAGCCAATCATCATCTAAAGAAGCTGAAGTCTGATTTTGTAACAATGTAGATATTACCAACTTTATTTTTAGGATGAGATTGGTTCGTGAGATAATGAATGAACAAGACAAGGAGACTTAAGACCCAAACCTATCCTATCATTCTTTCATTTACTCAATCAATTATTACATCATTTTACAAATGTTTATTGAACACCGACTCTGTATGAGGCACTGCGGTAGATGCAGGAAATATGGTGTAGGATAGACATGGTTCCTATCTTCACGGGTCTTGTTACCCTTCTGATGGATTTAACTTTGTAGCGTACAGACAAGGTATGTATGCATGAAGTGTAATTTATCTTCAAATATGAATATGATGATCATCTCATGGAATGTCAGCCATCAGAAGTTAAAAATCCAAAATCCTAGCCAAATATTTAAAAAGTCAGTATTGTAGTATGAACCATATATTCATGGAAGTAATGTGTAATCACAAAGTTCCTGCCTGTGGACATTTGTTGAACAAACACTACATAAATGTACTGAACTGGACATCAGCGGGCAAGGCTTAGCCCTAGCCTTAGGGAACAAATACACATTACATTTAAAATGTGGTGGATATATTTTCTTCTGGAAAGGTTTGGTACATTAAGAGTAATAGCTCTCAGGTGTTGCCTTTGCAATCAGACAGTCAAAGCTTTTACATTTACCAAGAGAATAACTGATGAGCCTGTATCTTGAACAGCATAGATCTCCCCCAGAATACATACTGACAAGGAGAAATGTCCTTCAAGAATCTTAAGAGACTCTTTGTGGCAGAACATTTTTTTTTGTCTAGAAGGGAGTTAGGAAAGATTTCAGTCCATCCTTTGGCAGTGGTGTTAAAATACAGAGAAATGTAATTGAGTTTTTCAATGAAAAACTCAGTTGCAATGATCTGCTTAGTGAGTCTGATATAATTATCATGCCATTATCAACACCGTCTTCCATCTATAAAACTAGAGGAAATACATGAGCATCATAAAAATCCTTTTATCATCAAAAGAACTTTATATTCATGACATTGCTGTGAAAGAAAAACAAGATTTTTCAAGGGATCTTTAACTATTTTGCAGAGGAACCACAGCATCAGGGACTTATGATAAGCTGGAAGAAAACACAAACTATATATGAATTTGGACTACTGAGATATTTTAGTACTCAGAATATAGGTAGTCACCAGATTCTTCCAGACAAGTATTCCATACTCCAATTATGTAGTGATGGGTGAAAAATAGAAAGCAAAATCGAGAAATTAAACTTCTCCTTTTGGGATCTATAGCAGATGAAGAGTATTATGATGACATCAAGCCGCAAAGTACCCCAGCAGTTTAAATGTCTGAGTATGACTCCTAGACATCCTTTAATCAACACTTAGATTCTAAATCCATTTTCCCAACATCACTGTGGCAGATTTTATTTTCCAAAAATGGATGCAACAACACCTCTTATCCCACATGCTCTTCCACAATGTGACTGCCACTTCCCCATTAGCAGGTGGAGTCTAAGTCTCTTCCCCTTGATTATAGGCAGGCTCATGACTGCTTTGGCCAATGGAGTATGCAGGAATGAACCGTAGGGTATGTGTCCTCCAAGATGGATCATGAAAGGCAATGTACCATCCCCTTTGTTTATACTTTAGCTGACAAGTGAGAAGTCTACCCTGAGGCAACCATTTTGTGAGAGAGCAAAGACACCTATAGGTGCTCCAGTCAGTAGTCCTGGCCTTTGAGTAGGTCAGGCTAAGCAACAGAGATGATCAAAGAAAAGGAGGTCTCCAGAGGATTCCAACTCTCAGTCATGAGTCACTTTTCAGTTCTCCCCAGCAGAGGCCTCAGATCTTGGAACAGAAAGGAGACATCTCCTCTGAGCCAGGTCCAAATTCTTGACCAACTGTACTTGTGAGGATAGCAAAACTATTGTTGTGTTAAGTCACTAAATTTTGAGGCGGTTTATTTTGTAGTATAGTTAACTAGAAAAATCATTGATAAGGTAAACTTGACATTACAGTGGCAAAACATTATTGTCAATAGCAAAGGCCTAAACAAAGCCTCTCTGTAGAAGCAGTATTTATTGAAAAATATGGAGAAGAAATGTGTACATTTAGGGTTGACATAGTTGTACCAACTGCTTACAGGTAGCTCACAGAATTGTGAGGAGGGCTGACATCCAAACATACAATAATAGTCGAGTCTGAACTTACAGGAACCAGCCTAAAGCATGCATCAGAACCAACCTGACGAGCAAACTATAACTTCTGCTGCCCACTGAGCACTGCAAGAGACCCCTGGGCAAGCTGCCCCTGATTACTGGATGCCTCTGTTTCCATCAAAACCAGCAAAATGGACTCCTCCCAAAGCTTGTTTCCTTAAGCTGCTTGTTTTTAAGTCAGAGAGTCAGGAGCATGAGACTGGCTGGAGAAATGTAGTCCCGGCACTTGCATCTTAGCTGCAAGGAAGTCTGGGAATTTGATTTCTCTGGATTCTGCTCTGATGAAGCCAGATCCACATGGCTGCCAATTTCTGAAACATCCTGAGAGTGTTTGGAAGGTGCTGGGTAGCTTGAAAACATGACAGTTATGCACAGATGGGATACATTAAAAGAAGACAAACAGAAGTCCTACTGACCACAGCCCAGAACATTGCATCATCGTGGTGGTACCAGAAAGCAAAACTAGACATGGCTGATGGAGTATTCAAGTGTACCGGCAGGCTAAGTGTTACATTTCATACCAATGTAAATAGTTCAAGAAAAATCCCCTGCCCCAGCACAGCATTGCTCAATCTTATTTTAATTTCAAGTCTCTCAGCAAAACTCCTACTGGCATAATATGGAGATAAGGGGTTTATGATCAGAGGAGATGAAATAAGTAAGCTTAACTCTGCAATCTTTACCCTGTAGGCTGGGGGCGGGGGAGTCCCCTGCCCACCAGTCCCTGTCTCTTGGCACAGTGCGATCCTGAGTACCAATAATGATAATGATGCTGCTGCTGATACTAGTACTTACTGGTACTTAGTATGTGCCAGATACTTTTTTAAGCACTTCACAGGTATTAGTTATTTGAAATCTTTACAACAACCCTACGAGGTAGGTAATATTCTATCCGATTTTACGTTTGAGGAAACGGGCACAAAGCGACCGCATAGCTAATGCATGCAGTGCTGGCCCGTGGACTCAGGTATCCTGCCCCTTGATCTGCTTCCCTAAGAACTGACAGCTGGGGACTTCACTCGGTGTCTTGGTAGTTGTGTGGCCCCCGTGTTTTTCTGGGTGAATTCCAGGAATATATCGCACTTAAACATTAATTAGGGGGAAAAGTGAAAAGTGTTCTGAAACAATTATCACAGGTTTTCCTAAGGTGATTCTGTCTGAAAAAATAAAAAAGAGAAATGGGTAAGAAACTGTAATACTGTCTGATTTTTTAGGAATCTTCACTCTGGACCCTGATTCCCAGGAGATCCTTCTTCCTCCACTTAAAACAATTACAGTCGCAGCTTTCCAACCTTTGGCCTTCTTGAATGCTCACCTCAATGCGGAAAGGCTGGTCATTAATACCTCATTTTTACACATGAAGAAATGAGTCTCAGAAGGTTATGTTATGGTCAAGATCACATAGGCCATCGATGGTAAAATCTAGGCTTTGAATGCAAATTCCACATTCTCAACTACTGTGTAAGCTATACAGTGAAGATTCTCAGTGACCTGCAACAGAGTAGTTCTTCCTTATCTGTGGGAGATACATTCCAAGACCTTCAGTGGATGCCTGAAACCGCGGATGGGACTGAACCCTAATATGCTATGTTTTTTTCTGATACATACATACCTATGGGAAAGTGTAATTTATATTAAGCCCAGTGAGATTAACAACAACAACTAATAATAAAATAGAACAGTTACAACAAGATACTGTAATTAAAGTTATGTGATTGTGGTTTCTCTCAAAGTATTTGTTGTACTGTACTCACCCTTCTTGTGATGATGTAAGGTGATGTGATGCCTATGTGATGAGATGAGGTGAGGTAAATGACCTGGGCATTGTGACTTAGTGTTAGGCTACCATTGACCTTCTGATGATACAGAAGAAGGAGAATCATCTGACCACAGTTAACTGAAACCATGGAAAACAAAATCCCAGATAAGTGGAGATTACTGTTTAGCACAGCAAGACAAGGCCAGAAAACCACAGAGGCAAGGAGACCAGATTGGCGTATGGTCTTCGGAAATGGCATGGCTGTTTATGAAATGGCAACATACAAGGTCCATGACTTTAAATTCTAGCATTTATGAACAGTTTACATCCTATTGGTCAGGTAGCAGTCTTTCCAGTCTGATAGCACTTGCCAATAATCCTACCAGAAGCATGAACTCAAGTGTTCTTTTTTTATTTTTAAATGTTTATTTATTTATTTTGAGAGAAACAGAGAGAGTGCATGTATGCGTGCAAGTGGGGGCAGACAGAAGGAGAGAGAGAATCCCAAGCAGGTTCCATACTGTCAGCTGTCAGCGTAGAGTCCGGCATGGGGCTCCATCTCATCCATGAGATCATGACCTGAGCCGAAATTAGGAGTCAGACGCTTAACTGACTGAGCCACCCCGGCACCCCTCAAGTGCTGTTCTTTTACTCTCCATATCCATGCCCAAATTCGGCTGACCTTACATAAGAAATAACTTCTGCAGTTAGACTAGGTGCATAAGTCTAATTTCCCAGAAATAATTGGAAAAAAATACTTCAAAATCGAAATGGCAGAATATAGCTAATTTCAGCCTACCATTTGTAAACCTTTGTATTGGTCTACACGAATATGCTTTTTATAGCACCAAGAAATGTTTTGTGGAGGAACAGCATTGCCCTGTGAAAGATGAACATAAAAAAAGATGTAGGGTCTGTCTGCACATGGCTTTGCCAAACATTCCTTCAGCCTGCTTTTTTCAACCTGGTCCACTCTCTAAGGTGAAATTAGCAAGCTCGCATCCTGTTTAGTGATCCTTCTATGATTTAAACGCCACGTAAAAGCGCCTGCCTTCCAGGTGTCGGGGTGGTTCAGTCAGTTGAGTATCCTGCTCTTGATTTCAACTGAGGTCATGATCTCACATTTGCAAGCTCTGACCTCTTGGAGCCTGCTTAGGATTCTCTGTCTATCTCCCTCTCTCTGTGTCCCTGCCTCACTTGCTCTCTCTCAAAAATAAACATTAAAAAAAAAATGCCTCCCTTCAACCACATCCATAGTCCTGGAATTTGGCAGATATACGCGTATACGCACCACCTCTCTCACAGAATGTTTATTTCTGTCATATGCTTATCAGACTTCATCTGTAGCCGGGGAGTCTCTTGATCACATTACAGTAGCAGTTCTTAAACCAGACAAGTTTGCCCCCAGGAGGCATTTGGTAATGTCTGGAGATATTTTTGGTTGTCATAACTGGGAGTGTGCTGCCGGCATCTAGTGGGTGGAGGTCAGGGATGGTGCTGAGCAGCCTGCAGTGCACTGGACAGCACCCCACACCAAAGAATTATCCACCTACAGTGTCGCAGTCAAGAACACTGCTCTTGGTTTTCCAAAGCCTGCCTGATTAATACTTGGAAATTTTTGGTCTGTGTGTTTAGAAAATGCCTGAGCTGAGGGCCTTCATTACTTCCCTAAATTGTTCCTAGTGGCTCAGAGTCCATCATCCTGTATGATACTTTTATGTTTTAATCATTAGTTTGTACTTGTCTTCAGTGAAGCGCATCTGTCACTTTTCATTCCACTCAACTCTTTGCCAATTTCTTTGCCATTTATGCTCATCAGCTTGACTTCTTATCTGCAATCTGGAACATTTTATAGCTTCATCAGCCAGATGATTTATATTTTTTAAAATGTTAATTAAGGTCAGCTGCAACAGACTCTTTGTGGTTAGGGCCTTTTCATTTAGAGAAATTATATATTTATCCTTCCTTCTTGTTTATATTCTTGAACCGGTTTTCTTCCCTTGACACAGCAGTCTCCCAATTACTGTGCGATCCAATTGGAAAAGTATGTCCACGAGTTCTTCTTATCCACAAACTGATGTCAGTTTCTTAAAGAATTCTAGTAAATCAGTGGCATAGTATTTTCCCCAACAGAAATACAGTTGCTTGTCCCCCCGACTACCTGATGTGGGCAGGGGTGGGTTCAACCAAATACTGAGTGTCTATTAAGTACAGGTTAGTATGCCAGGCTGTCAGGGCATAGAAAATGAATCAAAAATAGCCTTTGCTATTCTGATGAATAGCTAGAAACATTGTTAGGGGGGCAAGATATGTACATAAATAACTGTAGAAAGAGGTGTGCGAGGCATGTACTTTCTGTGGGGTGTCTGAAACATCAGATTTATCTGCCAGTCATGCATGAAAGTTCAAGTTACTGATCTAGACCTCTGGAACCCATATTCTGTATTAGAATCATGCTGGCAGCCTTCCAGACTCCTCGCATAAGGATAATTTTATAAGTGACAAGTTGTACATTTTGGTCCAGTGTTTCACTGTTTCATCCTGAAGTTTCTTGAAACCTCTAAAGTGTATTACAACCACTCCTGGTGATTTATTTATGTCTGGTGTGTCAATTAGACTTAGAACATCGTGTATTCTTAACATTAGTTTGACCTCTCTGCTTCAAAAGATGATTTTAGCTTTCAGGTCTTCCTAATAACTACTGCAATAAGGACTCAAAAATTTTGTTTGACTTCTGTATTCTTTAGTTTTCCCACTTTTTAAGATAGATTTTGGGCGTCTCTTCCTTCACCCCTCTGTTTCATAGACATTTCTGTTCTTGGGATGGCATGGTAGAAGCATTATAAGCACTGGGTCAAATATATCTGGATTTATATCTTTGCTATAACTTGGTGTCTTTTGGGGTAACTTTTCTACTTCACAGAACTATAATCTCCTCGTCTGTACAGACAGGATTAATAACATTTACATTTCATAGGTTGGAGAAGATTATTGAGGTGACATATAAAATGGTTGGCAAAGATGCCATAGTGAGCCCTCTTCCCACCATTCACCTTCCTCACTTCCATAGCATTTCTAAAGGGAACTCTCCTTCTTTGTCCTCTATGTCAGTGGTGGCTTCTGTTGTTTCACTGTTTACCAGCACAGATTTCCCCCCCACATCACTTCCTAATCATTCTCATCAATGGCATAACCAACACCTCCCCCCATCTTCTAATAAGGTATATTTAATGTGAGATTCTAAGTAATTCTGTATCTTACCATTGCCATTGTCTAAATATTGGTGTACCTCCCAAAATTCACATGCTGGAATCCTAACTTCAGAAAGTGGTGGTATTCGGAGGTGGGACCTTTAGGAGGTACTTAAGTCATGAAGGGTGGAGCATTTATGGATGGAATTAGTGCCCTTATAAAAGTCATGAAAGAGCTCCCTTGCACCCTTCCGCTGTGTGATCATACGCAGAGAAGTCTGCAGGTTTGCAACCCGGAGGAGGGAGGGCTCTTCCTGGACCCAGAGCATTTCTGCACTCCAGGTTCCAGATCTGTCAGGAAAAATTCTGTGTTGTTCACAAGCTGCCCTATTTGTGGTGTTTTGTTATAGCAGCTGAAATGGACACCCATAGTTTACTTTGCTTAAATGAACCAGAGTTTGGATTTTTAAGTGGTTTGCCTTTTATTGCACATGTGCTGTGGTTGATTATGTGATATTTATTGTTATACCATCTGTTACCAGTCATTGCTTCCTTTTTTCTATTCCTATATTTGTATTAAAATAAAGAATCATGGACAGTAGAGCATGTGATTCTTGATCTCAGGGTAGTGAGTTCAGGCCCCACGTTGGGCATGTAGCTTACTTTAAAAAAAAACCCTGAAAAATAAAGAATCATGTTTTTCTTTTCATACAGAGTGGAAAATTTAGTGTTGCTTAATACCAACTAATGTGTGTCTTCCTATGAAAGGTTTCTGTTTGCTGTTTAGCAATCTGTATTTGACTTCAAGGACTTTCACTGAACACCTGCTGTGTATGAAGCAATGCATTAAGTGCTTTTATATTCATTATTTAACAACTTCACAAAAAGTTGTGAGGCATCTTTATCATATGAAGTATCTTTAGTACCACATCTAGTTTTCTGGTGGATTTATTTTTATTTAAAAGTAGACACATACAGAAAATAAGTGTTATTCTCTTTCAGCCATTTTCTTTTTTTTTTTTTAATTTATTTCTAGGAGAGAGAGAGACAGTGTGAGCAGGGGAGGGTCAGAGAAAGAGAGAGTCACAGACTGAAACAGGCTCCAGGCTCTGAGCTGGCAGTCAGCACAGAGCCCGACGCGGGGCTCGAACCCACGAACCGCGAGATCATGACCTAAGCGAAAGTCGGACGCTTAACCGACTAAGCCACCCAGGCGCCCCTGTTTCAGCCATTTTCTAAACAGATAATATTTTAAATCATAATTCTTTTCAAAGGATGGGCAGTGATAATTTTGTTTGTATTATATGTTGAAGGTAGACATGATAACTATAATGTATGTACAGAAAATAAAATAACATTGTGTATCCACCAATCAGTTTAAAAAACAGACCAGACAGAAGTACATTTGAAGTCTCTTCACTCCTTGCCTATCTACCCTTTGCCTGTCCCAGCCCTGTCTGAAGATAATCTCCAAATGCTTAAACTTTGTATCTTATAATTTGTAGTGAAAACAGTGATGCATTTTGTGTGCTTCAGGATTCTCTGGGATTGAATCTTTGCAGTCAGTGGGCACCAGTGTTTGTCTAGGAAGATCAGATTTTGGTCATGGGTTTTCAATGCATATATGAAGTCACTGCTTTTTGTTTTAAAAATAATTTTTAAATCATTTAGGAGTGGGTCTTTCTCTTATTTCTTTTAGGTTTTTCATAGAGTTGTAGGTTATTTCATGTGTTTTCTCTGGGCACAATGTCAGCACAAAAGCCACTGAGTGAGAAGTCTTTTGGGAGCAGCAAGAAAAGTCATAAGCTCAGGAGCGGGTCCAGAGAGAGTACCAGGCAAAGGAAGGCCTTGGTTCTTTGTTCTTTTCTTGCTTTACATAGACCCCCTGAGCAAAAGTTACGAGATTCATGTAAATTTTCTTCTGCAGATTGACAGAAAGAGATGCAGAGTTACATAGAGAAGAAAAAGATTAAATTTAGGTAATGGAGAAAAGTGCGTTGGGGACAAAGTAAAAATAGGAAAATTGCTGAAGAAGGATGATTAACTAGGAATAAAGGAAGATAACCATAAAGATATGCCTAGTGCTTAGTTATAAATCTTGTGAGCTTGAGTAAAAAATATTATTTGTTTCACTCTGAAGTTTACAAAAGGGAGAAATTGACGGATGGATGGAACAGAGAGAGATCTGTGTAGGTGAGTAGATGGGTGGGCAAATGGATGGATGGATAGATTAATAGAGAGATGTGCATTATAATGAACAGGATGGATGGATGGATGATGGGTATAGTAATGAATAGACTGTTACTGACTGCTGTAGACTGAAGCTTGTGAATTCCCAAAATTCACATGTTGAAATCCTACCCCCCCAAGGTGATGGTATTAAGAGATGGAGCCTTTGGTGGGTTATTAACTCATTAGGTGGAGCCCTCATGCATGGGATCAGTGCCCTAATAAATGAGGCCCCAGAGAGATTCCCTCATCCCTTCTGCCATGTGAGGACACAGAAAAAAAATGCCATTTATAAACCTGGAGGTGGGCTCTTCATAGACACCAAATCTGCCTGTGCCTTAGTCTTAGACTTTCTAGCCTCTAAAACTGTGAAAAATAAATGTTTATTGTTTATAGGCCACCCAATCCATGGTATTTTGTTATAGCAGCCTGAAAGGACTAAGAGCTTTCAAACCATATGTGTCAAGTAAGAAAGTCCCTTAGCAGCTAGAAATGAGCATATTTCTGTTCATGTAAAAAAGCTATAGCAAAGGCCCGCTGCTCTATTTAGGTAGTCCTTCTTATTGCCTACCTACTCCTAAGAGGTTTTCCTCTTTTGCAGAGGAGAACGTTTTAATTTTGAGAAGAATAATGTCATTCTGTGATTAGGGGGAAAAACGTGTTTTGTTTTGTTTTTAACCAAGAATTTCGTCACAAATCATGATTCAGTGCAAAGACACAAACACTGAAGAATGTGCAGCCAAAAATGTGTTTCTGCTATAGTAAAACTAAAGTTAGAATCACCGTGAACTTTTTCATGTTGGATTTTAGAGCAATAATCTTCTTGCCATGCTTCTCTGAGCTAAAATATTGAAAGCTAAATTTTCAACTTGCGGCTGGGTTTTTATCTTACAGTTCCCTAATCCAGATGTTTAATTATTCTCTTACTCATTTAACACAGCAGATCATTACTTCTGATTTGAAAATTAACTATAGGTCTGGGACATATACAGCTAGTGCTGTTTCTTGGTCACTGATTTTTTTTAGGGAGCCTTGAAATTCTTCAGCTTTACAGGTCAAACTTGCATTAGAACATATTTATTAGAAAAGAGATCTATATAGCACTAAAATTGTAACAAGCTCCAGCCAATGGGCCATGTTTTTCAAGGAATATGCTACAGACAAAAGATTATAACTACAAAAGTTTTATCCAGTAATTTTTTCCTGGATTTGATCCATAGAGTAACAGGGAGCTTAGAAGATGTCAGCACTTTCCCAAAATGTTATAAACAGGACTTTTAAAGACTGTTTTATATACTCATATATTATTGATGACCGATCTTTATAGATCTAGTTTAGGACTCAATTCAAGAGCATGTATTGAGTGTCAGGTTAACATAATAAGTATAAGATTTATGAAATAGTCTCTGATATCTAGGAGTTTACAGACTAGAGAGATGTGACATGTACTCAAAAAAATCATAATGTAGTGTAGATGAATGCCATGAAGACTATATCACAAAAAGAAAAAGAATTTCACTGACAGCAGTTGCTTTCAGTGGGAGTGGAGGAGGAGCCCTGTATCAGGTCAGGATGCAGGAATGTGAAGTGCGTGGAGGGCTCCCTGCTGAATAATTCTCTGTAAATGGTGAATATAGTTCATGTAACTGAGCGAGATCTTGTACATGGCGGTGAGGGAAGGGGATTTCAGTCAAAGGATCAAAGGTCTCTTCTCGTGGTGGTGCAGTGCCCTCAGAATGGAATTCAAAGGGCTGGCCCTGGCCTCCCTGACTCCATCTCAGTGCTGGTCAGTGTGGCCCCTCGATCCCTGCTGGTCTGAGAAGGGCCAGGGGTCTCTGAGGAGATCAATCCAGAAGCTGTTAGAGCAGTAGATATTCCTGTGACATTTAAATTGTTGTTGTTTTCTAAAAATAATTGATCTGCAATGGATTGTGAGGAGCAGAGAAGTGGTTCTCTGTTGAAGAGTGTTTGAGGAGCACTGTGCAATATGATCTTCCCACTGGCGTCAGCGGGGCTCCTCACTATTCCCTGAATGTTCCAAGCAAAACCTCTCTCACCCTTGCTTTTCCCTCTGCGGGAATGCACTTCCTCCATATCGCTAACACCTTTCTGTCATCGCTTCCTCTGTTCAGAGTCACCTTATCAGAAACGCTTTCCCTGATGACTTAAACATACTGGCCCTGTCACTCTGGCTCCTAACCTTGCTTATCTTTCTTCCTGTAAGTGCTTAATCCCTCCTATGCAGTTACTGGTTTGTTTGCTTACGGTCTGTCTTGCCCTACGAGAAGTCAACAGCACAAGAACGGGGATTCATTTATCCTTGTACAGCACTTCCCCCCTTTTCTGTGGCTTCGCTTTCCTGTGTTTTCAGTTACCAAGTCACCCACAGTCGGGAAGCAGAGGATCCTTCTTCGAACATGTTGTCAGAAGGTCAGCAGTAGCCTGACGCTACATGGTTCACCTCACATCATGAGAGGCAGCTGGGAGTACATTGCAGTAAGATATCTTGAGAGAGAGCCCACCTTCACATGACCTTTAGTGCAGTATTGCTATCGTTGTTTTATTTTAGTATTAGTTACTCTAATCTCTTCTTGTATCTGATTTAGAAATTAAACTGTATAGGTTTGTATGTCTAGGGAAAAAAACATGATATATACAGGGTTTGGTACTGTCTGCGGGCTTGGTCATCCACTGCGGGTCTTGGAATGAGGTCCCCGCACATGAGGAGGGACTTCTCCAGTGTACATCACCACTTGCTCACCACCTAGGTGACACATAGTTGGCCTCAGTGAATATTTGCTCATAGATGAATGGTAGGAACAATGGCAGTCGGGCTCGAAATTGCAGATGTGCTTTAGGGAACGGTAAGTAATTTAATTTGGCTAGAAAAGGGGAGAAGAGAAAGAGTTTCTGTCGGCTCTGGTTTCAGTTCAAGTGGGTAAAGTCGTATTTTGGTTCTGGACTGCAGCACATGTAATAAAAGAACATCGTTTCTTCCTGAGCCCTACTAGGTGCTGTACCGCCATCGGGGAACCAACTCTAGCTGTGTTGTTTTGTTTTGGTATTGAAGTCTTAGTCCTTCATATTTTAATTTTCATATTTCACCTTTTAATTTTCGCCATCTTACCGCGTAAGCGTTTCCTCACAAAACTCCGGCTTAACGCCGCCGAAACCGCTGCGTATTTGAAGTTCGTGTGGATGCGGGCAGAGGAGAGGAACGCGGCGGTTATCATCTATGCAGACGGAGCGCAGGGCGCTTTCTCTTCCAGGTCGGCTGGGCCCTCGGGCCCCGCTGATGGTTGGAGAGATTTACAGCCGGAGCTCCTCCCGCAGAGGGTGGGGAGGGCCGGTGGGAGGGGTTCCGGTGAGGCTTCACAGTTGCAAGGAAAGGTCAGCTCTCCTGGGCCACTGAGGGGATCCTCCGCGATGAGACAAGACAGCCGGATGAGAAATGTGTGCCTCACCTGTGCGCCCGGCCAGAATGGCTGCTTTTTCCGTCCAAGAGCCTTGCGGCGCACGTCGGTATCACTACGAGGAAAGCAATCCATTTATGAGTAGCAGGAAAGCCATTTTCTGCTTTCAGAGTGGCCTGGCGTACAGATAGCATGCATAATTAATATGCCCCAGAAAGCCGTTTAAATTAATTATGGGATTGTCCCCCAAGAAGTGTACCATGGAAGGGAGTGCTTTAGGATTTTTAAGCTGGGTTCCGGGAGTCCCAGGTTGTTTTATCCCCCTCAACATTAGGACTTAGTGACCTCAGGCAATTCACTTAATGTTCTCTAAAGTACCTGTAAGGTATTTTATTGATCCATATTTTATTCATACTTTTCACTTCTGAACCTTAGAAAACCTCGGTAGAGCCATTCGAAGGGTCATTGAGTGAAAGCCAGCACTGTAGCACTATCCTTTGAGATCTGCCGTAGATTGCTTAAAAGCAATCAAAATTGCTTAAAAGGGCCTGGTTACATATATATTTTTTAACATCCCCAAGTAGATATTTCATAGCACTAATCATTATTCATTAAAATGTCTAGTTAAACGTGCACATCTGCGAAATTCTTTATAATCTATGACTGCCCAAGACGTAAGTGATCAGCTCTTACAACTAGACTGAGTGCATGTTCAGGTAGGAAACTGTTAAATCACTTTCAAAATTATACCACTTCTGTGGTAGAGCAAGTTGCATTTTCCTTAAAGGAAGATTGCTAGGAAGGTCTTACATAAGCCATACGTTTTTCTCACTTACTCTGTTCTTGCCATTTGCACTAAAGAATTATGACTAATTTTAGGGTTCAAGAGGAACCTGTGTTCAGAAATGAATGAGATTAGGAATTTGTATTTTCTACTTAGTTATATCTATTTTTTGTTTGCAAGAGGTGCTGCAAAATATTGTTCACTAACATTTTATTAAGAGTCCTGTGAACTCCATTGGTGAGACTAGGATTTTCTTTGGGAGAAAGAAACCGTTTTTTTTTTGTTTGTTTGTTTGTTTGTTTTTTTCCCTGCATGACTGTATGGAATTTGTGTTCAGCCTTTAGTCTTGCATCAGTATGCATCTTTCTATAAAATTGTTCTACTTTTCTAAGCAAAAAGGGCATATATGCTGTACAATATTCTCCTCAAATAAGCCAGTGCCGAACTGTAGGAAGTTGCCTTGGTTTGCATAAATCTTTTTGAAAAACTGCAAAAATTTTCATATTACTATTCCCAGCGGGTATCCTGTATTTTTCCTGCTGTCCAGCAGATGGCACTGTGAAGTAACAGGATGACAGCTTTTTTTCTTTTTGTAAATGTGGCTGTGTGCGTTTCTACCATATCTATATTTATAAGCACTCATTCTGTTAACATTACGGTAGAGAGTATGACACGTTTTTGAAATACAAGGTATTGAATGTCTGTGATTTGTAAATTTGTATCTTGTACTGGCACATTATTATGTAGCATTTCCTGCTACAAATATAATAAAACTGTTCATCGTTCCTTAAGGAGCTTTTAATCTTTCTGATTATTAACATTAGCGCTCATTTAAAGGCTTGTCCTATTAGGGTAGAGATATATCAGCAAATAATCCCCATACCAATATCATCCTGAGTGCCCCTGCCCTGTGTTTGATTTGAGGAAGGGATGTGGTTGGACTAAGGGTAACAGCCCTCAAAGAGTTACTTACAAACAACTCACTTTCTGGGATATTGTGGTGGCCAAAAAGGAAGAACAAAAGGAAGCCAGCACCCATTACTCTAAGTGTGTCCCGGAAGCATGGGTCTACTTGGGTGCTTGTCAGAAGTGCAGTGTCTTATGGCACACCCTAGATGTAATCATTCAGAATTGCTTCATAACAAGATTCCCTGATGAATCATATGCACATTAAAGTTTGAGAAACATTGACCAAAGTGCTTCCTTTTTGAATGTAAAGCAGATGTTGAAAGTCTACAATGTGTCAAGCAGTGCATGCAGAGATGGCAAAGTCAGGATACTGGGACTCAGGGAGCTTATAATCAGGGGATAAACAGCATGTTAAACAATTAAACAATCATGAACAACAAAGCCCATACAACATCATAGGTGCCAACAGGTATGTCCTAATTGCGAGTGTGTGTGTTTGGTAGGCATTGGGCAGAGGTTCACATTTAATCTTTTTTTTTTTTTTAAGTTTATTCATTCACTTTTGAGAGAGAGAGAGAGAGAGCACCTGTGTGCACGAGTGCAAGTGGAGGAGGGGCAGAGAGAGAGAGACATTCACAGAATCTGAAGCAGGCTCCAGACTCCAAGCAGCCAGCACATAGCCAGATGCAGGGCTTGAACTCATGAACTGTGAGATCATGAGTTCAGCCCAAGTCTGATGCTTAACTGACTGAGCCACCCAGGTGCCCCTTTTATGCCTATATTTTTAAGATTTGTTTAGGAACATATCTAATGTCAGTTCATATTTACCTTAATTTCTTAAACACACAAAGCTCAGAGTTATGTAACGTGTCATGGTAGTGCTAGCAAATTATCACAAAGAAGCAATACGAATGCCATCTGTATTGTAAAATGTCTTGGGCTTTGTTTTAGTTAAGAGCAGCATACGGGCCATTTGGAAAATTCGAATCAAAACGATCTCTTGTGTATATAGTAATCCTCTACTAGCCATATTATTTAATTAAACTGAACATCCATTTCTTTTACTCTGTTAAATAACTTAATGGTACTGAAAGTGAAAGAAACCCTTAAACAAACAAAAAACATAATGAAGATTGTTGGGAGGGTTGCCCTGGAAAACATAATCAAAAACAAGGTGGTGATAAGTGTCTTTTCCATACCTCCCTGCTCCAGCCAAGCTTTGATAGCGACAGCCTCCTGAGTGTGCTCTATTAACCTGTAATGCCACCTTTGATACTCCACCTTCTGCACACGTCATGAACTCGGGCGTGTCCTTCAAGACTCCAGTCAAGTACCCTCGAATCTTTGAAGCCAGCTCCCCTGGTCACTCTTTGTCTCCTCTTTTGGTTAGGGCCTCCTACATTTGCTCTGTCTCACGATGTTGAAATTATATGATGCTATTCCTCACCCTCTTCCCACCCCCATGAGCCCCTTGAAGTCAGGAACCACATTTCATTCATTTATGTGCTTTCAGTACCCAGTTCATGGATGGAGAATGTGTGGCACGTGTGCCTTCACTCTTCAGTTCTGCATCTGTGACAGATAATACAGATCAGTCGTGGAACTTCCTCTCTCGGAAACGAGGCCTAGCTCCCTAGTACTTCTGAACACCGCACTTGAGGCGTCTCCTTACCAGCTGGGTTTGTTGTGAATGACATGCTAGTTTCAGCTGGCTTGTTGGCACAGGCCTAGCAGACCACCGGCCTCATCGTAAGCAGTCATCGTTATTTTTAGGTGAAAAATGATATTAAACATATGACACCCATGCTTTGTTTTTTGGCTTTTGGCTTAAGGATTCTGATGGAGTTGCCTCTAGCAATGTTATAAAACTTGCTGAGATTCAGTCGTGGTGTCGTTTTACTTTCATTATTTTGAAACACTTTGAGTTAAATACAGTGAAACAGCCTTCTTTACATTACAAGACTTACCCTTTTCTGCCAGCGCACATCAAGAATCCGCATGAAGAGAATAAAATATTCAGTGTTTCACAGACTGTTGGAACAACAAAGGAGTGTTTTATGGGACTACTGTTCCCCAGGACCCAGTCCGTAGCAGATTCTAGATAGTTCTGCCCAGGTCTTCCCCACACTGTATTATTTATGTATTTATAGTTAGTATTGGGAATAATGAGAGCAACAGGCTTCCTTTTTTACTGTTTTAGAATATAATCTACAATATCCTTGTGGAAATGTGTGGCAGTGATTGCTTCCTCTAATTTCCTGTTGATTTTGCCAAGTGCGTTGACCTTTGAAAATATATTATTAATTTTTCTTTCTGAGGCATGAAGTTAAAGTAGTAAATGATATGAGTCAATAGACTTGGATTCGAAGACCCCAAGTCTGACATTCACAAACCCCATGGGAGTGTAGTTCTCGATTGTCTTCATGACCCTTAGTTTTCTTGCCTATGAAGTGGGGATATTGAATCCCTGAAGTATGTATACAGGCACAGAGCAAACAAGCAATGCATCGACATGTGTTTGCTCTCTGCCTGATTCCAGATGTAACACTCTCAAGGATGTGTCTTGAAATCAGTTTGCTTAGGGAGCAGTTTCATTTCTAGAAGATGGAGATGACTTGGAAGTGACTTACGACACCTGACCAGTTAATAACACGTCTTATGTGTGCGGTAGCAGCTGGTAAAACCCAACATTTCCAACTCAATCTTAATGATTTAGTAACATTGTCTGGGATATTTGTTTTCAGTGTCGTTTCTCCCCAGATCTCCTTTCTGCCCTCGACCTCTTCCCACCCCATAAAATGGAAGGAGTTTATGCTCAAGATGAAACTGAGTTCTCTCTGGGCAAGAGGTGTGCTTATGTGTACAAAGCAAAGAAGGACACAGTAACTCCTGGTGTAAACCGAACAAAACCAAGCATATTCTGGGGACGAGTAGCTTGTGCTGCTGGGAACAGCGGCATGTGGTTCGTGCCGGATTCCTACTAGAGCCATTGGCCACAGAACCCGTGTGATACTGTGCCCCTCAAGGGTTTTGACTGACTGAAAAGTAAATAAATAAAGGTGTAGACTTGAAAGAGAGAGAGAGAGAGGAGAGAGGGAAGGAGGAAGGAAGAAGAAGGGAGGAAGGAGGGAGGAGGAAGAAAGGAAGGAGGAAGGAGAAGGAAGAGAGAAGAAAAGAGGGAGGGAAGGGAGGGAGGGAGGGAAGGAAGGAAGGAAGGAAGGAAGGAAGGAAGGAAGGAAGGAAGGAAGGAAAAGGAGGGAAGGAAGGAAGGAAGGAAGGAAGGAAGGAAGGAAGGAAGCGAGGAAGAGAGAGAGAAAGCAAGCACCATGGAACATAAAGTCCATATTGAAAGCATTTGGGAGTCTCTCCCTGTTACCTGCCTTAGTGGGTAGTATGGATAGTAATGTTCCTGCCCAGGGGCCCATTTCACAGATTCCCTCTCTTGCATCAACACTGTAACTTCTGTTTTCACTTATAACAGTATCCATGTATTTGCTGGTCAGGAAGCAAAACAGGAAGTGTTCCTGTTTTGTTTTGTATTTTGTGCAACATGTTGCAGCTGTTGGGAAAACTGAGGATTGTGTATCAGGCAGCATTTTAATTCCAGTCTTACCACTTACCGACTGCGTGATTATGCAAAAGCACTGAACTCTTCTTGGTCTCCTGTCCTCAGCTGTGAGATGGAGATAATGATGTCTGGGATTGTTGTGAGAGCTCAGTGATACTAGAAGTAAAGAACCTGGGGTGTCATAGCTGCTTCATAAATGCTCGTTCTCCCAAAGCTCTGCTTCCTACCACTCCTAGAGTAACCAGTATAAAGTGGTAATCTGAATTCATTTGTTCCAAATTTATTAGTAGTTCCCAGTGCTCCCAGAGTCAAAGCCAGGCTCCCTGCTCAGCCATTCAAGTCCCCCCTCCCCCTTGAACTGGCTTGTTTCCAAGTCTCCCTAAACTTCTCTGCTCTCCTCTGACCATTGTGGTTTTACTTGTTGTGTCCTGCATCTCCTTTTCTCCGTAGAAAGCCTTTCCTGGCCACTGCTTGCCCCACCTGTCCAGCCTGAGCATCTCCCTTCTGTGCTCTTTATCTTGGGACACTTTCATTTCCATACAATCTCTTTATCTGTCTGCTCACGAGATGGCACATTAAGGGTACAACGTGTATCTTATTTGTATTTATATTCCCAGGGTACAACCTCTGGCATACAGCAAGTGCTCAAGAAATCTTGGGGCGCTTGGGTGGCTCGGTGTGTTAAGCAGCCAACTTTAGCTCATGGCATGATCTCACGGTCTATGGGTTCAAGCCCCATGTTGGGCTCTGTGCTGGCAGCTCAGAGCCTGGAGCCCGCTTCTGATTCTGTGCCCTCCCCTGCTTGCTCTCTGTCTCTTTCTGTCTTAAAAATAATAAACATTAGAAAAAATTAAAACATTTTTTTTTTGCTTCATGGATTCTCTGTCACCTTGTTTGTCCCCCATGCCTGTCAACCCCGAGGGTAAAAAAATCCATTATTATTAACCCTACTAGAGCAAGACATATTTTGGTGATTTTGTGGACCCAGAATATAAACTATTTTTAGTCTCTATTTAGGAAAAATGAGACAAATGTGTATGTGTATTTAAAAAAAACCTCTAGGGGCACCTGGGTGGCTCAGTTAAACGTTGGGCTCTCGGTTTCTGCTCAGGTCATGGTCTCACAGTTCATGAGTTTGAGCCCCAGTCTCCATGCTGGTAATGAGGAGCCTGCTTGGGGTTCTCTCCCTCTCTCTGCCCCTCCCCCACTGGTGCTCGCTCGCACACGCTCTCTTTCTCTCTCTCAAAATAAACTTAAAAAAAAAAACACCCTAATGACAGGAACCAATCATATTCGTGAATTCTCAAGTTATATTCTTATGGAATTAAGGTAATCGAACTGCAGGTGTTTCAGTGTTTCTGCAGCCCCAGCATCATATTTGCTGTCAGTGACTCAGGCAGAATTCTTTTTTTTTTTTTTTTTTAGTGTTTATTTATTTCTAGGAGAGAGAGAGAGAGACAGCGTGAGCAGGGAGGGTCAGAGAGAGAGGGAGTCACAGACTCTGAAACAGGCTCCAGGCTCTGAGCTGGCAGTCAGCACAGAGCCCGACGCGGGCTCGAACCCACGAACCGCGAGATCATGACCTAAGCGAAAGTCGGACGCTTAACCAACTAAGCCACCCACGCGCCCCCCCACCTTTTTTTAAATTTTTTAGTGTGACTCAGGCAGAATTCTGCTGCTAGAATGCACACTGGTAACCGTTGGCTCAGGCATCAGGGAAAGGTACACACCTGATTTGAGTTTTAACTCTGTTCCATGATTTCTAAATGTCTAAATGGAAAAAAGACGTTTCAGAATTTTATTTCTTCATAGATGTGATGTTAGAGTGACTGAAAGAAGCTCGGATTGGTTAGTAAGGGGCTGACATTTATAAAGACGTAAAACTTCTGTGTGGCAGCAGCTTTAATTATTACTTAAGAGCAGAGATGTTAAAATGGCTTCCCCAGATACTTGAGCTTTTGATTATGTAAGGGGAAAAATGATAAATTTCAAAATTGAAGCTCAAACAGTTTGAACTGCCATTTACTCTATAACTCATCTTGGGGACGACTTCTACGTGTGGTCTAGGAATGAAGCCAGATATCAAATGCATCTCTGGCTGCTGACAGGTAATGATAAAGTGTTAAGGAAAAAATACAACACAACACAACACAACACAACAACTGCCTCCATAAGAAAGATTTGAAGATATTTACAGAAGTATTTGAGTATCTTCAAAGTACGTGAGTTCCACAGCAACCTGTAAGATTTAAAATCTCCTTTTCCAGAGGCGCCTGGGTGGCTCAGTTGGTTAAGCCTCCAACTTCGTCTCAGATCATGGTCTCGCGGTGCATGAATTTGAGCCCCGCATCGGCTCTGTGCTGACAGCTCAGAGTCTGGAGCCTGTTTCAGATTCTGTGTCTCCGTCTCTCTCTCGTCTCTCTCCCCTGCTCGCACTGTCTCTCTCTCTCTGTGTCTCTCTCTGTCTCTCAAAAAAAATTTTTTTAAACCTCCTTTTCCTGTTATTTGTAGAAAGAAATCTCTCATGGTTACTTTGAGAATTCTCTGAATCAGAAGAAAAAGCTCCCCCCCCACCCATGTTTGCTCCATAAGACATGAACTCTAAGCTAATAGCATCTTAGTTTTCTGTTACTTTTCATGTTTATTTATCAAGGGAAACTTTAACCAGGAGGGTAGCATCCTGGGAGAGCTAAGATGCGTTCTGCTAGCCTGGCATGTTTTACTTACTCTTTTGCCTGCAATAAATGGAGGTTCGTCTGTGTTAGGAGATGAGGCTATTCTCCGAAGGCATATATGCTGATAGCACTAATGATTTGCAATATTTAACAGTAAAACTGTTTTACTTGCAGTGACTCCAGGCTTTGAATTATAAATGGAATCATTTTATATCTTTTGGCATTAGTTGAAATACATGGGAATTGGCCCAGATTTCCCATTAATAATGTAGCAGGTAAATGTTTCAAAATCATTAGAGTTGATATCTCTATTTAATTGGTATTTGGAAGATACATTTTATTTATCAAAATATACATGTATAAAATTTATATAAATTTATACTTATTTGAAAAAACATATCTAAGTTTATTTTAATAGATACAGTACTGCATATGTACTATGTTATATTTATCTGTGTGTATAAGCACTTTTTTATTGTTTGGGGTGATTAAAAATCATAACTGAACTCAGGGTACTAGAGGTTGTTTTCTGCTGTGGTCTTATTCTAAATGACATTTCTTTTTTTTAAGTTTATTTATTTATTTTGGTGGGGGGGAAGCAGGGGAGGGACAGAGAGGGAGGGATAGTGAGGGAGAGAAAGAATCCAAAGCAGGCTCCGTGTTGTCAGTGTGAAAAGCCCAGCATGGGTGGGGCTTGATCCCATGAACCATGAGATCATGACCTGAACTGAGATCAGTGTTGGGCACTTAACCAGCTGAGCTACCCAGGCACCCCACATTTCTTTTTATTTCACCTCAAATTTGCCTCCTTGGGAGGGCTGCTAACTTATGACAGTGGGTAAATCTTACCAATTTAAGGCAAATCATATGCAATTTGAGAAAGGCATCAAGTCACTTTTGAAAAAGAAATTCCCTGGCATGGCTAATACAAGACGTAATTTTCATGACAAAGGTAGGTACAGGAAGTGTCCAATAATGAGAGAATGAATCTGTGTCTGCACAGACAACCCTTTTCACAGTCTTGACCCAGTCCTTCTCTCCTGAATTTACTGGATTTATTTACAGAAGACTTTAAATGCAATTGAATTTTTATTTGAAATTTACACCCTCTGTTTAGAGATGATGACTTTAATGCATGATAATGTGATGAGGAAAAGGAATACTAATCATGGCAAAGATGTGAACTGGCATGCTCGGTAGGTTTTTGATAAAGTTTTATGATTATGAATGTATGTATCTATAAAGACAGAGTTAGCCTAAATATTGCAGATGATTTAGAAAGTATGCTCAGTCTTTTAACACTTATTTAATATGAAAAACTTTATAAAGAGACATAAAATTCAGAGAACAAAGTAGGAGGATACAGCACCCTGCTCAGCTGAGTACTATCAGAGGTTTGGTGAAGTTACCTACTTTCCATGGTTAGGAAGGTAGAATTGTGGAGTTTTAGAACTGAAAGGGGATTTCAGCCCATTTTATAGATAGAGAAACTGAGTCCAAAGAGGTGACATTGGTATGCCCAAGCATACTTCAGCTTCAGCTTTTGATTTCCAGTGTATCATAGTCACTTCTGGAAAGGCCTGGCTGGTTAAATCTTACAGGATGGCTATGAAGCCGGCATGATGAAGAGTTGGTTGGTGTTTGCAGTGCACAAAGGCTACATAAATTTCAAATGTAATTATAATAAACCCTGTATTTTGGCTTTGGGCTGCTGAGCTCTCAGAAGGACACCTGCTCTACTCACAAAAACATCCTCTTGCCTATAACTTCTTTTATCATAGACAGCAACACTTGTCTATGTCCTTGCTTTTCCTGGATAGCCTCCTGTTTCCACTTCTAGATGTCCTGTGTCTTGTGAAAGAGTGTCATTCTTTCAGATGCGGAAGCTTTTTAAAAAGATTAGCTATTATCACTTTCTACTATTTTATGTCCGTAGCTTCTATTCCTAAATTCCTCTTGATTTTTCAATTAATCCTTCCCTCTCAAGAAAACCAGAGGTAATTTAAACAGAGAAAAGAGAAGAAAACTAACATTTATTCAGCACCTACTATTTGCCAAGTGTTCGCCTTAAATTGCTTTTGGAATGAGGTCAGTATGAATAAATAAATCAATAAAAGATCCTATCATGCTAGATACCTTGCCTACATTATTAATTGCTGAATAAATCAAGGCTCAGGGATGTTAAATAAGCCAGAGAGAGGAATTAAAAAGCCAATAAGTGCAAAAGGAGAGACATCACCAGGAGAGAGGTCACGTTTCCCTTTCCTCATTAATAAAAAGAGTGCTAAACAAAAATAGAGGAAAAAAGGAAGGAAGGGGGGGAAGGGGGGTTACTTGTAAATGGTTACTTGCTGGGTGCTACCTATCTGAAAATAATAAACAAATATAGCTATATACTTGTCGTAACGGAAATATATACCTTTAAGAGAATGTGCTCTGCATTTCTTTGCCTGTGACCTCTGTGCAGCAACTCTTGTGGGAATGTCACCGGTCTCTTAGGCATCCAAGAGGCATGTCCAGGTGTTCCTGAGATGTCCCTGAAAATGTTGGGTTCATTTTTATTGCATCCCTTTCCTGCTCCGGGCTAATACTGCATCCAAATCTATGATTCCAAGAGGCAAAGTTAGAAATCCGTTCTCACGAAGCATTGCAACACAAACAAACAACAAAATAAAACCTTTGCACTCTGTAAATACAGAAGGCTGATAGCTTCCCAAGTCTTACAATGCGGTTTCATCGTTCAACAGAGGGCTGTTGTAACTGCGACTCTGAAGCTGTTCCAAGGGCTTGAAAAGTGTTCAGCCACTTCCAGACCCCAAATCTGTGTTTGGAAGGCTCTAAGAAAGAATGAAGTTTGAATTGCTTGATGATTGACTGGTGTTGTTAGCTAACTCCCTAAAGGGATAAAGTGTTCAGAGGCTGGGCTCTTACCTCACCTGTACAATGGTTTTACAAGTTCTTTTTATTATTATTATTATTGTTGAATTTGTAATCTAATTTCTAATCTAATCTCTTGTCTCAGACTCCCTTACATGGAAGAGTTCCTCCCTGTTTAAAAAGGTACCCCTCTTCTTATCTGTGTGTCCTGGGTTAGAGTAAAAGTACCCCCCTTAAGGCTGCCACTGAAAAGGGACTTAATATTATCTGGACCAATCTCCTCCATTTTGTAGGTGAGAAAACTGTGGCACAGAGAGATGAAAAAATTAGGTCAGAGTTAGCCAGCTGGAGACCAGCTGGTCCACAAATTGAGCTTGGAATTCTGGACTATGAGTCCAGTATTTTTCCTGCGGGGCTGTGTCTGCTTGCTGAAAGGTATCTGGTCCTTGAAAAGGAATAAGAGAGGTAGACTGAAGAGATAGGAATGTTTTCTATCTTATTCTAGGACTGGCATACATGCCTTTTAGGAAGTAGGTAAAAATCTATGTCTTTTCTTTTCGTTCAATTCAGTACATATTATGGGCTTAACACTACCACAGAAGGAGGTAAAGAGGGAAGATAAATAAAAGGACTTAAGAGCTAAAAAATTTCACAATATCATTAGGTAAATAAAAATAACACAGATTGAGTAATGAAAAGGAGACTTCAAATAAGCGGCGTGGTAAATGGTCAGAGAGAGAGGAGTCAAGGAAGGCTGGACTGACTTGGGGTGGGGTGTTTCACAGAGAAGTCTAGAAAGTGAGATGAGTTTCCTGGAACATATAAGAAATGATCAGAGGGGAGAAGAGGCCAAGAGTCTTCAGCAGGAAGGAGCTGCGATGAGTGATCCCAGCATCGGGTATGCACTGTAACCTGCTCAAGGTGGAGGGCTCCTCCTGGAAGACGAGGTGGGACTGGTAACAGAGGTGAGATGAGATGTTATCTTGAGGGCCAGAATATCCTGGAGGCCGAGAACTGGCATAAAGCAGTGCTTTAGGAAGATAAATCTGGTGGCAGTGTGCAGGATGGTTGGGAATCGACGGGAACCAGGCGGGCAAGAGACGAGATAATGAAGTCCCAGACTAGGAAGACTCGGACACCGATAATGAGAATCCTGTTCTGGAAGAGGTTTATCAAGTGCTGTCCCCTAGTTTCTAGATTTGGAGTGAGGCCTAGGAAGTTGAGGTGACTTCCTCAGTGTGACAGAGGCCAGTAAAGGAATTGGGTGTAGCCAGAATATGTATAGTTAGACTTTCAGTCAGTAGCCTTTCTATTTAAATTGAAATTTCATTGGAATGCCCATCTGGCTAATTGTTTTATGCTGTAGTTTAGATGTCACTTCTTCCAGAAAGCATTCTGTAATCCCTGGGTTCAGGTTATTCTTTTTCCTACATGCTTTTATAGCGACCTACGCTTACCTGCCACAGCATCTCCCATGCTAGGTTTTGAATGCCTAATGGCTGGTTACTTCTTTGGACTGTGCGCTTCAGACTATTTTCTGTCCTGTTTACCAGTGGATCCTTAGGGCCTTCCGCAGTGTCTGTCATATAGAAAATGCTCAGTAAGTTCTGTTAAATAGTTAGGAGAAGAGGGAGAGAGGGAGGGAGGAGGAAGTGAAGGATGAAGAAAGGGAGGAAGGGAGAGAGGGAAAAAGGAAAAGGAGAAATCATAAAGATTTAGAGATACAAGAACTAACTTAGGGTTTACAGAAGAACTTTCTTTCTAAAAAAATTTTTTTAATGTTTTTATTTATTTCTGAGAGAGAGAGAGAGAGAGAGAGGGAGAGAGAGAGAGAGCGAGAACATAGGGGAGGGTCAAAGAGGGAGAGAGAAACAGAATCTGAAGCAGGCTCCAGGCTCTGAGCTGTCAGCACAGAGCCTGACATGGGGCTCGAGCCCACGAACCATGAGATCATGACCTGAGCTCAAGTCAGGTGCTCAACCGACTGAGCCACTCAGGTGCCCCAAGAAGAACTTTGTTTCAAGTAGGCTTCATGTGTCTTTTTCACAAAGCCCGTTAATATCAACTCAGTATGATGTTGGCATCATGACCTTTTGAAAGTCATGTATGATGCAGCTCAAATCACTATGCCTGATTGTGCCTCCTACAAAATGAATAAAAAGTTTCAAGTTAGGGGGGTACCTGGGTAGCTCAGTTGGTTAAGTGTCCGACTTTTGATTTCTGCTCAGCTCATGTTTGCTCAGTTTGTGAGTTCAAGCCCTGCATCTTCTGCACTGATAGTGAGGAGCCTGCTTGGGATTCTACCCCTCTCCCTCCCGCTCCCGTGCTTGCGCTCTCTTTTTCTCTCTCTCTCAAAATAAATAAATAAACTTTAAAAAATTCAAGTTAGGGAAATTATGACAAATCCAAGGATCAAATAAACTTACTTGCTACCTCAAAACATTTTTTGTTTAAAATGATGATAATGCGTCATTAAAAAAGAAGTTAAAACACATTCTCATATCCTATTTCCGCAATCTAAATGCTATAGGAAAAATTTCATCTTGAAATGATTTTTTAAATGGGTTTTTAACTTGCTACCATTAGATCTTGAGGATGTTTATGAGTCTGATGGAATTGTCAGACACATTCTTTTTTTTAATTTTTTAATTTAATTTTATTTATTTTTTCTACAAATAATTTATTGTCAAATTAGTTTCCACATAACACCCAGTGCTCATCCCCACAAGTGCCCTCCTCCATGCCCATCTCCCCTCCCCCCCCCACATCCATCAGTCCTCAATTTTTGTCAGCATTCAAGAGTCTCTCATGGTTTGCCTCTCTCCCTTTCCCCCACCATTTCCCCCCTTCTTCTCCCCCTTGTTCCTCAGTTATGTTCCTCCTAATCCTACTATACGTGCACACATATGATATTTGTCCTTCTCTGCCTATTGTCAGACACATTCTAAAGCAACATTTGTGGCTATATTAGCTCATAAAGTTCCTTGAAACAAGGATTTTCTGAACAGATCATTTTCTTTGGAAGATTCAACAACCAAATTTAAGATGTCTATTGGAAACCTACCCTTTATATGGAAATAAATTCAGCCCTTTTAACTTCAGGGTTTCTATTAACGATGCAGATAAACATGTGTAATAGATAGCAATATCTGATTAATTAAAGTTAAATAACATTACATAATTTTCCAAATAAAGATAAATCCTTTAAATGGTTTTAATTTAAGACATTCACCAGAGTTCTTACAACTGATGTCTTCTCAGCAGGAAGTGCCTTTTTGTGGAGCAAATGACCACTTATATATACAAGTAGAAAAGCACTGAGTATATAGTTATAGGAACCAAAGTGCAACTGAACCTGAGAAATAGACGGGGACCAGAATATTCAGGGGTTCACAAGTCATGTTCGCAAATTCTGTCTTTATTCTAAGAAAATAGGACAACCCAAGGCTTTTAGGGGAGAGAGAGAAGGAGTTAGAGGTAGGAAAGAGTGACTGCTAGGGATCATTAAGAAGCTATTGAAATAAACAGCCCAGGTGAGGTGCTTATAATACACTTATTTAAATACTGTCTTGACTCTGTTTTGAGGCCTTGGCTGGAAGCCAGTCATTTCCTCTTCTGGAACAGCTGATTAAGGCCTCATCACCAACCATCTCCTTTACTGGGGTTTCCCAGGCTGCGCCACTGTTCATCTCCTTGAACCTGGGCCAGATACCAGAAAACTAGGGCCGGCCCCTATTCCCCAGCCCCTATTCCCCAGAGCCCACTGAGATTATTCAGACCCGCCAGTCCTAAACTGGTTTACCCATCCTTGCCCATTCCTTGTCATGAACACCGCAATAAAGATTCTTGCCCATAGTTCCTCCCTGTGTTTCACAGACCTCAGCGATTCCCTGCATGGCCCCCTGTGCTGTGACATTCTACTCCCTTGTCAGTAGAACAGCCTTTTCAATGGCATTTTCTTCTGATCTATTGGCTTTCCCATTCCTAAATAACAATAAAACCCATTACATCAGTGCTAGTCTAGGTCTGTGGTAGAGGCAGCAAGAAGCTAATGAGTACAGAGATATTTAAGAGATAATATTAACAGAGTTCCGTGATAGGTGCATGTTGAGGATGGGAGGAGAGAAGGCAATGAATGTGACTTCTAGATTTCTGGCTCATGTAGTAGGGACTATTCATCAAGACTGGAAAAGGCTCTGGTGGTGGGATAGTCTTGAGGTAGGGTATTTGATACTGGGGTATCTTTGAGATGTTCAAGTAGAAATGTCAAGGAGATAGGCAGATACACAGTTTGGAACTGGTGACCAGATCTCATTGAGAAAGGAAGACATATGAATAATAGATTTTTTAAAAATCCCAGCAAGCGAGAATTACAGATGGCACCACAGCAACATGGCAGTCTCCAGAGGCTGTTCATTAGGAATCACTTCCTGCAGGGACTGGGATGTGAGCATTGTTGGGCTGAGGTAAAAGAACACTAAACAGGAGAAATAAATAGTGTGAACAGAGGTTCAGAAGCAGCATTGCAGATTCGAACAATGAATAGTCCAGCTGAACAAAAGCAGATGATTTGTATGGGGCGGGGCGAGTAGGGGCAAAGGTGGAGAGTATGTAGATGCCGACTCATTCAGCCCTTGAAGGCCTTGGAGGTGAGGAGTTTATGAAGTGTCGGTAGTCCTCTGGGCACTTCATTAAGCGAAGCAAATGGAGTTCCTTTTGTTCAGGCTTTTCTGTCTTTTAGAAGAGATATTCCTGCAGAATAGTCTCTCCTTTGCCTGCTGATCATGCTCAGCTCATGTAGAGCATTAATGTTTGAGACTGAAAAGAAGAGTCACCAAACATTATTATGTTAATTGCCTTTCAGTCAAGTATCAAAGATTATTATAAGTCTACTGTGTACCCAAAATCATGGGACCCAGCCCATGATCCTATGGATATTAGAGTTATGTTGGGGAGACAGAACTTATCCTTTTTAAAGGATATATCCTTTTAAAGCGATTTTAAAAACAGAGAAGTGGAACCTAAAAACTAATGCAAGAAAGAATGTATCATGACATATTCCTGTACCTATCCTTAAACATTTTTATCATGTATTTATTTTTAATTGTGGCAAAATATACAAAATGTACATTTTGCCATCTGAACCTTTTTTAAGTACACAGCTTTGTAGGGTTAAGGACATTCACATCGTTGTGCAACCCTCTTCAGAATTCTTTTCATCTTGCAAAACTGAAACTCTGCGCCCATTAAACAATAACTCTCCATCCCTCCCTCCCCCCTCTAGCCAATGCCATTCTCTTTTCTGTCTCTATAATTTAAGTACTCACAGTACCTCATATAAGTGGAATCATAGTATTTGGGTTTTTGTGACTGGCTTATTTCACTTAGTATAACGTCCTCAGGGTTCATTCATGTTGTGATATAGCTCAGAATGTCCTTTTCTTTTTTTTTTTTTTTTAATTTTTTTTTTTAATATTTTTATTTTATTTCTAGGATAGAGAGAGACAGCGTGAACAGGGGAGGGTCAGAGAGAGAGGGAGACACAGATTCTGAAACAGGCTCCAGGCTCTGAGCTGGCAGTCAGCACAGAGCCCGACGCGGGGCTCGAACCCACGAACCGCGAGATCATGACCTAAGCGAAAGTCGGACGCTTAACCGACTAAGCCACCCAGGCACCCCAGAATGTCCTTTTCTTTAAGGCTGAGGAACATTCCATTATATGCAGGTACTGCATTTTGCTTATCCATTCATCTCTTGATGGACCCAAGTTGCTTCCATCTTTTGGCTATTGTGAATAATACTGCTGTGAACATGAGTGTATAGATGTCTCTTGAAGATCCTGTTTTTAATTCTTTAGGGCATATGCCCAGAATGGAATTGCAGGATCATATGGTAATTCTATTTTTATTTTTTTTTGAGGAACCACCTCAAAAACAAAAATATTGTTTTCCATCCTGGCTGCATCATTTTACATTCCCATCAACAGTGCAAAAGGGTTCCATTTTTCTGCATCCTAAACAACATTTGTTATTTTTGTTACACACACACACACACACACACAAACACACACACACACACACACACACACATGTATATAGTAGCCATTCTAATGGTGTGAGGTGCATTTAAAATTTCATTTTCTAGAGTGTTCATGTATTTTCAGTGTTAGGAAAACAATTTTTAAAAAATGCCTCTTCTTAATGAGAGGACTAATATCAAAGCATTTCAAATTAAACTCCATGTTCAGAGTGGCATAGCACAGATGCAACATTAGAGAAATCATTGCTGATCTTATTTTGGAAGAAATAACCAAGGCTATGAAGATTATAGAAGATTTTGGTCTTGGGAATGCCTGGGTGGCTCAGTTGGTTAAATTTCTGGTTCTTTTTTTTTTTTTTAACTTTTTAATGTTTGTTTTCTTGAGAGACAGAGAGAGAGAGAGAGAGAGAGAGAGAGAGAGAGTATGAGCAAGGGAGGGTTAGAGAGAGAGGCGGACACAGAATTCAGAGCAGGATCCAGGCTCTGAGCTGTGAGCACAGTCCCAACGCAGGGCTCGAATTGACAAACCGCGAGATCATGACCTGAGACAAAGTCAGACGCTTAAGTGATTGAGCCACCCAGGTGCCCCAAATGGCTGGCTCTTGATTTCACCCGAAGTCATGGTCTCATGGTGCATGGGATCAAGCCCTGCACTGGGCTCCTCGCTGACAGCACAGAGCCTGCTTGGGATTCTCTCTCTCCCCCTCTCTCTGCCTCTCCCCCACTCACTCTCTCTGTCCTTCTCTCTCTCAAAATAAATAATGTTGATTTTATTTTATTTATTTATTTTTTTAATTTCCAGGAGAGAGAGAGAGAGAGAGAGAGAGAGAGCGTGAGCAGGGGAGGGTCATAGAGAGAGGGAGTTACAGACTCTGAAACAGGCTCCAGGCTCAGAGCTGACAGTCAGCACAGAGCCTGACGCGGGGCCTGAACCCACGAACCGCGAGATCATGACCTAAGCGAAAGTCAGACGCTTAACTGACTAAGCCACCCAGGCGCTCCCTTTTTTTTTTTTTTTTTTTTAATAAATAATGTTTTTAAAAAAGAACACACGTTTAATTAGATTTTCTCTCCCTCTTTTTCTGTAGGAAGTTGCTCCTAGTTTCCTCTTTGGCACTAGCACCTGCCATGTTTTCATATACGACTATGTTTATTTTTTAGTTGGGTGCTCACTGAGGACAGGAACATAAATCTCTTAGTATTTCTTTAAGGCCTAGCAGAGAAGCAAGAATAGAAGGGAAAGAGGAAAGAAGGAAGGAACAAAAATGTGGGAAACATCTTCTATATGCTAATCACTCAGATCTTTAGTTTTGGTCCCTTTTTGCCTCCTACTCACACCCTGATTGTTTCCCTTATATCCTTGAAAGCTCATCTGTATCAGATTTTACACATAAAATACAGGATGCTCTGTTAAACTTGAATTTCAGAAGAACAGCAAGTACTTTTTTAAATGCAGTGTTTGAGATAAACTAAAAACTTATTGTTGTCTAATATTCAAATTTAAATGGCCATCCTATATTTTACCTGGCAACACATTCGAATTTTAAAACAATTAAAAAATATATATTTTAGGGACGCCTGGGTGGCTTAGTCGGTTAAGCGTCCAACTTTCGCTTAGGTCATGATCTCGCGGTTCGTGGGTTCGAGCCCCGCGTCGGGCTCTGTGCTGACTGCCAGCTCAGAGCCTGGAGCCTGTTTCAGTCTGTGACTCCCTCTCTCTCTGACCCTCCCCTGCTCACGCTGTCTCTCTCTCTCTCCTAGAAATAAATAAAAAAATATTTAAAAAAAAAATATATATTTTAGCTAGTTAGCAAAAAGTAATTGAACAACCATCCAATGAAAATTTTAAATGACTCATTGGGCTTGTCTGTGCACTTCTGACAGTAGGGTTTCGATCAGACACTGCAGGACGGGAAACAGAGGTAACTCCTACCCTGTTCTACCTCTCAGGCAGCCCAAAGGACCAGTTACAGGCTTTCGGGACTCTTGTTCTATCAAGTTTGGCACATAATAGGAGGTCGATACGCTTCCTTTTAAACATTAGATTGTTCGGTAGTATTAAAAATCTGGGATGTTTCAGAGTTAATAGTCTGCCTTGATGTAAAATGACTACACTTTGCAAGGTGAATATTAGCATCATTGGCAAGAAAAATGTCAGCCAATCAGCTAGGAAAAATTTTACATACGCCTCATTAACAGACAGCCCTCACTGTTGTTGTCTAATGATCTTGTTCCTTCCCTGCTCTTGTTTAGGACAAACATTCTGTTTTTAAAGCTGCCTCTTAACATTGTTTCCCAGTCATTTTCCTGGCAGATTAACATTAGGAGAACGTTAAGTTTTCACAATTGCATTAGCGATTAAAAGCTACCACCCCAAACTTTTAGCTTATTATTGTTTCTTGTTAAGAATAATCCCCATTGCTTTATACTTGAAATAATAGCATGGAGATTAAAAGCCCCTCAGGGTTGTTTTAGTTGACAGTCAATACTAGGAGCCTATTATTATGACTCTATTATTATTATTTTAAATTCCCAAGTAATAGAGATTTTTCTTTAATTACATATTGCAGGGCTGTTTTGTCCTTGTGCTTGGGGTTGCTAAAGATTGAGGCATTTATGGGCTCGATTGGGAAAGAATTCTTATGCCTAATTTATGAAACAGCAGTATGGGACCAAAGCCTGGAAATACCAATATTTAAAGTAATTTCCCATTTTGGTCCTGGATTCAGTTGTATTGAATTTGTAGCCTCATGGATTGTATTTGCTAGCTAAAGTATCTATTGAACACACTGTCAAATATAAGTAGTCATAACACAAGGGAAGGGAGGAGACTGGTAGAGGGGCCAGTGAATGGGAGTTAGCATCTGACTCTCTATGAACCTGATGCACTTGGCAGAAAGCCTTGCACAGAGTAAGTGCCAAATGAACACCTGTTGAGGTGAACTCCAAGTTCCCCTTCCCAATCTGACCAGGTGGGATACCCATTCTCCTAAGTAAGCTGTTAGCTACCAATACTGTTTCAGGAATCCATTGTTCCATGAATTCTTGTTTTCTTTTTGGCCTTTGAAACCCAAGCTTGTCCCTTTGGGGATACATCTCTTCGCTTTTCATGCTACACAGCTGCTGAAACTGCATTGACGGAGTTGAATTTTTCAGGTTTTTTTTTTTTTCTATGACTATGAGTCTTCATATAGTCTCATACATATATGCAATAGACTGAGGTATTCATGCATGTATGCAAATAAATATTTAAAACAAACTCACACATGAATATTACATGCAATTAGCTTGCAGAATTAAACTCTTTTGAAAATTCTCATCCCTCAGAATTGTGTCTATTACAGTTTGACTTCATAAACAAGTGACATGGGAGAGAGTCATCTGGGCGTCTATACTTGTATCAGTCGCCCACAATGGTCTTAATTTTTTTGCTAATTTTTTAAATGTTTTATTTATTTCTGAGAGACAGAGAGGCAGTGTGAGCAGGGGAGGGTCAACACAGAATCCGAAGCAGGCTCCAGGCTCTGAGCTAGCAGTCAGCATAGAGCCCGACACGGGACTTGAACCCACACCCTGTGGGTTCACTCATGACCTGAGCCGAAGTCAGATGCTTAACCAACTGAGCCACCCAGATGCCCCGCCCAGGATGGTCTTTAATAGGTTCATTAGGGACTGACTCTAGAATTAGATTTGGCAATTTCCACCTGTCCATTATTTACCAGCAGTGAATCAGAGGATCTTTCTGTTCAGAAAGTTCACGTTTTTTTTCATTTATCTCTGTGTTTCTTTTTGGATTTTTACCTCAAATATTGGGGATTAAATCCAAATTAGTCTACTTTTCTCTCTTAGCAATAATCATTTTACAGTAATGCTTATTATTGCAGTGGCCAGCGCTTATCATATAGATTTCACTGCTGTTTGCTATAAAATGCTCATATCTGTGGTAAACTTCTTGTAATATTTGTGACCGAGGCAGCTCATCGTTTCTGCCTCCACTCTGATCTGCCCTTTAAAATGTCTTATTCACTGCTAAGTTTAAAATTGGCCGTTATATATAGGAAGTTGCCCTTATCTATGACCCCAATATTTTACTCTGACAATTCTGTTATCCTATGCCTCTTCTGTCATCCTTTCTTATTTAGTGGGTTTCTCTCTCTCTCTCTCTTTCTGTTTTAACCTCTTCCATTTTTTCATTTACCCAATCACTGCTATTACCAAACCAGAATGAATCACCTGATTCACTCACTTATTTTTATCAACCCAAACCAAAGTACTCCATGCCCCCTTATCAGCTGACATTCTGTCCTTGTACTTCCCTTTTCTGTTATTTTAACCCAGGCACTGATCCCAAACATTCCTAATCAAATTCTTTGGCTTTATGACATCTAAAATGATTTGTCCCCATGCATGAGAAAGTGTGTCACACCTCTGCTTCTGGAAGGATTCTTGTCTGATCAACTTTTGCATCTTCTGTGTTCGCTCTAGGCAAACAGTCCTGTCTCATCAATGCAATTCTTTTGTTTTGTTTTTAATTTTTAAATATTTTTTTTTGAAAGAGGGGAGAGAGAGAGAGAGAGAGAGAGAGAGAGAGAGAGAGAGAGAGAGATCATGAGTGGGGAAGGGGCAGAGAGAGAGGGAGGTACAGAATCTGAAGAAGTCTCTAGGCTCTGGGCTGTCAGCACAGAGCCTGATGCAGGGCTCAAACTCAGCCCCCGGTCAGTGAGAACTCAGCCTCAGGTCAGTGAGATCATGACCTGAGCTGAAATTGGACACGTAACCAACTGAGCACCTCATTAATGCAATTCTGATGTTCCTACCTCATCTCTCTATCTGTTAATGATCCTACCTATTGCTCTCTAAGCTTTCTCACTCCGAAATACTTGAAGTGTTTTGTAAGATTTTTAGAATGACAGTGCTTTAAAGTACATGGGAGCATAAATGGTACCTGGTAACAGATTAAGGGATGAACAAGAATATTTCTTCAACTTATGTGTTGCTGTTGTGGAGAGGATGAACTCCTTGCCTTTCTCCCCAAACATACTGGATTCTCTATTCCCTTTCTCAAAGAACCCAAGTTTAAAATGGGATGCTCATCCCTGATGCTGGTTTTTTTTTTTTTTTTCTTCTGTCTCTATGTCTTAAACATTTGTTCTTTCTTCTTTACCCCTCTGCTACTGCCATGATTCACACTCTCATCTCCCCCTGCCTGGACTGTTACAAGAAGCTTCTAACCATCTCCCTATCATCCTTCTTCTCATCTGCTCTCTCTATGGCAACATGATGAGTTTTCTAAAACTCAAATCAGTTAATGGCCATTCATTGCTTACAAGATCAAATATCAACTCTTTAATATGCCCTTCTGTTGCTTTGTCCTTGCCGACTACTCCACCCTCATCTCAATTTTTCTGCACACATTCCACACTGACCTAGTTATTAGCCCAGGCCTCTGGGCACGGGTGCTGGTTGCTCCTGCTGCAGGAGTGAGTTTCTTTTCTGAAAGTATACAGAGTACACATCTTCTCCCCTCTGAAGACTTGCTTGACTCACCCAAGTAGGGTCAATCGCTGGCTTCTTTGTTCTTTCTCTCTGTGTTTTAGATAGCTTTGTTAAGGCCACTCCTCTCTAAATCTCTCTCTCCCTTAGTCTAGTGTGAGATTTTAAAATTAAAAAGAATATTTTAAAATGGAAGATTAGTTGACATATTAGTTTCAGATGTACACGAGAGTGATTCAATATTTACATATATTATGAAGTGATCACCATGATACATATATCTGTCATCTGTCACCATAGAAAGTTATTGCATATTAACTATATTCTCTGTGCTCCACATTATATCCTTGTGTCTTAGTTATTTTATAATTGGAAGTTTGTACCTTTTAATCTTCTTCATCTATTTTCCCCTTCCCCCCAACATCTTCCCTCTGCCCTCTGGCAACCACCAGATTGTTTTCTGTATCTATGAGTCTGTTTCTGTTTATTTGTTTTGTTTTTTAGATTCCACATATAAGTGAAATCAGGCTACTTGTCTTTCTGTGACTGACTTATTTTGCTTAGCATAAAACACTCTAGATCCATCCATGTTGCTTCAGATAACAAAATCTCATCTCCTTTTATAGCTGAGTAATATTCCTTCTATAAATAGGTAGACAGAGAGATAGACACACACTATATATATAATGCACCATTTTTCACTCCCACCAACAGTGCACAAGGGCTCCCTTTTTTCTACATCCTTGCTGACAGTTGTTATTTCTTGTCATTTTTAGTCTAGTCATTCTGACAGGTGTGAGGTGATATCTCATTATGGTTGGATTTGCATTTCCTTCACGATTAATGATGATGAGTACCTTTTTATATATCTGTTGATCATCTGTATATCTTCTTTGGAGAAATGTCTATTCAGGTCCATTTTTAAATTAGACTGTGTTTTTTTTGATCTTGTATTATGTGAGTTGTTTATATATTTTGGGTATTAACCTCTTATTGGTTATATCATTTGTAAATATTTTCTTTCATTCAGTAGGTTGCTTTTTCATTTTGTTGATGGTTTCCTTCACAGTGCAAAACCTTTTTAGTATTGGGTAGTGCCAGTTCAGTTTGCTTTTGTTTCCCTTGCCTGAGAAGACAGATCCAGAAAAATATTGCTAAGAGGGATATCCAAGAGCTTCCTGCCTGTGTTTTCTTCTAGGAGTTTCATGGTTTCTGGTCTTACATTTAAGAGTTGAGTCCATTTTGATTTCATTTTTGTGTATAGTCTCTTTTCCTTCTTTTGCTTGTTAGTTGTCCAGTTTTCCCAGCACACTTATTGAAGAGACTGTCTTTTCCCCATTGTATGTTCTTACCTCGTCTCTTGAAGATGAATGACTGTACAAGTGTGGGTTTATTTCTGGACTCTCTCTTCTATTCTTTCAATCTATGTGTCTGTTTTTGTGCCAGTACTCTATGTTTTGATTCCCATAACTTTGTACTGTGGTTTGAAGTAAGGGAGCATGATACCTTCAGCCTTGTTCTTCCTCAGTATTGTTTTTGCTATTGGGGATCTTTAGTGGTTCCATATTATTCTCATTCTATACAAAATTATTCTAGTTCTATAAAAATGCCATTGATATTTTGATAGGGATTATTCTAGTTCTATAAAAAATGCCATTGATAATTTGATAGGGATTGCCTTGAATCTGTAAATTCCTTTGGGTAGTATAGTATGAACATTTTAACAAGATTCATTCTCCCAGTTTCTTTCATTAGTGTCTATACTTTTCATTGTACAGGTCTTTTACCTTCTTGGTTAAATTTATTCCTAGGTATTTTTTTTCTTTTTGCTGCAATTATAAATGAAATTGTTTTCTTAATTTTCTCACAATTTATTATTAGTATATAGAAATGCAATAGATTTATGCATATTAATTTGTATCCTGCAACTTGACTGAGTTCATTTATTGCTTCTAATAGTTTTTTTGGTAGAGTCTGTAAGGTTTCCTACATAAAGTATCATGTCACCTGCATATAGTGACAACTTGACTTCTTTTCCAGTTTGGATCTCTTTTCTTTTCTTGTCTGATTGCTGTGGCTAGGTCTTCCAATAATATATTGAGAATTTCATTGTCAGCAATGAAAGTACTGAGAGTGGGCATTGTGGTCATGTTCCTGATCTTAGAAGAAGAACTTTCATCTTATTACATAGTGTAAGATTTTAAAGATTAGAACAATGTCTAATTTACCTTTGCATTGTGCTGGCCTGGTGTGACTCATAGTAGGTACTCAGCAAATACGTGTTAAATTAATTTGAATGAGAGAATAACGACATTACTAACTTGAGAATAGCCGTGAACAGTGATTCTAGGGAAATAAATGGAAGTGACAGACGTAATGATTCAGTGCACAATGGAAATTAATTCATACTAGCTTGATAGCAATGATCATTTGGATAAAGGCATTTATTTCCTCCTCTATTGGAAAATGGGCTTTGAAGAGCAAAGCAACATGAATGCACCCTTTAATATTTTGCAAAAGCAGTGTGCTGTTTTGATGGTTGAGCTTCCCAACTGTGAGCAATAAACCTCCTCTTCTTCAAATGAACTAATCATCACTCATACCTCTGGTGAGGCAGCCTGCTGCCTGGCTGCAAATGAGGCCCATTAATGATATTACTAATTTCAAGTCTGTAAATGTAAACACAAGAGAAGGAGGACCCCAAGTGTTGCTGCCGGCCATTAATCCATGTTATTAATGGAGGCATTTTTATCAATGCCAGTCTCTCATCCTTCTAATGAAAGGGTTCGCATGATTTCATTGTTCACAAGTTAAAAGATATGTGTGTTTATAAATAGAGATTCACGAACAGAAACAAAAATACTATACTTGCTGTATTTTCTCTCTGTCTTTAGTGAAATCAGTTTGGGGGCAGGTGGTTGTGGGGCTCCTTCTGATGACATTTCTATTCCAAGAGCTGTGGCCTACTTTAGAAGATGTATTGATGAGTACGCTGATGTAATTGCCACTGTGTCACTGCCTGAAAGCCCCGATAGTAATGGGCTTATATAAAAGGGCTGTGAATAAAGACTGAGGAAGTCTGGCTTAGGGGAGGTGGGCGTCTTGTGGGAGGAAGTGAGGTTTGAGGCTCCTGGGCCTGGGCTCTTACAGGCATTTAGCAAGGTTGAGTTATGTGTGACATTGTTAACTATAAGAAAAACTAACTCCTTATATCCTAGATGGATACAGAGATCTTAGACACATCAGGATGGTAAAACAGTCATGTGATTTTTGTAATTTTATTTAGAGCCTTAACTCCTTACTAATAGTAGTAGCAGGCTTAGACAATGGGCTGTTTTTACCCATACATACAGTGCAGCCAATTGCACGCTTCTACTAAAATGATATAAATCATTAAAAAGCCTCAAATACTTTTTTGGGGCAAATAAAATGGAGAACAAGATATAAACAATATTGGTTGCTAATTTGGCTATTACTTATTGCTCTTTAACTAAACCTTAGTTTTTCCTTGATTCTAAGGAAGATCTTTAATTTCATTTTCCCCTTGGGATTATAAGGCCTTATCTTGATTTATCTTGTGTCTATAATAATTCAGAGTCACTATTTCCTCATGCATATACTAAACTGTTAGGAATGAGTAAAAGGCCAGTGTGTAGTTAATTCACAATGGCAGCGTAATGTAAGGGTTTGAATCCTGTCTCTGCCTCACTCTGTAACAGGTATGATGTAACATCTCAGAGTCTCAGTGTGTAATCGTTTGCTGAATGGAGCTAATAAGAGTAATATCTAATTCATTGGCCTGTATGGAGGAGTAAATGATAAATAAATAAATAAAATAAAAATAATTAAAACAGCTTTTTTGATGCTTGGCAAACAGTAAGGCCTTGACACATTTTGTCTATTATCATCTATTAATGCTTCTCTCTCTATTCCTGATCCCTGCGCTTGCATTTTTTTTTTAAATCTAGGAGATAGAAAAATAATGTGACTTGTTTTACCCAGCTGCACACAGTGCCCAGCCTCAGGATGATTTGTAAATTGCAATAATGACGGCAGGAATTGTAATTACAAGCCACAGTTTAAGTTGGTTGTAAAGGTACAGTTTTGGGTCAGGGAAGGGTAAAAATCTGTGGGTTCTGAGTAACCTAGGGGAGAACACTGGTAAAGGAGAAGGATGAGAGGGGAGACAGGAGAAGCTTGGGTCCAGGGACACAGGAGAGAGGCTTATTTTTCCTGGAGAAGGGGAGACCACGTGGTAGAGCCCATATGGTGGAGAAAATATAGAGGTTTTGTGGGTCTCACTGTGGGCTCAGGGAAGGATGTTTGACAGCATGATGGTGCTTCAGAAGAAAAGGAAAACAGCCCCACTCTTGTGCCAGAATAAAGTGTGTCAGCAGTTTAATATTCAAGAACTGCCCTGGAGTGCACACCCTGCCTCAGAGCTAGGGGCCCCTGTGAAAAAGACAGCCTTTGCCCCACCCTAGACCAATTCAAGAACACTTCCTCTATACCAGTACTTGAGACAGCTTCCAGGAAGGTTGGCTGCATTGTGTAGCAGTGGACCCCAGGTTTCAGGAGGAAACTGGCTTCATGACTCTGGGAATTCCGGGGTCAAGTTCTACCCCCAAATTGACTGAGTTCCATCTCTGTGTCTCTGTAAACACTAACCCAGAGAGCCACGAGGAGTAACACATATCAAAGCAAACCCCATTCTGGAGGGGGAGGATAACTCAGAAAGTTGGGGGTGCCTGTCATCATGCTGTTAGCATTGTGGGTCAGAGATTTGAATTTGGGTGGCATCAGAAGTCTTCCCTTGGGGAAGCAACTACCTGTTATACAGTATTTGACAGTCGCTGATGCACTTTACTTAACGTGGTCTCCCTTGATTGTCACAGCATCCCTGTAATATAAATAGGGTAGTCACCATCATACCCTTTTATGGGTTTGCCTAAGAGCAGGTAAACAGTAAATAAAAGCAGTCTTGTGTAGAATCTATTTCTCTTTATTTCCAGCCTAAAGATTTTCTGAGACACCTCACTACAACCAGTTAAGTACTCATTGCCCCCAGCCCAACTTGCTCTATTAACAGAGCACAGTTTGCAGTACATTGCTTCCTTACCAAGTTCTGCAGTTCTACAAGGAAAATAAACATTTTTTTTTCCATAAACAGATGATTCAGTTTCTAAATTGAATTCATTGGTTACAAGGAAAGATGGAAGGAAGAACACATTAAGCGTGAATCTAGAAGGAAGGATATCAGCTAAAGTTCAAGAAGCCTCTGTAAAATAGCACAGGTCTCTGTAGGAAATTCTAGACTACATTTTATGTATTCCTTACCTCAAGCCCAAAGTGAAACATGAGGCACTGTGCTCATGACTTTGGGTCTATCCATGTCTGACATTTGAATCAATTACCACAGGAAGCTGTAAAACCTCTTTCTCTGGAGGTGTTTCAAACTGAAGTGAATAATTTCAGAAGGGACTAGGCCACAGCTTGAAGATGAACTCAATGACCTCTTGATATTTTCTAAGCATGAAACTAATTCGGTGGGAATGTATAGGTCTTAAGTGTACACAAAGTGAGTCTCAGAGGTAACTTGTTTCAGTTCACAACTTGTCCTGATCTTTTGCAGAGGCTAAAATTTCTCCAAATATGGGTCCAGGTAAAACAAGGTATATAGTGCAGAATGATTGAGGAAAGTCTTATAACTCAAATTTATTAATAATAATAATGGTTTAGAATATGTACTGTATTTTCAGGGACTTTGGGAAGCAGTAGACATGTGTTAACTCATTTCCTTTACAATGTGGTCTGTGTGATAGGTATTATTGTCCTTGTTTCACAGGTAAGGAAACTGAGGCTTTGAGAGGTTGAGCAACTTGACAAGTAAGAGATAAATATAGATTTATAGCGTACTTCTTCTGAGGGCAATAGATGCCTCTTTGGTGTGAAATCTAGAAAGAGAATATGTCTTGGAGATAGATTGGCTTGGGTGCAGATTCCAATACTGCCACTTTCCAGCTGTCTGACCTCAGCAAAGTTATGTGACTTTTCTGAATCTCAGTTTCTAAAACTGTAAATGGGGAATGAAATACCTGCTTTTAAGTGTTGTTTTTAAGGACACACATAGAGCATAAACTCTAGCCATTATTATTTTGAAATATTTCTGGGGAACCTGGTATGTTGGGTCAGCATATGACATTTGGAAAGGACCTTGATTGGTTCTACCATTAAACTTGGGGTGATCCGAGCCAACTCATTCTTTCTCTTATCATTCTTGAGAGAAATTGCTAATGTAAGATATCTTAAAGTCCTTGAAAATATCAATAACATTAACATAATGCTAATGTGAATAAATCAACATGAGCTAATCAGCATTCCTGGAAAATCAGAGCCAAGTGTCACCTTGTAGAGGTAAAAGAGCAACTTACTGTGCATGTGTGAACCTGATTAGGTGGCCAGCTCTCAAGTAGTTGGTGGGCGTGAGATTCAGAAGTCACTTCCCTGGAGAGTTTCAGGTGATTCCTGAGGCTTCTGAAGGGGGTCTCAGGATGGGGGTACACTTGCTTCTACCTCCCAGCCCCAATAACTTTCCACCAGAGCAAGATTGCTTTGATTCCTTTTGTATAATGATGATTCCATGTAAGATTTTGAAAAATAATTCTAGTTTTTTTTTAAAGTTTGAAAATCATGCTTTGGAATATGTGCTGGCCTTTATAGTAGGAATAAAGTACTTCAGGTAGTTTTGTAAAATGAATACTGGCAACTAATGGTGAAAAAAGATGGTCATTGTTTTTTCAGCATACTCCAGAAGTACAGGGAGAGTAAGGGGAAGCCTGTTTTGAAATTTTAAAGATCTTTCTTTTTTAAAAGTTTATTTATTTATTTTAGGAGAGTGTATATGTGCAAGCAGGGGAGGGGCAGAGAGAGAGAGGGAGAGAGAATCCCAAGCAGGCTCTGCACTGTCAGCACAGAGCCCCACTCTGGGCTTGAGCTCATGAACTGTAAGATCATATGAGATTATGACCTGAGCTAATATCAAGAGTTCAATGCTCAACCAACTGAGCCACCCATGCGTGCCCCTGGTAAAGTTCTTTCAGTCAGTGGCTAAATGTCAGACCATCTTTGGTACCCTTTGTTGAATACTTCCAAGAGCAAGAGCATTTTCTGCTGCATTCTAGGAGCAACCCCAAATAAAATTAAAAACATGTGAACGCCCTTTCCTTGATGAGGTTCCCATGTGGCAAATGAAATATAGAACATACTTGAAAACCAGCAAAACTTCTGAGGAGGAGGCAATATAACAAAGAGATCTTCAATGCCAAGAAGCACATAAAGGTGGAAGGAAGCACTAGCAGAGTAGTGAAGGCTCTCTTTGAAGGTTTCCTCACCGAGGAGTAGTTGGAGCTGAGTTTTGAAGAAATAAGTGTTAACATAATTCTCATTGCAAAAGAGAGATAAAACTCATGATATGTAACAGAAGTCAGACTTTTATGAAGAGGTGGGGGAGTGTAAATCATACTTGATTCCATTTCTACCTATCTGAAATGATATAATAGTTGTGAATATGTTTTGAAAATGTACAAGCTATGGGGATGTGAGGTGTTGGGTCTTAACAATGTTGGTCATCTCCAAATCATTTATTTAAGTACGATCCATCAGTAGGCTGAAAAGTGGATGGGGTGGCCTTACATTTTGAAGAGTGAAGCAATGCCAAGAATTCCAACCATCATGCTTACCTATTAGGGTTTTGTTTTTGTTTTTGTTGGTTTTTTTTTTTTTTTTGGATAGACTTTGGTGATCTTTTTATGTTTATACTATCCCATATGGCATTATCTATAATTGTGATTATATCATCTGTAGTTCTCAAGGACTTCTTTGAATGTATTAAAGCCTATAGAAAACGTGGTGCTGCATAACTGTTAAACTAAGATGAAAGGTTGTCTCACCACGCGCTGGTAAATTATGTCATCCTGGATACATATGTGGTCCATTTTGGACCCTGGGGCGTTAGAGTGCCAGATTCAGGGCAAGCCAAGTGTTGTACGGGGACGTCTCTGTCTCCTGGCCCAGGCTGAAGTGTTGTCCAGTGAAAGCTCCATGAAAGGCTGTGTAATACAGTTTCCTTCTCAGCAACCTCCAGCCACTGAGCAAGCACTGAGGAAAAACAGAACCCTAAGCTCTGGGAAAACTAGAACCTGACACATTTATTCTGTACTCACTCAAAGAAGCAAAATATGTTTTTTTTAAAGAAAAGGAATCTGTTTTGAAGTTTGAATATTTACGCTAATGTATAGCTACTTTTCATAATCATTTCAAAATAAGACATCAAAAGAACAAGTACTCAGTTATTGAGGGAGAACAAAAAAGGACAATGTGGAATAGAGAATCGACTTTTTTTCCTGGCTTTTAAAATCAATATTGTCATTCTTCCATTGAAGATGAATCTGTGAATGGGAACTTAAATACATGAGTGTGGGAGACACTCTTAAGGTGGCCTCCATGTCCCTTACCTCTTGGTATTCATGCCCTTGTGAGATTCCCACCCTTTGAGTGTGGACAAGACCTGTGACTTGCCTCCCACCAATAGAATAGTACAATGTACATGATTACATGCACGTAACTATGTGATTATATTACATAAGATTTCAATGTCTGATTTCTGGGGTCTCCCAGTCCCTCTCCCTGTATCTCCCCTTTACTGGTTCCTTAAGGAACCCCATGTAGAAGGGGCTGTAGGCAGCCTCTACAAGCTGAAGGCAGCCACCAGCTGATGGCCAGGAAACAATGGACACGCTCAGTCGTCCAACTGCAAGGAACTTAATTCTGCCAACAGCTTAAATGAGCCTGAAGTGGACCCTTCTCCAGTTGGTTTTCAATTTTTTTAAATGTTTTATTTATTTCTGAGAGAGAGAGAGAGACAGACAGACAGACAAACAGACAGACAGACAGACAGACAGATAGTATGAGCAGGGGAGGGTCAGAGAGTGAGGGAGACACAGAATCTGAAACAGGCTCCAGGCTCTGAGCTGGCTGTCAGCACAGAGCCTGACGTGGGGCTCAAACCCATGAACCATGAGATTATGACCTGAGCCGTCAGATGCTTAACCAACTCAGCCACCCAGGTGCCCCTCCAGTTGCTTTTCAGATGAGAAGCCAGCCCTGTTGGTTGCAGCCTTATGAGACCCTGAGCAGGGGACCCAGCTAAGTCTTGCTAAAATTCCTGACCCTCAGAAACTGTGAGACGGTAAATGTGTGTTATTGCAAGCCCACTAAGTTCAGGTAATATTGTTATGTAACAACAGATGCCGATAACAATCAGTTTAGATTTTTCTCTACATCCAAAAGCTTACCTCCAGGAGGAGAGAGAGGAGTCCAGGCCATAGGCATTAAATAAGCTGTTAATCATTTTGGAAAATATAAAATATATTCAGGATGGATATTGTTTATATATTGATTTTCCTCTACTCATACTCTTTTGTGCGTTTTTCAAAAACACAGAGACCATAGCCTGTGAATATTTTGAAAGGAGGACTTGTGCTAATGATACATTCAGAACATGAACATTCTCCCAACCTTCACCCTGGTTTTAATTCAGTTTGATGGCATTTCAGATTTTTAACTTTGGAGGAAAATCATTCCTTTGTCACTTTTATTTTTTTGTTGGCAATAATTTAACATTTTATTGTTTTTTCTTATCAGTGACTTTATTTTCATCTAACAGGTATAGGACAGAGATTTTTCTGGATGGCATTTAAAATCCCCAACCCCAGTAGTATCAAAAGTGGTAGTAGAACCAAGGATGTAGATTCAATTACCATAACATAATATTTTGCTAAGTTTTCATTTCAATCAGCCTCATCCTCTACAAGTACTTTGGGACCATAAAAGCTCTGAATGTTAGTATAAGGCTTAATTCCTTAATTCTTAATCAAGATTTTTTTTATTCCATAGAGACAGGATGCTTTTTTACATTTTTTTAAAATTTTTTAAAAATGTTTTATTTATTTCTAGGAGAGAGAGAGAGAGACAGCATGAGCAGGGGAGAGTCAGAGAGAGAGTGGGAGTCACAGATTCCGAAACAGGCTTCAGGCTCTGAGCTGGCAGTCAGCACAGAGCCCGACGCAGGGCTTGAACCCACGAACAGCGAGATCATGACCTAAGTAAAAGTCGAACGCTCAACTGACTAAGCCACCCAGGTGCCCCTGCTTTTTTACGTTTTAAAACATAGTTTTGTTCCTTGAACATGGAAAAAAGAGAGTTATGAGTCATTCAGAGGGCATTCTCATCACTTTATTAAAACAACAGCAGCAGAAGAGTGACAGTTGACATGTACTGAATGCTGGGTACTTGCAACAATCCTCACAGGCAGTTTGGGCTCTGGAGCTGCCATTATGCCTCTTTGCAGACAAAGAGATTGTGGGATAATGTTGGTAAATGCCTTCCTTAAAGTCTCAGATGTAGCAGCTGGAAGAGTGGAATGGCAATCAGACTGATGCCAGACCTAAGATCTTCCTACTTAGTAATCCCTAAAAATAAAGATGGAGACATTTCTCTAGCATACTGGCTTCCCCAGGAGAGAGGGCGGCTAATGCCCTTTGTACTCAATAGTATGATCATGCATATCGCAGACTCTGTATTTAACTTCTTATGAGTTGTATGCCAAGGCACACAGAGAAAGGCAATAAGTGTATTATAAAAATCTTTAAGTGGGGGCTCTTGGGTGGCTCAGTCAGTTAAGCATCCGACTTTGGTTCAGGTCATGATCTCGCAGTTCTAATTTCGAGCCCTGCATTGGGATCTGTGCTGACAGCTCAGAGCCTGGAGCCTGCTTCAGATTATGTCTGTCTGTCTCTCCCTCTCTCTCTCTCTCTTTCTGTGTCTCTCCCCCACTCAGGCTTTGTCTCTCTTTCCCTCAAAAATAAGTAAACGTTAAAAAAATTAAAAAATCTTTAAATGACTTATAAAGCAAAATTGTTATACCATAAAAAATCATTCAGTTATGAACTGATCACTTTAAAATTTGTCCTTAGGAGAATAGTCCTCCCGAATTTACTCTCTACCTTTGTCTCCTGTCCTTTTCAGTCAACTTCCCTTCCTTTTTAAGAGATCCACAAATATGTGTGGTTACTCATGACCCTTCTTGACAATGAAGAATAATGTAAATTGAAAATCTTGCCAAAAACTCCGTTTCATGAGACTGCTAAGGGGATGTGGACAAACGGCTCAAATCTAAAGATAGAATTGCGCTAGTTAAAAATTGAAAATGAAAAATGGACAATAGTGGTAGCGTGGGCACTTCTAAAAAGAACGATTTGTGTATCAAGGGATTCAGAGAGGCCTTTGGGAAAATTAATAAAGGTCTTGAAAACTTTTACAAAAATGACCTTATTTTTTTTAGGTGGGGCCATGAAAGTCCAATTTGAAGTGATGATGTTAAATTTTGCTGTCATATAATTTCCAGCAAAATGTTTTATATTATGCATCCTCCCAAAACTGTAAAAATCAATACTTGACCCTTTTTATTTTCTTGGTTCATTTTTCTAGCTGTCTTGGTTTCTGCTCTATACGATGAAACTTAGCTTCTGTTTTAAGTGGGTTCTCTTTGGGTGGCCTTTTCTTGATACCAATTATCTTTGAATAATGAGTCCCCTTGTGCTTCCTGTAGACAAAGCATAGTTATTTTATTCTGATGAATTAAAGGAGAAATGGGACAACCATCTGTCCAGATTATGCAGAGGGGATTCAACTTGGTAGGGAGGAGGTAGTGTCTGGACTTCATGCCCTTTCAGGCCACTTGCAATGCCAAAGCCTTGTGAAATCCCCTGAGGTCGATCCAATTGAAAAGACTGAGCGAAAACCTGGAGGCACCTGCTTGGTGCCATTCCTAGGAGGCACCCCTTGTGTTGTTGATCTGCAGCTTCAACCGCACAGATTATGTCTTTATTCACCTTTCTTTTGACTATCTCGCATCACCTTTTCACAACCCCAAAACAGCCTCTATGAGAGCACCTTTCAACCTGCAACACTTGATTCTTTACTCTCTGCCTTGAGTGAGTGAGTGAGTGAGTGAGTGAGTGAGTGTGTGTGTGTGTGTGTGTGTGTGTGTGTGTGTATCTCATTTTCTGATTGAGGATTAAAAAGACTTTATTCTTGAATCCTAGCGTTTAGGAATTGTGCCCCACCCACCTCTTTAAAAACCCTGGCAGACTCAGGGCACCTCTGCCATGGTTACATTATGGAAATTATTGCTAATGTTATTAACATTTGAAAACTTGACAGGCTTGCACACAGAATGAAACATTAGGTTCTTATGACAGCTGGAGCCCGCTTTTATCTACTCTCCTGGAAAGAACAGAACTATTCGCAGAAGTAGAACTGGTTATACCTGGGAATCATTAGATCCCCTGTTTCACAGTTAAGGATGGCATTGAATTTTCTTGTTTACGTCTTATCCAACTGATGAGAAATTTAGTTCACACGTGGCAGTAAAAAGCACTTGAAGGCCAGGAAAGGAGGGAGGCTTGTGCTGTGTCCCCAGAATCCTTCAGAACCCCTTCCCCATGAGTCTGGCACCCCATGAGAACGGTAGCATAGTACCAGGATTCTCAGGTGTAGGAAAGTATTTGTACAGAGGGATGGTTCCCTAGTATTATAAGTGGTGTTTACTCAGTAAATCCTTGATTTCCACTGCTGTTGCTTCTAAGGTCTCTAATTGTTTGGTCAAAGTACACAATTTTAATTTGTCTGCAGCCCAGATAGATACATATCTATACATATGTTAGGTGCCAGAGTATGTACTAAATACTGAAAAAAGAGAAAAATGAATCTTAATGGAGGTATAATTTTCCATATAAACCAATACTTTAGCAAGAGAAGTTTTAAATGATCATTGATCATTTTTATCATGAAAACGTTAATGTGCAAAGCACTTTAGTAGACATTATTGGGTAATTAACCAAATAGAAATCAAGAGATCTCATTCCTCAAGGAATTTTAATCACCCCAAACAAAAACAAAGGCAGCAACTTGAGAAGCATTTACCAACATGTACTAAGGAACACGTAATTATAAAAAATAGTTCTTTGCAACACTATCTTAATTTCCTAGGAAATTTTGATATTTGAGATATTTACAGGTCTGAGGGTATATGATCAGCTGGTTGTAGAATTTTAGAGCTAACAAACAGATAAGCTCTGCTATTGTTCAGTCCCCTCATTTTATGGATAAGAAAACAAGTCTAGAGAGGTGAAGTCATTTGCCCAAGGTCATGGGCAGTTAGTTGGCAGGCTCTGTGGAGCTAGCAACCAAGTGTATTATCAAGAAGAGAACTCTGTCTGCATCACTAGCTTTGGCTTTATAAGTGGAATGGTATACTGACCTTTGGAACCTTTCGCAGGTATGCTGAACAAGGGGAAGGGTTTGTTAGTGGTAAAGCATTATGGGTGAGAAGGAGAATACAGATATGTTGCAGGATGGCTTCTGGGCTTTTGTTAAGTCACTTACAGTCAGATTAATTTCTTCCTAGCCCACCTACATGTTCCAACTGCATAATGCTTTCTGAATACCAAGTATTGGAAAAGAAAAGGAGGCACATTAATTGGATGCTGTGCACATATACACAAAAGACAGAAATGGCACCATCACTTAGCCACTGTTCTCTCTCTGGTGCAAGGTAAAAAGTGCTCATCATCCAGGACTTCTTCCTGGGTTGAATGTGGTGGGCCAAGCATGTGACAGCTCACAGCCCCTCTTAGGTCACAATGAATGGCAGCAGAGCCTCTACATTTACTTCCTAGATGGAAGTTCCCCCCCATTCTGATGGGGGCTCAAGTCTCATATTCAGTGTCACCCATTTCCATGAGGAGCCATCTTACTCCCACAAGACTACTTTGGAAGAGAGGCGGGGGTTAATGATTTCAATGGTTTATTTGTTTCCAAAACTAAGAAGAGTAAATATGTATAGGAGACTTTTCTAATTACTGTTGGCTCCATTTCCCTAGGGAGACTAGTCAGCACCACTAAAAATTAAAACATGACTTCAGCTAAATTATATTGACAAGGATATTATTTTTATTTCTGTAGGCTGACATTTGTTTAACTTTTGTTCAATCCAAGTTAGAAAGTTATAAACATAATCTAAACAAATCTTTGTTTCTTATGTCAGAAAGCAAGAAGTCAAGGGGGAACCACAGTAATTCATGCCATGGTACTTCTGAATTGAGGACTCATAGTATCTGTAAAGAAAGAAATATCATTGATCTTTATTCATCCATAACTTTCTATATTTTGGCTGAGATGCAAAATCTTTAGCACTGTTTTTATAGAATTCATTATCTTATGATAAATTTTAACAACAGTGTCAGGTAAAAGTTCATTTTACTCACCTCTAGCAGTCTCATAATTTTAACTGTAAATGCTAGAATAAGATTAGGTTGGATTTTGACAGTGAATATTAAAGATTATCAGTTTAGTCTGACAACTTTTGTATATAAATCTCAGAAACTATCTCACACTGGCATTATAAAGAATAGTTTCAATATAGCAGTATATTTTATGTAAAACCTTCCTTTACTAAATGTTTAGCAGTGCCCAGCCCAATTTCTGGTATAGAAGAGTAATTTAATAAATATTTATTAACTGTTGAGTGAATGGTTTAATTCATGTGTCTTTCCCATAATTACTCTGTGAAACAAATAACCTTAGAATGATATAGTATAATTGCTTAAAGGAAGCATTTGACAGGTTGATTACTTAACATTGAAAAATATTGATGTTTCTTATTACAATTTGACATAATTACCACCTTATGCTATACATTGCTCTAGTTGATCTTTGTAAAAACTTTCACTAGCTAATAAGCTTATTGACTGAAAGGATTACATTTGTAATCCTAGCTTTAAATCCTAGCTCTAAAAAACAACAGTTTTGTTATATACACAACAGTTTGGATATTACCTACCAAAAAAAAAAAAAAAAAATCTAGCGCAGGCAGATGTGAGGACTGAGATAGCCAAGCCTAGGGCTTCATCTACCATCCATCTGGAAACAGTTGCCGACAAAAATTTTAAATTAAAAGTTTATTCTTTCAAATGCACTAAACAAAACCTATATCAAAGAATTTAACTAAGTTGCTAACATTTATACCTCTGAAATTACTAAAGCTTGAAATTGTACTAAGATTTTTGAGAAACCTTTTGTTAGGACTTGGAGCAAATAACAGAGGACCAAGGCTCTTGTGTGTTTTTACTCAGCAGTGATTCTGTATAGTAGGTTTACCCAGTGATAGAAAACATCTTTAATGATTTAGCATTAAGACAGCGGTACCAAAGTGGACTAGTAGCCATTTATATTCTTCACTTATAAGTAATAAGTGAAGTAAAAGCAAACACTTATAAGTAAAAGCAGAAAGCAGGCTTTACTGAAGAATATCTTTGATGAGGTAATAAACATCATTTTAACATTCTGTGTTACGAAATAGGAAGTACTCTTAAAGCAGTTCCCTTGCATACCAAATTACTATGATGGTCATGCAGTTGAAAAGCCTTAATTTTGAGGGCACCTGGGTGGTTCAGTCAGTTAAGCGTCTGACTTTGGCTCAGGTCATGATCTCACAGTTCATGGGGTTTGAGCCCTGCATTGGGCTCTGTGCTGACAGCTCAGAGCCTGGAGCCTGCTTCAGATTCTGTATCTTCCTCTCTGCTCCTCCCCTGCTCACACTGTCTCTCTCCCTCTCAAAAATAAACATTAAAAAAAAAAAAAAAGGGACACGTGTAATTTTAACTTGGTGTTTCTCAAACTCTAGGATAAAATCCTATTTGTTTTCTGAGGAAGGTATGTTTGAGGAATAATGTTTTGCAAATATTGCTTCAATTACATCTTGCTTTGAAGATCCAATGCCTTGCATAGGTTAAGATGTTACTCTATTGCAGGGCTTCATTCACTTTTAAGGTTGAATAATATTACATTGTATGTATACACTGCATTGTCTTTTTCCATTCACTCATCAGTGGACATTTAGGTTGTTTCCACATCTTGGCTGTTGTAAATAGTACTGCAGCGAATATAGTAATATCTCTTTGGGATCCCCATTTCATTTCTTTTGGATAAAGGCCCAGAAGGAGGGGCTCCTGGATCATACGGTTGTTTTATTTTTAACCTTTTTAAGGAACCTCCATACTGTTTTCCATGACAGCTACACTGTTTTTCTTCCCACCAAGTTTTAGTTATGTAAGATGAAGGAGTTGTGGAGACCTGCTGCATAACATTGTGTCTCTAGTTAACAATACTGTATTGTATATTTAAGAACCTGTTAAGAGAGTAGATGACATGTGAAGTGCTTTTACCACAGTAAAATAAAAATGAAAAAAATTTAAAGTTAACATAAACCCTATAACTCTCTCGCGTAGAATATACAGATTGACAACCTTTATCATGAGGCAAATGATAACATAATATTTAATGAGCTCAAGTGGCTGAGGATATAGTTTTTGCCTTATTCCAAATGTTTTCAGGGTTCTGTAAGAAGTTCAATGTCTTTACCATCAGAACTGTTTCTTGTCATTCAGAAAATTTGCACTAATATAGGAATAAAAATAAGGCTGTTAATGTTAAAATATTATCTGAAAATTCTAACACATGTCTAGTGCAAGGTTTTGAGACTACATTTTAAAACAGTAGCCTCAATTTTTGGTGTGTACTGAAACTATATCAGTATGATTTTGTTGTCAGAGCAAGGAATTTGAGGGGTCATACAAGTTTGGTTTTTTATTTATTTATTTTTTTTAGCTTAGATGAGTCCAACATTATTTTATTATTTTATTTATTTCATTTCATTTCATTTCATTTCATTTCATTTCATTTCAGTCTTTATTTTATTTTGATAGAGACAGAAAGCAAGCAGGGGAGGGGCAGAGAGAGGGAAACACAGAATCTGAAGCAGGCTCTAGGCTCTGAGCTGTCAGCACAGAGCCTGACACAGGGCTCGAACCCACTATGAGACTGTGACCTGACTGTGAGATCATGACCTGAGCTGAAGTTGGACATTTAAATGACTGAGCCACCCAGGTGCCCCCAAATTTGGTTTTAAATACTGGATCCAAAATTTATTGAGTCTTCAGTCAGTAAGTTTATAAATATCAGCAGCTATAAAATGAAATTATTACACCTATGTTGCTAGGTTGTTGTACAAGAAAATGAAATTTTGATAGAACCCATAGTATAGTCAATACCCAGGAACTGAGAGCCCGCTAGAGGTAAAACTTTCTGCTGGGTACCAGGAAAACAAAAATAACTACTGGCTCTTTGCTGAACAAACCTTGAGATCAGCCTCCAAGGAAAACCAGATAATGTCTACATTAAAATAGAGAATAATGTTACAATTGAGTAGGTGAGGGGAAACAAATTGGTTATCCTTCAATACTTATGCACCCGTTCTTTAGTAATAGAAAGAATTACTATCCTGTTTGAGCTAGACATTTGGCCACCGAGCGAGAGAAACCATATTTGCCTTCCTTGATTATGATAAGAGTGGCCATATAACAATGGTATCAAGTGGAAGTAATATGTACAACTTACGGCTTCTATTCCTAAAAGGAAACTTTACTATTTTCCTCTTCCCTCAGGCTAGAACTTGGCCATAGAGGTGATGGGTCACACTCAGGAGTCTAAGAACAACATTTCAAGGTATAACATTTCAGATAGAAGGAACCCAGATCCTTGGATAACTATATAGCAATACCACGTACTCTCTCCCAACCTCTACTCACCAGATTACCAGCTCAGACCTTAACAGTGCAAAAGAAATAAACCCCTTGTCTTGGTTAAGCACATTCACGGAATTTTTAAAGCACCTGAGCCAGTATCCTAACTAGTAAGGGTAATCTCAGGATGCTGTAACTCCCAAGCCTAGACTCTTTGGAAGGGGTGGAGGAAGTGAGTATCAGGCAAGGCTTGTTGTAGGCCGGAGTCCCTGACCTGCATTTTGAAAACTCATTGTGAGTTGCAACCCCCGCCCCCCACAGGCGATTCTGACATTACTCTCTGATGAGTCCCTCCCCAAGAATCATTGATGTGATGTTTTATAATGAGATTTGCCTTTTCTTTTGTTAGTAATCCCACCGGAAGATTGAATTAAATAGTAATTGCTTCATTCTTGAAATGAATTTATATGGAGCACTTACTGTATGCATACAAATAAAGGAAATAAATACCCAATATAGTTCCTAGGTCCTTCTTACTGATTTTCTTTGCTTATTTACTTTTTCTATAAACTATCATTCCTCTCTATGCAGAACATAAGCTTCATTAAGATATGATTATTGCCCGCTTTTTGTTTTTTTATGGTATTACTCGTACTCAACAAAGCTGGTCACATAGTAAGCATTCAATAAATTCTTTGTTGAAAGAACCAATGAATAAAGGGAAGACTGTACACTTACACATTCAGCCTCCAACAACAGAGAGGACAGTTTTGAATTCCCAGTTAGGACAGCAGATGATGAGGCTGTTTAAAGAGCAGCTATAATAGGGTTAATGAATATATTCTGTGAGTTAAACTATGGCAGTCATTACTGCTCAAAAGTAATAAGTTTTATTTCTCCAAGAATGCATTACTAAAAGAGTACTTAGGTATCCTTGTCCAGAGGTGGGCTTTTGAACAGTGCAATTTTAACAGCATCACTAAAATAACTACATCACTTGAGTACCGGGCATTATATGAAGCGATGAATTGAATTCTACTCCTGAAACCAATATTGCACTTATATTAACTAACTAAAATTTTAGTAAAAATTAAAAAAAAAATAACATCACTTCTCGAGAGTTTGAAATCACTGGGGTACTGCTTACAGAAAGAAATTTACTAAAGAAAGAAAAAAGAGAGAGAAAGAGAGAAAGAAATTTACTCAGTGGTGCACCAGAGATATAAAAGAAAAAGTCAATATGGATATGGATAAATGACTTGCATTGCCCTCTAGGATTCGATGCAAATCATGAGTAATGCTAGCATCTCAGGCTTTACAGGATAAAGCTTGGTGAATAGCAAGCATTACAACTTTAAACAAAATGTCTTTGGTTTATATCTGTCAGTATTAAGGTTTGATTAGTCAAAGAAATTTTTACTGATATAAAATCTGCAACATCAACCTGTCTTTCCAATAATTTGTAATTGGAAGTTGATACTGTGTAATAATTTTTAAAGTGAATAAATAAAAATTGAACAGAAAGTCTCACATATGGGATTTTGGTATAAAAAATAGGAAGTATATTATGAGGTGGTTGGGTTTTTTTTTTTTCCTGCATATGTTCATGTTGTATCTTTATTACGTTTATTAAGTAACTGATAAATGTGGGATGTCAAATGAATTGGCAGTATTACAAAAACCAACATGTTTATGAAAGCTTCCTCTTTCTATCTATATAAAACTGCAGGTAAATACTGATGCATAAGAAGGTATCCAGCACTATATAGCACTCAGTCTTTAGTTTCCCAAACCCCTGTGTAATCTGATGATTTCTTCAATGAATGTGCTTTCTTGCTTTCATTGAAAGTGATGCAAACTGTTTAAAGAAATTTGCCGTTAAGAAATGAAAGCAGCATCAAGTTTCTAAAGAAATGTGAGTACAGAAAAAATATGCATTATTTTTAGAAAACGTTTTCCCTGAGTAATTTCTAATTGGGCCTCTAATTTGATTCTGTCTGATCACTAATTATTTGTGTTGTTCATTAAATACAGTATAGAGACACCTGCCTAAACAGTAATACATATAGTTTAAGTTGGCTGGTCTGCAAGTTGATGAATAAAGCAAGCCAATTCATCCATCTGTGAAATATTTCAAGGTCGGCCATCCATTGGCTACAAGATTTTGAGTTAAAAAGACAGTGGAGGACAGTGCTTAGAGTTGGATAATGTTTGCTTACTGAGCGTGAAATGAAATTTAGCTGTGGCATGTCTTCATTTGTAAATTTATTGTAGTTGTTTACACTTCTTGCAAAATGAAATGTCAAGCAGTTATTCTGAGATCCCAACTATATCAGGCTTCAAAGGACTTGAAGAAGTGAGATTATTCTTTCAGTTTTTAAAGATATTTTTCTAATTTCTTCAACAATATACAATTAATATGTTTGGTCAGTAAGTATGTGCAGAATGAGCATAGGTGAATCAAAAGTAAACATAAAAATAACTTCCGAAGTTGAAATGCTAAGTGTACCATCTGGATGTTATAGGGGCTTGAAATACATGGGAAGGATCACAGCTTGTATTTTCCCTGAAGATGTTATCATCTTCCAGCTGCAAGAGGTTATTATTTTTGTGTAGCTAGATGCTTGCAAGTGATGGTGAAAAAGAGTGCTGATTATGAAGTTCTTTTAGATAATTGTGGGACTTGACAGGAATCATTTAAGCTCCTTACTAATGGTTCTGAACAATGTGCTACCTAATGGTTCCATTGCCTGGGAACTTACTCATACTTCTTCCTTTCCCCCCTCCCCTCTCCAGCCCCCACCCCACTGTCCTTCCAGGCTACTAGAGAGCAAGAAGCCTGTTTTTGTTTTTGTTTTTTTAATGTCCTTATTTTATTCTGAGAGACAGAGACGTAGAGCGAGTGGGGGAGGGGCAGAGAGTGAGGGAGACAGAATCTTAAGCAGGCTCCAGGCTCTGAGCTGTCAGCACAGAGCCCGACATGGGGCTTGAACCCACGGACTGTGAGATCAAAGACCTGAGAGATCAAAGACCTGAACCAAAGTCTGACACTTAACTCACTGAGCCACCCAGGCGCCCCGAGAAGTCTGTTTTTAAATGGCACACACTTATTTGTTTATTTCTGTTTCTTGGTTGGTTGATTCACTTTGCCAAAGCACTGCATTTCAAAAAGCGTAGTGTTCTTTTTCTTTGTTCGTTTGTTTTTAATTGATTCATTTGGCTACAAGAATCTTCGCTTGACATTGAAAATAATTTCCCGTAGCCTCACTTCTTTTTTCAAGTTGTGATGATTAATCTAATTTAAATTTCTCTTCTTTTCCTTCCTTTAAGTGCTTTACCATATAATTCATCTTACCTTCTTAACCTTTTTCTCTGAAAGCCATTTCTTACACCTCAGTTCTTGCTGTCACTTTCAGGCACACTTGTCTGGTTTGCTGTCAAAGAACTTACGAGTTGATTTTTTTTTTTTTTTGAAAGCTCCTTATCTAATTTTGATTAAATTATGTTCTTGCCTCTCTTCTTTACTTTTATTACTGAACTTTAATTGGTTCACTCATTTGTTTGTGCATTTTTTCACTCATTTCTCCCCCACATACATACGAAACACTCAATATTCATTAAGCAATGGATGTGAACCAGGAGACGGGGGGAATAATTTCTACTTGATATTAACTTCAGTTACCATTTTAGTGAAGAGTTTAAAACCATTAGCTTGAAAGGGTTTTGAGAATGTCTGTAGCTTTAAAGAATCATTTATTCACTCTATAAGATGTATTCAGCACCTGTGACATATGAGCTCCTTACTCCATGCCAACCCTTATAAATGACCAAACTTTTTTTTTTTTTTTAAAGAATCTGACCAACCTTTAGAACCATTAGAACTGGTCCTATCTCTTATCCTTGCTGGCTAATTTTGATGCTTAATATACTTTTTTAGGAAGGAAACTTTAAAGACTCTTGTGTAATTTAAGTGGTATGTTTAAATAAAGCATGAACAATGTGTGCTTACATACACTAAATCTCATTCATTCATTCATTCATTTTCATTCATTCAACAAGTGCTTATCATTTGTCTGTATTGCCAGGCACTGTTCTTGGCCCAGAGTTAGAGCAGTGTACATGAAGGTAAAGGTCCCACCTCTCATGGAGGTCATATTCTAGAAGAGAAGACACAGGTAACATACAGGTAAGCACATTATCAAACAGAGTAATTTTTGGCAGTGGTAAGTGACAGGGAGGTATGATGCAAGGTGACTGTGGGGCTGCCTCAATAGAAGGAGGCAGAATTTAAATTGAGACCTAAATAATACAGTAAGATCCATCCATGCGAAGATTTGGGGACAGTAGATTTGGTGCAGAGTGAACAGGAAGGACAAAGACTCTGAGCTTGATAAGGACAAGAAGAAGGTCATTATGGGGAGTCAAAGGAGAAGAAGCAAAAGACGTGAGCAGAGACCAGCTCAACATTGGCTTTAAAGGTCCTGATAAGGACCATGGAACATATAGAACTGATTTCAGAGTTAAAAGCAGGGAAGTGAGTTACCTGATGTATGTTTCATATGATCATTCTGGTTGTTGTATGGGAAACAGAATGAAAGTAGAAACAGGGTGATTAGTTAGCAAGAAGGCTGGCTGGCTTTGGGTAGCAGTGGAGCATAGAAAAGTGGGTAGGTTAGGAGTTTATTTCAAAAGTATAGCCAATAAGTTGGGTGTGGGTAATCTAAAGGAAAGGAATCAAGGTTTATTTTGGTGAGGATAATGCTGTGTACTGAGCCAGGAACTCTGGGGGGAGGTTTGAGGACTGTGCTGGAGTGTGTGACCTGGCTATCTTAGAGAGGCCTGGTATGTATCTTAACAGGAAGCTGGATGTGGGTATATGAATCTAGAGCTCCTAGGGGCATTAGTATATGTATGAGAATAGAAACAGAATTCTTTCCTTTAACTCATGGTACCAATTGTACATTGGACTAAGCTACTTCACTATGGTTTTTTTTTTTTTTTTGATATTTATTTATTTTTGAGAGAGAAAGAGAGAGCAGGGAAGGGGGAGAGACAGAGAGAGAGACAGAGAGAGAGAGAGTCAGTCCCAAGCAGGCTCTGCACCGCACTGTCAGCACAGAGTCTGATGTGGGGCTCTATCTCACTACTGTGAGATCATGACCTCAGCTGAATCTAAGAGTTGGATATTTAACCGAATGAACTACCCAGGTGCCCCACTACTTCTCTGTGGTTTTTTAGCCTCCCATCATCCGAGTATCAATGAAATACTTACAAGGCATAATGTACTATATACCTGTATAATATTCAGTATGTTCACTTGTCAGATAAGTGCATGAAAAATGTAATATAGGTAAATATTGGATATTAGGCACATTTGTAAAACTAATGTGGGTAGTTTTTTTTTTTAATGTTGATTTATCTTTGAGGGAGAACATGAGTGAGGGAGGAGCAGAGAGAGAGGGAGACAGAGGACCCAAGCAGTCTCTGCACTGAGAGCGCAGAGTCTAGAGTGGGGCTCAAAGCCATGAATTGCGAGATCATGACCTGAACCAAAGTCAGACACTTAACTGACTGAGCCACCCAGGCGCCCCCCCAACATGGATATTTTGAAAGACTTAGCAATAAGCTCAATAGTTATGTCATTCTTCTTAAAAAAATAACCCAGTATTTATATTCTTTTTTAAGGTATATTTAATGATTGTACAAAAATGGAATAATAAAGGTTAAAAGTTGACCAACAGGATAACTCCCCAAATTCCAGCCTTTCCCAATAACATTTTACATTTTGTTCTCATCTTGAGACTAAATTTCCTGACATGAAGTAATTAGTTAGAATCAATGAAACTTAAATTAGGTAGATCAGATTGTCTTTCTTTGGTTTGTCCTTTGGGCTAAATGGATTATTGAGTTATTCTCCTATAATCCAGATTCTGGAAACATCCAATTTCAAAAACATCTACCCAGGGGTTAAAAATAAGTAACATAGAGAAAGGCAGAAATGGGGTTTTCAATGTCCAAAGAAAGTAAGGTGCTGGGTTTTTCCCCCTTAAGAGTTAAGGACAGGGGCACCTGGGTGGCTTAGTCGGTTAAGCGTCCGACTTTCGCTTGGGTCATGATCTCGCGGTTCGTGGGTTCGAGCCCCGCATCCGGCTCTGTGCTGACAGCCAGCTCAGAGCCTGGAGCCTGTTTCAGAGTCTGTATCTCCTTCTCTCTCTGACCCTCCCCTGCTCACACTGTCTCTCTCTCTCTCCTAGAAATAAATAAAAATTAAAAAAAAAAAGAGTTAAGGACAAGCCTAATTTAGATTTTTTAACAAGAAGCCATTACTGATCCTCAGACTAAACAGAATCGTTTACATCCTGCTCTCAGTTTCTGGAGGATGTAGCTAGAATCTGCTTCATTGGTCCATTAGTGTGTCAAGCTGCACATTTTCAGAACAATAGCAGCAGTGATCAGTGCCAGTTGTGTTCTGGGACCGTTTCCTAGATATTTCCTAGGTAGTCACTAGCCTATTTTTGAGGCTCCCCCAGTGTGTTATTGGGACTGACTCAGTACCTGGGGCTGGATGCTCAAGTGGTTGCAATTAGAAGAGAAGGAAACCTCGGAAATTGTATAATGCTTTATTCTTTGATCCATTCATTCCATCTTTCAACATGTAACCTCTACTCTCAGTTCAGTACTGTGCCAGAGACCAAAGACTTTGAAATCAATAAGATATGGCTCTTATTCTAGGTACTTTCCAGTCTGGTCAGAAACACAGGAAACAAACCCCAGACATTTGTAATCCAGCATGAAGTGTATGAGACAAGTGTGTGGTGGTACCTTAACCAGCATATGTGAATGCAGCTGCATTATGAGCCACTCTGAAAATCTGGTGCTTTGCAGCAATAGTCATTTCTATCCGCCCACTCACTGGTCAGCACAGAGTTTCCATTTGGGCTCATCAAGGCTGGCCTCAACCTGCCAGTCCCGTTTCAGCCTGCAAGGCAAGTGAGCTTGGCTCTAGGCTGTTAGTTTAGTCTCCAGGTAGCTCCTTCAGGTCCCTCGCCATGTAAAGTGTGGCATGCTCTTTTGGACCATCATAGCCTCATCTTGTGTCTTCCATGTCTTCTCTCACATTCCTGTCTTCTCTGTGACCTGCTAGCCTAGTGGGACAGGACACAGCTCTATTTCCATTAGATGATAGCTCTCCCTGTCTTAGGGAGCAATCTTACACGGATCTTATCACTTCAGCCATCATTTGAGCAATTTTCATTCGTGGATTTATTCACTCTTCATTCTGTCTTTCCGCTGCTCAGATATTGAGTGTGTAGTATGCCACCCCAGCTGAGGCTACAAAGGGGACAAGGAGCCACTGCTACCTTTGGGCAGTGGTCTCAAAATGTTTTGCTTTAAGGGAATTTGAAAAACAAATGATTCCCCTCACAGATTTTTAACTTCATGCCTGAAGTTTTTCATCATCCTTTTCATCATTTATATAATTGCCAAATATATAATTTCTAGCATGTTATAAATTTTTTAAAAATGTTTTATTTATTTCTAGGAGAGAGAGAGAGAGAGAGAGAGAGAGCAGGGGAGGGTCAGAGAGAGAGAGAATCACAGACTGAAACAGGCTCCAGGCTCCGAGCTGGCAGTCAGCACAGAGCCTGACGCGGGGCCCGAACCCACGAACCGTGAGATCATGACCTGAGCGAAAGTCGGATGCTTAACCGACTAAGCCACCCAGGTGCTCCTAGTATGTTATAAATTTTAAGTAAGCCTATTAGATCATACATTTGAATGTATACAGGGCATCTAGATAGCAGCAAGTTTTTATAATCATCATTTTAAAAATACCGCTAAAGAATAAGTCTTGAGAGAAAGCTTACCATTGATGATTAGGAGCATAAACTCTAAACTGCCTGGCTCATTAGAGGAGGTGAGATGTATTTTATATTACATATATGCAGGTAATATCATCTATGCATTTCATTTCAGACTAGTAAATGTGCCACTCTTCGCTGTGTGTCATATAGGAAGTTACTTAACTTTTCTTTGTCTCTTTTCTTCATCTACAAATGAAGATAAATGCACCAACTTCAGAGGATTGCTTTCAAGACTAAATGAGTACACGAAGCTCTTAAAGATGGAGACATAGCAAGAAATATTTAACTTTGTTGTTATTATTGTTATCATTGGTCCACTTACTGAAAAGAACCGTGTAGGAAAAAAATAGCAAAGAGAGTTAAAAGCATAAGTATATGAAGTATGGGTGTATCATTTTCCCTGAAATAAAACCAAGACCATTTAAATATCTCAAATTAGTAATAAAGGCTCTGGCACATGACCTAACCAGATGTTTGAGTCAAGGAGCACTGTGATGGGGGGAAGAGTTACTGTTTTAAAAGAGGCAGAAGCAAAGTACTATGAGTGTGTACAGGGAATTCCATTCTACTCCAGAGTAGAGCCAGGATGCGTCAAATGAAGATCGCACTAGGGCTGGGTCTTGGGGGATTGCTAGAGTAAATGTGGTGAGAACCTAGGCTTTGCATGTTGGTGGAGAGTGAGGAGTACAGAGACTGAGAATGATCTCTGAAATCATTTCTAGTATCAGTATTTTATGAATATGATTTCTTAAAAATGTCATTAGTAATAACACCAAGGGATCTTGGTATTATTCTCATATGGTTACAGAATAATAACAACAACAAAAAAGATTTATGGAGCACTGAGTCCCTGCCAGGGACAATGGATACCTATCTCTGTATGGATATGTTTACTTTCCCACAGATGTGTGCCTGATGAGAATTTAGAAAGATGTACTTTTAATTGAAAGCATTGTGCTTCAGGCTCTCATGACCTCAGTTAGGACCATGGGCTATTGTTTTACTTTTTTGTTTTTTTAACAGTAAAAACAAGTGTTTTATTACTTAAATGCATATAAGAATTGGAGCATTTGTTGATTGCAAGACTTGGTGACTCTTTTAAAATGACTGAATTCTAATCTGCCAAGAGACAGGGTTTTCCTCCTGGTAGATCTAGGTGAGGTCAGTGGCAGAACAATAACTGAAAATGCCTTGGACTTGGTGGAAGCACATTTAGTTCGAAGTGTTTATTTTGGAACCTAGTTTCCCTTACATTTTCTGCAAATTCACGAAGAGCAAGAAGATAGAAAATATTAGCATTATATAATTCGAATTCTTGGGATATTACCTGTTTCTGAATATCACTTGCTGAAATAGCTGAGTAATACCATTGGTCTTCACACTAGAACAAAGGGGTAAGGAGGTATTAAAGTCCAGGAGGAAGAATTTCAGGGATAAGGCAGCATTTGCTTGGTTAATTTAGCCCTGGGGCATTGGCTGGAACAGACCCAAATGCCTTTATTAGAAATTTATAGGGCCATTATGGATTACCATAATGCTAGGCAAGGTGGAAGGGAAAGGGAGACTGCCAGCATATTGTAGAAGGGGGCCTGGGGTGCTAGAAATACAGAAGTGAGGGAGAAACTCTTACAAAGCTGAAATTTCTCCTGCATTGGTACAACTTTCAAATACCTATATGAATGAATATTCCTGTAAATGAGCACTTATTTATGATGATTTGAGCCTAGAAGCTAATACTGTTATACACAGTGGCATAAAGTATTCTTAATAGGCTGCATTTTTTAGTGCAGTTTTAGGTTCATGGCAAAAATTGAGCAGAAGGTCAGAGATTTCCCGCATAGCCTCTACTGCTACACATGCAGAACCTCTTCCATTTTCAGTGTCTCCCACGAGAGTGGTACATTTGTTACAATCCATGAACCTGCCCTGATACATCATTATTACTCAGAATCCTTAGTTTATGTTAGGGTTCACTTTTGCTGTTCTACATTCTGTGAGTGTGGGCAAGTGTGTAATTGACGTGTATCCACCATTTTATTCTCATGCAGCGTAGTTTCACAGCCCTAAAAACCCTACGTGCTCTGCCTACTCATATGTCACTCCTCCCTAACTCCTTGGCAACCATTGATCTTTTTACCAATTCCATAGTTTTGCATTCTTCAGAATGTCATATAGTTGGAATCATACAGTATGTATCCTTTTGATATGGCTTCTTCACTTAATAATATCAATTTAATTTTCCTCTGTGTCTTTTCAGGGCTTGATAACTCACTTCTCTTTAGTGATAAATAATATTCCATTATCTGGATGTACCACAGCTTATTTATCAGTTCACATTCTGAAGGATATCTTGGCTCCTTCCAAATTTTGGCAGTTATGAATAAAGCTACCATAAATATATGAATGCAGACTTTTGTGTTTTCACCAACTTTGGGTACATATCAAGGTGTGTGATTGATTAATTATATGGTAATTGTCTATTTAGTTTTGTAACAAATTGCCCAACTGTCCTCCAAAGTGACTGTACCGTTCTGTAGTCCCACCAGCAATGAATGAAAGTTCCTGTTGCTCACCATCCTCACCAGCAGTTGGTGGTGTCATTGCTCTGGATTTTGGCCATTCTAGTAGGTGTGTAGCGGTATCTCATTGTTGCTTTAATTTACATTTCCCCGAAGACATATAATCCGGAACATATTTTCATATGTTTGTCTGCCACCTGTGTATCTTCTTTGGCGAAGAGTCTGTTAAAGTCTGTGACCCAGTTTTTAATCAGGTAATTTATTTTCTTATTGTTGAATTTTAAGAGTTTTTTAAATATTTTGGATAATAGTTCTCTATCACAATCTATGATGTTTCATAAATATTCTCTCAAATCTGTCTTCATTCTGTTGACATGAAATATTTTTCAGTTTTAATATACAGCAAACATACTAATTTTACTGTGGTATCCGCCTGTGACTCTACTCTTTTATTTTCAGTATATTGTATGGAATGGCTTCTGATCATTTCCTAAGTTTGAAATTGTTCATTAAGAGTAGGTGCAAGGAGGAAAGAAACCATGAACAAATTGAAAAGTAGCCTACTGAATGGGAAAAGACGTTTGCAAATGATATAACCAATAAGCGGTTAGTATCCACAAAATATAAATAACTTGTATAACACAACACACACACACACACACACACACCACAATTAAAAATGGGGAGAGAATCTGAAAGGACATTTTTCCAAAGAATGAAATGAAAAAATGCTCAGCATCACTGATCATCAGGGAAATACAAATCAAAACAATAATGAAGTATCACCTTACTCCTGTCAGAAAGGCTAGAATCACAAAGACAAGAAGTAGTAAAGTGTTGGCAAGGATGTGGAGAAAAAGGAACCCTTGTGCACTGTTAAGGGGTATGTAAATGGGTGCAGCTGCTGTGGGATACAGTATGGAGGTTCCTCATAAAATTAAAAATAGAATTACCGTGGGATCCAATAATCCCACTACTAGGTATTTACCCAAAGAAAACAAAAATACTAACTGAAAAAGATTTATGCATTGCTATATTTATTGTAGCATTATTTACCGTAGCCAGGATATGGAAGCAGCCCAAGTGTCATGAGTAGGTAAATGGATAAAGAAGATGTGGTGAGGTGCTCACACACACACACACACACACACACACACACACACACACACGCACACGCACACTCACACACATACATACACACAGAAATGTTACTCAGCCATAAAAAGGATGAGGTTTCTTTTTTATATTTTATTTTAATTCCACTGTAGTTAGCATATAGAGTTTTACATTCATTTCCAGTGTTTCATAGTTTCATAGTGATTTAACAATTCCATATATTACTCAAAAAAAAAAAAAAATGAGATCTTGACATTTGCAACAACAGGGATGGACCTAAAAGGTACTATGGTAAGTAAAAAAGTCAGTCAGAGAAAGACAAATACCAAATTATTTCACTTATATGTGAAATCTAAAAAATCAAAGTAAACAAATAAAAAGCAGAAACAGACTCATAAATACAGAGACCAAATTGATGGTTGCCAGAAGGCAGAGGAGAGGGGGTTTGGGAGGAAGGATGAAATAGGTGAAGGAGATTAAAAGGTACCAACCTTCAGTTATAAAATAGGACACAGGAATATAATTGTGCAGCACAGGGAATATAATTAATAGTATGTTGTGTGGCAACAGATGGTAGCTACACTTGCAGGGAGCATAGCATAACTTACAAACTTGTGGCATCACTATGTTGTACACCAGAAACTAATGTAACATTGTGTGTCAACTATACTTCAATTAAAAAAGAATAGGTACAAGGATCTAACTATATCTGGTGTAGTTGTATCCTCAGATTTACTAATTTGAATACATATTATTAAACATATATTTAAATATATGATGATGTTGGTGCACCTTGGTGACTCAGAGAGCGTCTGACTCTTGCTTTTGGCTCAGGTCATGATCTTGTGGTTTTGTGAGTTTGAGTCCCTCATCGGGGTGGGGAGGTTCTCTCTCTCCTCCTTCTCTCTGCCCCCCCCCACACTGTCTCTGTCTCCTCAAAGTAAATAAACTTTAAAAATAAATAAATATGTGATGATGCTATTATATGTTTAAATTATATATGCATGTATCACATGATACATGAATTTCATTTAGACTAGTAAAGGGGGATATTATAAATCATGTGCTACAACATAGTGGTGTTGGGTCTGATGGGGTCTGATTAAGAATATGAGGGGCCATTTCCAGATGCGAGTGTTTTCCCTTCCTCTGTCATCCTCAGTATGTTGGAGTGTTTTCCCCATGGTCACAGGGAGACTGCCATCGGTGTTGGCATTATCTGCAAATACCACAGCATCTCAGAAGCCCCGATTGATTAAATGTCTCAAAGATTTCTTTAAGTTCAGACCAGATTTTCCATTGTGCAACTCAGAAAATACTGTAACCAGTATTCAATCTTAATGAAAACAGAAATGTACTCCTTCATCAGTGGCCTAGGGAAGTGGCCTTAATCTCAATCATTGGTCCGTTCATCCTTTCCTAAAAGGGGATGGAGAATCTCATTCAGAAAGGTATGGAAACCATGCAGTTGCTCTTCAGGCAATTGCCTATTTCCTAGGGAAAAAAACCCAAAGAATTAGCTTCCCCGCCCCTGACATATATTTGCTATTGTTGGTTGAAGCACATATTGTTGAATAATTCAACCTGATTTATCTTCTCTTATGAACAAATTTTTCTCTAAGAATTTTAATTTTATAGTTTAGTGGACATTTAGCTCAGCTAAAAGCAATTTGTGATAATAGTCTACTTTCTTTACATGAAAATGTAGGGGAGCTGCAATGTAAAGAAATTAGCATTTTGGAGCTGGCTAGTGAGGATAATACTTCAAACAAGCTTCATAAGCATAAATACCTACAGGGGCCAGGTGGTAACTGAAGGAGAGAATTGGGCCCAGGAGAGGAGACTGTGGCTAAGTGGAAAGCACACGTTTATTAATGGATGGCAGCCACCACTCAGCTCTAATCAATAGTCACCATGTTGGAACTAGGCCTAGAGTTGCCAAATCTTTTGAGTTTTCAAGAAAAAAAAGCCTGATTTATTTGTGAAATTCCTGACTTTCAGATATTGGCCAGGTTGAAGAAAAAAACAAAAAATAAACAAAAACATATTCTTATGTGAGCCAAACAAAACGTTTTGTGAGAGATATTTATTCTGTGAACTACCATTTGCAATTTTTAAACTATGGTGTGCAGCAATTTGTGCATAGCTTACCAGTGTTTGTGCTTTGGAGCAAGTGGGTAATTCTCTACGGAAACAGTAGTCCACCTAACTGAATGGACTTGAAATTCGCTCCACTAATTTGTCACTTGTGGTAGGGTTTAAACTTCCTGTTTCATAACAAGTCCTTCTAGATTTAAGGTCACTCCTCCACTGCTAACCATGAAGGATTTAGGATAGAAGATAAGAAAAATTCAAAGGTTGGATCCAGGAAGCTCAATGAAAGGATCCTGTCCACCTGCACCATCCCTCACGTGATCCACTGCTACATTATTTCATTCTTTGTGACCCAAGTACACCTCCTTTAAATAGCAGATTCCCTATTCCTGCTTCCTCAGCATCCATGATTATTTTAATAGGGCTGTTACTTCCCCTGCCATACCCTTCCGAGTATATGGATAAGCTATAAACTTTTGCCTGGCACCACAAGACCTCAGCTTTGATAAGCATTTTCTTACTAGAATCAGATGCCAAGATGCTAACCTCCCAAATAAATTCCTTTGAAACTATGAAAATAATAGAAAGGTACGTAAGCGTAAGTTCTCTTTGGTGTGTAGGTAATTTTACTTTGCATGAATTCTTGTTCAAAAATGATGACTTACCACTGCTTGAGAAAATCTGTCTCTTTAAATCATTTAATTTATTTATTTGTTTGTTTTGAGAGAGAGAAAGAGTGTGAGCAGGGGAGAGACAGAGAGAAAGAGAGAATCCCAAGCAGGCTCCACTCTGTCAGCACAGACCCCACCCAGGGTCTTCATCCCAGGAGCTGTGAGATCATGACCTGAGCTGAAATCAAGAGTCAGATGCTTAACTGACTAAGTCCATAGGTGCCCCCAAAATCTGTCTTTTTAAATACTATAATTAAAAGTCAGTAACCTATAGTGGAATGTTTTATGTTAGTCTGTGCAAAAAGGATCTTCTCTCTATTAAAACATCATCTGTCCTATAATGTCAGTCCTTTTAGATTCAACGAGGAGCTTATAACTACAAAACTTAAATAATGTGGCTCCACCAACTTAGGAGTTATAATAATTCAGGAATAGTTAGGCAAAATTTGTTGCCTGAATAATCTCTGAGAGACGAGTGTACTCAACAAAGTAGTCTCATATAAACCAGGATATGGGTTTGGCCCAATTGAAAATGAAAATCAACAACTATAGGGCACCTGGGTGGCTCAGTATGTTTAGCATCTGCCTTTGGCTCAGGTCTTGAGCTCCAGGTTTCTTGAGTCTAAGCCTCACTTCTGGCTGCTTCAGATCCTCTGTCCCCCTCTCTCAGCCCTTCCCCTGCTCATGCTCTCACTTTCTCTCTCTCTCTCTCTCTCTCTCTCTCAAATATAAATAAATAAAAACTAAAAAAAAATTGAAAGCCAACAACTATTTTCAATAGCAAACTTACATAGAAAACAATGAACCACTGAATGCAAATAATTCTTAGACAAGATAATCTCTGAATTGGTATGAAAAAAACCATAGCACTCAGTAGTACTTGGGAGTGTGACTTTTGTGACCTTGGACAAACCACTAAAACATTTGAACCTTCTTTCCTCACTCATGGAGGTATTACCTCATTATAAATGTTGTTAGGAGGATTAAATGAACAGATTGTGTGTAATTCTTATTTATTTAGTGACTTATTCTAGGTTTGGACTTTAGATCTTCAAATTTCTAGTTCACTGTGTTTTAACTGTTCTAGTTTAGTTAGGTTGAGGGATTCAGAATAATAAAGAAAGGAATTGGAACCTAAGGACAAGTGATTTTTTTTGTTTAAAGATGTTCATAAAACATTTTATGGTATCTTTTTGTCAGCATCATTAAGTTTGTGTTTCTCTTCACAAACTCACTCATAAAGCATAAAAAATGGGAAGTCTCTAGGAACAGGGGAAATTCATGTAACCAGTGAATCTCACTTTACACATTTTAGAGCCGAAATGTTCTTAGTTGATGAATGTTTACCTCTGTGGGTAAATGTCTCCCCACTCCATCCTTAGCAATTAATATCTGCAAATAGAGAACCATCTAAATCTAGAGGAGAGACAAATTACCGTGGGTCTAACAACAGATAATGCAAAGTGCAATCACTTTCCTCTAGGATAGTCCTACAAACTGGTATTACATAGATATTGAACAATCTTTATACAGTAAAAAGCTCGTTAAAAATTACATTTCCGGGAATATGGAGCTGCAGAATATTTTTAGTTTCATAGGTGATAAGCTGACATGTTTGTTAATTATATTAAAAACAAATTGAATTTTTCCTGGTGTTAGACATTCACATTCAGTTAGAGACCCAAAGAAAAAAGCTAGAGAGAAAAAGATTATCCATGATTAACGCTGACCTGTCTAGACTTTAGAGGACCTCTTTAGTCTAGTCTGAAGTGTTTCTGATTGTCGTACTTAAGAAAAAGAAAAAGGTTGTGATTTTAGAGACAAAGAATGAATAGGGTGTGAGCATTTTTTTTTAAAACTTCTCCCCCTCTCCATCTTCACTAAGAACTAAATTTTATTTACTATTTAGTCCCTTTGTTTTCATGTTGTTTTTAAAAAAGTGTAACAACTCGATTTACTCAAATTTATATTTGAGTTCAGTGTAAGCAGAGTGCAGTTGTTTGTATTTCTTTTCCCAAAAAACCATGCAGTTCCGTTTATTTGCTGATTATGGTATGCTGTTACTAAGCCTATGAGAAGCCTCTCTGTGAAGTGCATTTTAATATTTAGATCAAACAGTGATTGGAATACATTAATGCCCAGTGGGTAAATGTGTCATTTGAAAGCAGCTGCTGAGCCTTCTCCCTGCTGCTCCAATTAACACATACAGCACACTTTTGTCAGCAAGAGGCAGTGCATATGGATGAAACCACTTTAGTGCTCATTAATATGATATGCACAAGAGCACAAAGGGTTAATCAATCCGCTCACTGCAAAAACAATAGCTTTCTGAGAAGTTTCCCAAGCATGTGCTTTTGCGACAAAGGGTGCTAGGATTAGGGGGTGGGATTAGCAGGTAAGAAAGAGCCGGTTCAGTCCACAGCTTTGGTTCAGTCCGTTGACTAACGTGTTTCCCCGCCCCTCTCATCTCCTACACCCCCCTTCCCTCCCCCCCGCCCCCCCGATGATGGAGATGTTGGATAGTGAAATTGTAGTGCCGGGACTCCTTCCTCTGGCTTCAGCCGAATCTCTTGCTGAACTTTGTTGTTTTGTTTTGAAGCTGTTTGAAGTCCAAAGCTTTGCAGTTTGTTGACTCTTAGTTTTTAATTATTTCACTTTCTCTCTCTTCTCCTTTATTTATTTTTCAAGTTGCACATTGGACAGTTTATTGTGCAAAGTAAGAAGTCTTGTTAAAGTAAACCCATATCGCCGCTATTTTTCTTCACCTCCCACGGCTCAAGTCTCGGCGTCCATGGTAGCGTAGAAGCAGATGGAAGGGTAGCGCGTCCCCAGCCCCAGGTTTGGTGTTGGGCATTCATGCTCCACCAGCTCCCGGAGCAGCTGGGCTGCTGCTTGGCTCTGGTGCTGGCGGCACCAGGCTGCCCGGTGAGTGAGCGATGGACCGCTTCCTGGGTTTTGTCAAGCAGATACGAAGATCTAGGAGAAGAAAGGGGAAAAAGTACCGACCAGAAGAGGATTACCACGAGGGCTATGAGGATGTCTATTATTACGCTTCGGAGCATTTTCGAAGTAAGCACTTGCCTCCACCCTCCTGTTCCTTCTCACACGCTGGGCTAACAATAAGCCTTGTATGGAGCTTTAATGTTAAATGCAAAAGGTTTCCCAGATGGTGTTCTCTGTGAGCAGTCTGTAAGTACCGAAGTGCTACATTTTGCTTCATTTGTTGCAAGAACAGCTATCAGATAACATCTAGACAATATAACCAGTCCAGGTCTATGCCTGGTTAATATTTTAGGTGCAGTTAATTGGTTATGTTATCATTTTAACAAACCATTCAGAAAAGTGTCTTGCAAGGCAATGTTGCAGTTAGAATATGTTCTGTTGTAGTTGTTTTTAAATAACAGGTTTTTTTTTTCGTTCCAAATAGAAAAGGCTAGCTTATTGGGAACAAATAATTGTTCATGTTCAAGTTGATTTTGGTGATAAATGTTCCTGATAAAGATTTCCAGACAGTTGTCTGTGATTAAACTGAGATGTTGCTTGTAGAAGGAAGTTCACATTATTTTCGCTGATGCGTGTTCATTATTTTATTATTATATTTAGGGAACACTTATTTGCTGTCAGCTCGAAGTGGTGATACCTGTAGAATAAAGCAATATATCCATATTAAGACATTTGTGAATTAGCTTATAAATAGCGGACACCTAGAATCTTTCTTCTACTTACCAGTGCTTTAAGTTCCTGGTGAGGTTTAGACTTGTACCCAATGCCTAAATGGTACAGAGAAAGCAGCCAAATGCAGACATCACCGTGTTTATGAAGTGCCCTAAATGTGGGAAACTGACAGTTACATATACTCAACACTTACAAAACTTTTTTCATTTTTTTATGTTCTCGAATAAGGATCTTTATAAACTCGTATTTCAGTTCTAATTCTTTCTGGCCTTTTGATGTCTAATCATGAATGTATCCCACGTACAACCTCTGGATGTTGACTAATAAAAAATTTAGATTCTATTTCTGTGATATTGAAATGCATGAGAATTAGCTTTAATGCCATAAATTCTGTTATGATTGATGAAAGTTGAGGGTTGAAAATTCATGTAGTGGTAATAACATAATAATGAACAATTTTAATTCTTTGACACTAGCTCAAATAATATGGGTATGTTGCTTTTACAACTTCTGAGTTTTAGAGATGTTTCTCTTTTATGATGCTTTTACATCAACAATCTGTTCTAACGTAGTGATAGTATAGATTTACTTAGTTTCCATAATATACTTAAAAAATTAACTGATTTTGTGTTACATGAAAAAATACTGTACATTTGCATGCATAATTCTGAAAACTTAGAGGCTAAAAAAAAAGAAGCTTTGGATCTTTTAATTACATTGGTGTATACCTTTCTCACAACCAATATATGTTGAGTCAAATTCACACCTCCTTGGGTTTGTACTCTGATCTGCTTGTATAAATAGAATCAAACTCTCTCTCTGAAATGCCTGCATCCTAATACTTTTAGTAAGAATTTAGAAAACAAAATACATACTTTATAGGTTTACAGAATATAACTGTGCAGAGAAATATTTATGAAAGTGTCTAAGAAGAATCCTCAAATTAGAGTTTGGAGACTGATATATAGCTAAGGCATTAGTCTTTATACATCAAGTGCAGTAACTTAGAGAGATTCCTGTCTTCACTTATCTGATTTGTGAAGGTCATGCTGAAGATACGATACTAAATATCAAAAGTCATTTGCTTTATGTACGTAACTGACATGTTTTCTCCTCGCTTTATCTGAAAACACCAATTTATTTTGTGGAGTTTGATGCATGTTAGTTCTCCAACTTCCAACTGCTACATAATAAACAGAATGTGTCTCAGTGGATTCAGACAGTTGGGATTTGGCATTTCATCAAATGTCAAAGAGCCAGGGCTTTAAAGAAGATGTCATATAATATGACCGCTCAGTGCGCCTTTTGGCTTCAGTTTCAGGGCCTATGTGAATTGGGTAGGGAAAACATTCACTTATAAGTTATAGAAATGTATTGAAGGGTGAGACCAATTCTTAAAACGAATCCTCTCAAATGGGTAATATGGTTGAATTTAATTACACCTACAGCGTATCTATTTTAATTAGTCTTTGGCATAATTTGAAAGTGTGTGCCCCCTGTTTCCCTAGATGGCTTAGAAAAACTGTTTACATTGTCTCAAAACTTGGTGAAATTTACTGAAGATATTCACATCTTAGTTAATGGTGCGATTGATAAACCAGCAGTGTCATTATTTTTTTCTCCCTGTAGGTTATTTTTTTTTCCTTGAAATAAACTTAACTCCCTATCTTGTCACTTTATTTAGTGTTTCAGATTACCACAAGGATTCTATACATATAATAGTGATAGGTGGTGTTAGAAAAACCTTCCCAGAAAACTCTCCAGTAAGCCTGCTTTCCCTTAGTACATTCTCAAGTGCTTACTAATATTTAAATTTATCCTAAATAATGTCTCTTCCTTTGTGAGCTCTGATTAGGATCTCTCCATCCTTTCTTTCATCTTAAGTCTAACACAGTTTATAATCTCATGAAATGTCAAAGCCTGAGTTAAAATGTCAGTAGGGTCTAATGGTACGGAAGAGAAGTTGTTCTAAAAATGGATGATTTTTCTGTAACTCTGTCAAAACTGAGTTTTAGCGATGATGACAGTGATGATAGACTGATCTTATATCTTCCCTGATTTTATATGGACTTGATGTACGTCGTGCTGCGTGGGATGACTATATTTGATTTTTTAAATTCTGCTTTCATTACTCCTCTATCTTTTCAGAATTCTAGAGTTAGAGTTTAAATAAACTAGACAGATGCTTTGGGCAAATCACCAAACTTTCCAGGGTTTTTGTTTCCAAAAATATAACAAGAGACAGCTTTATTTCTTAGGATTTTTCAAATTGTATAACTGTATGATCTTAAACTTTTTTCAATCTCTGAAATAATTTACATAAAGATATTGGCTAAAGGATTTTAACTGAAATTTAAACCAAAAAATTCACCTGCATATCCTGAGGGAATTATTTTTCTGGAAGGGATTATCAGTAGGGAGATTTCCTATTTCTTTAAGATAGTAATCTGTCATTGAATCTTAAGCAGTTTTGGAGGGTGTTTATACCTATGAAATTCTGAACATATTGGTAAATCCTAGGCTTCATTTTTTATTTTATCTTATCTGCCAAGAAGCACCATTTGCTCTGAAAATCTCACATAGATGACTCATTTGGTATTTTTTCCTTAGGAAAAACTTGCATTGATTACAAAACTGATCCATAAATCTGAATGTAACAAAAAGTTAGAAAAGGATCCTGCAATTGAATTTTCTTGTGTTCTGTGCATGTATTTGTTTTTCAGTAAATACTGTGTTATAGCAATGCCCTTTTATGGACGCTGGCATATATTTTGATTGATCTGTCAGGCATAAATAAACCCTCTGCTTCTATCAAATGCATAATTTTATTTAACCACGCTATATAATATTCAAATGATAAAACAGATAATGTACATTTTATAAGCATTCTCTTAACACTGTTCATATTCATGACAGGAATCCTGACCTGCTGTGGACCACACAGGGGAGGGTTATTGAATTACTTGAAAAGGAGGAATTTGTGTCTCCCATATGCATATGAAAGTTATGTGAGTCAATTCCCCTTATGACCCTACCACCTTTCGCACATGGGTAATGGCATCGAATTAGGCAAGGAGATCCTCCATGGTAACCACTCTTATCAGTTTTCATCCTACCTCTCCTAGGCAGGAGAAAGGCTATGTGGGGAAGCTGTTCAGGGTAGACAGGAGTGATTCACTCAAGTCTCCTGGTGAGGTCAGTTCAGAGAAATTAGAGAAAGAGGGGAACAGAAATATGGCTTAGGTTTTTTGAGAAAAGGTCGTCTGTATTTACAAACTAATTTTATTTAATTATTCTATTCTATTCTATCCTTTCTATCCTATCCTATCCTATCCTATCCTATCCTATCCTATCCTATCCTATCCTATCCTATCCTATCCTATCCTATTCTATCCTGGTCTAATAGATATTGAGCAAAAATCATGATGTGGTTATATAAAAATGTTGTTAGCTAAGTGACTTTATTGAACAATGTGTGCATCTAAAATCCCTAGTTAGGCAGTTCAGGCTTTCAAGTGCCTTGACATTTAAACTGTATTTTAGGAGGGGTGCTTACTTTTTTAATCTCATTGAAAAATACCCTTCATGGTTATTCCTGGAGAAAAAAGTGTTGGTAGTGGGTTTTTGTTGTATGAGAATTTTTAGGAATTGGTGTAGGTGATTTGTACAAGTAATTTTTTTCTCACTAGTTACTTTGTTTAGATTTTTTTTTATAAGTGTGCCGAAGGATAGAGTGGTAACTTTTACAGGTACTTTAGAAAGATAGCTGATCCCTGCTATCATTCCTATAAAAGCTGAACACATAATCAAAGGGAAAGTTACCTGGCTCAGCCAAGGGAGGAGAGAGGAGCTGGGAAGGGAAAAAGGAAAGGGAGAATGCACCATCTTTCATAGGTTGTCCTTACCTTTCTAAAGTTTACAAGCACAAAAGCCATTCATTTCTATGTTTAAAACAGTGATCATCAAACTGACAGGTCTTGGATGTGAGATACTGGATGATTCAGACCTTAGCTGTACTTAGTTTGACTCAAGAAATCCCCAATGAATTGGAAGAAACATCAATTATATAGAAACAGGCAAACTTGCTTGTTTTATGAGTTGACTGCTTATTTTTCTTTCCTAAGAATTGCTTTCCATCTCCAGGAGAGTTGTTTTGTTGAAAATTGATTGACTACCATGTTCCATTTGTCTGGAGTATTCTGTGTCATCAGCTTTATTATCTCAAGCTGTATTTTTTTTCCCACATGGAATAATTTAAAGGAATAAATACAGTTGAAAGGGACTTCAGAATGCAGTTTGTCCATTCAGGTATTTTATTAGATGAATAACTAGGATACAAACATGGTACAGGATTTATGCAAGCCCCACTGATCCTTCAGAAGTGGAACTAGAAGGCGGACCTGTTAATAAGGTCTGGCACTCCATCCATTATTCTGCACCCATCTTTTAGTTCTCTGATGACCCTTTCCTTGATATTTAAGGGATGAGATTCATCTGCATATGAATTAGAGCTGTTAATTTCCTTTGTAGGTAGATTTATTCTTTGAAGCAGTGGGTCACTTTATCTTAAACTAAACTCCTGAACAAAAACTAACTGCTAATACAGTACTGTGAATCAAATTAACATGGTGGCTTATTTATAAATGATGTTAATGACAGTGATTGTCAGTGATTCAAAAACCAAAGTACAGTATATTCTGTATCACCTTCCATTTGCTCCGTGGTTTGCAAATATAATCACTTTTGTCAAGAATTATCCTTTAGGGGACTTAAAATGGCATAACTCTATCAGAAAATATTAGAGGAATCTTGAAGTTCAATTAGGGAAGAATACTATTCAGTACAGCAAGTCCTTTCTCAGCATCCCTACTGTCTGGATATCCCACTGTTGTTTAAATCATTCTGGTATGAACACATTTCACTTCCAAACAAGGCAAGCCACTGAATAAGCCTATGTCTCTTTTAAACACGTTCTGAATTATACGTTGAGTTCTTTGCATGTTCCAACAAATACAATATACAGTCAAAATTTTATCTTGACCCAAATAAATATATATTCTACTAGATTTAATGTGCAGTAAGATATGCATCCTCTCTATTCATATTAGTCTTTTATCGATGTAACATATGGTATGTGGAGGTGAGTGATTCCTTCATGCTATTTTTGTTTTAACTATACAAACCCAGAAGAGCTCTGTATTGGGCCCACTCCATGGGGTAAGTTTTCTTTTTTCTTCTTCCTTTTTTTGTTTTTGTCTTTTTGTTTATTTCTAAAATGTCACCAAACCTGCCATTCATTTAATCAAAACACATTCTAGTGTTTTCTGTTTGCATGATATAGTAGATATTATTTGTGTGCCCCAAAACTCTTCTTTTTTTCCTGGGAAGAATAATCCTCATATTTAATATACTTCTGTTCCACTCCAATTCAGTCCTTATTGATTGATTAAAACTGACGTATTATACCATTTCCTTGGCTGTGGTGATTGGTGTGACAGTGGACATAGAAGCCATGCTGGGTCAATCAGTACTCTTCTGGGAGTTTGCAAATTCAAGACAGTGCCCTCTACCACACAAGAAAAGAGTCAGGAATAGGAGAGAATCAAATCAAGAGGCAAAAGAGATGGGGATGAAAGACCAAGAGACCATCTGAGTTCTGTGGTTATCAGTCCCAGTATTTGAGGGCTAGATGGCTGCCCAAATCAAAGGTCACATAGCTAGAAAGGATCAGAACAAGGATTGAAACTCAGATGGGCTAGTTTCTAGTTTGATAGTGTGGGTAATTTTTTAAATTTGGAAAATATGTTTATTTGGTTATTTTTATTTGATAGAAATAAGTGCCAGAGACAGAAACTAATTTTTTTAAGTTGAAGTTGCTCCCTCCAAAAAAAAATGTAATTTTCTAAATGGGACTAAGTAGCTCTGTGCCTTTAGATGAATCATTTGGATCTCTATGCTTCCTTGGTTTCTTATGTGTAAAGTGAGAGATTACACCCCAGTGCTGAGTGCTAACGACCCAAATAGAGGATTCAGTGGCAGGTCTAGTTAGTAGAGCTGTATCTCTTGTGCAGTGCACAGCCAGAGCCAGGGGGAGGACAGAAAGCTTGTAGGCAAATTTGAGCGGATTTCTTCGCAGCATAACCACTGTGTATTTAACATTTTCTGCCCTCACTTTGAATTCAGAATTTAATCTTGTTTTGGGAATTCACATAACCTCCCCATCCACATCTCACCAGAGTTTTTCCACCAGTATATATAGCAGCATAAAAGAAGATTTGGATACATATAAGACAGTTCTTTCTTATGAGCGTGTGTCCTGAAACTAGGTGCTTTAGAATATCAAGTACAGGACAGTGAGACTCCCAGAAGGTTACAGGTATATGCATGCATGTGTGCATCCACGTGTGTGGGCACACACATACACAGTAGCACTTACACAGTTCTGTGTGAGATCAAAAGCAACACCCTTTCTTTACTCTAGGGTGATATCTATTTCTACAGAGCCAGCTGTATCCTGCTGGTTAAGGATGTGGGACCTGGATGAGAATACCTCAGTCGGAATCCTGGCACTCTCTCTTAATAGATATGTGACCTTGACAAGTAAATCTGTCTGTGCCTGAGTTTCCTCATCTGTGAAATTGAGTAAATAACCACCCACCTCTTAGGGTTATTGTGAATTAAATGACATAATACAGCACTTAGTGCTTGACACCTCATGAGCACTTAGGAAATGTTAGTGAAAGAGAGCCTTATTCATAAAGATATTAAGCAAAGCATGCTGGATCGTTATGAATGGCAGGCTAAGAAGCTTAAATTCATAGTGTAGGCACTGGGACACCCTTGCAGGTTTTTTTAGTAGAGGTGTAACCATAGAAGAGCTGTACTTTTGGAAGATTAGTGTGGTATTAGTGTATAAAAGGGATTAGAGGGAGAGACATAAATCAAGGGCAGATACAGCAGTTGTGGGAAAACTTTGGGATGAACGGAGGAATATATTCCACATACTGAGTTTGAGTTGCCAAGAAGATGTCCGAGGACAATTCCTAGGAGGTAGCTTGAAGTGAGGAAGTTGGGGTTATGCAGAGGGGATAAGGCTTAAGAGATGTGCAAGACTTGTGCGTAGATTTGATGGCCAAATCATGGGACTAGGTGAACTTGGTAAGAAAGAAGAGCCTCTTGACTCTACTTAACGCTGATTTTTTTTGGGGCCAAACCAGAAAAACTGATTAGGCATACAATTGTGATGGTGTAAGGGAGTTTCAACACATAGAGGGATACCTTAAGGGAATTTGTAATGAGTACTGAATGGATTGCGCATTTTAAAAATTTCTTATAATGATGATATAGAAGGTTAAATGAAAGTTGATCGTGCAAAGGGAAATGAAACTCAAAATAAGTGTTAGGGTTCAACAGGTGGATTTTTTATTAGTGTACGTTCAGATAACGGTATTTCTAAATGAGTTTAGAAAGATAGGAGACTTGGGACACCTGGGTGGCTCAGTTGGTTAAGTGTCCGACTCTTGATTTCAGCTCAGGTCATGATCCCTTGGGTCGTGGGATCAAGCCCCATGTCAGGCTCTGACTGAGCTTGGAGCCTGCTTGATATTCTCTCTCTCTCTCTCTCTCTCTCTCTCTCTCTCTCTCTCTCTCTCTCTCTCTCTCTCTCAACCCACCTCTAGTCCTCCCCCACCCCACTGCTCACACTCTGTCTCTTAAAAATAAAAAGATAGACTAGTTTATGGTACAACATGGAAGAACCTGAAAAATATGCTAAATGAAAAAAAGCTAGATTCTACAGACCATGTACTGTTGCAAATGGGTGCAAGGTTTGTTTATGGGATGATGAAAATGTGAAAATTAGACTGTGGTGATGGTTGGATCACTGTAATCTTTTAAACAATCATTAATTTTTTTTTTAATATAGAAGGATAGCACTCAAATGAGTATGTGTAAAGTTTTGTTGTTGTTTAATGGCTCCCAAACTGCCAATCAGAGGTTTTTTTCCTTCATTATGGGAAGTCTATACATTAGCTCAGTCATGAAGTGTTTAATTACCTACTCAGGAAAAATAGAGTTAAATAAAAAGTAGAATACAGAGTGATTCACCATAATGCCAGAGGGAAATACTCCCGATGGTATTTTAGAATGTATCATAGAACTGATTATATGCTTTTTAAATTTGATGTGTTAGAGTTCTACCCCAGTATCTCAACTATTCTTATATAAGCTTAGAGCCAAAAGATGTTTCTGAAACACTGAACCATAGAACTGAGTTTTTTGGCTATGTGGATTTAAATTAAATACTAGCAGTCAGGTCTATAGATGTGTAGGAATTGAGGTGAATTTCAGTTAACATTTAGAATTTTTAAGATCTCTCTTCTAGGAACTATTTGAACTGACTCCAAAATATTATGAGATTACAACTACTAAGTAAATTATTCACAATTAGTAATAATTAAAATATAAGATATACTATAATGCTCAAATTTTTAAAATTTTTCTACCTTGTCAATAATAGGAAGATTCAATTTATCATAAGCATTTAACAATTTTTATTCATTCAGCGAATACTTGATGATACCCACCACATGTCAGGCATCATTCTAAGTGCTGGAGATGCAGTGGTACAGAAGATACAGAAGATCTTTACCCTATTGTAACCAGCAATCTAACAGGAACATAGGAAAAAAAATAATGATAAAGTGCAATGAAGAAAATCAGATCAAATTTACAGGAGAGAATATAGGAGGCAGTGAACAGTAATGAGTGTTTTGGCTAAAGGGATCCTTCGTGAAAATTCGGTGTTTGAGCTGACCCTGATTAAAGAGATAGACCCACTGTGTGGTGTGCTAGGAGATAGGAGACTAGGGCATAAAACCTTCTGGAGTTAAAAATGTACTTATTCTTTTTAATATAATATTTGTATTTATATCTTCTGAATGGGCTGTTTCTTGAAAGTTCACTTGCAGAATGTGGTTACTTGGGATTCCAAATGCATTTCCTTTTAGGAAAATGTACATTTCAAGCCAGACCTGACCATGAAGGCCTTTGCAGTATTTCCCTAACAGACAATATATGGCTGTGATCAAAAGAGGCATGGTTATTAGAGAAAACCTTTGTTTTGCTGAAAAAGATAGTGATGCAGTTGCCATTCGTATATGGGTCTCTTATACTGCCAAGGGTTGCCTGAAGTGGCATCGGCGTTTTGGAGGAATGAGAAAATGGTTTATTTTACCTTTAGACTAGTAAAAGTATGTTATGGTCTTCTTTACATTTGGTTTCTAAATATCTATTGAGCAAGCTCTTAAGCTAAAAATGTGTTTGTACTGTAATCAGAAGATACTAAAATGTATGATTGTTTTTTTTAGCTTTGAAAAAAAATTTAATGTTTATTTTATTTTTGAGAGAGAGAGACAGAAATGAGCAGGGGAGAGGCAGAGAGCGAGGGAGACACGGAATCTGAAGCAGGCTTCAGTCTCCAAGCTGTCAGCACAGAGCCCAATGCGGGACTCAAACCCATGAGCCAAATGAGCCCATGAGATCATGACCTGAGCCAAAGTCAGACACTTAACTGACTGAGCCAGCCAGGCGTCCCTGTTTCATACCTGTTTGTTCATTTTCTATAGGACAAAATTATGTTTTGAAAATCACTACATTATAGAAACTCTCAATGCCTCATGCATGTGGGGAGAAAGATTATATGTCAAAGACATTCTTTTCCAGAGAGTAAACAAAGTTGTACAGGTTTTTTCGGGTTACAGCCCACAGCATTGTCATTCTCTGTGCTTTATGGATAAGTGGACCCCTTACATTTCTATTGTAACTGGCAAAAGATATTATTTTACTAGCAAAAGATAACCAGGGACACTTTACATGCTTGTTGGAATATTAAACTATTTTCTAGATCAGTTACTGTTTGTTAAATATGATTCAGAATATTATATTTTCATATTTAGAAATAAATTCAGTGTGGGGTGCCTGGGTGGCTTAGTCGGTTAAGCGTCCGACTTTCGCTCAGGTCATGATCTCGCGGTTCGTGGGTTCGAGCCCCGCGTCGGGCTCTGTGCTGTCAGCTTGGAGCCTGGAGCCTGTTTCAGTCTGTGATTCCCTCTCTCTCTGACCCTCCCCTGTTCACGCTGTCTCTCTCTCTCTCTCTCTCTCTCTCTCCTAGAAATAAATAAAACATTTAAAAAAAAAAAAGAAAGAAATTCAGTGTGAGATTAAGCATCTTTCTACTTTCTGATAAATGTCTGAATTGCTTTTCAGGAGATGTGTCTAACTAGTAAACTTTTAAAATGTATGCCTAATTTCAGGACAGTGGCTTGCATTTTGTTTTGCAAACAGGTGCTTCTGATTACTGCTGAGTTGGTCTTAGTTTTCATGTTGCTCTTCTGCTGGTGACTGTGTGATTCATGAATTTGCAGGTGTGGAAAATGACATTTGATTTGTGAAGCCCCATTTTTTGAGACAAAACTAGGCAGATGTCAAATGTCACCTGTATAGAATGTGAAGACTGAAGTGGCCATCTTGCTGACTCTAAACATTGGAAGGAGGTTAACAAATAGCTGTAGTGAAGAGTCTTATGAACAATTACAGGTGGGGTCAACACTTGTGTTTGTAAACTGTGCTTGGCATGTGAGAAAATTCATTTCTGTAAGTACCTCGAAGACATAAATGCAAACCTATACTTTGAAAATAGTTTGCTCAGTACATGTCACCTTGCCTAGAATCACGATGACTTTTTAAGGGAGCAGCTGTCAAAACTTAAGGTGAAAAATACTGGTACTCAGCAGTTGGTTATAAATGTCCACTTTATGGATTTACAGTGGCCTTTCATTATTGACATAGAGTTGGGGAATTCCCAGCACCAGAGAACTGTTGTTTATGGCTTTTTTTTTTCTAGCAGTACCAAGTTCTTATGATTTATAGGGACAAATACCTCTTTTATTCTTCAAAATCCCAAGCTTTGGGGTGCCTGGGTGGCTCAGGCGGTTAAGCGTCTGGCTTCATCTTGGGTCATGATCTCATGGTTCATGGATTGGAGCCCCTCATCAGGCTGTGCTGACAGCTCAGAGCCTGGATCCTATTTCAGAATCTGTATCTTCCTCTCTCTCTGATCCAACTCCTCTCTCTCTCTCTCTCTCTCTCCAAATAAATAAAACATTAAATTTTTTTTTAAATCTCAAGCTTTGGTGTAATGGTGTTTTAGGACCATTTGGAAGATGATCAGCAATAAAAGGAATCTTACAGCTAAGAAAATCCAGTGGGATCTTTCAATCCAGATTTCTGATTTTCCATATGATTGTTACCCTTAACAACATAGTAATTTGGCTTAAAGAGAAAAAAAATCTGACTCAGGATTACAGTCAGCTAAGAATACAGGCATAAAAGTATTTAATTCTCTGAACTTGGTGAATTTTTAATCTTACCTTCCCTTAAATCCTTCCCATTACTTCAAAGACTGCCTCCATCTGAAGCTTTCCAACCTCTACCCTTGTCCCAAGGGGTGCTTTCTATATGACTGATGCCTCACTTGTTGTGCAATTACTTTTATGTCTGTCTCTCCTATTAGTACCCTGTTGGCAGCTTTATATTCCAGCACCTAGGACAGTGCCTGGCTGCCTTGATACACTGGGCCATGCATGGATGTCTCATCCTTGAAAATCTGTGGAGACTGATTCTTATGACCCATCCACAGAAACCTACCTCATTCTTTTATAGCCACTATTCACATATCTGAAATAAGTAGGAAGTTTAGCAAATAGTACTCTTTGGCTCTAAGAATTTGAATTTTCTGTATCCATAATTCTGATACTGTCCCTCTCCCTTCTACTACCCCAGTAGCATAAGAGAACACAGCTCTAACAACAGATTTTTTATTTTTATTTTTTTCTTAGTTTATTGTCAAGTTGGTTTACATATAATACCCAGTGCTCATCCCAACAAGTGCCCTCCCCCATGCTCATCATCCCCCCTTCCCCTCTCCCCCACTCCCATCAGCCCTCAGTTTGTTCTCAGCATTCAAGAGTCTCTCATGGTTTGCCTCCCTCCCTCTCCCCAACTATGTTTCCCTTTCTTCTCCCCCATGGTCCTCTGTTAACTTCCTCCTAATCCACTGATATGTGCACACATGTAACACCAGATTTTTTAGAGAATCTGAGTGTAAAGAAAATAGAAGTGGAATGGAAGTGTTTACATTTTATAATATTACATAGACCTGCCTTTTTTTTTTTTAACACACACTTGTTAATGTGCAGTCTTCTGAGTTTAGTGCATGCTGGGATCTGTGCTAAGTACTTTACATGCATTAGCTCTAAGTACTTTACATGCATTTGCTCTAAGTACTTTACATACATTAGCTCTACGTACTTTACAGGTACTAGCTCATTTAATTCTCACAACTCTGTGGGACAGATATTATCCTTATATTCTAATAAAACTGGGGCCAAACAAGCTTAATTGATTTTCCCAGTGTCATACAATTATCTGAGCTGTTAGATCTTACTACCAAGTATTCATTAAGCACATACTATATTCTGAGAGCTTTAAGTGCATCAAATCTCCCAACTGCGATGCTCTGTGCCTTCCTCCCTCACTTTGCTGTTCAAGGATGCTGTCAGGATGGGGACCTCAGCCGTCTTGACAGGTTGATAGACTCCTGAGTCACCTTGGCTATAATTCTGAGTCTCTAATGGTAGAAAAAGCATCAAAAGCAACTGCTGTTATGACTAACCATTTTTGTAATGAGATTAATTTTCTTCTCCAACCTCTTCATTCAATTATCTTGAGTTCAGTTGTGCTTTGAACAGGACAATTTGCTTTACTTTCTGGTGTAACTTTGTGGTGTGTATGTGTGTGTGTGTGTGTGTGTGTGTGTGTATTTCCCCACTAAGGTGTAACTTTGGTGTGTGTGTATGTGTGTGTGTGTTTCCCCACGAAATTTGAAATTGGGAACTGATGTATATAATTCACAGCATATTTGGATTAGCAGAAAATTTATTATCACCAAGATGAGCAACACATCTAGTCTAGGATAGGGACCTAGATTAAGCCTTGTTCAGAATCCTTCAGCAACATAGAAGTAGAACAGGAGGAATGCGAATATCTGGCCATATGAACATATGAATGTGAATGCATGTTGCATCTGTGATACTCAAAACTCAAATTATTAAAAGTTAAGCGGTAAAAAACCAATGCAGCTATATGAACAAAAATGTGAATATGAGCATAAATCTGTCATAAAATCTAAGAGTTCTCTTTGAGGTTCCAAATAAATCCTTGAATTCATAAGAATTGGAAAATGATACAGGAAATAGTTTTATTTATGTTCTCTATTACCAAGTCACACATGAATCATATCCCCCCTGACAAATAAAATAATTGGCGGGTGGAAAATATTTCTCAAGGAGAGTGAAATTATTTAAAGTGTAAATTTTAAGAATGAATATTATTCTGTTTCTTGACAACAGTGATCAAGGAGCTCTTAGTGTCAGACTATGTCATTTATATTATCCAGTTTGAACTTGACTTTGTCAAAGTGTCTTACTTGGAGTTTTGTAATCATCTCATATAATTAGCTCTATATTCTTTTCATGTGGAAAGTTTCTGTTTTTTATTTTTAATTTTATTCTTCTTAAGATTGCATGCTTCCCAAATAATTAGAAATTACAGTACTATATTAACCTGACAGGGGTCTCTTGATTTGAAATGTAATGTCAAGCTTCAGAAATGACCTGATACTACTTGGAGTTATGTAATGTTAAGAGCCAAGTATAAATTTTAAGTCACGTTGAGAAAAATAGTGTATCATTTTTCAAAATGTAGAATCAGTTCTCTTGCTCTATTAAGACATTTGATACTTTTAAATTCTAGCTGGTATTCTTTTTTGTTTCAGGTTTATTTATTTTGAGAGAGAAAGATTTGGGGAATGAGGGAGGAGGAAGAGGTGGAGAAGGAGGAGAGAGAGAGAGAGAGAGAGAGAGAGAGAATACGAAGTAGGCTTGATGTTCAGCACAGAGGCTGATGAGGGGTTTGGTCTCACAAACATGAGATCATGACCTGAGCTGAAACCAAGAGTCAGTTCTCTTTTTACTTTTTTTATTTATCTTTTTATTTATTTTTATGTAGTTTTCTCATCAGAAATCTCATAAAATTACATTTTTCAACCTCTCCCTCACTATCGCATCTGAATGTTAAATTAACCATGGCCTTCAGTTCCTGTGTCCTCTCCACTTGTCAGAATGTTGCTGACTTTTCATTCTCTCATGCGGTTTCCAGTTCCCTGCTTAATCTCCAGCCCCCTCAAGTGCTTGTCTCCCCTGGACTTTGGCCTCACCCACCTGCCAGTGCTTGGCCTTTGTGCCACCAAACCATCTGTCGTCTTTATCCCTGCTCTCAGGCTCCTGACATTCCTGGAAGAAAAAGACCATACAACCATGGAGGTTGGCTGGATTACAGACTTAGCAGTTCCAGCCTCAGCTGGGCTTTCAACACTAATCATTAATCTTTGCCTTTGTCTGTAGTCACTATCCTTCCCTCGCCCTGAGGAGTTGTTCCCAAGTTGTACCTCTCTTCTGAATTCTGAACCTGCTCTTCCTCTCCCTAAACACACTCTGAAGTGTGACTGAAGATATAAACTAATTCCAAGTTCTTTACCTCCCCCCATCCCCTCCCAAATATCTTTTATAAAAAAATCTATATATACAGGCGGCGTGTTCCCATCCCAAAGTACAAAGAAGGTTCTCAGTTAATATTAGACTGGTGGAACAATGTCTTGTGGTCCTCTGACTCCGCACCAGCCACTCCACTGAAAGGGATACAACAAAGATCACCAGTGACCTACTGGGTGTAAACTTAGTAGTTTAGTAGTTGTTCACATTTTATAACTTTATGTGACATTAGTCATCATTTTTTTTCAATCTTTCCTGACTTGGCTTCTATGACCTGTCTTCTGAGGGAGAAAGGGAGAGAGAGAGCAAGTGAGAGAGGGACAGGGAGAGAGGGAGAGAATGAGAATCTCAAGCAGGCTTTGTGCTGTCACGTGGAGCCTGACATGGGGTTTAGTCCCACGAGCCATGAGATCATGACCTGAGCTGAAACCAGGCTTCAGAGGTTTAAGCAACTGAGCCTCTCAGGTGCCCCTTTGACCCATCTTCTACCAGTCCTTCTCCCCTTCTCTGATCACCTTCTCCTTCTCCCCCTTTATTCTCGAATTCCCCAGAGTTCAGTCCTGGCTGTTTTGCCTTCTCTATAAACTCATCCTGGGAAATACCTGGCTGCTTCTTTTTTGTAGTTTATATGTCACAAATGAACCCTAGATCCATACTGCCAACTTTTATCTGGGTGTTCTGTCATCTTGGACTGTAGCATTTCCTTAACTGAACTCAATACTTTATCTCCTACCCCAAACAGGTTCGCTGCACCTTCTCTCTTTTCAAGGCATGGTCCTCTAAAAAAGCTGTCCAATGTAAGAAGCTCAGAATCGTTCTTCATTCGAGCTTCTCTGAGGTTTTCAATTGTATTTTATCTACTTCATCTACCCTGTATTCCCTCTCCACTTAGGCTAGCCCATAGTTGGAGCTTAATAAATGTTTAATTTTATTTTATTTCACAGCAAACTGTAGACAACTAGAACAGTGGATTCCAAGGGACATATCCATCTTCAGCTTTGATGTATATATTAATATTTAGGCCTACTTGGAAGATACTTGGAAGTTTATGATGCCTCAAGGCTAAAATTTTTCTGAGGTAAAGTATTCTATTAGTGTCACAGTATTTTCAATTGATGATTTTGACCTTGTTCATTAAAAGCAAAGTGGGCAGCTTGAGTCTCAAGGACCTGTGTAGCTGGAAATATTAGCTTGGGGTCTAGAATTCAATAACCATTGATTGCTCCATCCAAAGTAGTTTATTGTTGATATCTTTTCCCTAAAATGGAATCAGTTATTCTTGCCTGTGCATTTTTATTAATGGACTGGCTATTTGGATTAGAATAATGAATTAAAGTACAGTGTCATATTGAAAATATGAAAAATAAAATGTTTTTCACTTTATTTTTTTTTATGTTTTTTTTACTTATTTCTAGGAGAGAGAGAGAGACAGCGTGAGCAGGGGAGGGTCAGAGAGATAGGGAGAGACAGAATCTGAAATAGGCTCCAGGCTCTGAGCTGGCAGTCAGCACAGAGCCCGACGCGGGGCTTGAACCCACGAACCGCGAGATCATGACCTAAGTGAAAGTCGGACGCTTAACCGACTAAGCCACCCAGGCACCCCAATGTTTTTCACTTTAAAATGTTGATCTAATAAATCACAAAGGAAGAGGAAAGTTTAGTGAAGAAAGGCAATAGAGGTAATTAGAACATTTAATTGATTCTAAATGGCAACTCTAAACATTATTTTTTTTAAAAATTTTTTAAATGTTTTATTTCTGAGAGAGAGAGTGTGTGAGAGAGAGACGGTGTGAGCAGGGGAGGGTCAGAGAGAGAGGGAGACACAGAATCTGAAGAAGGCTTCAGGCTCTGAGCTAGCTGTCAGCACAGAGCCTGACGTGGGGCTTGAACCCACGAACTTTGAGATCATGACCTGAGCCGAAGTCGGACGCTTAACCAACTGAGCCACCCAGGCGCCCCTAAACATTGTTTAAATTTAACATAAAGAAAATTCTGTCTCTTTTTTATAGGAGAGAAACTTTTTTGCCTACAACAGCTATTAATTACCAAAATGATTAGAATTTTCATGTTTTTTTGTAATTTTCATTCAGTTTTTCTTTAAGCCATTACAATAACTATTTTCTCACAGAAAATAAAATTACAAGAGGTTTAAATTCAGAGGAGAAGTAATTTAGAACACATGGTTTTGAAAAGAATAATCAAGACTGGCCAATCTTTGGAGTGCACATATCAAACTTAAGGCCATGTTTGAATAGTTAATAGAAAAGAAATGTCATATGCCTGTAAACAGCAAATTAATTATGAGTCATTTTTAGCTACTTCTATAGTATAGCCTGTATATTTTGGTTTGACAATAAGCACTGCAATAATTAACTTTATTTTATTTTAGAATTTTATGATGCTTTTATACACATTTTACTTTGTGGTCCTTCCACCAGCCTTGTAAGTTGATAAATCAGATGTTATTATTGTTCTTCCCCATTTTATAGATGAGAAAAAAAAAGCACTGGAAAATTAAATATCTTGTTCATTGTCATACACCTAATGAGTAGTGGTACTTCTCTTGATTCAGCTGTTTCCAAATCTTTTAGGCCTTTTTACATTCCTGAATGCACTTGAGCTCTTTGAAACAGGCTTCCCTGCCCTATTTATCTTCGTGTGCCTGGAACATAGCAGGTGCATGGTGTATGTGCTGAATAGATTACCTTATACTAGAATAGAATTTCAACTATCAGTTCCTTGATGAATCTTAATACTCAAACACAGGATTGAACCAACTTAATAGAATTATGCTGTGCACTTGAAAATATTGACAACTGCATTTTTAATGTCCTGTAAAGTACTTTTTATAAATTGAGAGTCATTATGAGAAAGATAACAAGGAGGCAAAGGATAAGTATTTTATTGTTAATCTATCTGGGGTTAATTCCATTCTGCTAGTTATCTATTGCTGCATGACAAATTACCCCCAAAATGTGGCAGCTTATGACAGCAAATACTTATTATATTATAGTTCCTATGAGTTGGAAGTTTTAGTGCAGCTTAGGTCAGTGCTTGGGCTCACTGTGTCTCATAAGGTTGGAGTCAAGGTTTAGACTGGGGCTGTAGTCATATCAAAGCTGGGTGGAGGAAAGAGCCCCTTCTAAGCTTACTTATGTGACTATGGTCTCAGGTCCTTGCCAAATATTGGTTGGAGGCATCAGTTTTTCCCACGTGGCTTTCCGCACTAGGTAGCTCAAACATGGCAGCTGGTTTAAGTCACAGCAAGTGAGCCAAGAGAGAGAAAGGGCAAGCAAGACAAAAGCCACAGTCTCATTGTAACTTCATCTTGGAACTAACAACCCATCAGTCTTGCTTTCTGTTCATTAGAAGAGGGTCACAGGGTCAGCCCAAACCCAAGAGAATGGAATTACAGCAGATTGTGAATACTAAGAGTTCAGAATCTTAAGACTGGTTAAGACATTTATATTAAATGCTGCTGTGCACATTGAATAAATCAGAACAAATAAAATTTCAGTAGACTGACCTCCACCTCGTCCAGACTTTTTAGGAAAAAAATTCTATAATTTTGAGCCAACTCAAACTGGCTGTAGTCATTTCCCTTTCAAAATCAGGTAATTTATTTGTTTACTTACAAATATCTCAGTTCTGAATTTAGATCCAGCAGGGTTCTCTTCTGTCTTCTCTCCAACTCTCAACTCTGCTGTCATTTTTGTTTTGAGTTTTATTTTCTTTTTATAAAGTTTTCATTTTGATTCCAGTTAGTTAACATACAGTCTTATATTAGTTTCAGGTGTACAATGTAGTGGTTCAATCCTTCCATATATCACCCTGTGCTCATCACAACAAGTGCACCCCTTAATCCCCATCACCTATTTAACCCATCCCCCTACCCACCTCTCCTCTGGTAACCATCAGTTTGTTCTCTATAGTTAAGAGACTGTTTCTTGATTTCTCTCCCTTTTCCTCTTTGCTCATTTTTTTCCCTTAAATTCCACACATGAATGAAATCATATGGCATTTGTCTTTCTCTGACTTATTTCACTTAGCATAATAATCTCTAGCTCCATCCACATCATTGAAAATGGTAAGATTTCATTCTTTTTTATGGCTGAATAATATTCATATTATTCATAATACACGTGCATGTGCGCACGTGCACACACACACACCACATCATCTTTATCCATTCGTCAGTCCAAGGACACTTGGTCTGTTTCATATTTAGGCTATTGTAAATAATGCTGCTGTAAACATAGGAGTACATGTATCCCTTTGAATTAGTGTTTTTGTATTCATTGTGTAAATACTCAGTAGTACAATTGATGGATCATAAAGTAGTTCTATTTTTAACTTTTTGAGGAAACTCCACACTGTTTTCCACAGTGGCTGCAGCTGCTTGCATTGCCACCAACAGTGTAACAGGGTTCCTTTTTCTCTGCATCCTTGACAACACTAGTTGTTTCTTGTGTTTTTTATTTTAGCCATGCTGACAGGTGTGAGTTGATATCTCTTTGTAGTTTTATTTGCACTTCCCTGATGGTAAATGATGAACATCGTTTCATGTGTCTGTTGGCCATCTGTATGTCTTCTTTGGAGAAATGTCTGTTTATGTCTTCTGCCTATTTTTTAACCGGGTTATTTGTTTTGGGAGATTGAGGTTTTATAAGCTGTTTATATATTTTGGATAGTACTAACCCTTTATTGGATATGTCGTTGGCAAATGTTTTCTTCTATTCAATAGGCTGCCTGTGCCTTGTTCCCTTTGTTGTGCAGAAGCTTTTTATTTTAATGTAGTCCCAATAGTTTATTTTTGCTTTTACTTCCCTTGCCTCAGGAGACATATCTAGAAAAAAGTTGCTATGGCTGATGTCAAAGAAGTTACTGCCTGTTTTCTTTTCTAGAATTCTTATGGCTTCGGGTCTTTAATCCATTTTGAATTTATTTTTGTGTACAGTGTAAGAAAGTGGTCTAGTTTCTTTTTTCTGTGTGTTGCTGTTCAATTTTCTCAATACCATTTGTTGGGAAGACTGTCTTCTTCCCATTGGATATTCTTTCCTGTTTTGTCGAAGTTGAATTTGCCATATAGTTGCAGGTTCAACTTTGCTTTCTTAAACAGGTCTGAATGGATTCTTTTGATCTGTCTTGTGCTTCATGCCCATCCCAATGGTCAGGGGGGTGGAGCTCTCCAATTGACTCGTCTTGGGTCACCTACCCACTCCTGGAACCTGGGGAAAGTGACAAGAGCAGAAATCTAAATCATATGAACTGAGAGTGGGGGAAAGAAAAATTGAGGTACTGTTGCTATGGTAGGGAATACTGGCTAACGGGCAGACAAATCACTGTTGCCTGCTGCACTCCTCTGTTCCTCTCATACCTTAATCTGTTTTCATTCATGCAGTTTACTCAGGTAGTGGTGAACCTAAAGATGTGTAGAATGACACCTTGTTTTGGTAGCAGGAATGAGAACTGCCCTCTGGAACAAAAGAGTTCATCCTCAATAATTGTTTAAAACCAACAAAAGAAGGCAAACCATAGTTTTGCGGTGCATATTCTGTGGAAGCAAAGTGTTTCCTAAACCTTTTGTGTAACCTTCAACTGTTAATAGAGTACATGCTTAGTTCATCTATCTAGAGTTTTAGCATGAATATAAAATCTTATTAACATGTTGACTCACAGAAAACACAAGTGTACTCAGGTAGTATTTGGGCTCACCTGGGGCCTTTCAGGGGTCAAATACTAGGGATCCAAGGTCGTTGGTATGTAAAATTAAGCATAATAAGCTATTATCATAATTTTATCACTGCTTGTAGTCTTTTGTTTGCTTATTTGGGCTCCCCCCTACTTTTAGGTATCTAAAAGATTCTACCTGAGAAGTCAGCTATAGTTCTTTTTCAGAGAGAAAACAGAATTATTAGACTGGCATTGTGATCACATTGAAGTGTATGAGGTCAGTCACAAAACTTGGGGCACGTAGGTGGCTCAGTCAGTTGAATGTCCGACTTCAGCTCAGGTCACGATCTCACAGCTCATGGGTTCAAGCCCCACGTCGGGCTCTGTGCTGACAGCAGCCTATAGCCTGCTTCAGATTCTGTGTCTCCCTCTCTTTCTCTGCCCCTTCCCCACTTATGTTATGCTACTCCCTGTCTCAATAATAAATAAACATTAAAATTTTTTTTTAAATCGCAAAACTAAAGCTCATTTGTCACACTTGGTGCAGTTTTCACCTGTGGTTCCATGAAAAAGGGGCGCTGCTCAGCATAAGCATGACTGTGGCCTTCTCCTCTTCCTAGACCCACGTGGACGCCTGGAGTCAGTATGTCCTGGAGACCCAGCCAACTAAGGCTCTCACCACTCTCCTTGTTGTGGCAGCAACTCACAGGCTAGACATTTGGTGGGGGGACTGTTCAGCAACATTCGTTCTTGAGCGCTCATTTCTAGACATTGTATGAGGCTCTGGGGATGCGGAGAAAAATGGAATATTGTCCATGGTCCAGATGAATGAGTCTGCACTTGGATTTTGAGGGAGAAGAAAGCAGCAGCTTAACTGGTCCTGGGTTGAACAACCACCAGGGTGAACTTGGCTTCTGAAACCATCCACAGCCCTCCTGCTGCCTGCTGGTTGTCACATAGCTCACATGGTGATGTTTTTCCCAAGCCTGCCCATCAACCAAGCCCTTATGGCCTCCATGTGTCTCAGGCATTTGGTTACTATGCCAGTTCAAAAGCCTCTGCCTCTATTCGCCCATGACTACCGATTTTTATTTTGCAAAACACGGTTATCCTATTCATCCTCCAGAATGGATTTTGGTTTTTCCTCCCTAACACACATTCATCCCAAAATTCCCAGTTTTCTTCATTTTCTTCCCAACTCCTGTCCCCGTCAAAAGGTTATCATCTCAGTTCCAAAACTTGGGTCATTTGCTAAACCAAAATATTTCCTTTTTAAAATTCACAAGGTATGTCATTGGTAACTCACATTATTATCAATGAGTTTTTGTTTTCTTTTTGCTTATTAGATGCAATAAACCTTTATTTATTAAAAATTTTTTAATGTCTTTTTTTTAATTTCTGAGAGAGAGAAAGAGAGAGAGAGAGAGACAGCATGAGCAGGGGTTGGTCAGAGAGTGAGGGAGACACAGTATCTGAAGTAGGCTCCAGGCTCTGAGCTAGCTGTCAGCCCAGAGTCTGACGTGTGGCTCGAACCCACGAACCGTGAGGTCATGACCTGAGCCGAAGTCAGATGCTTAACCGACTGAGCCACCCAACTGTCCTGCAATAAACCTTTAAATGATGAGATTTCAGGCAAAGTAGGAGAGAACTTTTGGACTGGATCACTTTTGCTGTATATGGCTTCTAGGCATGTTCTGTTTAGATATGAAGACATTTTGGGGCACCTAGGTGTATATGGCTTCTAGGCATGTTCTGTTTAGATATGAAGACATTTTGGGGCACCTAGGTGGCTCAGTCAGTTAAGTATCTGACTTTGGCTCAGGTCATAATCTCACATTTTGATAGGGGGATTTGCAACCTTTCTTATCAGAAGTAGTGCCATTTCCTAAACCTTCTTCTTCTACCAGTACTTAGCTTTCTTCTACTTTCCTTTTCTCATATCCAGATTCTTCTTCTTTAGAATTTGAGGCCTATGCTGACTTAGTAAAATATTAAATAGTCAGCATAAATCAATAGAGATATGAAACCGGGTTTAAAAAATCATTCTTCAGATGTGATAATAAAGACAGCCGGAACATGAAAGGTAGGGATAGCCCCATTGTGCTCCTGGCTGGTCAGACCTCACTAGAAACATCTCATTTGCTTCAGAGAGATGTGGGCAAACTGCAGCATTGCCAGAGAAGAATGACTGATGGATACAGGAAAGGCACATACAGACTGACTAAAAGAATAGAATGTGTTTACCTTAGTCAAGAAGAGACTTCTCAGAAAAATAGCAGAAAGGAGGTTAGAGGCTCAGTAGTGCCACCATGTGCAACCCACGAGTTTGCTTTGTGTGGTCTTTAATTAAAAACAAGACTAAAATCAATGAGTACCTTTGAGGAAAGATTTTTTTTTCTGAAAACAACAACACTGCTGTGACCACTGTTAGCAATGTGATGGAAGGAGTGCACGCGTAGAGAAACAGGATGGAAAATAGCTCATATATTATGTGCTAACTCCAGTCAGTTGGCAGGATATGGTTATAATAGTGTAGTCATTTCAAGCATAGACCTAAGAGTAAAATGAACCTGGCTTTGAACATCAGCTCAGTCTCTTCAGATGCTGTGACTTGACATCTAATTCTCAGTGTCTACATCTCTAAAATGGCGAAAATGGTAGTACCTATCTCACTGGGGATATTGTGAGGAGCTAAAGCACGTAAAGCCATCAGTACAGTGCCTTCCACATGATAATGATAAATGTTAGCATTGAGAAAGATTGTGAGGTCAAAGAAAGATTGTAAGATGATGTTAGGTGGGAAAGCAAATGTGATCAATTAGTGATGTCTGTCATGGGAGTGAAGGAAAGTAGGCCATATATTTATCATCTTTGGGGTATCGTTGAATGAAATGATCATTTATATTCAGTCCTTGTATTTTATTTTATGTCACATAGTCATCTACTTACAACTTAAATAATAAATTAGAGGGAGCATTAGCTTACTCAGGGAGCTTCTTCCTTGCATCTTTCTTTCCTTCCATCTTGTCTCATACACCTAAAGTCTAAAAATATGACAATTATATGGAAAGAAAATACCTTGTTTGTCTACCATTCTGTTAACCTTGCTAGTCTTGCAATGTGAATGAAGTGGAAGGAAAGACACTTTACAATGCACAGTGAATGAGTCTATGCTTCATAAATGTCTTAGTTCTACTATAGATTAGATATTTGGAACGAACGTGAGGAAAATCAAATGCTAAAAAGCAAGCTATCTTTTGCCCAATCAAATATATCTTATCTTAATATGCTTTTCATATATTTGTATTGAACTCAAAATAGTGTTTTGTTCGCACTTTAGGATATGAATAGTTACTTAGACTCTACATGGAGTACCTTATCTTATATATCCATGGGTACTTTAGAAGAAAACTGTAAAATTGATGTGTTGGCCATGAATCTTTAACACTCCCTATTGTATGTTGTCAGGAACATTGCTAAGGAAGTAAAGATGTGTCATTAAAAAGGTAATGTTTCAAGGTTATCTTCCTGGGTGTTGAATAACTCCTAGAAAGCTAAGCACAGCCACTTTATGTATAGATGGTTGCCAAGAGGAACGTGTTAGTGCTACTGAAGATAGCATCAGTCCAATGGATGGGGGCTGTATTTTCCTAAGACATAAGGAAGAATAGCTGGATTACAAGATAGAAATAAATTACTCGCTTTTTCCCCTATGACACAATGATCAAGAAACAACACGTCTATTTACTGACTTAACTTTCAACTTAGAAACATGAGGTACTATTAACTCAAAGAAGTAGTGTTGCCCTTTGCCTAAATCTTAGACTCTAGAGTGAGAACTAATCAGAAACCTGGATCTTCTACTTAATTGATTTTTAACCTTGTCAAAGTATATGAATTTTTTAATCATCTCTAGCTTCTCCCTCTGTAAAATGGGGACAACTGTTAGTCCCTGTTTTCTCTTGTGGAGGGATTCCATTAGATGAGTAGGCATGCTGGTACCATGGAGTCTGCTGCATAGGAGGCCAGAAGAGTAACCATCATTATTAATAGTTATAATGGTTGATGAATCAAGAGCCCTGGGTTGTGAACTCATCTTTAATACTAACTAGCTGTGTGATTTTTGGGAAAATGTTATTAGTTCTCTGGACCTTAACTTCCTTAACTGTAAAGTTAAACGAATTGTTTTGAATATTACTTCTAATTCTAAAGTACTATCCTGGTTAGCAGGAGCACTTAAAAATTCAAAGTAAAAAAGCCTCCATTATTCCTAAGTGGTGGTTAATTTTCCAGTCTTAAACATTTCCTTGTATAAGGGAGAGACCTTTTGGTTTTCCCCACCTCTGTTTTCCCTAGGAATTTCATTGCCTCTAGTTTAAGGGAAAGGTGTTAAAAAGAAAATTAATGCCTTGTTACCATGTGAACACTAACTGTTCTTAATTACTCACTTTAAAATAGCATACTGTTAATGGGCTTGGAAATCCTGCTTCAATCCAGATTCTTATTATTCCTCTAGCAATCAGAAGCCTACCCATTCATGTAGAAAAGTGCACCAATTAACAAGGTTGGACCTGCTAAATTTTTATGAAGTGAACACACCCATGTAACTGGCACCTGGATCAAGAAACAGCATTACCAGCACCTCAGAATCCTCTCTCACGTGCCCTTTCCAGTCAGTAAGTCCTGCCTGAGATTAACCACTATCCTGACCTGTGCCTTTGTGGGTTACTTCTGCATGTTTTTGAAGTTGTTGTAAATGAAATCAAATGGCAGGCACTCATTTCTATTGAGTACGTAGTTTGGAGTGGAGCTCTTAGCACATAGTGTCCACATATTTTAGCTTGAACATATCCTTGCCAGGCTTCCAAAATGGTCCCACTAATTTACATACCTGTCTCCTAACCCCCGCCCCAGCAAGAAATGAGAATTCCATTTCTGATTACCTATCTAATTTAAAACCACATTTCTTAAAGCAGGCCACTGTTTGGAATTTGGTTTTACATATTTCTCTCTAATACCTGTATCCTCTACTTGAAGTGATGATAGACTCTGGTTTGCCCTCGACAGACCTTGGAGGTGCCATGTTGATACCTGTTGTCTTTGAGTACTTATTATTAACTCTTTCTTTACTTTCAAATTCCCTAGGGCTCCGGAGGGGTGAAAATGCTCTAAAGTTAGATTGTAGTGATGGCTGCAGAGCACTGTGACTATAATTTAAAAAAATTGAATTGTAACATTTATATGGACAGATTTTATGGCATGTGAATTCTATCTCAATAAAGGACTCTTGAAAAATTGTCCCAGTTTGGATGGTAAATTATGTGGTCATCCTCCTTGACCCCATTCCTGCCATTTGTAAACTAATTTTTAAAAGAGAGAGAGGAAGAAACCCAGAATGAGTCTAGCTGCTGCTTTTCAAAAAAACCCAAATTTCCCTAACATGGGTTTTGAAGCATTTGCTACCAGAGATGCCATCTAAGGCAAAGAAAAATTGATTATGTTACACCCATCCACTAAGCTACTCTTTTGAAAGGGGAATCCTACTACTAGTATTGAGTTTGTTTTATGATTTATCAAAAATAAAGGAGACTTTTTATTTATTTAAAAAAATTAACGTTTATTTATTTTTGAGACATAGAGAGACAGAGCTTGAGCAGGGTAGGGGGCAGAGAGAGAAGGAGATACAGAATCCGAAGCGGGCTCCAGGCTCTGAGCTGTCAGCACAGAGCCTGATGTTGGGCTCGAACTCATGGACTGTGAGATCATGACCTGAGCCGAAGTCGGAGACTTAACCGACTAAGGCACCCTGGTGTTCCTAAAGAAGACTTTTTAAGTAAACATGTCTCGTAAGTTTTTCCATGAGATGAAAAATGGTAATTAAAACCATGACGTGTCTGTCACCACTGCTGAGTGACAAACCACCCTAGGTGTTAGTGGGAAGAATAACCACTTCGCCACCCTCTTGGATTCTGTGGGTCAGGGATTTAGATGGAGGACAGCAGGAGGTGGCTTATGTACTCCACTTTCTGAGGCCTCAGCTCATTGCAGGCTGGCGCCCCAGCTGAGCGGTGAGCTAGAATACACACACACGGCCTCTCCACGCACGTGAATTTGAGCTTTCTCATAACGTAGCAGCCAGGTTCCAAGAGGATCCTCCCCAGAGGGCAAGGTGGAAGTGCGTGGCATTGTTGTGATTTGCTCTCAGAAATCACCTAGGGTCACTTCCGCCATACTCTGCTGAAGCTTGACACAAAATTCTGTCCAGATTGCAAGGGAAGGAGATAAAGGCCTAACCACCTGCTGAGAGGGGCGATGTATTTACTAAGAACCATGTAGTGATTAAGCACGTGTAGAATGGGAGATCGTGTGGGGTGCAGCTGTGGAAAATATGCTCCCCCTTATCCGGGCCTTCTCTTTCCTTCGCCGCGGTTGTCCCTGTGCTGCTCAACTTGGTTTCACTCCCAGTACTTTCTCCTCACTGTGGGCTCCTGTCCAGGAAGGGAGGCCTGGTTGGACTGGATGCAGAAGTTCACAGGGCCCAGGCAGAGTCTGACCATGTAGGCCTTGCCGTGGGCCCCTCGCCCTCACTGGCTGTTGGTTTGGGCAGCGTCAGCCTCTGTCATCGCACTGGCTCACAGCCTTCCCTAGTCACTACCTTGTGGTGGCTGTTGGCGGGTTTTCTCGTCTCTTGTTCTCTGACTCATCAGACACCTGCTTCTCTCTGCTTCTCCTGCACAGACACTGATATTGTGCCTCTTGGTCATTAGTTACCAGCTTGGAATTTGGAGTTTTCAAGCTACCTTGTTTCCTGATTTTGTATAAATATCACCCCTAGGGTTTTGACTTGGATGTTAGTTACTCGGTTTTGAAGTAGGGGTTTGGGAAGATCCAAGGCTGTGCTGCTACTCCCATTTTACTAGAACTCACTCAGAACGATCTTTTAAAAATATGAAACCAGGAGCAGCTGGGTGGCTCAGTTGGTTGAGTGTCTGATTTCGGCTCAGATCATGATCTCACGGTTCGTGGGTTCGAGCCCTGTGTCGGGCTCTGTGCTGACAGCCAGCTCAGAGCCTAGAGGCTACTTCAGATTCTGTAGATCCTCTCTCTCTGACCCTCCCCTGCTCACATTGTCTCTCTCTCTCAGAAATAAATCAAACATTTAAAAAAATTAAAAAATGTGAAACCGCTATATAAAACCCTCCCGTGACATGCCTGCAACCAGAATAAAATGAACATGTCTCACCTTGTGGGCTCAGCACATCAGGATTTCGCTGGTGCCTCGGTCTCGTCCTCCATGGCCTGTGCTTGGGAGTAGCTAATCCAGGTCCCCAGTGATGTGGTAACTATCGTGATGGTTTCTGAGCTATTCTGTCTTGTGGCCTCAGTTTACTGAAAAGCCTTTCCATCTCTAATATTAGTCTTTGATACAGTAAACCTGTGACATTCATGAGAAATATGTCCAGGGGGCCTTCTTGTTTCCACAAATTCACAAATATTATAACATAAAATTCCCTCCATAAAATGCAGTAAAGTGTAACTGAAAAATTTAAGTGACCTCTTAATGTCTCTTTGAATACAGAACTAAAATCATTTCTAAAGCCTTTAAAATAAATTCAGCCACTAACAAAAACGCTACACAACATTACACAAGCTTCTTATATTCAGGAGATCCCTATTATCCTCCTTGATGCCCTATGGTTTGACAGACAGTCCAGCGTAATGTGAAAGCCTACTATACTGACCTGGAATGGGAAAGACAGACTGTCCTTGGGGACCTTAAGTCTGATATCGCTTTTTCTCTTTGAAATTCTAGGTTAACCAAGGCGCTTTCTTCACAGTAGCACTTCATCTGTATTGAACAAGTGTTCTGGCTTCTCCCTCTTCTCCTCTTTGAATTCCTTTGTTTTGGGAGACCTGCTTCCAAAGCAACATGGTCAGTTGATGCGTTCCCCTCTGAACCTCACATTGGCTAGAGCTGTTCCTCATGTTCCCAAACTGACTCTTTCTGGAGGTGAGGTCAGTTCAGACCCTGCCCTCACGTCTTCTTGATGGTGTTGGTACACGCTCTACAGCTGTCCATCGATTCTCATTTCCTTTTCTTCTGCCTACTTAAGTTTTTACCGGTGTGCAATCTGGCACCTACTGAATACTGTGAAACTACGTAAAATTATGGTAGCGACCCTGCACAATTCAGCTCTTTGTTCCTTCATTTATCTCCTGCTTGTTTTTCTGCATAAGATTCGTATCTTTAATTGGGTGAATTTACTGTCTTTTCCTTTCTCATAGGTAATACAATCTGCACAACAATTCAGAAAGATGATACTGCCCCACTGCTAGGTGGTAGGGCTCATGGCTCCTTACTAGCTTTATGAACTATTTCCTCTGGAAAGAAAATTTCATCACTTTACCATTTTATGGTACACTTTTGTGTGCCAACTACCTTGTATACATTGGTCTCATTTAATTTCTACTTTAATTCTGCAGGGTAGATGATCACATCCCATTTTACTGACAAAGGAAACTAAGGCCCAGAAAAGTTAGGTAAAAACAAAGTTGATTTTATTCCAGCCCTGTTTGTCTAATTCTAAGCCTCTTTACTATTCTCTCGTGTGTGTGTGTGTGTGTGTGTGTGTGTGTACAGAGAGCAGCACTATTTAGTAGAATGTAAATGCAAGTCATATACATGATTTTATATTTCATTGTAGCCACATATATTTTTAAAAAATTTTTAATGTTTATTGTCTTGGAAGAAGGAGAGACAGAGCGTGAGTGGGGGAGGGACAGAGAGAGAGGGAGACACAGAATTGGAAGCAGGCTCCGGGCTCTGAGCTGTCAGCATAGAGCCCGATGTGGGGCTTGAACCCATGGATCATGAGATCATGACCTGAGCTGAAGTCAGGGGCTTAACCAACTGAGTCACTCAGGTGCTCCTGTAGCCACATTTTTAAAAGCCAAAAGAAACAGGTGGAAATAACTTTAATGATATATTTTATTATATCAGTATATACAAAATAGTACCATTTCAGCATGCAATCAATATAATAATTGTTAATGAGCAATTTTCCATTCTGTTTTAGGAACAGTTTTTCTAAATTTGGTATGCATTTTTCACTGACAGTGTATTTTGATGTAGACTAGCCACAGTTCAAGTGTTCATTAGCTATCAGTGGCTAGTGCCTACTGTATTATATTGTGCCGAGAGAGGAAGGGAAGGAGGAAGAAAGTAATAATGTAAAAATGGTACACGGTGTGAAACAAGACTCTCTACACTTCTAATTCTCAATTCCTCTATCTTCCTCTTCAAAGGCAAACGTAATTTCTGATGTACTATTCAGTTATTCTAGACATCAGGCATATTTTTCCTTATTTTTTTTACTTAAATGGAGGCACACTATACACACTTTTGTATTTTAGTGCTTTGTTTTTTCACCGAACACTGTGATTTGAAGATTTTTCCCTAGTGATTTAAGTGTGTTTGGTTATGTATGTGTGTAGGTATGCATGTATGTGTGCATGTTCAATGAAATTTAACAACTACTATTGACAACCTACTATGTTCCATACACTTTGCTAGGCACTTGGATTGCATCAGTGGACAAAATTGACAAACACCCCCGCCCTTGAATTTTCCAGTTTAGAGCAGTGATATAGACAACAAATACCTAAGTAAACTCTAGAGCATGTTAGAAGGTAATAGTACTGTGAAAAGAAGGAAAACAAAAAAAAAATGTAGGGGCAGGAGTTTCTGTTTCAAATAGGGTGCTCAGGGTACGGCTCATTAAGATCTTTGTTCAGGGCCTTGAAAGAGATGAGTAAATTTGTGAGTAAACCTGGGGGTGTGGGTAAACCTTTCAAGCAAGGGGGGCATGCAGAGGCCCAAGTGGGAGGAGTCTGGTGCATTTGAGGAGCTGTGAAGAGGCCCGCGGGGCTGGGGTGAAGTGAGAGGGAGGCACAGGATGTGGCTGAGGTTATATTGGAAGGGTGGTGGATCTTGTCTCCCATGTAGCCCACTGTAACCACTGGGACTCTTGTGAGTGTGGGGACATCTGTCGTGCTTCCCATTAGCAGCCTCCAAGCATTATAATAAATGAACGTACCATAAATTATTTACCACTGTCCCTATTGAGAGGGACACTCGGGTTGTTTCTGATCTGTTCTTTACTCTAAACAATGACATAGTGTATATCCTGGAATCGACATCTTTTTGCTCATGTGTGTGAAATGACATCTAGAATAAATTCCTACTGATAGAATAGCTAGATGAGGAAATGCTTATTTTTAATTTTCCTAGACATTGCCAAGTCACCCTCAAAAGAGATTATGTAAATTTATATTCCTCCCCACGATAGGTGAGAGTGCTTGTTTTCCTGTTAGCACAGAGCAGTTAATCAACAATTTTACTTTTACCAATTCTATAAGTGAAAGTGTTCTCTTACAGGCATAATTTTGGGGTGATCCGTCCTCCACTCTAAATCATATAATAAAGTGGATTCTATCCCAGTCCTATTTCTTTTCTCAGGACTCCTAAACTGCTTTGCACTTTACATCTATTATAGCACACAGTGCTTTGTATTCGAATTGTTTATGTCCTGCATTCCCCTCTTTACTATAAGCTTCTCAAGAGCAGAGCCAACCTCTTAATTTTTGTATCCTCTCCCAGTGACTAGAGCTTTGCTCAGTACATAAGAAGCAGTTATATCTTTGTTGGTTAATAAGTAAGTGACTTAATTCTGTTTGAATTATGCAGTATAATCTTATATTTGTGTTATCAATGTGTTAATAATTAAAATGACAGTAATAACTGTTACTGAAACTCTTGGATTTATTGGATTACATGTTTTTGACTGCTCGCTGAGAACAGTATTCCATCTGTAGCATTCAGCGTGGAAATAGTCCATTTATTATCTTATTTCTAATCCCTAAGGTAAGCATTTCTTTAAATATACAAAACCCTGAGTAGGACTGAATTGGATACCTATGTACGTGACAGTAAATACAGTTTAACCAGATTCCTATAGCTTTGTCTGCTTCTATCTGGTTTGTCATCTTGAAACTGAGCAGCAATTTCTGGCTTGTAGCCTTGGGCATCTGGCTGCTGAGGTCATTAGGCCAATGGCTATACCATCACTTAGTTTTGAGAATCCTGGAAATGTGATTTCAAAATGGATTTGGACAGAGGAGTGTGTTCTGGGTCAGGAAGATGAGCAGCATTTCCTGGGCTGGTTTCTCTGTACACTTGGGTCCCTGGAGAGAATAACAAATGTTCCATTTGGGAAACTTTATACTGACTTTTCCTCCTCCCTGCACATAAGCCAATTAAGGACTCTGAGAAGCCCTACAGTAAGGAAAACTCTTTATCTTAGTGTTTTTCAAATTGATTTGACCACAGAAAAGTGGGTTTTTTTGTTTTTGTTTTTAGCTAGCAACACCTATCAATATACCACAGAGTGCCAGTTTTCTAGAGCAATTGTTTTTCTTTGTGTACCGATAGAGGTAATTATATAAATTTAGAAAGAATTATTAGGTATATATACTTAAGTTCCTAGCATGCAGAAGAGTTGTTTCATCTAGTATGTGCTGGTTTGTAGCCAGCCAATCACAGAAATGGGCCACAGATGAATTGAACATTTTAATTTAATGATCTATGTTTTTGACAGACTCCATCCTAGGATTAATTAGAAACACTGAAGCTAACCAAGAATTTAGGGAACAATTCAATCTGAATATTGATATATGGAAAAAAGTGATGACTTTAATAAAGAAACCTAGCTATTCATTTCCCCTAATTATGTAATATTTTTAGATACCTAAAATGTCGTCGGAGGAATGCTTCTAAAACTTCTAGCTGTATTGACAAAGGTACCAACTGATAACTGTTCTTGCTTGGATTTTAAATTATGAAGATTTATTTAACAGGAACTAGGAACTTTAATCTGTGCCTAGGTATTGCTAAAGGCCCCTCCCCACTCCTTTTGTTGCAGCCTGTGTGTTTCTGGCTCTCTAATGTACTTACCTAGCTTCTTTCTCTTCTCCTTTCTCTCCCTTCCCTCTCTGTGCTGCTTGAAAACAGCCAGTAGGCTGGCAATTAGGGGCTGAGCACAGATGCATCCTTTAATTTAATTTCACATTCCATCATCCGAAACATGACCGAGTGTGTGCTGCTCGTGGCCTTCAGAGTGCTGGGAAATCAATATGTTAATTTACCTCCATCTTTTCAAATCATCTTTGAGAGAGAGCAAGCACCTCCTGTGAAATGTGAGGCTCACAGCCAGGAGGAGGTGGCCCTGGGTGTGAGACATGGCCCCAAGCGCTTGAGCTCTCACGACGCACCCTGCTTTGTGAATGAGTTGTGTTCCAAAGTATATTTGTAAATCGACTGCTTCGAACTTTGAACACTTTTTTCTCCTTCTATTGAAAAATACTGTTTATGATAATTATGAACCTAAACCAGCCCATTAAGCCCATTAACCCCTCGTACATCTAAGTCAAACCATGGAGGCTGCGATGGTACAAGTGTATTTCCAGTTGAAGAGGAATAACAGTCCTACTCTATTCTACTAGAGTGATATTTCCATTAATGCAGCTTAGCGATGCAAAAAATCCAGATCTTATAGGTGATTCATATTCAGCTTGTGGTAAAATGAAACAAGGCTTTTCAAATACTTAAAGGTTAAGGCTGCACCTCCCCACTTTTTATACCTGTGCAGTTAAAATGTTTTATATTTTTTAAAGTATTTTTTTGTTTGCTTAGAGACCACAAGTGGGGCAGGGTGCGCGCACATGTGCATGAAAGAGAGATGGAGAGAGAGAGGGAGAGAGGGAGAAAGAAAGAGAGAGAGAGAGAGAGAGAGAGAGAGAGGAGAGAGAGAGAATATGAATCCCGAGAAGGCTCCATGCTGTTGGGGCAGAAATACATTGTGAGACTCTATCTCATGAACCCTGAGATCATGACCAAAATCAAGAATTGGATACTTCACCGACTGAGCCACCCAGGCACCCCCAAAATGTTTGTATTAATGAAAGTGTATGCCTGTTACATTCTATCTCACTTGGGGTTGTCTCACTGTTCCTGTAAGTGGAGTGCTTTATTCGTCTTCACTTAGTCATTATTCAACACATTAGCTTTAACTTAGTTATGTCACTTTTATATTGGGTTAATTTCTTTTCTCTAGATTTATACAAACTGTACATAGAAACATGGGGTATCACAACTTCAAGAGCTTCAGTTTTCAGAGGATTTTCACAGGAAAACATTATTCCAGTTGAGGATCCTTCAAATTGGGACTGAGCTAATGATCTTAAAGATTTCCATTTCTGTTGATGAGAAAACAGAGGCAACAGGGTTATGAGTGAATGATGGCTCTGAACTAGACTCTCACCATTTAGTTTTGTCCTTTTGCTACTATGTGACAATATCTCCCTGTGTTTGTTTTCAAATACACTGTTGTCTTTTGAATTTTGATGTATATTCTTGCTTACCCCCATCTTCCAACATAATTGAAGTTTAGCAAGACTATAAAGAGATTAACCACAGTAGTTCTTGGGTCACTAACCCAATAGTTCTTGGAGTCAGGAGCTACTGTGGCTCATCTCTGCACAGTCATGGTAACCTTGAAGGTACTACGAATGCAAAAAGAAAAAGAAAAGCTCAGGACTTCTGTTTGTTTTTGATATTGTCTTAACATTACTCCATCCAAAACATCTCACCAACAAGAACAAAAATAATGACGAACAATGAGTTTTTCCCATTCTTTGTTCTTTCCAAGATCAGACCGAATGTAACTGACCTCAGCTTCTGAAGGTCCTGCTGACCCAAGGATAAATGAGTAACTATTAAAATGTCATTTCTTGCCTTTGCCTTTCACCATCAGTTCCATTGAGTGTTCTCCACCATGAAGAGAATTGCAGGAATTCCTTCTCCTCTTCAATCTTTCCAACGTTACAGCTCTCCACCCTAGTTTCCTCACTTGGTCTAGGAAGTTCTGTTTTCCCAGCTACCATGTGTTGAGGCTGCCTCTCTTGTGGCTTCATGGGTCTGATCCCACCCCTAATGCCCTGAGGCATGGCTCCTTGCCCGGTAGTGCTTGGGCCCCATTTGAGTCTCCAGTGGGCTTCAAGAATCAACTCTAATGGGAAAAGTTCTTTCCCTCTAATTCATGCTATACTTTGTTTTGTGGACCTTAGAGCAGGCTGCTCTGTGCTCTCCAAGGCCTAAGGGGCTTTAAAGAAGCAGTGTTTTTCTATCTCCAGTCCTAAGAGATCTGGCACAAGCCTCAGCGGGGAGGAGGGGAAGCCATACACTAATGACTAGGAATTAGGCACCCCTCTAACTTGATGCCACTATCCTCTCAGACCAAGCTTTCATGTGGCAGCAGCAGACTTTTCTCATAGGATATATTATTCCCTGAGTGGTTTCTCACTTCTCTGTTAAAAGAGACATCCCATTAGTCCTTCATACTGTCCAGCTGTGGCTGAAGCTTGGCGCTAACAGGATTTGTGCTTTTAATCTTACATTCCATCAATAAATGTTTTGTGTGTGTGTCATTTCCAGTAATATAACAAAAGATCTGGCTTATTTAGAGTTATAGCTCACCACACTGTCCTTTGGGATCACCCTTTCGTATTCTTTCTTGACTATGTCCCCATTCTTCCGTGTTGTATACTTTCCTATTTAAGATCTGAAACCATTGAGGAGTTCTCTGCTCAATGCTGTGTATTAAGAGGCAGACTGGGGTAGGGCTGAGGGCTTCAGCTCTGGAGATCACAGACTTAGGTATACGTGCTGGCTCTGAACCTGATTTAGGGCAACTTACTCCATATCAGTAAGTCACAGTCCCCTAAATTATAAAATGGGAGTGATATGGTAGCTATCTCATGGGGCTATTAGAGCATCTAGTAAGATAATCATGTAAAATGTCTATGCATGTCTAGAATTTATTAAGCTCTCAATAATTATTATTGTCATGTTTATTGTAATTTTTTCTCCTGCCATTCATTTTTATGTATCACCTGTATGTGTAAGACCTGTTTTAGTAAGTTGAAGACTCTTTTGCCAATTGTGGCATGTGCAATATGCCTCCATGGATTTACCTTCCATAGCAGAGCCCAGATTTGGGTGTATGTGACCCAAATCCAAGAACTTAGGCTCTTTCAAGAGTAAATGAAATAATTTTTCTTATTTACTTCAGGCTTAAGGGAATTACTTCCCCCCTTCCCCCGAAAACTAACACAAGGAGACTCTCTGGCCTTGAGGTGGCCTTTGTTCACCACAGCCTTCACAAGCCAGGTCAGTTGGGTAACCTCCTAAACAAATTCAGTGAGTCTTAGAATTGACCTGTTCTGAATTTATCCAAAGGATACACAAATGCTGATTCAAAGGGGCATATGCATCCCAGTGTTTATAGCAGTGCTATCAACAATAGCCAACTTATGGAAGGTGCCCAAATGTCCATCAACCAATGAATGGATTAAGAAGATGTGGTATATGTACACAAAATGGAGTACTACTTGGTGATGAAAAAGAATGAAATTTGCAACAATGTGGATGGAACTGGATGGAAGGTATTATACTAAGTGAAGTAAGTCAATCAGAGAAAGATATCACATGACTTTACTCCTGTGGAATTAGAGAAACTTAAAAGATGATCATGGGGGAAGGAAGGAAAAATAAGATTAAAACAGAGAGGGAAGCAAACCATAAGAGACTCTTAAACGTAGAGAACAAACTGAGGGTTGATGGTGGTGGGGAAAATGGGTGATAGACATTAAGGAGGGAACTTGTTGGGATGAGTGCTGGGTGTTATATGTAAGTGGTGAATCACTGGATTCTATTCTCGAAGCCAAGACTACTGTATGTTAACTAACTTGAGAATTAGAAAAATAAAGAAGAAAGAAAGAGAGAAAGAAAGAAAGAAAGAAAGAAAGAAAGAAAGAAAGAAAGAAAGAAAGAAAAAGAGAGAAAGAGAGAAAGAGAAAGAGAGAGAGAAACAGAGAGAAGGACAGAGGGAGGGAGGAAGGAAGGAATAAAAGAATGAATTGACTTGTTCTTTGGGAACCGTCTAGCCTGGGATTGGCTTCAGGCAGATTGTATGTAAGGCATTTTAGACCAAAGTGAACCCAGAATTTAATTTACCCTTAACGTACACTCCATGTATCTATAGCAACAGAAAGTGAATGAGCCTTATTTTATTATGTACTCTATGATTTGATTATAGGTGTGAATAGGAGTAGCAGCACCATTGTGTGTTGTATAAGATCTTATATGCTTATGGTTCAATATAGACATGTAAATACAATTGAAACGTAATGGTGCATTGTGATACTGTATTACTTTTGAGTATCAGTTTGGAAAAATGTAATGATGGGAATAAAAGGATTATCACTAAAAATGAATTTCCTTTAAACAAAGTATTTTCTGAATTTAAGTGGGAGATTAGGACTCCAAAAGATGAAATGGTCTGTGGTGTTAAAGTTTTGGCATGTCTCTGAATAATAAAACACAACATGTAGGCCCACTGCTGAATTTTTATTATGGGTTTAACTGATAAGATAAATTGGAGTTGCTGGTACCATGAGATAGAGGGAGTATTGGCTTGTTATATTTATCAATATAAATGGGAAAAAACCCATAATATATAATAAAATTGAAAAAGGTTCCTGATCTGGGGTGCCTGGGTGGCTCAGTCAGCTAGTTGTCCGACTTTGGCTCAGGTCATAATCTCATGGTTCGTGGGTTTGAGCCCCGTGTCGGGCTCTGTGCTGACAGCTAGCTCAGAGCCTGGAGCCTGTTTTGGATTCTGTGTCTCCCTCTCTCTCTGACCCTCCCCTGCTCATGCTGCCTCTCTCACTCGCAGAAGTAAATAAAACATTTAAAAATTTTTTTAAAAAAGGCTCCTGATCCATCCAGCTCACTCTTTCAAGCTTCCTCAGCCATATATTTTTCAGTCCGTTGCTTCTTTCTGGCCTTCCAATGGCCCTTGTCCATTGCCCTGCCTCAGTTTCCCAGTGAGTCAGCCTCAGGGCTTCACCTCCAGCCCTAATAGTTGCCATTCTTTGTTGGTTAACTGTCTGTCCTATCACATACAAGGTCTGAGCCCCTCTTCTTTTTTCTTGCAAAAGTAACTTTCACAGAATAAACTTGGGCCTGACCCAGCTATGAAAAGTAAATTTCATATAACTTCTATTAATGAGCTTCATACAGAATTATACTCTCTCTCCAAGCACTCTGAAATGATAGATGTCCTGAGCAATAACATAGACTGAACTTGAAATCTGACAGACCTAAAGGACAGCCTTTCCTGTTGTTTATTTGGTTAGCCATTTGTTTATTCATTTATTCCATGCTTTCTTCAGCATTCACAGAATGGCCCTTATGTCATAATAAAAATAAAAACTCACCTTTATTAAACAATTTTATGCACTGAGTGCTATGCTTAATGCTTTATATGCTTTAGTTCATTTCAAGAACTCTGTGAATTAGGCATTATCATTACCTCGATTTTACAGGCAAGGCACTGTGAGCCATAGAGGGTTAAATAATTCCCACAGGGCCACCAGCTGATGAGTGGCTGACCTGAGATACAATCCCATGTTCAAATGGTTCCAATACCTATCCTTCCAACAACTTACCAGAATAGTTTCAAACTATAAAAATTAAACTATTCTGTTGTTCAGTTCCCTTATGTATCAGAGAAAATAACTAGAATGTGAGCAAGGTAGAATGGGGAAGAAAATATCCTTCTTTCATAATACTCTTATTTTTTGTGAGCTTAGGAGTGGACCCAGAGATAGGGATGGATGAAGCCAGAAAGGTACAAAGTAATATTGCAAAACAAAAAAAAATCATTGGTTGTTACAGAGAACTTTCTGGAAAGGAAGATTTTTTCCCCCTCCTTCCTTCAGAGGGTTTGCAGCAATAAGAAAGAAAATGAAGAGTGTGTGCTCAGTACACTGGAGACTTTTCTCTACAATGCAGTCAATTTCTCAGACACAATGTTCTTAAAATGGCACTTGTGTCCTTGACCTCTGCCTCATAGAATGATGCAGTGGAGATGCTGCACCACAGGCAAGTCACTCTTCCCTTCTTCTTGGGTTGGGGCCGGCTGCCTTTTCAAGCTGGAGTAATGGTGGCAATTAGGGGAGGCCTACTTCAAATACAAACAGAAAGCAGAAGTACAACAGTGGTTCTTAAAGTTGCTTGAGCATAATCACAAGTGGAGGGATAGTAAAATAAAAAGGGCGCCCATCCCTAGTGATTTTGAAAAAGCAATTCCGAGGCTGCATTTTCAGCAGGCATTCTAGGGAGTTGTAATGCCAGTGGTTGGAAAACCATTCCCTCAAAAAGGCCAACGGTATAGAACATTTCTAGTCAGAGGAACATTCATGTAGCTGAATATATTTGATTGAGGCACTGATTCTCAGTCCTCAAAGTTGGTTCCTGGACAGCCTCAGCATCACCTGGGAACTTGTTAGAAATGCCAATTCGGACATAATGAGCCAGAAACTCTGGAGCTGGGTCCCAGCAATCTGTGTTTTTACAAAGGCTTCAGGGAATTCTGAGGCTCACTCAAGAGCAAGGCCAGCTGGATTAGGTGAAGTAAACAGCCTTGGTAAAATCCCAATTCCAGTGGTTCTCAGATGTGGCTGTGCACTGGAATTATCTGGGGATGTTTACAAACTGGGTCACATTCCCAGAGATTCTGACTGAGTTGGTCTGAGATGTAGAGTGAGCATTGGGATTTTTCAAAGGTCACCATGCTACTCAAATATGCAGCAAAGTTGAAGACCACTGTCTTCTAGCTTTGGTTACCTGTTTTTCTCCCCTCACTTTGTAATGTGAAAACTTTCATGCAAGCATTGCCTTTGTTACAGTCACCAATAATGAAATGCCACTGTATCAAGTAAAGGATAAATGTAATGTATAAACAGTGTGTCTAGCTGACATGTTTATTTGCCATAATATACCTTTACACTATCACCTGAGTAGGGAAAAGGTAAATACCTTCCTCCAAGCCATTGGGTAAATCAGAGCTAAAGTGAGATAGGAACACAGTGTTTCTGCTTTCACTCCCTTGGCCTGTTGGCCAGTCCACTGGGCCGTTACCAACTCTCACGTCACTAACATCCTCACCTACCTCAGGTGTTTCAGCCCCTGTGCTGGCAAATTCTCATCTTTATTGCAATTGGCAAGCAATTGGCAAGGTTGCAAGTTCCAACCAATAAGACCTGTAGCATCCCCAGCTGTACGTGAGCCTCCATGTATAGACAGACTCTTCAGTGATTAGTGATAATAAGAAAGAAATTTTGGGGAAGTAGGTGCCTGCTAAACCAAGGTTATATAGAATATTAATCCCAGTATTGTTCATCAGAAAGTGCCCACAGTTTGCAAATGGTATCCTCGGATTCCTTACCTAGCTTTCTCGGTGTTTCTCTCCTCTAGTACAAGCGAGCAATATTAATGTGCCACCCCACCTCCACCTTCAGTAAAATATATAGCAAATAGAGCATTTAATCAGTGTCACCGGATGCATAGTTCTGTATTTCTCAAAGTGCTTATTCAAGGACACAGAAGGTATTACTCATTGCCGAAGCGAATTGATTCTACCTTTTATAAGCCTGCAGGATCCAAGCATTTGACAGGAATTGTGTTGATTCTTAACCCTCTCTTCTTCCTGTTACAAGCTCTGTGGTTGTTTTAACAAGGTGCATCACAAATGAGTTGTTGGACCTCAACATTGCTCCGAAGGGGCAAAACTCAAGGCTATTATCTTGTTGAAGACATTACCTCACTATGGCACCAAAACATATATGTTGCATCTCTGGCGGATGAAGCTGAGGAGAGGGCCAACTGACATCCTGGCAGGGCTGCTCCATCTCAATTGTCTCATGTATAAATTATTTGCTTGTCTTCTGCTTCAGTGATTATGTAATTTTCCCTCATGTTAGCTGCAATTTTTCAGCCTACTGTGAGAAATCATGCCTGGTAGCCTATTAATCCCATCAAAGGTCAGTTATACTGATTAAAGCTATTTTTTTTTTTTTTGAACATAGAGACAGCCACTTGCTGTGAAGGCAAAAATGATGATGTATATAACATTCTTCTTTAGCTTCTACTGTTTAATTAAATGTATCAGAAAACTCTAGTGCCTTTAATCCTGCCCCAGACCTTTCAGTTGAAATAACTCCTTCAACATCTAAGCATAGAGGGTATAAATAATGAACGTAGTTTTTTTTTTTTTTTCTCAGTCCCTTATCCTTAGATGCTTCTGAGAATTCCAGTTTCTTCTTCCCAGTTTCTTCTTCTGACTCCTCATCCCCAAAGCTTATTGGCTTTTTCTGATGGGGAGTGTTTCTGCAGACAGCTTGTTAATGTGTGTTTTTAATGTGAAAGCGATCTGGAATTTAAGGTATCTCTAAGTAGCAAAAAGAGTATTTTAACTGAATTTTATGTTTTTTTAATGTTTGTTTATTTTTGAAAGACAGAGAGAGACAAAGCATGAGTGGGGGAGGAACAGAGAGGGAGACACAGAATCTGAAGCAGGCTCCAGGCTCTGAGCTGTCAGCACAGAGCTCGACGTGGGGCTCAGACTCACGGACCATGAGATCATGACCTGAGCTAAAGTCAGATGCTTAACTGACTTAGCCACCCAGGTGCCCCATAAACTGAATTTTAAAGGTAAATCAAATTAGAGCATTGACATTCAAAAGTTATACAGTGACCTTCTGAGATTTGGAATTGATTAGATTGGTATACCAGGATTAAAGAAGTGTATCCAGAAAATTACAGACCCTTTTGCAAACCGCTGCTTTAATGAACGTTACCTAGAAACATACACAAAAAAGTTTTAATTAAGGATGTATATGCAAGCACACCTCAGGCAGCTGCTTACTAAATTATATATCACCTAATAATTTATTTTGTCAAAATATTCCCTATTTCATGGATAAAGGAATTTAGGTAAAGATGTGTTTTGACCTGCCTTTGAACCAGTGATTTCTAAGTTACAGTTTTGTCTGGAGCTTCTTTATTTCTTGAGGAATATAGACTAACTTAATAGCTTTGCTTTTATTAGATGTACTTCTCATGATGTCATTCTATTAAAAATCAGCATCCCTTTCGATATGGGAAGTGTGCTTGCTATAATTAGTGTATTATACCACTGATTCTATAATTACATAAAAATATGTTGGGTTCCTATTGTTAAATAAACTTATGCACTTCAAGCATTATTTGCATTTTAAGTAATGATTTTATTTTTGTCAAGTTTGGGGCAAGTATTAAAAAGAGCTTATTCCTGGGCGCCTGGTTGGCTCAGTGAGTTAAGTGTCTGGCTTTGGCTCAGGTCATGATCTCGTAGTCCGTGAGTTCAAGCCCCATGTTGGGCTCTGTGCTGACAGCTCGGAGTCTGAAATCTACTTTGTATTCTCTGTCTCCTTCTCTCTCTGTCCCCCCTCCCCCCGTCCCTGATCGTGCTGTGTGTGTGTCTCTCTCTCTCAAAAATAAATTAAAACATTAAAAAAAAAAATCTCATTCCATTTCTCCACCATTACCTAAGCACAGATATGCTAAATTGACTTTCAGTCTTTAGTAGTTGAGTATTTTCTAGTCATGTTTTGGGTAATTACCAAAGCAATTAGGTTACCTGATCTGCTCTTTCATCAGGCTTACCATTGTTTAGTTAATGGTATCTGGTTCACCTTGAAGTCATTTCAGTTTTTATTTAAATGCCTTAAGACTAAACCATTGAAGTATAGTTTTGAGTCTTCTATCATTTAAAGATGACCAAACTCAACCTATTTTTAATGGGTAGCAAATCCCTTTGGAAAAGGGAAGACAGTGATTTCCTTATCTACTTAGTCTCTTTTCACCCATAGTTGATGCTATAGTGGATCCGTTCTTCAGTGGGTATTATTCAAAACTTCTGTTGCTGAGAATATGTTTGCATAAACATTGAATTAGAAAGAACAAGTTGGACACCACTAAATAAAAATCACAAGTATGCCATTGGCAAGTTTATAATTTAATGAAATGATTAACCAGCCTTGGCCTTGGCACCTTTAAGTCAAAGACAATTAATCAATACCTGAGAACCTCCTATACTGTCACTTACTGCCTAAATATAAAATGTCCCAGGCACTGGTGTTCCTTGTGTGTTTGACTCCTCATAGGGCAGCCATTTGAGAGGAATGGGTGACCATGCAGGCATGATACGAAACACTGAGGATATAAAAATAAGCAAGTTACAGTGCCTCTCCAAAAGTAGCTCACAGTCTAGTGGAAGAGACAGACATGTGAACTCAGTTAAAGTACAAGAGGGCAGATGCTTTACTGGAGGAGTGTATGTTGTTTCCTTGTAAAGCTTATAGAAGAGAATGACAACTCTGCCGGGAACACCAGCCACCTTCTCAAAGAGGTGCCATGTGCAGAGATCTGAAAAACTCAATGAACTTTTAAACAAAGTCTGAGGGGGATCTCCAGGAATTGAGGCTGGTCCTTGAAAGATCTATTGAGCCCTTCCCCGCAATATCTCTGCCACTTGCTGATTGATACACTAAGTTCAAGATGTAGCGCTTCAGCCCTCCAATATAAAATTTTAGTTCCTGTTAAAAACATACTTTTGATGTTGCGAATGTCAAGTTGTTGTCTGCCATTTACATTCATTGTGGATGAGCCTCAGGTGTTTTTTGCTTTGTTTTGTTTTCCTGAGTTTTTTTGTTTTCATAGTTAAAAAAAAATCAGTGCCACAGTGGAGGGAGTCCTGGAAGAGTATGGATAAAGAGGCTGCCCTGTGTCACAAGAACTGTCCGGGCTGGTCTGAAAGTCCGAAGACAGCTATTCTCCTAAGGATGGCCTCTGTCTGCAGCCATTTTCTCCTCCTTGTTCCTCCTTCTGCCCCGCACCCTCTTATCTCACCCTTTTCTCTTCCTTCAAAGCTAATGTATGATTCTTTATTGAAAGAGCTTCCATACCAATTTTAAGAGGAAAAAACTGCTTCAGCTTTCCTAATCCAGAACTTCCCACTCAATATGATTTTTACATATTATTGGTTTCTAGTGTGTTTTCATCAGGAGTCTTAGCGCTTTCAACAGCGGGGAAGCCGGATGAAGCCATGAGGGATTTGAAACAAGGAGTGTGATCACCAGGAATGAGATCAGATCTCCCAACCCACAGATGGAGACCAGCCTCCTTCATTTCCTCATGTAGAATTCTGTAATATCACACTCTTGATTTTAGCTCATATTCATTAAATAAACAAACAAACCGCAACATGGTTCCTGACTATTTAACTCACATAGGGCAACACTGAAAAGGACAGAGTTCTTGGCTGACTGAAAAAGAACCATTTCAAAAATTGTCATGAAATGTGATTCAACATGAGAGCTTTGGCACCCAGAGCTTTCCATCAACAAAGTAGGCTGGAGGTTCAGATGATAGCCAAAAATGCATTCAGAAAGTATGCTTCCCGCAGTAAGTTGAACATTGTTATCAATGATTCTGAGGTTTTTTGTTTTTTTTTTTAAATCTTTGAGACTATATGAATCTATGACGTGTCATTACTGGATCAGATGAGCAGGCTGTGCCAATGGCCTGTCCCATCAGCAAGAAAGACCAAGTGTACTTTCAGTGAAGGGTATATATTTAGTAAGATAAGTTATGTTATAGCTGTATATTCTATATTTAGTTCTAAACTTAATAAGATAAATTTTAGTTGTGTACTCTATTGAAGTTGCAAGAGGGTAACTTTATGAGAAAATATAAATGCTTAATACAAATGTATATCTCAATTTCCTTATGCATCAAATAAAGGTTATACTGTAACGTCATAAGGTTTTGTATGGATTAGATCGGTTATTTAACATAATCACTTAGAGAGCCATATCTGGAACAGAGGAAGCACTAAATGAACTGCTATTAGTAATATTGTTGATATTGTTACAATCTGCAGTCTACATGAGGTGTCATCCTTCTCATAGGTAGGGAAACATAGTAGTGCTTCTATAGACCAGGCAACAGATGGAGGGCTTTGCTCAAGTTTAAGCGACATTTTCTTTTGCCTGGTTTTACTGTATCCTAAAAGAGAACAGCATAATGAAAAGACAAAGAAAACACAGTCTCCTTTTCCATCCCTCATTCTTTTAAGTAATTGAATGTTAATAGGCTTTGATAAATATGTAAGCCTTCTAGAAGCCATCTAATATTCATGACTAGATGGGGCTTTAATAATTATAGCCCTTTCATTTGCTGTCAAGTGTAGGTGGACTTCATTTTATGAAATAAAGCATATCCCTGAAAAGTTGAGCTTAAATTAAATCTTGGTCAAGGATTTCAGTATAAATAAAGTAATAACTGGTAGCAAAATTTTTTTGGTCATTTATTACATTTTCCTAAGGCATACCTTGAGATTTCAGTAGGCTGATGTACCATGATGCTCTAGCCAACCACATTAAGACTACTAATTAATGGTGAAATGACAACAGCCAAGAGCCAAGACAAGGAAATTCTAACTTCTTTCATCTTTGATGCCCAAACTAGATCTTGAATTCTTTATCTTGGTCAGCAGTGGCCTCAGATTCCTTCCCATTTATTTTTTGCTCTCTGTCCCATTTTTCTGTGGCCAGAAATACAAATGGAACCTCTTTTCCAAATGATTGTTTATATCCAATCTTGATTTGGACAGCCAAATGGCCTCTCTGCATGGTCCACAGCGCTGTTGCCTTGCTTGTTCACAGCTGCACAGTCCTCTTGGCACGTTCAATGGCATGGGGAAGCGTGATGTCCCCTAGCTGTCCATGGCAGGCTGCATTTGCCTTGTTAGGCAATGTAAATGCTTGCTGCACCGCTTTGTAATTTTTGTCACTTGAATACAAGTGGGAAGACTTTTAGAGAATTTCCAGAGAAAAATATAAAACAAACTCTTTGAAAATGTGAGAACATAATACACGCTTAGCAGAGAGCATTGTCACTGGTGATTTGTGTATAATTATTGCTCAGTTTTAGGTGGTACTTAAGCCCTTTGTCCAGGATGAGAAGATTCATTTGTATACATCATCATTATCCCTCCTGACGTGTGCTTTGGCGACACTAATCTGTGTTTTATTTCCTGCAGCAGTAATGACGGGGTTGTCTTCTGTGGCTTTATTATGTTGTCATGTTTTTTCAGTGATCGCCCTCACAGTACAAAAGAAATCTCTCATGTGGGGATAAACTCCAGAGTCGCTGACATTTAACAGTCATGCTGGCAAGCATCTAGTTTTCTTCCACTTCACTCTTTTTCCCTGTCAGCTGAGTCCTGAGGAATTGTCATCTACTGTGGTCAGACTGATAGTTGTTTGTAATTTCATGTCAGATCACATTTCTGAGGTGGAGCTTGTTTCTAAAGACTAGATAGCTTGCCCAGGGGTAGGTTGGATGGGACATCCATTCAGGCCTACAAATGATGAGCTGATTTGCAGGAGGCTTGGTAAAAAAAAAAAAAAAAAAGAAAGGGTGGGTCCCCAGGGTGGTTGATTTGGAGGGGCCACCCATAGTCACAGTTGTGGTCAGTGGCCTTCCTAGCTCAGGGGCCAACTTCTAAATCTGGCAGTGGCAGCCCAAAAAGAAGCAAATGCACCAGGGCCTGTTTTGAGGACAGGGAGTGTTAGTTTCGCAGCAGCGTTCTAATGAATGATCCCATTTTGAAGCTACACTTTTCCTTTAAAGCACATCGTATCACTTTTATTTGCATTTTGCAGTAACAGAACAAACTGTTGGGGCACAGCTTCTTTAAACAGAATATTCAAGAATATGATGATAGTGACTGTTCTCTGTACTTCAGCTCAGTAGCCCCTGGTAACAGCCTCATATACAAAACGCATTAAACACAGAGAATGATGAAATGAAATCGACTAGTATTGCTTATTAATTTGTTAGCTGTTTTAATAAAGCCAGTCCCGAGGGCAGAATCAATCTGTGTAACCACTACACGTTGTCTGTGCTCCCGTTAAGGCATGTCACACAGTACCTTACAGCTGTGTGCTTTCATTCTGTCTCCTTCAAATAAATGTGAGTTCCTGGAGGGTGAGGACCTTACCTCATTTCTCTTGGATTCCCTCGCATAAGCCCAGTGCCTCACACAGACTGGTGCTCAGTGGTATTTGGGGAATTAAATTGAACCAAATATTGAACTAAATACTGCATCTGTTCGCTGAAAGATTTCAGCATATGTTTAGCTCCACATTTTAAGTGGTACAGCCATATTCTGAAATAAGCATGGGGAGAATTAAGAAGGGTATTAACAGTGGGGCACAGGAAAATGGAACCGGGAGAGGAAGAGTGCAGACATGCTTCCAGCCCCCAGCCCCTTTCCTTCGCTGCCAGCCATGCGGACCAAGTGGACAGGGCTTGCCCCACAGCCTCCTCTGACCAGAGGGAAATAAGGCTGTTGACACCCACCATTGTGTAGCAGAGAGCATCCTCCAGGCCAGCTAAGTTGCCTGGAGTCTGGAATCTCCTTGTTGACAATTATGCCTGCCTTGACATTTAAAGTTAAGTAAAGCTCACACTAAGTAAATATAAATTGCTAGAAAGTTTCTCCAAGTTCACAAAGCTGTTATCTCAAAATCGAAGGTGGCTATTACAGAAGGAACAAAAACATGACGATCCAGTTTAATCGTCTTTTTCTTTATTATGTGTTAGGCACTGAGCTAAGGGCTATGCAAATATTAACCCATTTCTTTTTCTTAATAACTCTCAAGTTAGAAAATGTAATCATCCTTATTTTATAGATGAAGGAAACTAAGGCAGAGGAAAATAAAATAAACCGTCAAGGCCACATCATAGCTAGTATGTGGTAGAGGCAGGACTTGAACCCAGGCAATCCAGCTGTGGATATTGCTCCTCCTCATTACACTAAGTTGCCTCCCTCTTGTTCCGTGGTGTAATGAAACACAAAGACTTGAGGGAGCTGAAGTTTGAAACTTCTAGTGCTGAGATTCCTTCAAAACTCAGCTTACAAACACCAACAGCCCTTGGGGTTGATGCCGTAAATTTCCTATTTCCATTAAAAACGTATTTAATGAGCTTTGCTGTGTGCTAGAGTCCGAAGGAAACACCAAGATGTATATGGCATACCTTTCTGTAAGAAAGCTTTTCATCAAGTAGGGAGATGGTATGTGGCAGAGTTAGCTGGATGACATCAGTGATGTCCAACCCCAGTGTGGTGGGGATCAAAGAAGAGAAAAGACCACATGTAGCTGAGGAGGTGGGAGGCTGGAATGTTGGAGAAGGATTCTGAAGGATTAGTATAGGCTTGGGGGGGGTGAGGCTGCAGGGACTTCGTTTTCGGTGCAAAGAAAAGACAGAGATGCAGAAACAACAGAAAGCACAGTGGAGGCGTCAAAGAGCATGCCCCCAGATCTGGCTAGAGAACGTGGCAGGTGTGGCCACAGTGGACAGACGAAACTGCAGGTGCTTAATTTGGAGGAAAAAAGGAGAGTGTGGACATTTTGGGAGTAGGGAAAATGACTGTGCTTCAGAAAAATGTATCTGCAGTGATGCTTGGGATCCTGTGAAGGCAGAAGGGTCTGTCACTTGGTATCAAACAGGAAGAGATGAGGTGGGGGCAACTGGAAAGAAAAGAATGAAAGAGAACAATTATGTGCACTCCTGGAGGACAGAGGCAGGACAGGATCAGTCATTTGCCAAGTTGGTGGAAGAGTGGGACAATTTTGAAGCAATTAGAGTTTGACACACCGTCTCTTCCTGCATTGGTGGTAATTCACAGAGCTCAAAGCTTTCATTGAATTATGCTTTCTCTCTGGCATTCGGAATCATGGTAACTGACATGGGGCGCTACTTCTAGGGAGCAGAAAGGGATGCTTGCTAACACGATGGGGCACTAACATTGAAACAAGTTCCAGATCAAGTTCAGAAAGTACAAAATATTGATTGTGTGCAGTCTTCATTGTGTATGCTTTTTTTATTGCAAATTAGTCTCACAATACTTCTTTGTTTCAGAAATATTTCTTTTTAATTTCTCAAACTAACTAGATTTTGTAAACATGTATTATTTTTCACAGTTTTCCTACATTTTCTCTTTTACTCGTCTAATGAAATATGTGAGAAAGCTTTATTTTCTTCCTAGATTTGTTTGGGGGAAAATAATGGAGAGAAATTTGTGGATTGGTGAGGCTTTTTCATTTCATGGGATCATTTTGGGGGTTTAAGAACAAGCAACAGATGCGTGTATTAGTGAAGTTCCTGGCACATAAATTGACTCAGGTTGATTTCACTGTTTGAAAGAGAGGCAGTGTCTATAGTACCCATGGTTAAGGGCCAGGCTCTGAGGGCAGAAAGGCTTCAATTGAAACCACGGTCCTGCCACTTATTGGTTCTATGGTCCAAGACAAGTTCTCAGTTCATGCTGTTAACCTCAGTTCTTCATCTGTCATATGAAATGATGGGACTTAACTCATAGCAGATAAGATTAAATGAGATGGTACATAGTGCCTGGCCAGAGGTGCTCAATAATGGTTAGCTATCTCTACTACCACATGCCATGACTAACACCCTGTCACCACCATTGTTGAGACTCTTGTAGCTGTTTTAAGATCTATAATATAAATTAGGATAAAACCTAGGTGCTTACCAGAAAGGGTACTTATGACATGAAGTGTTATTATGTGATACAAGTTCATAGAATAGTCTTGATAGGCAAACCAAGGATCTGTTTTCAAGAGACAGGGTTTTCTGCTCCAATGAGTGAATTTGCAGTTATGCTGAACACTGTGTTCTAGCCAGAATTTTCTAGACTCCCCTGTGGCAAGGATCGAAGTACTAATACTTGATTTGGGATATACAAATCGAGGCCAGTGAGGTGAAGAAAAAGGAAGTCACCAAAAGACAAGTGGAGTATCTAAAGGCGCCACATCCCTAGAAACACAGCAGAATGGTGGTTGCAGTGGCTGGAGGGTATGGGTGGTGGGGAGGGAAATAGGGAACTGTTCAGTGGGTACCGCATTTCAGATAAGTGGTGAAAGAGTTCTAGAGATCTGTTGCATGAGGATGTGAATATACTTAATGTTACTAGATGGTCAGTTTTGTGTCCTGTGTTTTTTACCTCAACTTGTATTTTATTTATTTATAATTTTTTAAAGTTTATTTATTTTGAGAGAGAGTGAGTGAGCAGGGAGGGGCAGAGAGAGAAGGAGAGAGAGAATCCTAAGCAAGGCGGCACACTGTCAGCGGAGAGCCTGATGCAGGGCTTGAACTCATGTACTGTGAGATCATGACCTGAGCTGAAATCAAGAGTCGGAAGCTCAAGGAACTGAGCCACCCAAATGTCCCACCCCAATTCTTTTTTTTTTTTTAATGTTTTATTTATTTCTAGGAGAGAGAGAGAGAGAGAGCGTGAGTAGGGGAGGGGCAGAGAGAGAGGGAGTCACAGACTGAAACAGGCTCCAGGCTCTGAGCTGGCAGTCAGCAAAGAGCCCGACGCGGGGCTCGAACCCACGAACTGTGAGATCATGACCTAAGTGAAAGTCGGACACTTAACTGACTAAGCCACCCAGGCACCCCGTCCCACCCCAATTCTTAAAGTGGGGAAGGGGAGGGAGGCAAACTCATGTGACAGTCAACTAGATAAAAGTGTGTTAAATAAGGGCTGCCTTTATCGTTACTTTTCTTTATTTTCATAATTGTGTATTGTTAGAGATCATGTGGGAGGAAGGCTTTATGTGTGCAGTGACCATAGGAATATCTTACATCCTCTTTTTTCTTTGTTGAATGTTAGGTAATTCCTTCTAGAGAAAAATTAAAAACTGAAGGTTTCGTTCTCAGCTTGATCTTTTGCCTCATTACATTCATAATGTAAAGAACCCCGTAGAATAAAGGAGGGCTGCTTTGGGATCAGATGAAGATTTAGATGATTTGTTAGGCAAACTCCAGGAGATGGGCTTCTGAAAATGTGGAATGTAGTTATTTTTAGTAGGATTTGAGCTTTTTGCCCTCCATTACTTTCTAGCCTCCTTTTCCCATCGCCCTGCTGTGAAGATGGGGAGTCCCCTAAGCTGATGTTTGCTAAAGCATCAAGAGAACTCCATGTTAGTCTTGCTGCTTCTGGAATAATGGTATAATAATAATACAAGGGCTCCGGTTTAGGAAGAATTGCTCTCAGATCCTGTGAGACCCTAGCCTGGGTGAGCAGTGTAGAGATAGTTCTCTGCTGTTACTAAGGCCACTGAGGGCCAGTAGAAGCTGCATGGAGATGATATTATGTCTCTTCATTAACTAAGTGAGGGATTCCGTCCAGTCGTATTCTGTGTGTGCACATGTTTGAGTATGCATGCATGGCTCCTCTGTCCCATTGATAATCCCCAAGATATCCTATAAAGTGGTAATGCAGCCTGGGGAGAGAAGCAGGTCATAATACTTACAACCTCAGAAGTATATGGGTTTTCTTTTAGTTTTTTGATATTAGAGACTACAAATCAAACCTTTGCATATTTTCAGTTTTATATTAGCATTTGTTTTTCAGACTCTTTTTACTTAGTTCTAGCTAGGTTATTCTCTAATGAATACTAGAGGTTCCTTCCATCAGTCTGTTTTGTTTTCTTTATTTTTTTGTCAAAAGGAAGAATAAAACTCTTCACAACAGATCATAATTATTTACCAGCCCGTTGTCACTTAAACCCTAAGGGCTATTAAGACAGAGTAAGAGGAAATGCGTTTATGGTAGTTGAGTTTGGTGATTCACATTGCTAAGCATCATAAAGAGGAAAATCTGTGAACCATGTGTATCCAAAGAAATGTTACTGGTTTTTTTTTCTTTTTTCTTTTTTTAAATGTTTTTATTTATTTCTAGGAGAGAGTGAGACAACGTGAGCAGGGGAGGGTCAGAAAGAGAGGGAGACACAGACTCTGAAATAGGCTCCAGGCTCCGAGCTGGCAGTCAGCACAGAGCCCAACGCGGGGCTCGAACCCCCGAACCGCGAGATCATGACCTAAGCGAAAGTCGGACGCTCAACCGACTAAGCCACCCAGGCGCCCCCAAAGAAATGTTACTGTTTAAGCATGGCATTTATGTGCAAGTTGAATTCACTGCTGCATCCAAAGTAGGGTTTTCTCACTAATCAAAAGAGAAAAAGGAAAAGAAAAAAAAGTGTTTTCTAAATCAGATTCATTTATAAGCATTCTAGTAAATTAACACAACTTTCTTAGATGCCATCAATCATTCAAGAACATTCAAGAACACCAAACATCCGTTGACTACCTACTATGGGCTAGGTTATGGATTTTCAGATGAATAAAACAGAATCTACCCTCAGGGAGCTCACAAGCTAGTTGATGAACTAGATAGCAATAAATTGTAAATATACATAATAAATGCTCTGGGAACACAGTGCAGAAGGTGATTAATTCTGCCTGAGGGGGTGGAAAAGACTTTGCAGAGGAGGAATTTTTGATCTATGACTAAAAGAGAGGTAGGTGTATGGGTTAAGGTTAATAACTCCAGCTGCCGTGACACCAACTCTTACATCTCACTCACATCTCAGGCCAGCAGCCTAATGTGGATTAGCAGTGGTGGAAGGGGGCTTTGGCCACAGGGTGATTTGGGGACCATGGATCATTCTCACTTGCTGCTTTCCCTTCTTCCAGAGCCTTTGAATAAGAGGTTTGCAGATGAAAGTTATTCTGGGCCAGACCAAGAAGTCACCCCCATCACTTCTGTTCACATTTTGTTTCCAGGGACTCAGACATATGTGGCTACATCTTACTGCAAGGAAGATAGAAAATGTACTTTAGACATTAGAAAATAGTAATAATCTTGCTACTGTGAGGTTTGTTTTTTTTTTTTTTTAGATTTTTTAGAAGGGTGGATAGCAATATAAATAGGAGAGATGAGCATGAAAAACACACAGTGACATGAAAGAGGAGGAAATTTTCTAATTTGGCTAGAGTGCACAGCACAGTGGTAGGGAGGGCTCAGTGGGAAACGCAGGAAAGGTAATTCAGGGCCAGATTATAAAAGATCATAAAGAATTAACTGAGCAGTTTCCACTGGTTTTAGAGTTCTCCATTGTTGTTTTAATGTAAGCAAATATGAATTGACTTACTTGGCTGAAATTTACTTTTGAAATAGATGTTATATTTACTGTATCAGATCTGAGGCATTATATTTTGGTAATGCATTTTTTAAATTTAAGTTTTGTTTTTCAACAAGATTATAATCTTCTTGTAGGTAAGGGCCACATTTATACTTCATATATTTCCCTATAGTTTCCCAAGACCACTGAGTTCCAAAAATCCTAATTAGTGTATAATTAGCTTATTGTTTAATAATAGTTTAACAGATATGACTTTTATTTAAAGAGGTATAAAAAAAGCAATGTCACTAGCTATGATACTATATCTAAATTATTCAGGAGTTCATACTAGCAACTAAGGGCCATCTGTGTTGTATTATTAAATCAAATATTTTAATCTCCCATTGTGTATAGGGCTTTGGACATATTAGTTAGGACAAGTACTTGTTTTTCTAGGTATTTTACTCTTCAATTGGAAAACATATATGATTGTCCTTGGAAAATCTTTATGATATTTAAAGGAGTACTCTAGTCCTATATCAGAATGTGTTTGGCTTAATTTACTATAAAACTAAACGTCTTTTGGTTACAAACTGAAAAGCATTTCAGATAGACATATGAATTTAGTCTCCCTGAAAGTAGTAGATTAGTGGGACTCTCACATCAAGGACTATGAAGGTATTTGATGAAAATATTCTGTACTCCTTCCGGTTCACTTTGTTCATTCTGTGCGCTGGTCCTTAAAATCATAGCCCTGGTTGTTTCTTGAATTGAGGCTTCTCACCGTAATAAATTCTAACATCAGACTTTGTTATGGTTTATAATTTGGATAAATTATTTCTACTATATGAGAAGCATTTCATTAGTGATGTGTTGAAAAGCTGAGGTAGGTCTTACCCATGAGAATGATAATCTAGTGTTTTCGCTCTGGGTGCCTGTCCCATCAGTCTTTTGGATTTGTGATGTGCGTAAGTTATTGATAGTTACCCATTATGGTTCTGTGCTTTGCTTTTATTTGAAATTGCAGCAGGATCATTTAAGTTACTTTAGGTTTCATTTGCCACCATTGGATCATGATGTAGGCTTTAAACTAGTGACACATGTTGTCAGCACTTTTAGATTATATGTGAAACTTAAAAGCAAATTTGCCAAGTCTATAAGTGAGGCAAATTTGGTACGAAATCTAAATCTATTCATTTTAACTAAACAAAATGTGAATTGTTTCTCATTGGGGTTAATGAAAGTACCGCTCTAAAGCGGTCTTACATGATTCAATCCTCCCTCTGTGGAGTTATCTGTCAAAGAGCCAATCGTGAGTACCATGTCAAAGAGCCAATCGTGAGTACCAAGGAGAGCTCCTAACTCCTCTCCTGTGGGGAGAGAAGACCTCAGGGAGGAGGTAACTTTTGAGCCAGGTTAGATTCCCGTACACTAAACCGGGCACTCAGCAGCTGCTCCATGGGCTGCACTCTGCTCTTATGAAAGATAACCCTGTGTATTCCTTTACCTTTGATTTTTGAAGTGTGTGGACTAGCTTAGGAAGTCTGGGTGGGTGCAGAATGCAAGGTATGAGGGGGAGGGGAGAGAATAGTTTCCTGGTTATTCAGTTTACTTTTTCTGTTCATATTTCTGTGTATCCATAGATAGTCACACCTCTCCTAGTTCCTTCCTTACCTCACTCTTCTTTTCTGCGTTAGTTTTCTTAATCTTTCACTTTAAAGTTCTCCTTTTTGTATGTCCGTTGGCTGCTAGAGCCAATAGAGGTAAACGGTTGTGTGATGGAATGCACAGTGCTGTTGGGGCAACCATTCCAATGTTCCTACCTTGAAGTTGAATAACAAGATTCTGGAAGGTTCCTCAAGCTGCATCTATAATTCTTTCCCAATTTCTCACCTAGATAGTATTTCCATTTTAACTTAAAACCTTTTTTCAATCAATGCTATCTCCTCAAAAGCAGACTCCTATAATAAATATCTGAAGATGAAAGAGAATAAAGTTATAGCAAACAGACTATTTTAGTCTTTATTGGTTTAAATCAATCTTCCAATTACTTTAGAAGAATTACAAGTTCATTGCCTATGCTCTTTTAATGGTCACATGTAAAGAATTTATTTTAAATTCTCTTTGATATCTGTAGTTATGTGACTTAACCCCTATTTCACAAGTCTTTTACTTATTCTATGAACTTCTATTGCTGTTAGTATGTATCATTTAAGACTGATTGTAGGATTATATTCCCTTTACTACCTGTAGGTATCTGGACACTCTGATATGATACAACAGACTTATTTAAAGTTGTTATTCAGGGGGCGCCTGGGTGGCTTAGTCGGTTAAGCATCCAACTTTCGCTTAGGCCATGATCTCGCGGTTCATGGGTTCGAGCCCCGCGTCGGGCTCTGTGCTGACTGCCAGCGCAGAGACTGGAGCCTGTTTCGGAGTCTGTATCTCCCTCTCTCTCTGACCCTCCCTTGCTCACGCTGTCTCTCTCTCTCCTAAAAATAAATAAAAATATTTTAAAAAATTAAAAAAATAAATAAATAAAAAATTAAAAAAAATAAAGTTGTTATTCAGAAGCAGCTATATGCCCTTACCATTGTACAGGAAGTGTTAGACTCAGGGCTCACTGGACAATAAGACAGCTAGGACATCGTAGAGGAGGGACTGCCTTCTTCTCCCAGGAGTGAGGTTATACCTAAGCTCACTTTTCTGTAGGATCTGTGGCTTCATCCCCTTGATAGGTGGCCTATGGCATCCCGGTGTTTAGTTTTCTCCAGCTGTTCATATCAATCGCTGGCATCCTAGATTGTGGCTTTTTAGCACTGAACACTGATGGGGCTACTTCTGATTCTTGCCTTACAATGTGGAGACACAGAGAGGAGGGGCATTCCCCCACTGCCACTCTCAAACAGTGCCAACAGCACCCTGCCCCGTGATAAATAATTTAATCTCAGCTAGTCTGCATTGCCTGTCGTCACCATCATTTCTGTAACTCAGATGAATATAGTCTAATTTGTTGTAACACTATTTGGCCCATAAGTGGATTCTAATAATTTATCGTTCTGCTAGCAGTAGTCTGTAGCAGGCAGGGACAATGCATACCTGGAAGCCTTCCCAGCTCAAAAATAACTCTTTCTTATAGACTACCAATGGGAAATCCATTTGGATTAACAAATACTCTTAAAATGTCAATACTTGCAGTAGATGTTAATCCAATCAGCCTTTTACACCTTAGTGCGATATTACTTTAATGAGCTAATCATATTCTTTTTCTTTTAGTGCCTAATTAAGCTCAGCCACAGTGGTGTAGCCATATAGTAATGTAGGCATTCCAGGGAAACAGCTGATAGGCCTGCAGGAGTTCAAATTGAGAAAGCCACAAGAGGGTGCTGAGGACCAGAGGTGGAGAAGGGCATGTTTCTGCTGAGTGTTTTAGCAGTAGCTGCCCTGCCCTCTTTATGGTATGGACAATTTCCCCAGTTCTGTAGAATCATGCTTCTCAAATGGCACTGTGCATATGATTCATATAGGGATCCAAATAAACTACAGATTCTGATTTCTACGGATCTGTGGGGGCAGCCTCAGATTCTGCACCCCTTAACCGGCTTCCAGGTGCTGCTGATGCTGCTGGTCCTGAGAACCACATTCCGAGCAGCAAGTCAACAAAATACCCAATGTACCCATGAAAGCCATAGAAATAAGTGGCTTGTGGAATGTTTGTCCATTTCTAAATTTTCTTCTAGCTTTTCTTACCGAGATCCCCTTCTCTTCTAATCCCTCTTCCCAGCAGCACTGTTTATTTGTCAAGCAAGAAGATCTCTGATGTTCCCATCTCTTTCACCTTTGTTCTAAATTTGGTTGACATGACAGCTAGCAAATCCTACCGGTGCAGAACATGTCTTTTCTTCTGGCCAGACCAGTCTTTGTATGATGTTTATTTTGCAAGATATTCTAAGCTCATGCATTTGAGAATGAACTTCAGATGAATAAATTTATCCTTCTTAAATTTGAAGTGTTCAGTTTACTCCACAGCAGCAAAGTGCCACACATCTCTGACTGGGTGTGGTTGGGTTGAAGAGCCTGGCATCGCAGAGGCCCAGCTTTGCTGATTCTGACTTACTGCCTACACTGTGATCACTGAACATCTCTCCTCTTGGGTTCTGGGATGGCTCTGTGCCCTTCTCCTAACAGGTCCTTTCCAATGCATTTCATTACCTTTACCTCCTTCCTTTGGTGTTCTCAGCCTTTCTTATACTTCAAAATGTCCCTATATCTCCACAGGTCAAGTCTTAACTCCTTTTTAAAATATATCCAAAGGTGGAGCGCCTGAGTGGCTCAGTCAGTTGGGTGTCCGACTTCAGCTCAGGTCACGAGCTCAGGGCATATGAGTTCGAGCCCTGTGTGGAGCTCTGTGCTGGAGCCTGGAGCCTGGTTGGATTGTATGTCTCCCTCTCTCTGTGTCCCTACCCCACTCAGGCTCTGACTCTGTCCCTCTCTCTTTCAAAAATAAATAAGCATCTTTAAATTTATTTTAAAAAAAGATAATGTTCAAAGGTTGCTTCCACTTGCTCCATGCGGTTAGCCCTTACTCTCTGCTCTATAAGGACTTTGCATAATTCTACTACAGCACTTACCATCTATTACAATGTTTTATTTATGTGTTTGTCTTAACACTGGGATGTGAGCTTCTTAAGAAAAACATCATCTTGTTCATTTTTCATTTTTATTTCTATAACTCCTACTGCAATATCTGGGACCTACTGAACACAGAATAAATGTCAAATGAATGCATTTATTGATCAGCCTGTTTTTCCTTCTCATTCACTCTGTACAATTCCTAAGCTATCATTTACCCCCACATAACTTGCCTTTCCTCAGCTTTGATTTATCCGTGGTCCTGGCCAAACTAACAAGGTCTTTCTGTTCTCTGTATAAATCACCTGTAAGTCATTTGTATATTTTCTGCTGGGTTTTACTGACTATTTCTGAATGCTGATTCGGTAAAACTGCAATCCTTTTTACAGACTAGTTTATATATGTTCTGGTCAGACTTCCTGTAGAGGTAATTTGGTCGCTTTGCCACCTGGGAGCAATAGAGGCTTTTGATGTTCCTCACTACCTGTGGACCTGGTGATGGAGCGATCCTTTCAGATACAGCTGTCAGGCGATGCATGAAATGCTTTGTCCCTGACATTGAAGTGGTCCCTGCAATGCAGTACTTCCTACTTTTGCCTTTTATAGGACCAAAATGACTTTGTTAGAACTGGAAGCCCAATTCATTAATCTCCTGCTGGTGATATATAGCCATACAGTACTATGAATTTAGTAATTGTCAGCAGCGCTAATAGAAATGTTTATAATGTAATTGGGTAGGATTTTTGTGTATGAAACTAAATTATGATGGATGTGTTACTCAGGGGTGAGGGAAAATAACCTTTAGATAGTATCGGCGTCTCTGGCTGGTACTGAGTTGTCTACACAGAAGGAGGTGCTGAGGCAAAAGCAGGAGATGCGTAGGGTGGGAGTGCCAGACCTCCTCTGAGAGGGGAGGGCCTGGGAAGGAAGGGTCAACATCAATGACCTTAAACTTCAGTGCCTCTAACAATCCAGAGCAGACTGCTTCACAGTCGAAGACCCTTAATTCAGACACATCTTGGAGGATTAGAATGTACAGTAGGACTCAGAACCAGGAAGACAAATAAGATGGCAAGAATCCCCTGAACAATCTAGGAGCAAGAAGAACCAGAAATTCAAAGCAATGGTGTATAGGGCAGAAATGGGGCCCCGTGCTCTTTATTATCTTTCAGGAATCAGTCCCCAAGAAGGGGTAGGCTACGTATTGCAGAAAGAATTAAATGGCTGGAGGAGTAAAGAGGAAGGGGAAGGCTATTCTTATGGGACTGGCCTTTTTTTTTTCTTCTAAAATAAAGGACCATCTTGATACATGCATTGGTGTGGAGTAAGGAGAAAAGACAGACATGAAGAAAGCATGGAACTAAGCAATGTTTATTTCATTTTAAATGTTTTTGTACATTTGTTCATGTATTAATTTACAGTGCTGCTTATTTTGGTAACTTTCCACTGTCACACCTGGAAGAACAGGAGCTTGGTGGCTCTCTAGGGAGCATGCTTAGGAAAGAAAGATAACATTTTAATTATGACATAGAAAGCAATGGGAAAGCACTAAAAGCACCCAAGGAAGAAATGGCTATTATCATAGGGAAGGGCAAACTGTCCATACAGCTATGGTGTCTATATTTTTTACAGTCAGGCAAAGTAACTAGTGGTAATGAGAATTCGCCTCCTCCCACTTAAGCACATGAGGGAGAAAAGGCCCTCCACAATGATTTCAGTCTTTCCATACCTGTGGCCCTTGTGGTAAGCCACTGGGAACTGACGAGTTTGAATAGAAGACAGATTAATTGGTTGACACACTAATTTTATCACCATTTTCTTTGGTTTCATTACAGAATGCTGTAATTACGTTCTTTCCCTTCTATGTTATCCCATTCTTTGGGGTTGGTGGGAGGTTTGTACAACATCCTAGACACTCTAGGACAGGCTACTTCTAAGTTCTGGTGAAGGTCAAGTGCCTGGCTTAAAAAAAAAAAAAAAAAGTCCACGTTATGGATATCAGTTACTCCTCTTGCCCACGGAGAGCGTGGCTCCTCTTCTGCACTGGCTGATGTATGGACTTCTCCCAGGTCCCTGGCTCCTGATCCACAGATCAGTCATACCTTGGCCTTGGATAGAGCTCTTCCTCATGACTTCTACTTTGACCCCTACTCTTTTGATAAAGTTGTTTTGTTTTGTTTTAGTATAACTCCATATCTCCACCAGCTCAGATAATAGCAGGACTCCTGTTGCTACTGAGTCTTAACCCTTCCACTTTTGGGGAAATTGACACTCAACCAGTGGTTCTCAACATTTTTTTTACTGCAATATACCTGGGGATCGAAATATACTTAGTAATGACCTGTAGCTGGAGCCATTGCCCCAAAATATTTTTAACAGATAATTTAATGAGTACCTGCTGTGTGCCAGGCATTACACTGCGCCTGAGGGTGAATGTTAGGTGGCTAAATGCAGTCTCTGCATTTTGGCTTCAGACCAGTTCTGTTTTTTATTCTTTTTTTTCATCCAGTGTGTTTTTGAGAGCTGCTTGTTTGCCGGAGAAGTAGACATCTTGTATTGGACTATTTATCTGCAGTCTGTAACCGGGGAAGGCTGCTAACTCAGTGGTACCTAGCAAAGCTTCTTTGTCACCTAGGCATTAACTATTCCGTTCATAGAAAGGTGGATAGCGCTCTTTTCTCAATCTGAATTAAATTCTTAAGTTGACTAAGGTGTCAACTAAGTTAACTAAGTTCTTAAGGCGGTCTTAAGTTGACCGCCTACTTCTGCTAGTCATTAACTGCCTTGATTTAACTATTCTTTTGAATTGTCAAAATATAGATAATAAACTGGACTGACATTCTCTTTTTATTTTTTATTGGCTCATCATGTTTCCCTTGCCCTTTTCGTCTCTCAGCCTGCAGTCCCCTCTGATTATCATCTGGGGGAGAGCCACCGTTTCTTCCAGTGTGACTGTTTTCTGTTCCCTGTGCCATCTCTCATTTATGATGTAATGTTTTTGTATTTTTCTGGGTCAGATGTGTATGGTGTGAAGCATCAGACACAATCTCAGATCTGTCTTATCCAAATAGCGTAAATCTGTTTATCACCCCGTTTGCAATTAACCTTTCTTCAGTATGATCTTGGAAATGCTATAGTTGTTTTTTCTTAACTTTCTAATTATCTTCCTGTAATAATGTATTCTCCTTGCAGAGGGGTTGGTGGTTTCGTCAGGACACCCTCTGGGTAGCAGAGCTCTGATAGGCAACTTCGTACCAATGCCTTGATGATTACAAGCAAACGTATCTGTCTGGTACCTATTATTTCCTTGGACTCTGCTCACTGTCTCTTTCTGTCACCCCCTCCGCTGCAAGTTTTCCTCAGACACTATTTCATTAGCAGTTTGTTTGGAATAAACATCCCAATTTCTTGGAAAGAAAAGATGAGTTGAAAAGGCTTCCAGAAAAAATGCAAATGGACACAGTTCATATCAGAAAGAGAAGTCCTCTCCTCTCCTAGAGGAAACTCTGTCTGGATTTTCAGTAGTAAGCCTGACAGCCCTGATAAATCAAAGGAAAGACAGGTGCAAATAAAATAATACAAGAGCAGGGAAATAACCTAGGTACTGTATAAGCAGAGGAGGAAAGAAGGTATAATGGCATATAATTTCTTCTCTATTGTGATCTGTTGACAGAAAATCATTTTTTCTAGTGTGAGTTGAGTAAAGGAAAGGAAGCAATGAAAGGGAAAAGTGCCAGGAAAGAAAAGGATGAGGAGGGAGCTAGCTATTCTCTGAAGATGGGAAGCCATGATGTTTTGGAAACTAGGAGAATATTCAGATTTGCTACAGTGTAGCTCTTTGTTGTCTGATTCATGTAGCCACAGGGGGCTATATAGTACCTGCAATGTGGTCAGTCCAAACTGAGTTGTGCTGTAAGTGAAAAATACATACCAGATTCGAAGTCTTAGCATATATATAACATACATATCATATATTATATATATGTCATTTTATGATCTTTAATAAGATACGAAATATCTCATCAGTAACACTTGGACTGATTACATGTTGAAATGATAACTTTGTGATATTGGATTAAGTAAATGTTATTAAAATTAATTTATTTAAAATTACATAGGTGGTTCACATTTCTATTAGCCATTGCTAGTCTTGTCTAGCCCTATGCTGTGTTAGTGTGACTATCTTGTATCTTTGGCATTTTAATTATGGTTATCTTTCTTGTGTGATTGATTTTACTTTCTCCTTACAGTTTCCAGTGAATTCACTAATTTTTTAGGTGGTTGTTTTATTCTTTTTGCAGTTGCATTTTTAAAATATGAAGTAGATATGAATAAAGAAAATGAACAACATAATCAGAAAATTATTTTTATGGACAGGCTCTGAAGACACCCCTCTTAAATAGAGGAGTTTTAAGTATTCCTTAAGTAAACAGTTTTGTCAATTTTTCATTATTGGTAGATTAAACTACACAAAAAAGGACCTAAGAGAATAAATTGATTCAGAATAATCCTCTTTTATTCCTATTAAAGGCATCAATGTTGCATCTTCTTTAAAAAAAAGGAGAGCCGTGAGTAGTTTAACAAGAGAGGGAAGCTCTTTTACTGAGCGTTATTGTTTATCATAACCTTTTTCTTTTTTTTTTTTTAAATTTTTTTTTTTTTTTTCTAGGAGAGAGAGAGACAGTGTGAGCAGGGAAGGGTCAGAGAGAGAGGGAGTCACAGACTGAAACAGGCTCCAGGCTCTGAGCTGGCAGTCAGCACAGAGCCCGACGCGGGGCTCAAACCCACAAACCGCGAGATCATGACCTAAGCGAAAGTCGGACGCTTAACCAACTAAGCCACTTAGGCGCCCCCATAACCTTTTTCTTACAGATTAAAGAAGGCTTGGTCAAATTTGGACTTTAAAAAAAATGTCTTTACATTTCTAGCTTTGAAATGTGAACTTGTATACATTTTTTTTCAAATTTTAATTTTAATTCTCGTTAGTTAACATAATGTAATATTGATGTCTGGAGTAAAATTTAGTGTTGCATCACTTACATATAACGCCCACTGCTCATCACAAGTGCCCTTCTTAATACCCATCACCCATCTAGCCCATCCCCACCCATCTCCCTCCATCAGTCCTCACTTTGTTCTCTATCGTTAAGAGTGTCTTGTGGCTTCTTTTCCTCTCTCCTCTCCCCTCCTTCCTATATGTTCATGTGCTTTGTTTCTTAAGTTCCACATGTGAGTGAAATCATAGGGTATTTGTTTTTCTCTGATGTATTTTGCTTAGCATAATACACTCTAGCTCTATCCACGTCATTGCAAATGGCAAGATTATGTTCTTTTTGATGGCTGAGTAATATTCCATCATATGTACATACCACATCCTCTTTATCCATCTCTCAGCTGATGGACATCTGAGCTCTTTCCATAATTTGTCTATTATTGATAATAGTGCCATAAATATAGGGGTGCATGTGTCCCTTCAAATCAGTACTTTTGTATCCTAGGCAAATACCTAGTAGTGCAATTGCTAGGTTGTAGGGTAGTTCTTTTTTTAACTTTTTGAGGAAATAAATTTGCATCTAGTTAAAGCTTATGTGCCCATATCTGTGTCTTAAGTGCAGCTGGTTCTTCTGAGAGGAATATGTGAGCCCTTCCACCTGGTTGGGAACGATGGCTCTGGCTGGCTTCTAAAGTTTGTCCATGTCCAAGTTCTTGATCTCAGGCAAGTTATTTCATCTCTCCAAGCCCAATTTGTCTCCTGTAACATCAAGATAATTATAATAGCTTGTCATTGTATTCTTGTGAGAATTAAATGAGATAATTATCCAAGGCATTTAGCACAGTGTCTGGCACATTAGTGCTCAATAAATATTAATGGGTCTTAGAGGTATAACTTTAATTGTGGAAATAGAGTCCTCATTCACCTCCCCTTATTTTGGCCCTGTATTCTTCTAATGGGATGCATCAATAGAAGGCTAAGTGATTTTTCCAACATCTTTAATGAGTTAAAAGCACTCTTGGCTTTAAAACTCAAGTTTCAATCCTTCTATGTTCTGGGCCAGAAGCCAGAAATTATTGCTGGCCACAGTTCAAATTCTGGGAGAGAAGCTGGGTGACTATAGTCCTGACAAGGACTTTTGTTGAACTCAAGAACCTTACATGGATTCTGACACTGTTATTTGTATCGCTTGCATTTCACAGGCACTGACAGGGCTAGGGATGACCCAGTTAAATTCAGATAGCTAAAGCAAATCGAGGGAACCATGGCCTGGGATTAGATCTTTCCCACTATAGGGTGGTAGCAGAGATAGGAAGGGCAAGCAGAACACACATCAGAGGTTACGGCAACAAACAGACCTACTCATCACCAGGGTCCAATGTGAGTGACATTCTAACAAGAACATCTGACTGCCAGACTGTGCCCACCTACAGGCTCTCTTTACATGGCAGTGTTTGAGGATCTACTGAAGTCACAACTGGGGCATCTGTTAGAGGAGCCTAGATAACATGCCAGGACTCGGGACTGCATAGAAGGGCCAGAAAAGATAGGATCACAGTCCTGAAATCATGGCTTCTACTAGGATAGAAGCTCAGGAAGGAATCAGTCACAAGAATTCATGTATGAGGAAGATGGGGCTCCAGCAACAGGTAGAGACTAGCTCCTGAGAACTGAGCCTCAGCAGCTTTGTGGTAAGATTACATTGATGCTGATTTTCCTTGAAGAACAAAATCAACCTAATATTGTTCCTTAAATCTCTCTTGCCTGAGTCCTAGAAGGTGATGAGGCTGAGTTTATAGACTGGGAAGTGGGAATTAATGACTATTCAATGACCCCTTACCCAGGAAGAGAGCTAAATTATGATAATCCCAGCAGTTAGTTTGACAAATACGGGTACCCCCGAGATGGCGGGAAATCACAATAGTACCCTAAACTGGTATATGGGACTTGGAGCCTATAATTCCTTTAGAAAATCAAGCCTCTTTTTGTGAGATGTTTAGTACCTTAGTAGATAGGTAAGTTAGGGGAAGAGTCAGACTGTTGGCTCCACCATTCACTGTTTCTTCATGCAGATTACTTTGCTTTTCTGAGCCTCGCTCTGTACAATGGAGATAAATTACAGGACCCACCTCATAGAATTTCTTTGAGGTTTAAATTAGATCATCAACCTAGAATACTTGGCATATCTCTAAGTACTCAGTAGATGTTAATAGTAATTATTATCCGCTTATTAATCTTAGTTTTCCTTTTGGCAAGTGTTACAGTAGACACTGTGCTCCTTTGATAAGTTCAATATCATGATCCTTTTAACCAGAAATGTATCGTGACCCAAGCAAATTGTAGAGACAATATTTGTAGTCCTAGGACAGATACTGACTTACTAATCATGTCTGTTTGTGAACAAATCTCTAAGGCTCTTTTGGGCAAGGATCAAAGTTCCTGAGGAACTTCTGGGCAAAATAAAGAAGAGAGGAACACTGAGTAAGTAAAAGAGGAATTGGACAGGGTGGGTTTCTATCAGAAATGGAGAAAGCAACTTGGTAAAGTAAGCTTCCATCCTGAGAATTTAACACCTTCATATTATTGCAATAGGAGAAACATCAAAGGCATTTTTTAGTCATCTTTATCTGCATAATTATGTAACTCCCACCCATTTCCATTCATTCCCACTGCCAGCACCCATTATCTGTTTCCTGCACTTACCACCATGACCTCCTAGTGGTCTCCCTGTGTCCCCTCTTCCTAATTCTGATCCATCTTCTTCCTGTCACAAGAATGACCTTTCTCAAAATATATGATGGACCTTTTCCTCTCATTCCTACTTGAAATCCTCCAATAGCTACACATTGCTCTTGGAATAAAAAAGAAAAAATATCAAATCTTGAACTTGCAAGGCTCTCAAGTTCTGACCCCCACCTGCCTCACAGCTATTCTCTCTCTCTGCTCCCTCTCAGTCCATCTCTGTACTTCCAGTGCTCACATATCTGTGCGTGTCTCTGCCATGCGACCTTGCATTCAAGGGACGCTGGGCACCAGAAATGGATTTCCTTGAAAACCCTTCCCCTCCCCTTCCTGAAACTGGCCAGCTCCCATTGTTAGGTACTGTCTCTGCACTCTACCCTTCTCTTTTGTACTATGGCATCACAACTTTATGAAATCACCTCTTTGGTGTCTGCTTTCTCAACTAGAATTTAAAATGTCAAGAAGACATAAAATCAGTCTGCCTAACATGGCACCTGATACATGGTGGGTGATGATTAAATATTTGTTAAAGGATGGATACAAGAGTAAAGAAATAGGTCCAAGACAGAACAGAGATGTGCCACTATTGTTACCTTTTAAGAATAATCTCAAAAGGGATACTAGGTTGAAGGGAGAGGAAGAGGGAGATAGAAATTATGATGGAAAGACTAGAGAGATAAGAAGTAATGAGGTGATTTTATGAGGTGAGAGTGTGTAAAAGAAGCAGACAAAGAGTATCCTGGGAATCGCTAGAGGTGAAATAGAGGACGACTTGCAGAACCTAGAAAATAAAGCAGTCAGTCACAGTGACCTGCAACCGAAGCAGAGAAGCACCTTGTGCGGTGGAGGGTAATGACTCAGTAACCTTCGAGTACCAGAAGGAAGGAAACTGACCATTGTTTAGCTCTATGCTTTATTTAACACGATCATGGTCATCTCTTCAAAGATCGGTCTTCCTTGCTGCTTTGCAGCTCTACCTGAAAATTTCTGATGAATCCTTGTCACTTTGCAAGGCTCCATGAATGCTAGGATATATTTTAACAACGACAACAACAACACTCACAAAGCAACCAAATGCCAAAGCAGGCAGTTATGTGTATTCAATGTGAAGACTTCTTTCCCAGAAAATGTGCAGTGAATCTCGTCTAATTTCCATGCATCATTATGACGCCAGCACATCCACCTAACAAACCTCTTTCCCAGATCTCTTTAATTGTTCCATAGAGCTCTTTTCCCTAGGGATTTTTAGCAGCAGATAAGTATCCATTCACATGCTTAGAATATATGTTCACCTTCTCTGACCTTTCCCTGGATGTCGCATTGCATGTCTATCTCAGGATTCCTCTTCTGATTTAACTGTGTCATATCCTAAGGGCCATCTTTGTTTACTGGTAAGCGAGGAGTGGAGGGGAAGCCTGTACTTTTTAATGCTGAAACATATTCCCCGGGGGATGGATTCATGCTGAAATTGATAAGAAACAGGATTATGAAAAGATTTGTCTTGGTAATGGCAGCTTTTGTATCTAGGAGTCCCACCACTGAGAATCAATGGTTCCTGTCTTTCTGCCGCCTTTCTTAGCTGGCCTATTTGCTCAGACAGCTTCTTGAGGGTTTCCTTCCCCTGACACCTTCCTTTCACCCTTCCTGCCGCCTTCGTTCTTAGGACTTCTTCACTCTTGTCACCTCTGTTCCTTTCTTTTTCTCCTCTTGTCGCCTAAACTTTTTATCCTTCTGCCCAGTTTGATCAGATTTTCCCTTTTGTCATAGAACAGTCTTAGAATGACTCCAGGCAATATGGAGTGAGTCTGAAATGTATGTGCGGACTCTGGCCTCGGTATCCTGGCCGGCTCCCCTGTCGCAGCTGCCACTGGGCAACCACAGGGTTTTATATTGCCGCCACAGTCTCTTTTAGGGACTTTGTTTCCATAACTTTTCCTTCCATCGGACTTCGGTCTCCTTCCCGGTCTTTTCTCTATGCCTTGGAAAATTCTTCTTATCAGTTGAACATGACAAACCTAAGGTTTTAATTTCTGTATGAACATCTTCAAATCTGCTTATCCCCTTTTTTCAGAAAGCCCCGGAAGTCTCTTATGGTAAAGTTTACTGTCAAATAGATTTGCACACAGCCAGGGCAAATCCTTGAACAAGTACCAAGAAGAATATATGAGGCTCTGTGTCCTACCGCCCATCACATTTCTTTGCTCCCCTTTCCACATCTGTGAAATGGAGATAATAAAAGTACCCACCTCTTAGGATTGTCATTAGTGTTAAATGAGCTCATGCATGATAAAAAGTTATCAACAGGCCTGTCCATAGTTCATGCTCAATAAATGTTAGTTATTATATTAATTATATTTATTATTATAATTGAAGTTTGACATAATATACAGCCTTTATTTTTAAAATATCTTTTATGTTTATTTATTATTTTTGGGAGAGAGACAGAGAGAGACACACACAGAATCCGAAGCAGGCCCCAGGCTCCGAGCTGTCAGCACCGAGCCCAATATGGGGCTCGAACCCACAAACTGCAAGATCATGCCCTGAGCCGAAGTCAGTCGCTTAATCCACTGAGCCACCCAGGTGCCCTAATATGCAGCCTGTATTATGTAATCAATCTTATAAGGAGATTTTACTCTTCTTTAAGCCTCAGTTCTTTCTTTCTTTTTTTTTTTTTTTAAATGTTTTATTTATTTCTAGGAGAGAGAGAGACACCGTGAGCAGGGGAGGGTCAGAGAGAGAGGGAGTCACAGACTCTGAAACAGGCTCCAGGCTCTGAGCTGGCAGTCAGCACAGAGCCCGACGCGGGGCTCGAACCCACGAACCGCGAGATCATGACCTAAGCGAAAGTCGGACGCTTAACCGACTAAGCCACCCAGGCACCCTAAGCCTCAGTTCTTTCAATGGCACTTCTTTCTAATGATAGATCTTCTAATATTGCCTCCTTGCTGTGTTTTTAAAACTCTCTTTCCACTATTCACAGAACTTAGGTGTTTGTTCTCATCCATCTTTGGAGAGTTCCTTATCTGAAGTAATTTTATTCTCATACTAATCTGAGTCAATGTCTTTAAATCTCTTGCTTATTTTGTTCCTTGCAGATCATTCCATCTATGTGCCAAGAAAATTAACACTTCTCTATCCTGACTCTGGTTTCCCTCGTTAAAGTACAATTCAGAGAGGTGATTTTAATTTTTAAGCACTAATCATGTTGAGCCTATGTTACCGTAGAAACCACAGTTCTCATCCTGAAACATGACAGCAACGATCACCCCTGACAGTTCACAGACCTGAATTTCAGACAGTCAAAGGCAAAGTAATTTGGAGGCCTGTTCGTTTAGAATTTTCTCTTTCACAGTTTCAAGGGAGTACAGCTCAGGCTCTCTTCCAATTTGTCAGATGCAAGAAAAGGCATGTAGGTAGAGAGCTGAATGCCACCTTTCAGGCCAAGGTATCAGCCCCAAACACATTTTTTATTATTCTCTGGAAAATAAGGTTGTAAAAAAGTAATTGCTGACACAACCTTAATGATAGCACTTTAAGGATGCTGCTGTAATTAAAATAGGAATTTTATTACACTAGACCTCTGAGAGCCTAGTGTATATACCATTCAGATCTCAGGATTTACAGAGCAAGCAACTCTGATTCCTGCTGTTTCTGCTGCGTGGGCCACGCGTTTCCTTTGTCCCTTTCCTAGTTGCCGCTTATGTAGAAAACCACCTCTTTCCTTGTGAACAACAATAAGCATCTGTGTTTAGAATGATGCCCTGCGGTGATGGTGCCTTGGCTTTCAACAAACTGAAATGTCATAAAAGGAAGTATTCTTCCTCCTTTGATTTCTTCTTGAATAAAATGTGTACATGTTGTGCAGTGAGGTTAAAATCCTACAAGACATTTTGGTCAAATGTTGCCAAGGGCTCTCTCCTTTCGGTGGGATGGTCTCTCCATTTTATTCCTATTACCTGATAGGCTAGTTAGAATCTGTATACCCCTGCTACTTACCAAGACCCAGAGATAGTGGCTTTAAAAAGTTAGGGGATTCCTTTTTTCCTGGATGAGAATTTTAGAGGTTGGCCATCCACGTCTGACGAGGCCACAAGCATCCACATGTGACGAGGTCACAGCATCCCAATGGGATCCAGGCACCTTCTATTTTTCCTGTCTGGACATCCTTATTATCCGGTTGTTGCTTGGGGGACTCAAAACAGCTGCCAGATCTTCATTCATCTCCTTGAAGCCCCAGGGAGGAAGAAGGATAAGGGAAAGGGTCATATCCCTCTTTTTTTAAGGTTTCAGCCATTTTATTTTTTTAAGGAGTTTTCCCCAGAAGTCCCATCCAAAACCTTCCACCCACACCTTGTTAGACAGAAATTAATCATTTAGAAAATATATAGCTTATCAGCTGGATATACTACCTTCTTTCCAAAAAATCAGTGTTCTATATTAAGGAAAAAGGAAAGAAGAGATATTGGTTTGGCAATTAGGAGTCTTTGTCCCAAATGGCAAAGTATAAAAACAAATATAAACAGCTGATTCCTGTCTCTCTGTGTTGCGTGGTTTGCCACAGAAAAGACTTATTTATTCAGCACATAAATATTCAGAAATATTTTTCTGTTGGGGCGCCTGGGTGCCTTAGTCGGTTGAGCGTCCGACTTTCGCTTAGGTCATGATCTCGCGTTTGTGGGTTCGAGCCCTGTATCGGGCTCTGTGCTGGCTGCCAGCTCAGAGCCTGGAGCCTGTTTCAGTCTGTGACTCCCTGTCTCTCTGACCCTCCCCTGCTCACTCTGTCTCTCTCTCTCTCCTAGAAATAAATAAAACATTTAAAAAAAAATATTTTTCTGTTGATAGAAGAATTACTCTTCGTTACAATCAAATTTATATCAGTATAATTCTTAATGACTTTTCTGATTCATCAAATTCTATTTTTTAAGTATCATTTTCATATGACTTTATGTTTTAAATTATTTGATAGTGGGCCATTTGGATATGACACTTTGGGTCCCAGATAAAAAGAATGTTTAATCTCATCCATATTACATTTCTCAATCCTTTGAATTAAAGTAAGTTTCTGATAAAGCTAGAATCCAGTACATTTTTTTCAAAAGTTAAAAGTCGGGTCCTTGACACATTTCCTGCACTAGTACAGATAGGCCCTACCTCTATTGCTAGTCTGCCATAGTCCATTTGATGTACTTTGACATGAATAATTATCTCAAGAATTAAAAAAAAATTTTTTTACCTTTATTTTTGAGAGACAGAGAGAGACAGAGCACAAGTGGGGAGGGGCAGAGAGAAAGGGAGACACAGAATCTGAAGCAGGCTGTAGGCTCTGAGCTGTCAGCACAGAGCCTGATGTGCGACTTGAACTCACAACTGTGAGATCATGACCTGAGCCGAAGTTGGATGCTTAATCTACTGAGCCACTCAGGCGCCCCTCGAGAATATTTTTAATTGTAGTAAAATATATATAAAACATAAACATATATATAACATAAATTTTGCAGTTTTAGCTATTTTTAACTTTGCTGTTCAGTGTCATTAAGTATATTCACATTGTTGTGGAACTCACCATCGTGTTTTTATTTCTTTATTTTGACCTAATTATTTTCTTGTCTTCTATAGTATCTGGCACAAAGTAGTGCTCTACCGCTGTTCATGCAGGTGAATTTTTTTTACTGTTTATTTATATTTGAGAGAAAGAGACTGAGTGTGAATGGGGGAGGGACAGAGAGAGGGAACACAGAATCCGTAGCAGGTTCCAAGCTCTGAGCTATTAGCAGAGTCCGATGGGGGACTCGAACCCACGAATCATAAATCATGACGTGATGTTTAATTGACTGAGCCAGCCAGACCCTCCAATGCAGGTGAATTTTTAAGTAGTCATGTTCCTACCATATTTATTTGTCATTCCAGTGATTAAATAAGGGAAGTACTTTGTAAACGGCCGTAAACAGGTCTAATTGGACAATGTACAATTTAGCAGTGAACTTTCGATTCAAAACACTGCACAGGTGAATTTATGTAGTACAGTATTGTCATTCTGCAGTCCCTAAAACTAAAAGTTAGACATGTAAAACTCCAAGTGGCTCAAATAATTCTATGACATGAGTAATTTATTTATTTATTTTTTATTTATTTTTTTTTATTTTTTTATTTTTTATTTTTTACAAATAGTTTATTGTCAAATTAGTTTCCACATAACACCCAGTGCTCATCCCCACAAGTGCCCTCCTCCATGCCCACCCCTCCTCCCCCCCACATCCACCAGTCCTCAGTTTTTGTCAGCATTCAAGAGTCTCTCATGGTTTGCCTCTCCCCCTTTCCCCACCATTTCCGCCCTTCTTCTCCCCCTTGGTCCTCTGTTAAGTTCCTCCTAATCCTCCTATACGTGCACACATATGATATTTGTCTTTCTCTGCCTGACTTATTTCGCTCAGCATAACACCCTCAAGGTCCATCCATGTTGCTACACATGGCCAGATTTCATTGTTTCTCATTGCCATGTAGTATCCATGGTATAGATAAAACCACATCTTCTTGATCCATTCATCTGTTGATGGACACTTAGGCTCTTTCCATGTTTTAGCTATTGTGGAGAGTGCTGCTATGAACATTGGGGTACATGTGCTCCTATGCCTCAGCATTTCTGTATCCCTTGGGTAAATTCCTAGCAGTGCTATTGCTGGGTCATAGGGGGGTTCTATTGTTAGTTTCCTTAGGAACCTCCACACTGTTTTCCAGAGGGGCTGTACCAGTTTACATTCCCACCAACAGTGTAGGAGGGTGCCCATTTCTCCACATCCTCGCCAACATCTAGAGTTCTCTGATTGGCTCATTTTAGCCACTCTGACTGGCGTGAGGTGGTATCTCAGTGTGGTTTTGATTTGTATTTCCCTGATGAGGAGCGATGCTGAGCATCGTTTCATGTGTCTGTTGGCTATCTGGATGTCCTCTTTGGAGAAGTGTCTGTTCATATCTTCTGCCCATTTCTTCACTGGGTTGTTTGTTTTTCAGGTGTGGAGTTTGGTGAGTTCCTTATAGATTCTGGATATTAACCCTTTATCTGATATGTCATTTGCAACTATCTTTCCCCATTCCGTTGGTTGCCTATTAATTTTCTGGGTTGTTTCCTTGGCTGTGCAGAAGCTTTTAATCTTGATGAGGTCCCAACAGTTTATTTTGGCTCTTGATTCCCTTGCTTTTGGGGATGTGTCAAGTAAGAAGTTGCTGCGGTGGAGGTCAAGGAGGTTGTTTCCTGCTTTCTCTAGGGTGTTGATAGTTTCCTGTCTCACGTTCAGGTCCTTTATCCATTTTGAGTTTATTTTTGTGCATGGTGTGAGAAAATGATCTAGTTTCATTCTGCATGTTGCTGTCCAGTTCTCCCAACACCATCTGTTAAAAAGGCTGTCTTTTTTCCATCGGATATTCTTTCCTGCTTTGTCAAAGATTAGTTGGCTGTATACTTTTGGGTCCACTTCTGAGTTCTCAATTCTGTTCCATTGGTCTATGTGTCTGTTTTTGTGCCAATACCATACTGACATGAGTATTTTAAAGTCTCTGAGTCCAGCGTGTTACAACACCAGCTTAATGATAGTCCAAAAATGTTTCTCATTTCTAATATTTTTAATGACAATTATAGTAAAGATCTCTTTTGGTTTTGTATTTTGTTTCATTCTGTTGTGCTTTAATCTGTAGAATTTATTCTTTTCTTCTTTGGCAATTCAGGGGTTCTCCTTAAAATAATGAAATCCACCAGCAGAGAAAATATCTAATGAGCTCTCCCCAGAGGTTCCAGTGAGAACTGACCAACGAGTTTCTGGGAGACTCCAGTATATACCAGAGTCAGACCTAAGCTGCAGGCATGCCTGAAGATGTGTTGCTTCTCTGGGATCCCAATTTTTTTTTCACACGTTGCATACACAGTGCTCCACCCATCAGACACAGTGGTTCCCATTTTTCCAGTCTCCAGGAACGTTGAATGTAGCTTGAATGCATGGAGAGAGCTCTAAAGTTTAGTAACGCATAAACATTTGAGCATTGTATTTCTTACATCCCTTCTTGTGAGTGCTAGACTTTTTTTTCTATTTTAATTGGATTTTGTTTTGAAACTTTGCTTCCATATGAACACTCAGAGGAAAAGTATTTTCTTCCTACTGGTTACCTATTAACAAAGAAACCTTTGATTTGTAGTTTTAAAGATTAACCCTCTGGGTTCTCTTCAGAACTGCCTTGACATTCTGGGTTCTGCTAATTTTCCTTTGCTTTTTTTTTTTCATTTTTGCATTTAAGACCATTAAATTTGATTTTGGTTTGCTCAGGAAAAAGAATAGTATGTGTATAGGAGACCTCATGGACTCTTTATGATCCCAGAGCAAGAAGAGTGGGCTTATAGTCCTTCTTTTTTATTTAACCAGCAAAGATTAAAACAACTTGAATTTTATCATTAATAATAATGCTTTCCACACCTACTTAGTGCTTTTTATTCCTGAGAGTACAGAATATTGTATTTTTACACAACCCAAGGGATGTAGAAAAATAGAAGTTATATATACATTAAAAAGTTTTTTTTTTTATGTTTACTTTTTTGGGGAGAGAGCGAGAGACAGAGACAGAGAACAAGCGGTGAGGGGATGGGGGTGGAGTGGGGAGAGACAGAGGGAGACACAGAATCAGAAGTAGGCTCCAGGGTTTGAGCTTGATTAGGGGCTCTAACTCACAGACCATGAGATCACAACCTGAGCTGAAGTCAGCCGTTTAACTGACTAAGCCACCCAGGCACCCCTCTCTATACATTTTTTGAAAATTTGAAATAAGCCAATTTCTCTGCATACCAGCTTAATGCTGTGTTTGGATGCCTTTCCCCCATGCATGGTGGGCATGGGAAGTACTACATCTGAGGTAGGTTTTTCTTTGTTGATGACTGACTGTTCTAGCATCTTATTCTTGGGCTAGCATACAGTTAAAGTCTGGTCCATGTTAAGAACAAGCATATTTTAGGGGCGCCTGGGTGTCTCATTTGGTTGAGTGTCTGATTCTTATTTCATCTCAGGTCCTGATCCCGGGGTCATGGGATTGAGCCCTGCATCAGGCTCTGCTCTGAGCATGGAGCCTGCTTGGGATTCACAACCTCTCTCCCTCTCCCACTCTCTCCACCTCTCTCCCCCTCAGCCCCTATCCCCTCCTCTTTCTATAATTTTTTTTTTAAAGAACAAACATATTTTAGGTTATAATTTATATATTCTTTGGGTCACTTGCTTTTGAGAAAAGGATGTGTAATTCACATCTATTTTTGAGATTTGAGTCCTTGTTTTTGAACAGATAATAATATTGAAAATCAGGAGATTACTGTTGATGCATTTCCCAATCATTGTTCCTGCTCCAGAATGTTTCAGTAAAACTATATACATGCTGTTCTGAATTTAAGACATTTACATTAAAACTACTTATGAAACTGTTTACAGTATTCTGAAACTTCTACTAGCTATTAGTCATAGATGATATAACAAAAATTCAGAGTGGTGGAATTTTATGTGATGTGGGAAATGTTTGTGAATTTGAAGTGTTATGGAAAAACAAAACCAAAAACGCTAATATTGTGTGTGTGTGTATATATATATATATATATATATTAGAAAATCGATGAAAAAGAACTACTAATAAGTGTAATCCTTTCACATTTCACTCAGTTATTCCAAAATTATCAAGTGGCTGTTATATACACATCACTCTGCTGGACACTGATTCTGTGATGAATCAGAGATAGAATTTCTGAATATTCATTTACCTAGAATATGATGATAAGCCAAAGAGGAAGGATAAAAATAAAGACAAATATGTAATTACCTAGTTATCTCCAAAATAGGTGCCATTTTCCTGAAGATATGGGCTGCAGTAAAGCAGAAGGTAAGCTTGAGCCTTATCAGAGAGACTTAAATTTGTATCCTGGTCTCATCTTCCATCATTGAGTATTGGGTGACTGAGCTAATGCGAAACCCATTTCTAGTTTCTATTCTGTAATTTGGAAGGTATAATAGTCTGTCTTTCTAGGTTTATTTTTGAGAAAGGAATGAAAAGAAATGAATAATGTCAGGTGCATAGTAGGGTGCCTGGCACATAACAAGTGATCACTGTATGCTCACTATTTATCTTGTCATTACAGATAAGCCATATACTTTTAATTAGAAAAATATGCATATGCTATACATAAATAAGTATGCACATTCAAAATACATATTATATATGCAGGAAAAGGTTAATATAAACATGGTTTACCTTAATATTAACCAAACCTTTGGGGTAAAGTTAAATATCAGAAGGAAAAACGACAGTATACTTTTCACCAAATGTAGACCATTAATGCTAGTGGTGAAGATTAACGTGTTTTGTGTAAAATAAGCTTCCTTAATCCACCTAACTCACCAACACTTTTTGACCTGACTGGTAAGGTGTTTGGGATGATTTAAAGATTACTGAATTTTGGGTTTTAATCAGCAACAAGGAAGGAAGGAAGAAAGGAAGGAAGGGAGAAATGTTTATAGATTTCACCTTAGTTTTGTATACGCTGGGATCCTGTGAGTTAATGTTGTTCATGTTTGTTTAGCCTTTGCAGTGAAATGCTACTGCTCTATTTCTGTGTGTTCCTCGCCTTGCATGCCATAGTGATTTAGGGTAGGCTGTTGAAGGACTGCTTGTTTCTTGCTTGTGTCTTGCACTCTCAACACAATGAAAGTTGTAGCAGAGGCTACTGATCTTCTATATCCATGCTTCCCTATTTCTTTTATAATAGGACCCCCACTTTTCTCAACTGGATGCATTCCTTTTTTTTTTTTTTTTTTTAATTTTTAATGTTTTATTTATTTCTAGGACAGAGAGAGAGAGAGAGACAGCACGAGCAGGGGAGGGTCAGAGAGAGAGGGAGTCACAGACTGAAACAGGCTCCAGGCTCTGAGCTGGCTGTCAGCACAGAGCCCGACGCGGGGCTCGAACCCACGAACCGCGAGATCATGACCCAAGCGAAAGTCGTACGCTTAACCGACTACGCCACCCAGGCGCCCCTGGATGCATTCCTTTAAAGCTACCTGTGAATCTACGTTCTGGGTGATATGATAAAACCTACAGTGTCACACAGGATATCTGGGCAAGTGTCCTACAAAGAAGGGGCATGCCTTCCTTTATCTTTTCCTCTATTCTGCTTCCTTAATATGGGTCTGATGGCTGGAGCTCAGGAAGCCATCTTAGAGTTAAACGGGGCACCTGTGTGTAGAGACTGTGGAGCAAGCAAATAGAAGGATCCTAGGCCTGCAGCATAGCAATGGGCCATTCCGACCCTGTATGTACTGCCCTGGAACATTTTCTGTAAGAGAGAAGGAATTCTACTGTGACTAAGCCACTATTAATTTAGATTATCTGTCATTCCTAGCCAAACCTATTCCTAAAAATTAAAAGTAATGTAAGGAAATTGTTATAGATTGTAGCATTTGTACTACATTCAATTCTGAATTATCTCCTTCCATTTCCTTGTCATAACATATCAGCCTTCAAGGTGGAACTTTTGTCCTGGCAGTGTCTCTGTTGTGTTTTTCTCTCTCGAGCACCTCGTTGCTTCTATAAAACCTGTTCAACATTAATTAGTTTTTCTGAATTTGAAAACTTAACTTAGGTCAAGATTTAGTACCATCAAGGACAAAGCTGTTTAAAAAATTGAGATTTTTCTTACCCATTTTCTTGTGCAAGCTAACATCCTTCTTCTCATGTACAATTTTTCCAGCCTTCTCAGTATATCAGCAGCTCGCAAGAATTTATATGCATACATTTATACCTGTTTTATCGACTGCAGCTTCTACATTTTATTTTATAGATTCTCACAGGGCAACCATCCTTCATTTCCATGGCATTTCTTTCTATTCCTACCTTCTTTCAAGAGGCTTGTGTTTAAAGATGGAGAACTTATAGAAGTAATTTCCTAAATAAATAAAAGAAAAAGATGCTGCTTCTGTGTTTTTCTCGTTTGTATCAGTTAGGTTTTCTCCATTAGCACAGCATAGTAGACAACCCCAAATGTCAGTGCTTACAACAATCTCCATTTATTTCTTTTTCTTTCCTGGGCCTGTGGGATGGCTGGGTCAGCTCTGCCTCTAATGTGGATTAGGTTCAGACCTGCCCGGTGTGTCTCTCATTCTGTAGCAGACAACCACCCATCATATCCTTTCCTGGCAGGTGGCAGAAAAGCAAGGGGACTGAGTCTCTTAAGATGTCACCTTGGGACTATCATTCTGTCTCTTTGGTCAGATCCCACTGGCCAGAATTAGTGAGGCAGGGATATCTACTCCACCTGTTCCTTGGAGAAGAACTGCAAAGTTATAGGGCAAAGGGTGCAAATCTGTCATCCTATTACAGGAAACTGAAATATTTGAAGCAATACTTCATTCTAGTGTACCATTGCGAGTGAATGTATGCCTTCTCTTGATGCTCAGCGTCGACACATTTGCACACACATGCACGCAAGCACATACATACACGTACGCACACACGAACCCAGAATTATCTAGTTCTGGCTTTAAAGTCTAGGTGGACTTTAAACTCTAGATGGAGTAAAGTCCAAAGAGATGAAAGGAATTTATCCTTTAGGAGGTGTGAGCTGTCTGTGAGAGAGCTCTTTATAGTCATCATCTTTAGAGAGATTTTTTTGTTTTCTAGTATTAAAGTATAAATGGTTTGGTAAGGTAACCACACTATATACTGTATTGTTTAATTCTAAATGCCAGAACTATCAGCCAGTACCCTGAAAGGCACGTCAGGTCTCTTGAGGAAACTTGCTTTTGCTTCCCATAACTGGTGTCACTTCATTTTAGGATCCAGCTGATTTTACTTAATGGACAAAATGAAGATTGTAGCTAACTTTACTGCCTCAAATTCTTCCAGCTCAGTGGTGCTTTGAGAACTGTGCTAAAAATACCCTGCTTGACGGAGTGTAGTTTCTATATATGATTGTAATATACTTTGGGGCCTCTGTGGACATAAAATATTATAGCTCCATGACAGGCTGCTTCATTGGTTGTTAGAGGTCGGACCAATTACAATAGGTGCTTAAGCTTTCAAAAATTTATTGTTCATGCCCCCCAGATCACAGTTTGAAAAACAGAAACACTAATCATGATGGTAGGTTGGACAATACAGTTTTACACTACTGAAGCTGAAGAATATGCACTAAAAATAACTTACTATAGTCAGTTTCTAACTATTTTGGTATAATTCCCTGCGGAAGGAGAGACAGTTTCTGATCATGGGATATACTTATGTGTCTCCACCTTTTATGGCTACCTTTGCATCTAACTAGGGGCCAGATGCTGGATCTAGACAATGACCTGGGAGTAGATATTACTGTTAAGCTGCTGGGCCAGTGCATTTAAGACCCATCACGGCACCTCTGGTTCCTTTGCTCCTGCTGTACTGGCCTGGGGGGCACAGATGGCGATGGTGGTACCACAAGACTGAAGCAGCCAAGGTCATGTTATTGGGACCTCAGCCCGTATGGGATTGGCCAGCCAAAAGGTAACGTTTATTGGAGTTATATCCTACATTTTTTCAGGTGTAGTCATTTCCATTTTAGAGATAAAGAAAGTAACTGAAGTTCATAAAGTCCAGATCTGCCAACCCAGAGTGATAATCTGCTACACTCTACAGTGCTGTGGCTTAAACTTATCTAACTACTGACTTGTATCTGCAATAGCTTGATCTTTAATCAGTTGGCCAGACTGCTGGCCTTAGAAGATTATAAAACCATGTGAGGAAATTAACTCATGAATCATAAATTAGCTATTAATTAATTTTATTTTCCCCATGGAAAATGTTGAGCATTTTCCTCCATATCTTGGGGTGCTGCATACAACACACACACACACACACACACACACACACACACACACACACACGTGTGCACATGCACATGCTCCTCTCTCTACCAGATCTGATCTGGTTTTGACAATGTTGTTCACTGTGTGATCTTAAAAAATCACGTACTTTCTCTGAGCCTCAGTTTTCTTCCTCTTAAAAGAAGAGATTTAGTGAGGTGATTTTTTTTTTTTCAAATGAGGTGATTTTTTTTTTTCAAACTGTGGATCACAACCCATTTGTGAGTTATAAATCCCCGGAATATCTTTACCAGCATCTTTTTTATTTTGGAGACTTTATTTTATTAGAGCAGTTTTAAGTTCACAGAGGAGTTAAGAGGAAGGTACAAAGACATCTCATATCCTGCCTTCCCATTCCCCGCACACAGCCTCCCCCCCGTTACCAACATCCCACACCAGAGTGGCACGTTTGTTAAAATTGATGAACCTTCATTGATACGTTGTACTCATCCAAAGTCCATAGTTTACCTTAGAGTTCACTTTCAGTGGCTACATTTTATTTTGGTACATTTGGTGTGGACAAATGCACAATGACATGAATCCATCATTATAGTATCATGATTTTACTATCCTACAAATCCTCTGTGCTCTGCTTTTTCATCCCTTTCCCACCCAACCCGTAGCAACCACTGATCTTTTTACTGTCTCCATAGCTTTGCCTTTTCCAGAATGTTATAGTTGGAATCATATTGTAGGTAGCCTTTTCAGGCTGACTTCTTTCACTTAGTCATATGCATTTAGGGTTCATCTAGATTTCTTCATGGCTTGATATTTTTTTTTTCTTTCTAGTGCTGAATAATATGGCACTGTCTGGATGTACCATGGTTTATTTATCTCTTCACCTACTGAAAGATATCTTAGTTAGTTCCAAGTTTTGGCAGGATGAATAAAGATGCTGTGAACATCTGAGTGCAGATTTTTGTGTGGATGTAAGTTTTTACTCCTTTGGGTAAATACCATGGAGTGCTGGATCTAGCTAGATTTCTGGATCATGTGGTAAGTTCGGTTTTGTAAGAATCCACCAAACCTGTCTTCCAAAGTGGCAGTGCCATTTTGCATTCCACCAGTGATGAATGAGAGCTCCTGTTGCTCTCCATACTTGTCAGTATTTGACATTGTCAGTGACACTTTTTAAATATGATAAAAGGAAAATAGAAATCATGAGAGTGCTTCTTATAGTAAGGGTGAGTGTTGTTACGTGAAACTCTCATTTCTGGTGTGTGTGTGACAGACATAAATGTGTGCATGCTGAGTTGCAATATAAAATATATTTTTAGTGTGGGATTTTAGTCCAAGCCTGAATAGATGGTGTCTGACATCTTTTCCAGCACTAATATTCTATGATTCTATGAATTTTCACACATCCACACAATTTAGTGACTTTTAAGGTTCTTCATAATATACTAAGGGAAAAACAACTCATTTTATAAAAGCAGTATATACGCATATATTTTATGTGTGCATACATGTAGTCTAAAGTATGTATCTCTCTCTATACATGTGTGTGCAATAGAAAACATTGTAAAGTTAATACCAAAATTAGCTCTAGATGAGGTCTACACATGTTTTTGGTTAACTGGCCTTTACATTATGTAATGTTTATGTATTTAACTTTTTTAAACCTTTTTTAAGATTATTTATTCTGAAAGAGAGACAGTGTGAGCAGGGGAGGGGTAGAGAGAAAAAGAGAGAGAGAGAACCCCAAGCAGGCTCCACACTGCCAGCGCAGAGCCTGATGCAGGGCTCGAGCCCATAAAACTTAAGGATCATGACCTGCATCAAATCTGAGTCAGACACCCAACCTACTGAGCCACCCAGGCACCCCATATGCATTTTACTTTTTTAAATGTGCTTTGAAAAGATGACCTTGTTTGGAAAAGAATCTTTAAGTGGTGAGCTTTTCATTTGGGCAAGAAAGTGGAGAGAAACAAGGAGGGCTACAGGAGGGAAACATCTTTCAAGTCGGGCTGGGCATGCCTACTGTCACACGGCATTTCTGACGCAGGGTCCACTCTCAGACAGCCTCTGCTTTGACAATGTCCTTTCTACTCTGCTTGCAAAAGTTCTCTGAACTCCTTGGAGTTTTTCTTTGGAGCAGCAAATAGTGAGGTGAGAATCCCAGGATAGCAATAGGTCTATTTATCCATCCAGCACGGGAAATAACTTCTAAATTTTTTTAATGTTTTTAATTTATTTTTGAGAGAGAGAGAAAGCAGGGGAGGGGCAGAAAGAGATGGAAACACAGAATCTGAAGCAGGCTCCAGGCTCTGAGCTGTCAGCACAGAGCCCGATGTGGGGCTTGAACTCATGAACCTCAAGATCATGGCCTGATCCAAAATTGGCCACTTAACTGACTGAGCCACCCATGAGCCCCAGGAGATAACTTTTCTAAAGGGAAGGTGTTAGGGGTACAGAATACCACTGAGTCACCAGTTACGGTGAGGAAACCTGTTGTTAGCATGGTGTCTAGAGTCCATTTTGGATATCTGAAGATGAAAACTCCCTGAGAGAATCAAGAGATCAGTTTTTAAGGTAAATAGAGCCAAAGGCTGGCTAACTCTTCACTGAGGCATTCTATGCTCTAATGGCAAGTGTGATGTTGGACAATGAAGAGATAAGGAGCTGTGATGCAGTGTCCTCTACCTCAGTTATGTAAAACACACGGCATAACGCTCAGTGCAGCGTAGCACCTCTGAGCCTTCTGGCCAGGCTCTGAGAGAAGGTTACACTACGTGTTCTATTCTTTGAGGTAACAGGGCACCCCATCTGCTCCTCTTTCCTGAGAGTATCCTAGAGGCAGTTTGCTAAAAGTGCTATGGGTCTAGAAATGACTGCCAGCACCCTGTTCAGATGTGTCAGAAACTTCTCACTGCAAGAGCATCAGAACGAGACTTTTAAAAAGCTCTTACCAACCTAACAGAGCCGCAGACAACCATCTTTTCTCACTGTTCAAGTGTGAATTCCCAGAGTCCCCTAACTCACGCCGTACTAATTCAGCTCCCAGCCTCTGGGTTTGGATGGGAGGAATACCACGGTGGTTCAGCTTGAGACTGATGCCTTCCTACCCTATTATTTCTCTAAAGCACCACTCTGTGTTTTATGTTGTTTTTCTGTCCTAACTAAGCCATCTTTTTTCCTACCACTTCATTGCTTAATCTATAACCCATTGACCTAATTAAAGAAATGTTCATTCCATTGAACCACTGTGTTCTATTCATCAGATATGTGTTTGAAAAATGACTCCCCAGTTTCGTACGTGTGCCTGAATTCTTCGTGTTGGGACTACCTCAGATCATTTCTTTTTTTTTTTTTTAAATATTTTTTTTTAATTTATTTCTAGGAGAGAGAGAGACAGCGTGAACAGGGGAGGGTCAGACAGAACAGAGAGAGGGAGACACAGACTCTGAAACAGGCTCCAGGCTCTGAGCTGGCAGTCAGCACAGAGCCTGACGTGGGGCTCGAACCCACGAACCGCGAGATGATGACCTAAGCGAAAGCCGGACGCTTAACCGACTAAGCCACCCAGGTGCCCCACCTCAGATCATTTCTAATTCTCTGTTTCGCCTACCCCTCTTTTCGGGAGCGGGGGTGGTATAAGCATCTCAGATAGTTTTATGCATAGACACCTTGCAGTTGTGTGGTTTTGTCAGACCTTAGGAAACTCCGTGGTGAAGCCAGGTGTGTGTGTACAGAATTCCTTGTATGCATCCTCAAGCCAAGAAGAACATTTTTAATAAAGTTCGGGAACTCACCACCTTCCAATGCCTGAAAATTCATCTTAATTTGTTAATATATGCTATTTTCTTATATGAGAGTAAGTAAGAGAATTTTAACTTTCTATACATGTCCTACTCAGATTCATACCTAGATTATCATTTCAACTCTGCTTCTAACTTATTGTGTGATTTGGGGGCAATAATGCATTATATCTCTAAGCCTGTGTCCTTATGAGGAAATGAACAAACCAAATTAGAATGACCTGCAAGGTTTCTTACTTTCTATATTTTGTTGATCTATAAATTGTATCTAAGTCTGAACTTACCAATTATTTAGTTTTAATAGCACTGCCCCCCTAGAATTTTCAGAGCATTAATTTTTACATAAATGCAATGACCTTTTTGAGACCAAGGGCTCATGGCAAAGTATTCAGTGGGGTTTAAGTTGTGTGAAACTAAGTTACTTGAGTTTGATGATCTTTCATTTGTTCTGTAGTGTGTTCTTCATATGCCTTTGGGCAAATGGTTAATTGGAAAAAGTGGGATTATAAGACATTTTGAGTTCTCCCTTGAAACAATCACATTTACTTGGATTTAATTGCAGTAATGTCTCAGGACTTTGTAATAAGCTCCTATTATAGTGAAATCATAGAATCACAAAACTATGAGTTGTTTCTTAGAAGTCATGTACTCCTTTCTCATCTGGCATCCCTCACTCGTCGACGTCTAGCTTCTGTCCGACTACCTCTTAAGAGGGAGGGAGGAGCCACATCTTCCTAACAGAATCCATTCCCTTTGTGGACAGACTAAATTGCTAGAAAGTTTCTTTTTATATTGTATAAAAATCTTCCTCCATGCAGTTTCCCCCCCTTGTATTATTATTGTTGTTGTTTTTATTATTGTCTAGAGCATCACAGAATAATGCTCATCCTTTTGTATGTTATAGCACCCAAGTAGGGGATCAATATTATGACTGCCTTTCTATTATTGTTAGCTCTCAGAATGTCTCCTTTTGTTTTATGCCTCTGTATGTTGACCATACAGCCATTCAGGACAGTCCCAATTTATGCCTGTTTTCCCAGCGTAAAGAGTAACAGCATCTCTTTGACTCTCAAATTTTTGCTAACAGGACGATAAACTCTATGCCTCCATGATAGTGCCTACCAAATTTATTCTGCAGATTTCTAGATCTTAAGGGTGCTCTATGAGAAAAGAGAAAATATATTTAGGGATGCTCTTCCTATAGATTCACACACACACACACACACACAAAAACATTAGTAGGAATTTCTGTATGAAGGAAATCTGCTTCACCTTATTTACCCTACTGTTTCTAAAACTTATTTAATCATAAAAGTACTTATTATTCCAAGAAATACAGCTTGAAATTCCCTCTTTTAGAAAAATAGCTTAGGTAAATTTTAACTTTAATTCTAATTCTTTTAAATGCACCCCCCCCCAATTTTTAGAAAGATTACCCTGAATATTAATCACAGGGCTCTTTGTTTTCTATCTGTAAAATGAGAGAATTGGAATGAGCTCTGAGGCTCAGAAAATGGGGAAAAAAATGTTAGCAACCATCTTTGAAGAACCTCCCTCATATTTCTCCGGTGTTGGGAAATCATGGTAACTCAGAATGAGCAAGGCATTGGGAGTGGTGGGCATCTCTTGGCATTAATGGAGGATATCACTGCAGCCCTGGAGGACTGACTAGCCATCGTGTGAATGGTAGCTGGAGGAATCTGCATCTAGAAACCCATCAGTGGATATGAAGAAAACAAAAGCACGATCACCAAAGTATGATGTCAGAGACAGATCTCCATGGAAACTGTGTTGTGATGACCCCACTAGCACTGCAGCCTCTAGACACACATCTTCCCAGGATACAGCTCTGTCCTACACAAGAGAAATACCAATATGTTACCATCTAGTCCGCGAATAGCTGCGTCAACCAAAACATGAAAATGGGAGAGACTTTTAAAGTCTGCTAACATAATTTTGTCAATCGTGTACCTTGGATTTCAGGGCAGTATAATTTATACTTAAAAAAAGATCAATACAATTACTATTCAATATGCATCACCATTATAAGGCATAGGCAGTCATAAAGAGTCAATTTTAAAATGATCTGCTGATGATTACATTTTTAAGTGTCTTTCAGCTGCACTAATATAAATCACTTGGGCAATACATTGGTTGGATTTGCATAATGACAGAGCTTGACAAGATCAGTTACCATTTTTAACTATGGAGTTTTCTGGCATGATGCTTTTTACCACATCTGTGGGTATACCCTTTCCAAAGCCTTGGAGACATCGCATGCATACATTTTTTGAACCAAAGAAATAAACACCTTTCTGAGTCCTTTTTTTTTTTTAATAGTGAGCAAAAATGCCAGCCCACTATAAATGACTAAGCAATATTTTCAAGTTTAAAAGGACCATGGCACAGAGATGCTTAAAGAGCATTTTCTGTAAAATTGGCACATAAGCGTTTGCTTGTACAGTTGCCTTGTGCATGCTGCCCTCTGTCTACAAAATGTAAGAAAAATAAATTTTTGTCATGAGTTCTCTGGCAATAAGAACAGGCTATTCTGAATATGTGTAGTCTGTAACGTTTCTCTTGGGGGTAACAGAAATAATTTCTGATCTAAGAGTAAGTTGTGTTTCTAAAGATCACTTGTGACTCAGGTTTTTGGAACTGGGAACATACTCTGACATAAAGACAGAGTTATAAAAATAGTAATCAGGTTCCTAGCAATTGTATCCTTTTTTTTTTTTCCTTGCCTTAGCTGTATTTGGTTTTTGAAGGGTCAGGAGAAGAGATTATTAAAATAGCTGAATTAGAATATCCAGGGCAAGTCCAGGGTTCCTTTCTTGAAGGTTGGGGCTGTGGAGTTTGAGGCCGTCCTGTTTCTTCCACTTTTTTTTTTTTAAATGTTTTATTTATTTGTAGGAGAGAGAGAGAGACAGGGTGAGCAGGGGAGGGTCAGAGAGAGAGGGAGTCACAGACTGAAACAGGCTCCAGGCTCTGAACTGGCAGTCAGCACAGAGCCCGACGCGGGGCTCGAACCCACGAACCACGAGATCATGACCTAAGCGAAAGTCGGACGCTTAACCGACTAAGCCACCCTGGCGCCCCCTGTTTCTTCCACTTTTAAGTGCTCCTTACCTGCGGCATCGTTCCCGTCAAATTCTCAGGATTACAGAAGCCAGAAATCAGGAAGGCATGTTTAGCACCTAAATCCTAAATCAGTCTGTCTGGAGCCCACATGTCTGCCTTCTTAACACAGGATTCCACTTTGAGGAACACCTTCTTAAAGGTCATAAACCTAAAACAGTGATTTTCATCCTAGCTGAGTGTTGAAACTCAGGGAGCTTTTTATGAATGTGCAGATTCCCAGGTTTCTCTCCTGGAGCCCCTGACTTCCCAGATCAGAGGTGGGCTGGCCATCTGTACATCCCCAGGAGCCTCCAATGAACAGCCAGACCAGGGAACCAGTAATCAAAACAGTCTAAATCCCTTGCCTCCTAATCAGAAATCCTGTTTCCACAAGTCAGTTAAACTTGACTAAGGAAAAAAATACAAATTAAATGAATTCTCATCAGCTGAGGATAAAGAGTTACATTTATTTGATTTTCTAAATACTTCTAAAAGTAGTTTCACTTCATCCCATTTGAACTTTATAACAGAGAAAAAGAGGTTATTCTCATCTTTAGATAAGGAAACTGACCTTGCGCATCAGCAACGGCAAGTCCTCCTTAGCACAAAATGGGTATAAATAAACCTCAAAAGCATTTTCAGTGAGAAGAATTAGAGATGAGCAAGTGAAATCTTCATGCCAGGCGAGCAAGTCTTCTGATTCAGGGGCGCCCAAAGACTGGCTGGGCTGGATTAAAAGTTCCTCTCTGGGAAAATTTCCTGAAATTGCTTCAAATAGTCAGTGGTTCCTTCTTAAAGGTCTAGATCTAAAGTGTTTTCATCAAAGTCCACAGTGGAATCAGTGAAGACAGGAGCAATGGAAAGACAAAGAGAGGTGGGTAAGGAAGGCAGCACGAATTCGTGTATCCTAATTAGTCCGCCTGTATTCCCACTTACTGCCCGCTTCAGTGTTTTCATCATTTCTGGCACAGCTCTGGGCAGGACCAGTCTTAGCGTAGGCGAAGTAGACAACTACCCATTTAATCAGCTCTTCACTATGAACATACTTAGTGCTATCTTCCTGATGCTAGGCACTCCTCTGGTCATGGCGGCAACAAAGATGAACCAAAGGACTCCTATTCACAGAGTTTATTCTGGAGGGGAGATACACACAAAGCCAACCAACCAAAAACTTCAATCAGAATGTTTCTAAGGTAGAATTATGCCTACGCTCAGATCTAATGGACAAAATGGGAGTTTGTGAGTCCAGTAAGGGAGGAGAGATTTCTAGGGACAGGGACGGAATGAGCACTGTCTAAGGAGGAGCCAGACCAACATGGCAGGTTCCAGAAAGTATAAGCAGGGAAGCAAGTATTGTCTGAGGGTCAAATTTGTAGTTGACTTGGGAGACAGATAATGAAAGACCCTGTGTACCTTGCTCAAGATTTCAGAGTGTGGTGTCCTTCAAGTAGAAGATAATTGAAGGCTATTCAGTGAGGAAGTTACAAAGATCACTGTCTACACCTAAGGAGGGAGGAAAGAAAACAAAATTGAAGGCCTGCACTAGAGCAGCAGAAGTGGACACAGGAAAGAGGAAGGAGCTATCAGAGACAAGTATGGAGTGAAAGCTATGGAATCTTGATTTGACCGATGGATTAGATGGATGATGAGGGAAGAATCTAGGCTGACTCCCCATTTTTCTGGCTTGTCCACCTGGAAGACTGGGAATACCATCTAAGACTGAATGACATGCAATTTTTGGGAGTATACTGTATAAGGTAATATTCTTCATAAACCATGTGTGAAAAATTCAGTGATTAGTTAATAATTATTTTTGATAGTTCAAAATTATAAAAGGAGTCAACATTTTATGCTAATCTCCTTTAAAGAGATTATTTAGTTTGATTACATACAGATTAAGATTATGTGATATATTTATTTTAGGTAGATCCTGATACAAATTTTAATAGTAACAATAGAAAATGAAAGATTGAGAGGATACATTTCACAATAAAATTGATAATTAAGTCAGTTCATACTCTTCTCTGATCTTCTGTGCTTGTATATTTCTCTTCTTATAGTCTCATGTGTTCATTGTACTTTAAAGAGCTCCATTGTTATTTTTGGTGAAATATAGTGTGAAGAGAAAATATAAAACATTTACTTCAGATAGTTCACTTGAACACACCAAATCATTTTTATGAATTAGGACTAAGAAAAGTCTTCATTATATAAATCAGGCTTTCAAACAGAATTGATGGGTAGATTTAGAGATTAAAACAAAGGTATTTTTTCACATTGGCTTAGAATTCTAAGCCCCAAAGTATGAAATTACAACTGAAGACATCTTGTAGGAAATTCAACAATAATAATAAAATTATATACCTTGTCAAAACAATTCTGCAGTTTGGAGAATTTGACTATGTCGGGTCACTAAACAGGCAACAGGATGAATTTAAATGAATTTTTTACCCCTACCTATCTCTGACTAAGGACATCCTCAACTTTATCTATCAGGGAGCTTTTAAATTTTTTTCATTTATAATTTAGCAAATTTTTCCTGACCAGCTTCCGCATACAGGCTCTGTGCTAGGTACCAAGATGCAGAGGTGATCGGGGCTGAGTTTCTTTTGACACAGCCCCTAGACCAGTAAGGAAAGTAGACATAAACCAATCAATTACACAACAGCATATAAGTTTGTCATTGGTAGAAAAGAGAGCAAAGTAAACATAAAGAGAAAGAACTGGAAGGTGAGCAGGGAGGATAATAATGAATGGAGGGTAGTTCACATGAGCAGCAGAGACTGGGCAATGCTCTGAGCAGGGGAGGGGAGGGTTTAGGAGACAAGCCTGGCTTCTGGGCCTGGTAATCCAGAAATTCCAGTTCCATTGCTCTGAGGGAAAACCCAAGAAACTCTTGTGTGTGTGTGTGTGTGTGTGTGTGTGTGTGTGTGTGTGTGTGTTTTGAAGTTTACTTATTATGAGAGAGAAGGGGAGGGGCAGAGAGGGAGGAAGAGACAGAGAATCCCAAGCAGTCTTCTCACTGTCAGTGCAGAGCCCAATACAGGACTCGATCTCCTAAACTGTGAGATTGTGACCTGAGCAGAGATCAAGAGTTGGGCGCTTAACCCACTGAGCCATCCAGGACTCCATCCCCTTCCTTTTTTAAAAGTTTATTTGTTTAAGAACCTGTGTTTTTGACAAGTACTCTCAGGCAGACTACAGTTCATCTTAGTGCAGTCATTCTAAAATTTTAAATTCCATGAGTAGAGATTATTTTACTTATCACTGTATCCTCAGTACCTCGCACACTACCTGGCACATGGTCGTTGATCAATGATTGTGTTTTGAGAAACAAGACTACTTGCTAGACATTTGAATCATACAAAGTAATTCCTGCTCCATTTCTTAACTACTTTCTGCATTGGCTGTGAGTAGATGAGTTTATTACTGCCCCATCCCACTTTAAGAAAGTTAGAGTGGACTGTGATGAAGACAAAAATTAAGGAAGGAAACTTCTGACAGAAAGGCAATTAGATTATGTCAGTGGAAGAAAAAATGAGCTGCTGTTTTATTTTCTTTGTTTTCTGCCTCAAAAGCTTAGTAGAAAGAGAAGAGAAGCAGTCTATAAAAGTACTTTCGACTTGTTGAATATGCAGTGATCACCCATGGTGCTTTGACCACCATTTTTTGGACTTAACTAATCTGCTGATAGAGTCCTAGGAATATATAGAGATGAAAAAGACTGCCCTCAGTGAGCACTGGACATAGAAGTGAAAACAAGCAAAAGTCAATTACACTCATGTTGGTAAGTGGTAGGACCACAGAATAAGTGCCAAGTACATAGTCAAGGACTTTTCATATGTTACCATCTAATTTAATCTAAGAACTATATCAGGCAGATATTTGGCAGGTGATGTAACTGTGTTTCAGGAGTTAAGTAATTTACGGGGCGCCTGGGTGGCTTAGTCGGTTAAGCGTCCGACTTTCACTTAGGTCATGATCTCGCGGTTCGTGGGTTCGAGCCGCGTCGGGCTCTGTGCTGACTGCCAGCTCAGAGCCTGGAGCCTATTTCAGAGTCTGTATCTCCCTCTCTCTCTGACCCTCCCCGGCTCACGCTCTCTCTCTCTCTCCTAGAAATAAATAATAAAAATATTAAAAAAAAAAAAAGGAGTTAAGTAATTTACTCCAGCTCACATAATAGCAAGGGGTGAAACTCCAGTTTGAACTCATTGTCTGTAAAAACACGTTGTTGTAACTTACTGCATTTCTCAATCACTCTACGGTCCTTTTGCCTATGGTTGGCACTGTTTGTTCATGCCTACAGAGTCATGAAGCATAATTGAGCTGTATATGTATCTTAAGTTCCCTCAAAATTCAATTTCAAAGTTGAAAGTTATCCCAGGAGAATTGAATTTATTAAATTGTATTAAATTTCAAGGTTTAAATGCACCCACATTAAAAATAAAAAATTTATTACTTAAAAAATATTTGTCACTAACATTATAAGTAAATTATAATTCTTAGATAACTGAATTCAGCTGAATTTTCACTGATATGGTAGTTTTACATGAATATTTACATTCAAAGTGATACTAGTCCTAAACCACTTGGGAGACTTTCTCTTCATGCCAAATAGTGGGCCAGGTTTGATTTACCCATTAAGGATCTGTGGTTGAGGGGCTCCTGGGTGGCTTAGTCGGTTAAGCGTCCGACTTTCACTTAACTGTGCTGACTGCCAGCTCAGAGCCTGGAGCCTATTTTGGAGTCTGTGTCTCCCTCTCTCTCTGACCCTCCCCTGCTCACGCTGTCTCTTTCTCTCCTAGAAATAAATAAAAATATTTAAAAATAAAAGGATCTGTGATTGAATGTTCTGTACAACTCGATAAATAACCATGTGGGTGTTCTCAAACTCAGTCTATAAACTAGTAATGCTGTTAGTCATGCATTCTCACATATAACTCATTGTGGCAGACCTAAACAGGGCAATTCTGAGTTCCAAAATGATATTTTTGGTGCGTGGATTTTTAGTTCAGCCATTATTTGTGTTTTCCTGCCCTTGGATTTACAGGTATTCAGTTTATAATACATATATGGTTACCAAGGTTTTGATCAGTTTGAACTCAATTATTCTACCAAGAAAAATCTCAATGTTGAATATAAATATGTGTTATGCCTATCATATTTTTAGGGTTTTTAATATCTAAGAGCCTTGTGAATTGTGTTTTATCAATATATTTCAAGACTTAGGCAAAATTAAATTTCTTGATGTCAAGACCCTTTGTTGATCTTCAGTGAGATAAAATTTACCATTCCCAGAAATCTTTCTTGATGATTTAATTATGGTCATAAGTTCATAGCAATTTCTAGAATTTTTGTATAAACATTTACAAAAGTATATATCCCAGACACATGTATTTAATGACAACTGAGATGCATCAATTTTAAGTCCATGTTTAGAGAGTTTGCTTTTCATTTCTAAATGGAAGCTTTTAAGAATACCCTTTATTAAAATCCTGTGTTCTCGTTATTTTCCTGTTAAATACATTTTAACCAAACATTTTGAAAATACTTTTCCTTAAAGCAGGAATCACAGTAAACACGCTCCAAAGCAGATTATCCATCTGAGCCCTAAATCAATACCCAAAGCTATTTCTGTATTGGTCTAGTAAATTATATCGCTGTGTTTGAAGAGTGAAGGAGAAGATAACCTCTACACAGTCACGACAGATTACTTGAAGACGAATGTACCATATCAGAGCTAAACATACCATATTATCTAGTATTTTCAGAAACACTTACACTTTGTACTATTGTCATAAAACATGTTGCATTGATCCAAAAAGGTGGAAACCTATGGAAGATTCTTCCATAGATTCACCTGAGAGATATTCATGTATTGTATTCCTTCCCCTTCAGAAGACTCCATTTGAATTGCAATTTGTGGTTTTATTTTTTAAAGGAATTACATGAATATTTTAAATGCAATTTGGTGTACTATGTTATTGATCGTGCATTATTTATGTTAAGATTCTCTTTAATCATAAGGTCTTGCAAAGTATATGACAGAGGGACTGGGTTGAATTTCTGCTTTGTGTTTGGGGTCATTAATACAAGGGTTATAGCAACAGTAAATTTTCAAGGTAAGTGCATTGGTTTCTTTCCATCTTGTTTATAGATGTGAGGAAGTTCACATAAAGGTTTGGAAGGCAATTGATTGGGTTTGGAAATAACACACCCATGTGCCTTGGTAATATGTTTTAACAAATAAGTGTTAACTTCCTTCAAGAGTAAGATAGATTTACAAAAGATGAAAAAAGCATACTAGCTGACCTATGTGTTTCACATGAAAAGGAAAATCATAGAGTACTTCTCAGTTGGAAAAGTCTTAGACACTTAAGAAAAAAGCTCCACTTATTTTTTAAGAGACTGTTTATTATTCCAAGAGTTCCCACAGCTAGTTTATAATCTCCCAAAGAGCAGAGTGCATTTTGTTTATCTATTTCTTTTCTCTCATAAGACATAAATCTGCTCTCTTTTACTTTTAAAAACCCTCTAGAGAAGCGGAACATAATTCCCCAGTCCTTAAGTGCGGTCTACTTATAGTGACTGTCTTTTCAAAGACCACAGTATGGGAAGGAGGGAAAAAGAATAAGTTCACAGCAGAGAAAGCTAACAAATAACACGTCAGTCAGGTGATGATCGGCACTGACAAGCCATGTTACTAGTATGCATCCTTCACACGATAGATTGATATGATATGCTTTGGTCTTCCTCCCAATAATGATGAGAAAGACGTCAGAGAAATCCCAGTCAGGGGACATTCTGTAAAACACCTGACCAGTACTCCTCAAAACTGTCAAGTTTATCAAAACCAAGGAGAGTCAGAGAAAGTGTTACAGCCAAGAGCAGCCTGAGGAGACATGACAACTAAATACAATATGTTGTACCACATGAGGTCTTGGAACAGTAAAAGGACATCAGGTAAGAACTATAGAAGTCTGACTAAAACACACTTCGGTTAATAGTGATATATCAATATTTATTCACTAATTCTGACAAACATACCACACTAATGGTCAAATGTTACTAAAAGGGAAAAGAGTGAGTGTGAAGTATATTGAAATTCTCTGGACAATCTTCATTATTTTGTAATAAATCTAAAACTATTCTAAAATTAGAATTTTATACAAAAAACCCTAGAAAGTTGAGTATATGAATTACCTGCATTATAGCCATTATATGCCCAGAAGAATCATATTTGTATCAGGTTTATTGGATTTTTGTCCCATTTTTACAGAGCTGTGTCTGGTTCTAACTGTTCAGAATTAGTACTCTGTATAATAGAATCATCTTTAGATGGCGACGCTGTCATTTCTGAGCCCTGGGTTATCCAAATTTACATTTCTAGACAAAGAGGTAAAATCTTAGGACACAACTCTACTTCTACTGTGGACTCAGGTATTAGCCCTCTGTGGTACATAAAGAAATGATATTTTGTGCACGTTCTAAGACAAGATTTTGTTTTACTCAAATGCAAGTCTGATGTATCATTCATTTACATAGGCTTAACCAGCATTTGTTGAACATCTGTTTTGAGCTAGCACAGGCCTAGAGACTGAGGATAAAAGAATCGTTGCTGTGAAGAGCTCAGCCTAGTGGTAGCAGACAAAGGAAGGAGTTACACAGTGCTGTCTGGAAAGTAGGCAGGTAGCTAGTGGGAGGGCCCTTCAGGACCCTGGAGAGCCACAATTACTGCCTACAGACGCCCTACTGGACTCTTTCTTTAGCTCATACATTCATTCCCCAGATATTTACAAAATGATGACTCTTTAACAGGCTGTATTCTAGTCACTTAGGTACATTGGTGAACAACACAGACCAATACATCTGCCCCTGTGAAGCTCATTGTCTCTGAAAATTACAAAAAGCCTCCTTATCTGGAGTGAAAATCTGAATCCCTTTTGCTCCCATTAGAAAAAAAAAGTTTCTTTTTTTTCCACATAAAAGTCTCATATTTGAGGATAGCCATTGTGCCCCTAAACTCCACTCCCCACTCCAAGCCCAGCAAAGACTGTTTCCTGGCAGCACTTTCCCAGCTCCTGCAATATTCTCTACACTATTTAGATTTAAATCCCTTCCCTGTCTTGTTTTGGGTAGCAGCGTAGTCATCAAGGTGCTGCCTTAAAAGCAGGGAGAACAGGCGTCAATTCCTGGGTCTGCCATGTAATAGCTGTGGTGTTGGTATGCATCATTTGGCCATGCTTAGCCTCAGTTTCTCCTCTATAAAATGGGAGTAATATTTTTATTTTACACAACTGTTGTAAGATTAGAGATACTTTATATAGAATGACTAACAAAGGGCTGGGCAAACAGTACATGTTCAAAAAATAGGGGCTCACTATAAACGAGCCCATTTCCTTTTATTACATATTAAATCTTCTTCATTCATGCTGTTGAATTTTTGGTTCTACGTGCATACTGGCGTTTACCCCTTTTAGTTTAGTTTTGTTGTCTCTTCACAGTCCCTTATCAGAAATCCATAAAGTAGATGTGTTTTCGAACTATCAGACTTTAGAAGGTAATGCAATGGCCTCTGTATTACCTGCGTGTTACAAAATAGGCCCACGGCCCCCGCCCGGGATTATCCTGGAACAGCTTCTGTTTATCGAGCATACTAATGCTTTTGCAGTGAGAAGTATGAATATTCACAGTAAATGGGGCTGGTAAAGATTTTTGTAACCTCCTATTAGCTCAGGTCTGATTTTGCCATCAAAAGGGCAATATCAGCAAGGTTCCTTTTTCAGTGCTTTTGGCTCAGGGACTATAGATAAGCAATTAACTTTAGTCAGTCCATGGCGCCACCCTGTAAGCATCCTTCTGAGTTCAGAGTCTGTTCACCAATAGTACATGAGTGTTTTCCTTCTGAGTTATTGACAATTTTGTAAATATACTTGAAAAACCTTTCAAGTCATTGATTAAAAACACAGTGGGCAAAAAATATTTTTCTCACAGATCTGACCAGATCCTTAGATGATTTCTTTTTTAATTTTTAAAAAAGTTATTTGTCCTTTAATATGATTATCAAATATTTGGATAAAAATTTGTTTCAAAATATTTTGTTTTGAGTAATTCCCTTTTTTTTATAGTAAAATGTCATGAGAACTTTTTTCTTATTTTTCATTTTGTTCTAATTCATGGTGGTATGCTTTCTTTCTTCTATATTAATTTCCCTCTGGTTATAAAAATCATGTTGCAGGGTAATGTTGTGAATTTGTCAGATTCTGCAAACCATGGTCATTTCATGTGTCAAAATCTTGACAGAAATGTTTTTACAAAAAGTATCCTTTTTAGCCAGTAGAGGGAGTCAGCTACAACTAAATGTGGTTTATGACTTTGGAAAAAAAAGAATATAGACTTCAATTTTAAAAATATGTAGACTTTTATTTTAAAATGTATAATCATATTTTAAGTATATACGTATGATCTACACATAAATATAATTTAACTTTCTGTATTTTCATTGTGGACGGACCACAAGTTTGTCTTTTCATTTCCACATACATATTCATCTATATTCTTCTGTTCTTCTACCTGACATATTGTTTTAATTCTCTTTTAATGCAAAGTCTAAAAAGGATATTAACATTATTTGAATACCCATGACAGGTGTTGTTTATATCTATAAAAACGATTATCTTAATATTCTAAAGAAGTAAAAATACATTCCTAAAGTATAATTATATCAAGTTATGTCTTTGAACCTGTGATTTATCATTATCAAAGGAACTTTTAAAACTGTTACAAAGTCTTAGGGTACCTGGGTGTCTCGGTTGGGCATCCGATTTTGGCTCAAGTTATGATCTTGTAGTTCACATGTTTGAGCCCCTTGTCAGGCTCTGTGCTTACAGCTCAGAGCCTGGAACCTGCTTTGGATTCTGTGCCCCCCCCCCTGCCCCTCCCCTGCTTGTTCTCTCTCTCTTTTTTTTTAGAAATAAATATACATTATTTTGAATTTTTTCAATGATTACAAAATCTTAAGGTGAAAAGGTATGTGGCCATCATTTTCCTGAAACACCATTGTGGGTCCTACCAGGACCATGTCCTGCTCTGCTTACTTAATCTCATCAGTGAGAAAAGTGGGCACCTCTGCAACATTTCCTCACTGCTCCTTGTCTCCCCTCCTTTCTACCTTATCACATCATAGCCTTCCTCAAGATGAGTTTCTTTTACTTTGCTGCATCGATGGGGAGGTAAGTGTATCCATTTCCTTGGCCAACCTGGTGTTCACGAAGGTCTAGAGACACATCCATGATCCAGTGTCAAAAGTCTGTCGATTCTGCAGGATTGTACAATGGGAGCACTCTTAACTGTGTGTCCCAGTGTCTCCATCTCTTGATCCTTCAGTGTAGTTGGGTCCACCCAACCAGAGGCTGCTATTCTCTCTGCCATACCTTTTGAATTGTGGCTACTATTGCTTGTTTAATTTTGAGGAGAAAAAAAAAAAAGACTGAGAACTTAACTCAGTGAGAGAATACTGAAGGGTTGGCTTTGTTTTTCATTCTATTTTTAGAATAATTTATTTGATCATCACTTAGGAACACTGGGTTGACACTGATCTCCCTACAAACTGAGGGTTGATGGAGGTGAGGGGGGAGAGGAAGAGGGGGTGATGGGCATGGAGGAGGGCACTTGTTGGGATGAGCACTGGGTGTTAATACGGAAACCAACCTGACAATAAACTATTAAAAAAAACCACAATATTGATCTCCCTGATCCTGAACTAAGAATATAAACATTTACACATTAAAACCTCCTAAGGGGTGCCTGGGTAGCTCAGTCGGTTAAGCATCCAACTTCGGCTCAGGTCATGGTCTCATGGTTCATTAGTTCAAGCCCTGCATCAGGCTCTGTGCTGACAGCTCAGAGCCTGGAGCCTGCTTCAGATTCTGTGTCTTCCTCTCTCTGACCCTCCCCTGCTCATGCTGTCTCTCTCTCTCTCTCTCTCTCTCTCAGAAATAAATAAAACATTAAAAAAATTTAAAACCTCCTAGAAGGACTTAAAAAGTGAACTAACAAATCAACTCTGGTGTTGCAAACCTTTAGAATCACCTTGATTTAGTCTTAAAGACATTCCTTTCATTACAAATACTCAAAATCTAAACAAATAAAATTTTGGATGGGTTAGATCGTTTCTCTTTTGTAAAACTACTTTGATTCTGCAAGGAAGTTATGCTTAATTCTGTTTATTGAGCATTGATGTCAAAGAGTATTATGAACACTGTCGTTACCTTCTTCCCACGAGGTGCATGTGCTGTGCATGCTGTATGTCCCAAGATACATCCCAGTGCTGCTGGTGGATAGGAGACTTTATGGACCAGCTCACTTTAAATATTCAAGAGATAGTGACAAGAGAAATTGAAAATATGCCCTTTTAAACTATTAACGGTGTTCTTAGAATAGGGACTGTTATACAAATGGACATTGCTTCTGTTTCTTTTTTAAAAAAATGTTAATAACCTCTCTTGGGCAAGATGGACCCTCAATTAACATTCAGTATTACACATAATTAGAAGTCCTGTCTTATTAAAAAAAGAAAAAAAACCTAGCATAGTATACTGTTTCAAAGTTACTTTTAGTGACACTAGCACTTTCTCTTTAGTTTCTGTTTAAATTCCAGTTAACATACAGGGTAATATTAGTTTCAGATGCACACGTTAGTAATTCAGCCCTTACAAATAACACCCGGTGCTCATCAAAACAAGTGCTCTCCTTAATCCCCATCACCTATGTCATCCACCCACCCCCACTCCCCTCTGGTAACTATGGGTTTATTTTCTAGAGTTGAGTCTGTTTTTTGGTTTGCCTCTCTCTTTTCTCCCCATGATTGTTTACTTTGTTTCCTAAATTCCACATATGAGTGAAGTCATATGGTATTTGTCTTTCTCTGACCGACTTTTCTGTAGTATAACATTAATATGTAACATATTAAAACTGATGGAACTCTGTATTACCAAAAATGCATGGTTTTTCCATAAAATTACTATTACAGGCACTGAAGGAATTTTAGGAGTGGTTGGATTATGGGGACATTCACCAGGTTCCAACTTTGTAAAGGAGAAATAAGCAGGAAAAAGGTGGAAGGTGGGGGAGGCCACCATCACTCCTGCCACTTTCAAGAAAGCCTCTCTCTTTTTAAAAGAAGTAATGCTGGACGTGCTCAGAGAGGCTCATTAAAGACATTACCGGAACCTCTAAATAGACCAGCACATTCACAACATTTTCTTTAAAATCAGTGATTGGTTCAGGCGGTAAAATCACAAGGCCCATCGCTCCTGCTCAGAGAAGAAAGATAATGTTTACTATTTTTAATCAGACTTTAGAGATGGAGTATAAGCACGTCTTTTATCCACATTGCTTATTTACAGGGTGTGTTTTAACCTGTCAGAGTAAGTGTGTCCTTCTGCAGTAGTAATAAATAATTCCTGAGATCTCACAGTCGCATCTCTTAGTTGCGACCTAAGGGTCGCATCCAGGAAATTCTCAGAGCAGCAGCTACAGCCTGGAAGCTGTATTATGAAGGTTCTAAGGCTGGACATTCCTAAGAACTTGTGGATTCTGGGCACAGAGTAAAGATCACAGGGCAGACACAACTTGAACAGCTTAATTCATGGGAAGCCAGCTCGCAAGCTGCAAGGTGGTTCCATTTGTTTTCATTTTTCCTTTACTGAAAACTTAAGAACAGATATGAAGCAGATGTTTTTATTGGTTTTAAATCCTATGTAGTATTTCACAGTTGTTTTATAGAGTATTGACTTATAATGTACTAGGTGAACTGTATGAAAGTTTGTTGTTTTAAATAGCTTTGATTGGGGGCGCCCGGGTGACTTAGTCGGTTAAGCGTCCGACTTTCGCTCAGGTCATGATCTCGCGGTTTGTGGGTTCGAGCCCCGTGTCAGGCTCTGTGCTGACTGCCAGCTCGGAGCCTGGAGCCTGTTTCAGTCTGTGACTCCCTCTGACTTCCTGCTCACGCTGTCTCTCTCTCTCTCTCTCTCTAGAAATAAATAAAAAACATTAAAAAAAATTAAATAGCTTTGATTGTAGTTATTCTGAATTAAAAAGTCTCATTAGGGGCACCTGGGTGGTTCAGTTGGTTAAGCGTCCGACTCTTGAATTCGGCTCAGGTCGTGATCCCAGGGTTATGGGATAGAGCCCTACTTTGGGCTCTGCCCTGAGCATGGAGCCTGCTTGGGATATTCTCTCTCTCTCTCTGTCTCTCTGTCTCTCTCATGCTCTCCCTCTCTCCCTTTCTTTCACCCCACTCCTGCTCTGTCTCCAGAAAGGAAAAAAAAAGTCACATAAGACAATCGTGGAATCTTAGGGAGAAAAGAAAAGAAAAAATGATCACAGTCTATTTCTCAGCTATCATTCATTCATTCATGCATTCATTCAACAAGTACTATGTACTTGCATTTCGGGCTCTGTTGGGTGATGGATATATAGCAGAGAAGAAGGCCTTCATGGAGCCTATCATCTAGACAAAACATCCAGACAGAGGACAACCACAATACCAGCATAATGAGTAGCATCAAAGGGGGTTGCAGGATCCTAAGGCAATGTATCCAGGGATAGTAGCGTGGTCAGGGTTCAAGGAGACCTGAAGGAAAAGAAGGAATTATCTAGAGGAATAATGGGGAAATGTGTTACAAATGAAAGGATTATCAACAAATTTTTTATAAGTAGGAAAAAGAAGAGAGAGATAGTGACAATATACAAGAATCTTGGCTGTGTTTCCAATTTTTTTTTTTTAGGTGTAATCTCAACAATGCAATTACTGGATCAGAGGATTGGAACGTGTTTAAGGCTCTTGCTACAAGTCATCAGGGAGCTCTCTGGAAAAGCAGTACTCAATTGATCTCTTACCAATTGACTATGTAGGTGTGTACATGTTCAGCAGAGTTCTTATGGGCACTGGTGAGCTCTTCATTTAATATCGGAGTCACATCTCATTGTTCTGTTGTGCAGGTCTGTGATTATTTGTGATGCTGAAGAGTTTTTCATATATTTCTAGGATACTTCTATTTGTCCCTTACTGCGCTATTTCATCACATCTTTTGTCCATTTTTTTATTTGGATCTTAGTGACCTTTTAATTGATTCCTATGTGTTCTTCAGGGAATGATATTAACTTTTTTCATATTCATGTCAAATTCATCACAGTCCTGACTTATATTTTAATTCTTTTAATGTTAATGCTTTTTGAATATGAGAATTTGTTGATATTTTTCTTTATAATTCTTCCTTATAATAAACATTTCTTTATAGTTTCTTTCTTCCATTGCTTTTATGCTTTGAAAGTTCTTTCCTATCCACAGATCAAATATTCACATAAAATGGTTTTATAGGTATTTGATTCTCATTATTTACATGTTATGCTTATCAAACTGGAGTTCATTTTGATGTTTGTGCAATGCATCTACATTGAATTTTTCGGAAGAGTTAGCTAATTTCACCCTCTATCCCTCTAGTAGACATACTCTTCCTTTGTCATCTGGATTCTTCTGTATACTGGAATCTACTATAGATCTATCTATTCCTTTTCATTGACGCATGTGTGTTCCCCACATCTTTGTTACATGGTTTTTCGGTTTTTGATCATTCCAACCATTTTTAAGTGTACATTTCAGAACATTCACAATATTCTGCAGCCATCTCCATTGTCCTTTCCCAGATAATTTTATTATCCCAGATAGAAACCCTGTACGTGTTACACAGTAACCCCTCATTTCCTCTCTCCCCACTACATGGTTCTAACTAGTTTAGATTTGTAATACATTTTAATGTCTGATAGGCAGAAAGTCACACAGTCCACTCTTCTTTAAAGGTGATACTCGGGGCGCCTGGGTGGCTTAGTCAGTTAAGCGTCCGACTTTCACTTAGGTCATGATCTCGTGGTTCTTGGGTTCGAGCCCCGCGTCGGGCTCTGTGCTGACTGCCAGCTCAGAGCCTGGAGCCTGTTTCAGTCTGTGACTCCCTCTCTCTCTGACCCTCCCCTGCTCATGCTGTCTGTCTCTCTCTCTCCTAGAAATGGATTAAATACGTAAAAAAAAAAATAAAGATGATACTCTTCATTTTGCTCATGTGTAGTGTTGCTTCACATGCTCCTCCTGGTTTGTCTCCTCTCCTGTGAATGGCTCTGTCCTCCAGCAGGCACCCAGACATGAGACCTGGGAGTCATCCTGACCTCTTCTTTCTTCCTCTCTCCTCGTACTCATCAGTCACTGGGCCTATTGATCCTCTATTGTTAATACTCCCTGGATGTTCGCTTTCTACCCTGTATTGGCTCTCCCCTTGCTCTACACCCCGTCACCTGCCACAGGGATTATTGTGTCAGCCTCCCCGCAGATCCTGCTTCCTCTTCCTTGCCTTCTTCCATCCATCCTCTACACTGGTGCCTCCTGGTTGTCTTTAATGCAAATGCCATTATGCCTCTGTGCCGGCTTAAGGACTTTCTGAAGTTCATGACTTTCAGATTCTTTGAAGGATTTACAGATCTTTGCAAGCCCATAGACATCCACGTTCACGTGAGCTCCACTTTCCTGCTGTGTACACATGCCCACACACTCACACGTGCACACACACTCACGCGGCCAGCAAGCTTCAGCCTCACTGAATTGTGTTCGTGCTCCAGGAAGGCTGTCAAGGTTCCATGGTTTTGCTCATGCCCAGAAACCTTGCCTGTTCCTCTTTCTCCTGCCTCCCTCTCTCTTCCATTCCCACCTCTACCTCCGGCTGTTAGGTCTCCTCTGCTGAGCTTCAAGCACTGTTGCTGGCTCTGCTCTGGATGTCACACCATGGCAACCTAATCAGGTGTCCACTCCCCAAAGGTTCCAAGAAGGCAGGACCCCTGTCATTCACCAGCACAATAATAGTTGCAGAACCAAAACGTGGGTATGAGTGTGTGCCTGTGCTCACTTGCACTACATTCATTTCCCAGTGTCTCTTTAAAACTCATTAAAGTTGATAAGGATCCTCTGGAATAATTTTTTGCAATATGGCTGAGAGTTGTTTTACTTCTTGAATTCTAACTACTGCTTTATACTGATCTCAGAAGAGACCCTGACCCTTTCCTACTTTACCTCCTGTGAAGTACAATGATTTGTGAACTTGCACATGAAAGGAACTTCATGTTTCTACCACCCACTCTGTGTTTAGCTTCTGAATAAGCTATTAATGTGCATTGCATTGTGTCTCTTTTTTGCTTTGCTGTGTGACTTTTAATTGAGGCTGACTTTATTACACTGCCTCTTATGGCCACTTTGTTGTAACTCATTTCCTAGTAATTGGATATGTACCTTCTCTGAAATGTAATTTTCCTTGGGCTTGTAAAAGCCGTACACTTGAACACTTTCTTAGAATTTTTGCTGTCACTAAAAATAAGTATCAAAAATTACTACCCTGAAAGCAGAATCTAAGCCATGACTGGAAACTGTCAAGAGAACAAAAAGAAGTGAATTTAGCATAAGAGATCCCAAATTAGGGGAGGAAATTGTAGTTCTAGAGCATTATTCAATGAGAACATGATTAAATCCCAGTGAAAAGGAGCAATTGGTCATTCCTTGATAGATTATCTGAGATTCGTTTCCTTTGAAGAGTATTTAAGTAATCCTGGTGGCCTCCTTTTAATGCAATATCATGAATGTAATAGAACCAACATTTAATATTTAAAATTTAGCCTGAGTGTAGCCAAGTGTAGATGGGTAGACGTGACAGAAATAATACCCCTGTTGAAGCACCACAAGAGGACTCTGTACTCCCTTTTCCCCATCATTGACAACCCAGACTACTCAGAGTGGAATTGGAATTTGTGTTGCATGACTAGCTCTATGATACTTGAATGTCTTGAGATTTCGATTTTTAAATGACTGCATTCACCGTAATGTCATCATCCATAATAATTATTTTTCTGGCTACTTGTACTTGGAATTCTAAAAAGAGATTAATGACCAATTAAGTAGATAGCTATTGCAAAAGTAACCATGTAAAAAGCTTGTGAATGGGTTCTGTTAAAGGTTTGCATGAAATACACCACTTAAGCTAGCGTGAAGTTAATTCGAGGAGGTTTAATTAATCAGCAGGTATTTATTGAACAACTACTGTGTGTCTAACATTCTGATGTGTGTGTAACAGCCATTTCCCTCAAGGAGACAAGGTTAATATGTATGAGACAACTTGAGGTTAATTGTATGCTCAAGTCTGGGGCAATGCTCTGTGGATAAATCGGAGGAATCCAAAGGAGGAAGACAGCAGTGAACACAGGAGCTGGGGAAACCTTCCCATGGGCAGCCTGGAGAACATGTATCAATGGTTCTTTATGTCTTATATGTCTTTTCAGAAGTATTCCACAAATTGGTAACAGTAGCTGCTCCTGGAGAAAGGCTCTGAAAGAGTACTTGCTTTTTATTGTATTTTAATTAAATGTTTGAATATCTTACCTTGTCTGTATATTTCCTATTCACAAAATAAAATGTGTGCTGTTGATTAATTAAAGTGGATAGCTCAAGGAGGTGCTCAGTGGAAAAGCATCAGAGGAGGCACAGCCATGAGGCAGCTGTGAAGAAGGAAGGATGGAATCGGGCGAGGCAGAGACCAGGCAGAGCACTTTGGTACCTGGAGGACATTGGGAAATATCCGTAGCAGAGGAGGACAGTATGAATGAGTGTAGAAAGGGGGAGAGTCATTTTGGTTAATTGCGCAGGTTTTGGAACTAGATTGCCTAGATGTGAACTTCGTCTACTCACTGGGTCTTATTAGACCTAATCTCTCTGATTCTCAGTGTCCTTTTCCCACCAAACAGGAGTTATTAACACTTGCATCATGAAGGTCACATGAAGGTCAATTATGGGGCGTACTGCCTGGCACATGGCCGGACCATACACAGCCTGTGGAAGATTTAAAATGGTCTGGAAAAAATGATGGCTTGGAGACAAGAGGACTCAGGCAGCAGCAAAAGCATTTCCGAAACTTTGTCAGTCATACCTCCAAAGTATCTCCCAAGTCCATCTTCTCTTGGGCCTTGACAGCATTATCTTACCTCTGGCTCCAGGAAGTATTTGAATACCCTTCAAACTGATCTGATGTCTCTTCCTGCAGTCCATCCTCAACAACCACCACAGTAGTTTGTCTAAAACACAATATGACTAGGTCACACCTTGATGGAAAGTCTTTGATGGCTCCTCTTACCCATGATGAAGTCCACTCCCCATAACATGCCCTCCCCAGCCCAGCCCTGTCCTGCCTACCTCCCCAGCCTCACGCCTTGCCTCTCCCAGGCTCCACTTACAGCTCCAGCAACATCCAGCTGCTTGTCTCAGATCCACCCTCCTTTCAGGACCATGCCTTCCCTGGTGCTCTTCCCTCTGCCGGAGCATCTTTCCCCCTTCTCTCTTCTTTTCCCTGACTCCTGCTTATTCTTCAAAACTCCTCCAGGAGTTTTGCTCTGGTTTCCTTGAAGCGCCCACACAGCCTGGGTGATGTCCTCACTTCCACTACCACTACACTACTTTGTGTGTGCCTCTAGTATTTCTTGCACAGGAGGTGGGAACTTCTGCCCCCAGCTCATTTCCTCCTGGGAGGCTGACTGATAGATCTGATTAGTTGGGGTAGGAAATTGAGCATGCTCTCTTAAACTCCTCCCTCTCCTCTCTCTTTGGGAACCCGTGCTCTTTGACTTATACTCGCCTTACATTCTTCAGGCACAGGTTTCCTGCAGGGGGCTCTTGTTAGCTGTGTTTGTGACATTGACAGTATAAGTCAGTCTGACTCACAACGTGCTAGCCAGCTGTTTGGATTCTCACATTAAGCCACATTCTCCAATATAAGGTTTATTAGTTACAGTGGAGATGCTTTGCTTTCCATCCACCTGACTCTTGCACATCTTTCTCGTATCTGATCCTGGAAAGGGAAAGTATGAGTTATTGAACCACCCAGGGCTCACCAGAACTAACTTACTGTATTTTTACTTTTAATCATCTATATGTGTCTATCTTGAGCACTAGGCTTATCTTTGTACAACCAAGGACTGTTGGCCATCTTATCTTTGTGTACACAGTGCCCACTATTCATGCGGCTAGTGGACATAGTCATTGAGTACTTATTTGTTGAATGCATGTGGCAATCCAGCGTGAAGTGGACCCGCACTAGGACTGACTGGTGAAAATGGAGAACAAACAGTGGATGAGGAGGAGGAGGAGGACAACCACGATGACAACAGCAATGACCGTCAGCATTTATTGAGCCTGTCTTGGGCTTCCTGAGAAACCAGATAAGTTCGACAGGCTCTTACTGCAGCCCTGGAGGGGAGGGGGTGGAGGACTGTCGTGGAGCCAACGAGGTGGTTGGGGAGTAGGAGGAAGACAGTTGTCATCTTCACTGAACAAATGAGGAAATGAAGACTCAGACATTAAAGGAATTCCCTCCCAATACAAATCTAGTATTTTCTTTCTGTGCTTCTAGTGATGGCAAAGTTCCAGAGGATGGAGGCAAGAGAAGAGAGAATGTTTATGCTTAGATTTCTAGCCGAGGAGATTTCTAGCTTTTAGGGAAGCTGGTCAAACCGACAGAGAGGAGATATTAAAATGGCGCTGTCTTGGAGAGAATTAGTTAAGTTCTGCTTGGCATTTGTGGAATGGAGAGGATCATGGAAATTTCAAGTTTTGATGGCCTGTGAGCAGTTGAAAATATGGCAAAAGTACAATTGTTACTGTTCAATAATGATTTTTTTAAAAATATCAGGCATTCTCATAAAGAATATGATGTTGTAGACAAGTAAAATTGTCTTTCTAAATCCCTTGCAATTAATTGTGGTCCTAATTATGTTTGCTCACTCCTGGTTCTGTTTTTGATGCGTTGACTCTTTCCAATGCATATGCAAGTCCACGTGTGTATTGATAGCATGGTGATTGACAAGAATTTTGAGACAATTCTCATGAGCCTGCATAACTGAGGATAGTTAGCAGTAAGTTTCCTTTAGCAGTAATGTCCCATTTAGCAATGAGTTTCATTCTTCCCCAAGCTTCTAATCTCTGATTATTTTACATATTGTAGAAATCATTGCTTTTGATATTCTTTTCTCTATTTAATTCTATGCACTCAATATTTTTTTTCTAGTTCTAGGATCCAGATGAATTTAAATGTATTGGCCAGATCAATAATAAGGAGATCAATAAGCTTTTATTTTTATTCTGCTTCCCTTTACTGAAGGGGTCTTGATTTGCATCTGCTGATGAGATCAATTCTTCCACAATGTTGATGTGAGAAATATTGCTTGAATAGGGTCAGTACTTTCATTTTAAAAAAAAGTTAAAATATCTTCATATCCACTGTTTTTTCACCTTTACGTTTACTCTCCTGTGGACAGAGAGAGATGCATTTATTTCATCATTTCCCCTCACCAGTTCAGGGCAGACTGACAGCACACTCACTGACCCTTCACCACACAACCGAAAGTAAGGGCTTAGTTTGTGATCGCCCCCAAACTGAGCCCCATGTGAGTCCGAGGCTGAGGACCAGGTAGGTGTATTTTGTTGGCAGTTTCCCTATTGCCACACAGCCCGATCCCTGTTCTAACTGAAGGCATCTGAGATATCGTCAAAGATGGTTTGTCTGAAGATGTCAGAGGTATGTCTTCACAAGAAGCTCATAATAATGAGACTAATACCAGTAGTGTTCCTCTGCAATGAACTCCAGAAGCGTTGCATGTATTAACATATTTGTCTTTCCCACATCCTTCTGAAGTGAGGAAAAGGTCATTTTTCTGCTTCTCTTGATCCAAGAAAAGTAAGGTCTGGCAAAAGTAAGGTTCGAGGTGGGTCAGTAGAGAATGAAATTCAGTCATTATCTTCTTCATTTAGATTTTACTCTCTTGTTCCATATCTGGTAATATTCAAACAGCTTCATCCTCCTATTTATTAAAGTATTTGCTTGACTGTCAGATATTCATAAAACACCTGCTGGATCTATATTTTTATAACTAATTATTTTTAAACGTGTTTTCATAGAGTATATTCTACACTGGTCTACGTTATGTTATTTTTGGCCTCTGACCTTTATAAGTCTCGGGAATAAAGAACTAGTAGAATTTCTTCTTTATTACTCCATCCATAATGTTTAGATTAGTGTTCTACTTTAGGCTTTCCTCTCTCTCATCAGAGGACAAGTTTTAAAAATGATAAGGAGCATGGAAAGTTAGAGTTTTCTGTAGATTTAAAAAGCTGAGTGGGTTGACTTGTATTCCTGTATGTTCACAGGGTTGAGGGACCTTTCTGGAGTGTGGATGTACTCTATATGTGTAAACAGCCCCATTTATGGGAAGCATTGCTATGTGTGGTCCTCACAAGAAAATGGTGTTTTGAGATAATAGTAACTTTGCTCACCATTAGCTTCCCCAGAATTCATTAGGCTTAATTGTATTTTGGTTTTCTCTTCACTTAGTTCTTTCCATTTCTTTCAAGCTCTGTTCCCATGTGCCCCATGCTACATGCTGTTTCTCTTGTCTGGAATATTTACCTTCTCCTCCATGAACAAGCTTCTCCTTAACTTTCAAGATCAATCTTCAGGGCTGTCTCCTCTGGAAAAGCTACCCACAGTTTCCTCAGCCCCTAACTTACCCATTCACCTCACTATATTGTTTCCTTCTTTTTGCTTCCACATCATTCTGTTAATAGTATTAACCTTATATATATATATCCCAATGAATTATTGTTACTTGTTTAAAGTGATCCTGCATATGTAAATTACATTCCAGAAAAGTATTTAATGGTATTTCCACTCCATTCTATCGTAGTCATTAACCCCCAAGAAGCTCCTTAAAGACAAGGATCATCATAGAGACTTTTGTATCTCCAGTCCCCTACCCAGTGCTTGAAATGTTTGCTTTTAGGCTAGTAACTGCACACAGTAGCGGTTTTGGATAGAATTACCTCCCAGGTGTCTAGCAAGGCCCTTCAGATTTATGCCTGTGGATCAATCCCATTAGCAATGGACATGGACTAGAGCCAAGAGGAGAAGCAGAGCCAACCGCTGACAAGGTGGCAGGATTTCCTCGCTACGTGTGGCCCCAAGCCCGTGCTGTGTCTGCCAACCTTGGGCTAATCAGTCCATTTTTAGAACAGGTGTTCTCTGTCCTCTATACTGTTGCTGAGAGCAGAGGGGAAGAGTTTGCCACCTGGTCAGAATTTAAATAAACAGATGCCGTAAAGAAAAAGCTTACATGATATGCTGTGTCAGCAGTGTGGGAGTACTTTGAGCAAAGTGTCTTCACTTCTAAGAGCAAGAGTCCTCCTCACACATGCCCTGCCTGCCTCCTCCGTGCCTAAACGTCAGATCCTTTTTGAGGAATCAAGATCTTTTATACTACTTGCTTCTCCTGTTGAAAATCTAACACACCTCACTGCACCAGGAGCCTGATGGTCCTTAGGACTTGGATCGGGACAGATGACTTGGAAGTGGGAATAGAAAGCTCTTTCCCCTTATTCATTAAGTTTAAGGGTAGTTCAAATAGAAAGATTTATTTTAAACTCAACACAACAAAGTTTGCAAGCACTCCTTTCTTTGTCTCACTGGATAGCAGCCTTCTGTAGTGATGGTCAGTCCGTGCCGGGGATGCTTACAATCCAAATCATGCTGGAAAGTCTAGTGCAGCTGTGTACTACTTCCCGACCTCATGTCAATGAGGGCGCCATTCTCCTCTTGGACGTGATGACTAGATGTACTTAGTATGGCATCTTCCTGCCAGCAGATGGCAGTAAGATGTCTTGAGAAAGGGATGCCTTTCTCTAATGCTTACAGGGGTACCACTGGGGCTAGCAGTTGCCCCTGGCAGTGAGACATGAAGAAAAGGAGATGGAGCTCCCCTACCTCTGGAGTTTTTAGAAAATTTTGCAAGTCCATAATTTTAAATGAACTGCAGAAATTTCTGAAGGGTAGAACTAAACAGCTCAGGCAAAATGAGTGTACCTATAGTCCATGTGTGACACTTTGAGCTGCCAGTTTGACAAACTGAGTTAAGACATCAGCCTGTGATGGGGTGCCTGGGTAGCTCAGTCAGTTAAGCATCTGACTCCTGATCTCAGCTCAGGTCGTGATCTCAAGGTTCATGAGTTTGAGCCCCGAGTAGATCCCCATGTGGATCCCTGCAGGGAGCCCCACATAGACCTCTGCACTGAGAGCGCAGGGCCTGCTTCAGATTCTGTCTCTCTCTCTCTCGACTCCTCCCCCATTCATTCTCTCTCTCTCTCAAAATAAATAAATAAACTTTGCAAAAAACCTCAGCCTGTAGTTGATAAACTCAAGACTTAGCTCTCGTGGTATGGGGACACACCCTATTAGGGAATTCTAGTACTTCCATTTCTACTACCTACCGTTGTTACTGTAATAGCAACATTGGTAATACCACTGGCTAACACTCCAGCACCTATGCTCTACTGCACACTATTCTGAATACTTTATTCACAGTAATTCCTTTGAGCATCTCAACGACCCCCTGTGGTAACTCATTACTGGTTTTACAGCCATTTCTGTAGCATTTGCTGTGTGTCAGATACTGTCAAGGGGCTTCTAGGCACAAGTCTTAACGCATTTGATCCTTGTAACAATCTTATGAATAGCTAGGGAAACTGAGGCACAGAGCTCTTTAGTAACTTGCCTTAGCCCATATCCTCCTTTGTGCAAACCCAGGCAGTTTGGTTCCTGAGCCTGCATTGTGAACTCCTGTGCTATTCTGACTGTTTTGTAGTGCTCTACAGTCTTCAAATACCCTGAGCTATGGCACTTAGTGGTCTTGGACAAATCCTCTCCACACTGGTATGATAGCATGGCGTTTCTGACTGAGTGCAGTCAGCCCCAGGTCTTCTGGGAAATCCATTTCATTTTCATGCATCACCAGACATGCTTTATTCAGCCTTTGGTATTTTTTTAATCTCCTCTGAAATGAGCAGATCATAAATCCTTTGCTAGATGAGATTTCCAAATAATGGTGATAGATGGCCTTGTCTCCTGTCTCTCAGTAAGTTTGGCCACAATGGCATCAAAACCATCGGAAGATTTGTATTAGAATAAGATGGCAGTGCTGATAAAGTGACCACTTGGTTCCCCACTCAAATTCCTGTTCCATCTGAGCCACCTCAAATGAGTGAGGCTTCCTAAAGGTTTGCACAAAATAAACTCCTGGAATAAGTGAAAACTTACAGTTGAAATGACAGAGAATTGACTTTAAGTGCAGCAGCGACAGGGAATCTGTGCCTGATGAACAAGGATGGGATTTAACACAGGAGCGTGGAGTGATTTGCAGAACGCACGTGTCTCCAATTCCATCTACTGGTACCAATGCTGTCGTCGAAACCCTGCTGAGAGATTGATAATGAAAAACTGAGAGAAGGAGAGAAGAAAAGGACCGGGTGTGAATTTACTCCAAAGCTGTCATATGCCATGAATTATATCAAATGGTACCCTAATTTCCTACTTAGAAGATGCCCCTTACTTGAAAAAAGGAAAGTGGATTTGCATTTCCAGCAGCTCACCAGTTTATGATGCTTCCTATAAGCAGTGGGTCGTAGCATTTGGTGCACTTCCATTAGCATATGCCTCTGCAAAATATTTCATCCTTCTGGGACTCCCTTTTGATCAATTAAGCTCCTGTGTCTCCCTAAACAAGTGCAGTGAAGATTTGTGGAAGACCTCTCTTCCTGGGGACTAGTTTTAATGTCAGTCCTGAAAATAAAACATTAGATATGAAGCCAAATGAAAGGTAGCTTTGGAATAAAAAAAATGCCTGTAAAGAGAACTTTTTTATTGACCACTGAGACTCACAATGAAAAATATGGAAGAATGAATGACCAAGGGCATTCTGGGAACATTGTAGAATTCTGGGCCTGATGATATAGCCAACCATTAAAAAAAACTATTTAAAGAACTATACAATGGGAAAAATAAAAGTTGATGGAGCTAACCACCTTTTTAAAAGTATATGCACTTTTTAATATCCCTTAAAAATTCAAAGTAAGCTTTTCTCTTTTTAAAAAAACATTTTAATGTTTATTTTGAGAGAGAGGGGACAGAGTGTGAGCAGGAGAAGGGCAGAGAGAGAGGGAGACCCAGAATCTGAAGCAGGCTCCAGGCTCTGAGCTGTCAGCACAGAGCCCATTGTGGGCCTTGAACTCACAGACCACAAGATTGGGACCTGAGCCAAAGTCGGATGCTTAATAGACTGAGCCACCCAGGCTCTTTTTATTTTTAATTAAATGTTTTGACTTCTTTCTGGTACTATAGAAGAAAATTTGGGTGCGCCCATTTGATCGTTTTCCTTATTGGCCCAAACATGCATCACAGGATTTGCACAAATGTAATGTTTCTAGCAGTTTGTACTCTGGTCCTCAGTGAGGACCATGGATATAAATGACTGAAGGCACATTGCTTAAAGAACATTCTTACTGTGAGAAATGACATCGTCAGAACTGATTTAGAAAGCCTGTGAATTTAGTAGCACTAGAGTTGAGCATGTGGAGGGTAGTTCTAAAGTTAGGTGAATCAAAATCTCATAAAGTCAGAATTATCCTTGACCAATCCTTGTATATCTTAGATTGAGCAGATAAAACAGCTGGCCAAAATATAGGGGGTGAGTCATATGCAAATATAGAATCATATTCAGTGTGGTGGACTGCTCACCTAATGACTGAGAACTCTTACAAAATATGAAAATATAGAGAACATGATATTATATGAAATATGGCATATTATATATACATATGTGTATATAGAGAGGGTGAGAGAGGAAAGAGAGACCCAAAGTGGCTGAAATCACAGAAGTTAAATGTGTACAGTTCGACCACTATTTGCATTTTTGACACAGAATGTGAGGATGTGTTTTTCTTCTTACCACAAATCCAACTTTTGCTCTCTCTTCCAAGACTTACTTCTTCCATGAAGGCTGCCTAAAAGACCTGAACCTCCAATCACATTTTCTTCACTCCGAATGACTACAGCACATATACTGCTGAGACGTATTTCATGATTCATTTATTTGGGTACTTTGTCTACTAGAGCTTAAGCCCCTCGAGGAAGGTTCCCATGTCTTCCTTCTCATATCTCTCACCGTATCCAAAACATGCACATTACACGGCAATATGTGCCTTTGAACGAATTCCTTTATAAAGCTGTATACTACTGTAGCTTTTGGCATGCATGTAAAGCTACCCCCATCTCTTGCTTTAATTAATATCTTCATGTAGATCAGATTCTGTATCTGAAAACTTCTCATTGACTTGTAATTCACAGTTTACAGTTGAGAATTATCTTGAGAAATCTCTTGACCTGAAGAAAATGACCTGTAGCAGATAAATATTTCAGATTGTTAATGCTTCTTATAACTGGTGTTGATTAACTTTATTGACAAAATCTCAAGCCTTTTGGGGAAGCATTGGGGAGGAAGGGAATGGCTTGAGAGATTTGGCTCTGTATATACCTATATATGTCAGATATGTATAGGTATATATATAACTATGTTTTATACATTAGTATATATAAAAGTTGTAAATATTTTATAAACTTTATATGTAGTAATCTATGTAACAGTTTTTACAAGCCTGTGAAATTGGCAGAGCATATTACAATTCACATTTTATAGGTGAGGAATCTTAGGCTTAGAGGTTAAGTGACTTCTCTGAGGCTATGTAGCTAGAAATTGATGAAGTCACATCTCAGACTAAGGACTTTTGAATTTTACTATTTATTCATCCATTCAGTCATCAAGTGTCCCAGTTACATGTTCAGTGTTACAGATTCAAGGGCAAAGAAGGCCCATCTCTCCCTTAGAGAGCTCTCAGCCCAGTAGAAGAGATTAACAGGCGAGTAGTAAGTACATTTCACAGAATCCCAGGCAAGGGTGGTGCTGCAAGTGAAAGCATGGGTTTCGGAGTAGACTGGTGTGTTCTGGCTGTTTCTTGTCATTCTGTATGGCTGGATCCTTAATAGAATTGGTGAGACTGAAGAAGCAGGTGGGGGACTGCTTCATGAAGATCCTTGAAGGCCTCACTGCAGAGACTGGAAGGGGTTAAGGCAGGGATAATAAATTGTTTTTTTAATGTTTATTTATTTTTGAGAAAGACAACTTCGGTGGGGAAGGGACAGAGAGAGGGGTCAGAGGATCCCAAGTGGGCTCTACACTGACAGACCATTTTGGTCACAAAGAGCTCTTAAAAATATGCTGAGAGACACTGGGAAGGTAGCTTCGCATACGAGGCACACGGGGGATATTTTGTGGTGCATGCTCCCAAATTCTTGCTGCCCGAAGCCTGTTAAACACCTGTTATCAACAAATTTTTAAGGCAGTGCTATTCAATACAAATATAATGCAGGCTACAAATGCAAGACCATATATAACTTATTTTTTCTTTAATATAAATATTTTTAGTTTTGTTTTTTTTTTTAATTTAGTTTTGAGAAAGAGAGAGAAGGAGCACGAGCAGGGAAGCAGCAGAGAGAAAGGGAGACACAGAATCCAAAGCAGGCTCCAGGCTCTGAGCGTGTCAGCACTGAGCCCAGTGTAGGGCTCGAACTCATGAACTGCGAGATCATTACCTCAACTGAAGTTGGATGCTTAACTGACCTAACCACCTAGGCGCCCTGCTTTGACGTGCTTCTGCTGTATATTCTGAAGCCAGGAACTTTCTAAAACTTTCTAAGACAACCCCCAAGAGACTTGGATCATACATCCAAGATGAATGCTTGGGGAGAAGCAGGAGATACAGGGGAACCTCTGGGAGACCAGAGAGGATCCAGAAATAGAAACAGACACTGTAAGCCTGACACTACTTACCAGAGCTCTTTCAGCTGAGGTCCCCCCACATGGTCCTGAAGCATCCAGACCCCACAGGTGACCTTACACCTGAAACCCCAGCCTATTGCAGAGTGCTTATACCAGACACATGCAATGCCTACTCCCAGCTCTTGGTTAATAGAACACTTCCTAAAATGTCTATTTATTCAGCTTCTCTTCCACAAGAAAAGTCCTAAGGAAGAAAAACTCCAGAGGTAGTAAGGACCTCCTGCAAGTGAAAGCTGTTGCAGGAGCCCACTATCTGGGGCTGAGATGCCTCCATTAGGGCTACTCTCTGGGCGCACCAGTCTGAGAGCTGTAACTCTTGTGTGGTTAGTCTCCTGCCTTTTACATCCCAGTATATACTGACTAGCAGTTTGGAATTGGGCATTCTTGTTCTCCTAGGCCTTTCCTCTTGTGCCGCCTTCATTCATTCTTTCATTCAACAACAACAAAAAAGCTCATTAAGAACCTGCTGTTCCCAGCCCTAGGCCCTGAGACCCTCATAATGAAAAGACGGCCTGTGTCCTCCAGAAGCTTTCAGTCCCCTGGAGAGTTGACCCTGCAAATTTACAGTCATTGCTCCAAAGTGCAGTGGGCATAGAAGGAATGCCCTCAACGGCAAAATGGGGGTAATAATAGTTTCCCCTGCATAGACTTTTTGTGAGGATTTGCTGAGGAAACAAATGTATATCAGGCTTAGACCATGCCCGGCACCTGGAGAGCTCCATGTAAGTGCTAGCCATGCCATTGCTGCTGCTGGCAATGACAGTGATGATGGAAAACATGACAGTGGTCATCATAACCCATGGACTCCATGGGTTCCCGCAATTCGAGTCAGAGGTCAGGTCCCTCCGATCTCCTCCTCACCTCTCCTTGACTTTGACTCTTGGCTTTCCCCTACACTGCTGATTTCCTAGTGCCTCTCTGCCTGTGCTCCTATTATGGATATTCAAGTGAATCCTTGCATTGCTGTGGACAAAGATTGGTCATAAGCCATATCGGAACTCTGAGGGGCCCTCTGCAAGTTAACCCTCCCTGTCTTATGATGGGAAGCCGGACCTAGTATTGCAGTTGCCTGGTCTGTCCCCCAACCTACCTGAGCCCTGCACTCTTGTATCTGATCCCTTCCTGCAGTCTAGTACCTGTGCACCCATTGCATAACATGCTTTGCTCTTGCTGGATGGCAGGAGCTCATACCTGGATCTTAAGAGGATGCTCATGACATTAGGGAGGACCCTTGTTGGGTTGAGCATTGAGTGTTATACATAGGGGATGAATCACTGGAATATATTTCATATATAATGAAATCATTATATCACTATATGGTAACTAACTTGGATGTAAATAAATGAATAAACAAACAAATAAATGATTGAATGAATGAATGAATAAATAAATATTTTTTAAAGTGAAAAAAGGAATGCAAACCTAGGATTAGCTATTCAGCTTCCCTAAAAAGCAAGTAAATACAAATTTTTTTCATCAGATCAACAAGACAATGACCTTCTGCAGAATTGGTGATGGTCATTAGAATTAGACACGCTCCTGGGGCGCCTGGGTGGCTGACTTCGAGTCAGGACATGATCTCAGAGTTCGTGGGTTCGACCCCTGCATCAGGCTCCGTGCTGACAGCTCGGAGCCTGGAGCCTGCTTCAGATTCTGTGCCTCCCTCACTTTCTGCCCCCTCCAGCTCACGCTCTCTCTCTCTCTCTCAACATTAAAATAAACATTTAAAAAAATGGACACACACCTATATTGTTGGTGGAAGTCTAATTTGAACAATGCTTTGGGACAGCAATACGGAATGTCAATCATAGTTTTAACATCAAGCTGTGTAGATTGAATATCTACAGCTTTTTGCATGCCAATCACTCCCCAATTGATTAACCCCGTTAAAGGGGTTAAATTGAAAGTAGCAGCAGCAGAGCGAAATAAGTCAGGCAGAGAAGGACAAATATCATATGTGTGCACGTATAGGAGGATTAGGAGGAACTTAACAGAGGACCAAGGGGGAGAAGAAGGGCGGAAATGGTGGGGGAGAGGGAGAGAGGCAAACCATGAGAGACTCTTGAATGCTGACAAAAACTGAGGACTGGTGGATGTGGGGGGAGGAGGGGTGGGCATGGAGGAGGGCACTTGTGGGGATGAGCACTGGGTGTTATGTGGAAACTAATTTGACAATAAACTATTTGTAAAAAAGAAAAAAAAAAAAGCAGCAGCAGCCGCCGCCGCCACCACCGCCTAATGAGAAAAAGAGACCCAATGTAGAATATCCCTCCACACCGACTTGTTTTCTTTTATTCCTTGTTTCTGCACTCCTTCCATCTTTATAAAGGCTTCCCCCCTGCCTTTAGGCATTATTAGAAAGTTGGCCCTCTTACCTTCCTACACTGTTGGTGGGAATGTAAGCTGGTGCAGCCCCTCTGGAAAACAGTGTGGAGATTCCTCAAAAAACTAACAATAGAACTCCCCTATGACCCAGCAATAGCACTGCTAGGAATTTACCCACGGGATACAGAAGTGCTGATGCATAGGGTCACATGTACCCCAATTTTCATAGCAGCACTCTCAACAATAGCTAAAACATGGAAAGAGCCTAAGTGTCCATCAACAGATGAATGGATCAAGAAGATATGGTTTATCTATACCATGGAATACTACATGGCAATGAGAAACAATGAAATCTGGCCATGTGTAGCAACATGGATGGACCTTGAGGGTGTTACACTGAGCGAAATAAGTCAGGCAGAGAAGGACAGATACCATATGTTTGCACATATAGGAGGATTAGGAGGAACTTAATGAAGGACCATGGGGGAAAAGAAGGGGGGAAATAGTTGGAAAGAGGGAGGGAGGCAAACTATGAGAGACTCTTGAATGCTGAGAACAAACTGAGGGCAGATGGGGTCGGGGGAGGTGAAGGGGGGTGATGGGCATGGGGGAGGCCACTCGTGGGGATGAGCACTGGGTGTTATATGGAAACCAACTTGACAATAAACTATTTTTTTTAAAAGAAAGTTGGCCCTCTTTTAGAGGAAAATAAAAGACACATCTTGACATTCCACCCCCCCGCCCCCCAGATTCAGTGATTGGTAATTGAAAGCATTTGTAAAACATCCCCAAGGAGATCTTAATATTATTCTTACAGGGGGAAAATGAAAAATAATGGGCACTATTTTTTTTAACTAAGAGAAAAGGCCCTTCTTGGGTGGGGTAATGAACTTAGGAACACAGCTTAGGTAATGGTTAGTAGAAACCTTTGAGATTTGATAAAATATGGATTTCCTATGAGGGAAGCACACAAGGAGCAAGACCTTTCTTGTCCTTGTTTTCTGAGTCTGTACTTCTTGTATAACTATAGCATTATTATATAACTATTATTATTATTATTATTATTATTATTATTATTACATGCACTCTGGAGCCTCCTAGCTTTTTCCCCAGCACACATACATAGACATACACACACACTCACTTGTGTATATATATATACTTAAATTTGAATATTATTATTTTCATAAACCCTCCTATTCTTTGTAGAGCTCTTTAAAGTCAACAAAATGCCTTCCTCATTATCTCATTTGATCACCACAGCCACCTTATCAGATAGGTGACTTCAGTATTATAATAGAAGGGCAGAACTGTAGAGGATTTTAGAGAGACAGCCTTATTTTGCAGATCAAGAATCTGAAGCTTAGAAAGAGTAGGAGGCAAGACATTTCTGATCCCAAGTAAAAGAAACCCAATTCCAGCTGGATTAGCAAATGGGGAATAATACTGACAAATGTAACCAAAAATGAGGTTATTATGTCTCCGGCAATGGATAGATCTAGATATTCCAACTACCTCTTCAGGAATCCGTCACTTTCCATCTCTTGACTGTTTTCCTCTGTCTTGGCAGGGATCAAGGGTCACTTCTCCCAAAGTAGTGATAAGATGGCAGCTCTAGGCCTTGAACATAAATCTTGCTGGAAGAAATATATATCTCCTTCGCAGTAGTTCTAACAAAACCCCTAGGATTGCATCTCATCAGACAGCCTTGTGTGACTGCCTATTTCTGGACCAATCCATGTGATTAAGTGGACCATGTCCTTACTTAATCAGACCTAATAGCCTGGAGGGGCAGTTGGAGCGAGTGCCCACCCTACCCCACACCTCATGGACTGAGAATGAGTCCTCGGAAGGAAAATAAGTGTCATTCTTCTTTAAACAGGAGGCAAGTCTCGGTGCTATACAGACATAAGCAGTTTATAAGACTGTCATTTTATGTAAAGTGGTTCGGTAGTTTGTTGTTTGGAATCCTGATGTATAATGTAGAGGGCTCTGAATGAACTTTCCTCCACTATGTACTTTTTCAGCAAAAAGTCCCTGGTCTTTTTCACCTTTGTACTTGCAGGGCCCATGCTGGTGGCCAGCATAAAGGAGGTGCTCAGGAACTTGCCCCCATCCAGACTTTAAGCTAGATGCCCTTCCATAGTCCTGCTGTCCTATTTTGCATGTGTCATTTACCATTTTCCTACTTTCCACCATCATCTCAGTGTTACTTGATTACAATATTAGAGTGGGTGTGGCATCGGTCCTCTATCTGCATGGGTCTTATAGGTGGCTTGAAGGAGTTTATCCATTTCATTGTATCCGATATGATAAGAATATCAAGACTTACTTTTCCCTCGTTGCATTCAAATTCTTTATATTGTTATACATACAGGATACATATCCTTCAACTCTGACTGAGTAAAGTATCTTAGAACTGAGGTGGCTGTGAGGTGTAGTTTCTTTTTAATGCCTGGGTTCTTACCATGGAAAGGGTAACTTCTATATCAACAAAATGAAAACTGTCAAAACAGCAGCTAAAACAGCAAGAAGGTTAGTTTGGAGGTTAATTGTTATAGTACAAAGCCCTGTTGAAGATGGAATTACAAAGTTATTTAGCCTGTGCTACTACATATGGAAACTTTGAAAAGCAGACACATCTGTTATTTTAGCGATACATTATATCCTTGACAGCCCACAATTAGGAGCGTTAGACCAGAATCTACTATCAAGATGAGTTGTACTTGCTACCTTTCTTTTTTCACTGCCAAGCCAGAGAGAATTCTTTTTAATTTTAGCATCTTTTACTTTGGATTTTTCTTTGTTGCTCTTCCGGCCTCTGACTTCAGTGAAAAACTAGCTGGGTTGCTTCTTTATATTTGGAGAACAACAGGGTCCTTATGAATCATCTTGTCAGAAGCACCAGAAATAAATCTGAGGTGTGCTCTGGAAAAGAAAGTACATGACATATCTCTTTTTTTCCCCTCCTCAAACAGGTAGCCTGCAAAAAACATATTATTTGGAAGAATTTGCTCTTAGAGTAGCAGAGATTCCCACCCCTGCCGAAGTTATTTGTTAACTTCATCTTTTATGGAAGAGCTTTAGAAACACTGTTGCTTATAAAAGAAGTCCACTAGAAAGGAACCCCCAAATTATTTAGTCAACAAAATTTTTTAAAAAATATTTTATTTATTTTTGAGAGAGAGATAGAGACGGCATGAGCAGGGGAGGATCAGAGAGGGAGGGGGGCACAGAATTTGAAACAGGCTCCAGGCTCTGAGCTGTCAGCACAGAGCCCGATGCGGGGCTCGAACCCATGAACCGTGAGATCATGACCTGAGCCGAAGTTGGACGCTCAACCGACTGAGCCACCCAGGCACCCCAGTCAACAAAAATTTTATGAACTATTGGCTGTGTGCTAGGTTCAGTCCTAGGCAATGAACACAAACAAGAAATCCTACTCTCATTTGGAAAAAGAAAAAAAGGAGGTGGTGGTGGAAGGAAAGCTCCAGGTTGCAGAAGGGGAAATAATAAACAAATAATTAAAATAGTGTGTTAGGTGTTATGTAGTGATCTCGTAAAATAATAAATCGATAGGTTGTAATAGGGTGGGTATGGAGGGGATATTGGAGGAAGCACTTCATCCAAACCTCGTTGGGAAATCTCATTTCTGCCCTTTATCTAATCTTGTTTCTCTGCACACACCACCACTCGTATGGTTGGGCTTTTGAATTAGTTGTGTGTCTTACCTTCTTTGTAGCAATGAAACCCCTGAACAAGTCCTGGGAGTGTGGAGATGAACAGTCCTTTAAGTCAGCATTCCTCCATGCCCCTCCAGTTAGTCATTTTAATAAGGATAGAACCTCTCCTATTGGACTTCGCTTTTTTTTTTAATTGAGGTATAATTGACATGTAACATTGTATTAGTTTTATGGGTACAATTTAATGAATTCAATATTTGCATATATTGCAAAATGGCCACCATATCGGTACCAATAACTTTTGTTAACATCAGTCACCATACACAGTTAACAGAATTTTTGTGTGTGTGATGAGAATTTTTAAGAGCTATTCTCATAACAACAACAAAAACAAATTGTTAAAAAAAAAAAGAAAAGATTTACACTCTTAGCAACTTTCAAATATATGATGTAGTAGTCACTATGCTGTACATTACATCCCCAGGACTTACTTTGTACCTGTTGACCCCTTCACCCGTTTCACTTATTCACCATCCCTTCCCTCTGGTAACCCACCAATCTGTTTTCTGTACTTAAGAGATTTTTTTGTTTTGTTTTCTTGGATTCCATATGTAAATAAGATCATACAGTATATGTCTTTCTCTGACTTATTTCACTTAGTATAATGCCTTCAAGGTCCATTCCATGTTGTCACAAATGGCAAGATTTCCGTCTTTTATATGGCTGAATAATGTTTCATTATATACATATATGTATATAATCCTATACACATATATATGTGTATGTGTGTGTATATATGTGTATAATATATAGATATATGATATATATTATATATATATAATATATATATATTCTTTATCCATATATCTACTGATGGACACTTAGGTTGTTTCCTTCTCTTGGCTATTGTAAATAATGCTGCATGAACCTGGAGGTGCAAATTTATTTTCAAATTAGTGGTTTGGTTTTTTTCAGATAAATACCTAGATGTAGAATTGCTGAATCATATGGTAGTTCTAGTGTTAATTTTTTGAGGAATTTCCAAGCTGTTTTCCGTAGTTGCTGCAGCAATTTACGTTTCTACCAACATTCTTGTCTTTTTTTAACAATAGCCATTCTAACAGATGCCAGGTGATATCTCATTGTAGATTTGATTGTCATTTTCCTGACAATTGGTGATGTCATGTATTTGTTTATTCTGTATGTCTTCTTTAGAAAAATGTCCATTCAGGTCTTCTACCTGTTTTTAGCCAGATTTTTAAATTTAAATTTAATTTAAATTTTAGTTAACATACTATGCAATATTGGTTTCAGTAGTAGAATTCACTGAATCATCACTTACATACAACACCCAGTGCTCATCACAACAAATGCCCTCCTCAATGCCCATCCCCCATCTAGCCCATCTGCCACCCACCTCCCTCCATCAACCCATAGTTTGTTCTCTATCATTCAGAGTCTCTTGGTTTCCTTTCTTTCTCTTCCCCCCACTTCCCATATGTTCATCTGTTTGGTTTCTTAAACTCCACATATGAATGAAAAATCATATGGTATTTGTCTTTTTCTGATTGAATTATTTCACCTAGTATAATACATTCTAGCTCCATCCATGTCATTGCAAATGGCAAGATTTCATTCTTTTTGATGACTGAGTAGTATTCCATTATGTATATATACATGGTGTGTGTGTGTGTGTGACATCTTCTTTATCCATTTATCAATGGATGAACAGACATTTGGGCTCTCCCCATAGTTTGGCAACTGTTGATAATGCTGCTGTAAACATTGGGGCACATGTATCCCTTCAAATCAGTCAGATTTTTTTTGTTTGCTATTGAGTTCTATGAGTTCTTTATATATTTTGAGTATTAGCCCCTTATCAGATACATAATTTGCAAATATTTTCTCCCATTTAGTATGTTCCCTTCTCATTTTCCTGATGGTTTCCTTTGTTGAGCTGAAGCTTTTTTGTTCGTCATAGTCCACTTTTCTTCATTCTTCAAATAACATACTTACCTCCAGGTGGTCTGCAAATTGTTGGTCAAAGTATTTGACCTAACCTGGGCTATCTGTTGTTGTAATGCATGAGATTATTTATATAAAGTACCCTCTAATTTTACCCTAAAAAAACAAAGTTTGACTAATGCTGCAAAATCTGAAAAGTAATGCTGCCTCCCAAGACCTACTCAGATATTAATAAAAATTTTAACAACTGTTGGCCACTGATTCTGGGATGAAATCGCCGGCATACCCAGTGTGGGGCCCAGTGCTCCAGTGCCTAGAACAGAGTAGTCAATAAATGTTTGTAAGAGAAGATTTCTGTGTACACCGACTATGCAGGTTGCCACTAGATGCTGGCACTCAGAAGGGGAAAGTGCTGAGAGGGGCTTTACACGTGGACTTGAAAGGAATGACTACCGAGGAAGAGGGTGGGGATGTCTGCGAGTTCATGGAAGAGGAAAATCCTGTTGCAGACACAATGAGGGGCTAACTTGGCTTCCAGGCTAATCTTAGATGTCTGGGAAGGGTGCCACAGATCTGGGAGTCAAGGGTCAGGGAATGAGGTTTGGAATGAGAGCAAGATTGAGTTGAAGACCAAACTTTGGGAGTGAAAGCAGAGAGGTGCCTGCTGGAGTCTGGAGTAGATACAAGGCTGTACACAGGGTAAGGTGCTCTGACCAAATTTGGGGAAATGCCATCATTCAGGAACAGGAGAAGGAAGAGAGATGAAAGCAGGAAACATTCAGGAGTTGAGGGGAAATTATTTCATGCTACTGTAGTCATGGAAGAATTCATGGAAAAGGGATCATTTTAGTTGTTAACCTCAGCTCTACCTCAAGAGCCTGGGCTCAGTAACCAAATGCCAGATCATTGATTTCCTACCAATTACATAAAAGCTAATGATTTTTTTTTTTACTATTCTTTGTTCTAGGCACCTTACATAAATAGCTCAATGAATTATTAAAAGAAGCTGGGAAATAATTTTGACCATTTTAGAAGTGAACAGAGAGGTTCACTAACTTGCTCAATGTCACCCAGCCATTTAGTGGTAAAGTAGGACTCAAAGCCAATTTGATCCTAAAGCCTGGGCTTTTGGCCACTACACCATCTTCTCTCTTCATGGTGCCCCAGTAAATATTTGATTTAAGCTGGTCTTTTATGGGGCTGATTCTGGCCGGATTCCTCTTGTGCTGCATTTCTCATTTTCAACATATTCCATTCTTTACCATTTCCTACCAGATACTTTTAGGTGACGAATCTCTACAGCTCTTACCTTCATGGCAGCTTTCCTGGCCTTCTCATGTTAAGTGGAGGCAACCTTCTTCCCCTGGCCCTGTCAAGAGCTTCAGAGCCCTAACTAGATAAGCAAATAACACACAGAGTGTGCCTTATACCCGCCCTTTTATAGCATGACACACCAGGGGCTCAGAGCCTCTAAGTGCTTTATAATCACCCCAGATTTGCCAGAGTATATCCTAATGACACTTCCTAAAGGGCATCATTACTTCTACACAAATGTTTTCTCATAAAATATTTGTTAAAAAAATGCCCAATAAATCCTGTCTTGGGCAATTGCACCAAATCTCCACACCCTTAGAACCTCTTTCAGCAAATTAGGTCTTGCTTTTCCTGTTTCTCAGTCGTTCTCAACTGCAGCTTGCTGATGACAGATTCTATCTGGTGTCCAATCCAAATGTTTGGTCTCACACTGACACACTCCATGAACTGAGTGGCAGACGGTGGTCACAAGAATTAGAACATGTGTGAGGATCGTACTTACCTTCAGCATCTTTGAGAAAGAAATGAAAAATGACTGGTTATAATAAGCCAAGGATGAGTCAACAAGATTGTCAGTAAGTAGCTGAAAAGAACACACCGGTCGCAATTTTGAGACCCCTGGGAAACTGTGTTCTAAACTACCCTGAAGACTTGAGCGGTGCTTAACAGTTACCAAGTGTGAGGGGGGGATCAGTATCCTGAATCGGTGCTGGCCAATTCAAGATGTCTTGTGCTGTCTCAATAATGCCCCGACCATGTTAAACAATCTCAATCAATTGCGTTCACGGAAAAAGAGAGGCGATAGCTAAATAATCAAACCAGTGGGATTTATGAAATGTATTTTGTAATAGATTCACAAAATCAGTTGAAATGAGGAGGAAATTACACATTATGTTTGCACTTTAATCAAATTGATCCTAGTGATATAAAGTAGTGGGGTATTCGTGGAGTTGGCCCCTTGTTTTTTATCTTTTTATTTTTTAAATGAATTTCCCAGGTAGAAGGATATGGCAGAAAACTTGTGACTTAAGATTTATTAAGAATCAGAAGAATCTGGGGGCTCCTGGGTGGCTGAGTTGGGTAAGGGCTGACTTCAGCTCAGGTCATGATCTTGCAGTTCATGAGTTTGAGCCCCGCGTTGAGCTCAGTGCTGACAGTTCACAAGGTCTGGAGCCTGCTTTGGATTCTGTGTCTCCCTCTCTCTCTCTCTGCCCCTTCCCCATTTTTTCTCTCTCTCTCTCACTCTCTCAAAAATAAAAAAAAAATAAACATAAGAAAATGTAAGACTCAGAAGAATCTACAAACAGCAATGTTTATTTGGGGGGTGGAGATTTTACACAGAAGAAAGATAAGAATCAAGGAGATGAGAAAAATTAGCAGGACAAGATCATTTTTACCATATTGTCACTAACAGTGATACTAAAATATTTACATTAAAAAAATTTTTTAAAGGTGTGGGCACCTGGGTGGCTCAGCTGGGTGTCTGACTTCAGCTCAGGTCATGATTGGCTCATGAGTTCATGGGTTCGAGCCCCACGTTGGGCTTTGTGCTGACAGCTCAGAGCCTGGAGCCTGCTTCAGATTCTGTGTCTCCCTCTCTCTGCCCCTATCCCACTAGCACTCTGTCTCTCTCTTTCTCTCTCTCTCTCTCTCTCTCTCTCCCTCCCTCTCTCAAAAATAAACATTAAAAAATTTTTAAAACAAGTGTGACAACGATACCACTTGGTGCATAATGAGCTGGTACCCGGAGGAACCTGTCTTAACTGCCCCCATTTTCTGCGTCCTTTTGGTCACTGTGCTTGTGGACACACTGGCTGTACCTCAGCGTGGCAGGGGTGAGGGCTGGGAAGAAGGGGTGGTTGAAGTGGTGGACTCTAGATTCTCCTCCTATCATAAAACGTAACTGCATAGAAAAGCTCTTTGCTTATTGGATTTTTCCCCCTTGTAATCAGGATTCTGTTTTCTATCAGTGGAAAGGGGGCATAGTAAAAATGTAAACAGTAGAAAGAATATTCAGCCAGGGTGAGAAGCTTTGGATTCTTTCTTGTTCTTTGCAACTTAGTAGCTGAGTGACTTTGATGAAAAATGCTCTGAGAGCCAGGTTCCTTATCAGGAGCAAAAACCCATAAGAGAGTCATTCCAGTGATGCATTGTGTATGAAAGTGCTTTGTAAACTAACTCTCTCTCTCTCTCTCAAGAAAACTAATATTTGAAAGAAACCCTAAAATAAAAATTATCATTTTAAGGGAATAATCAGCCTTAAATCCAGCAAGCACATGTTTTCATATCTTGAGGGGTTTTGTTTGTTTGTTTTTTTAAGACAAGAGGAGTAAACTTCATCGGCTAACTATTTTCCAGATCACTTTGGAGCTTAATCATATATATATATATATATATATATATATATATATATATATATATATATATTATCCCATTTTGCCTGCTTATATCTCTACAGTTCCCACATGGTGACCCTCAAAGAGCATGCTGTCAAGTTTGAGCTGTGGAGACAGCTGGGCCACCATAATTGGTAATTGACACAGTTGATGATAGCATTCCAAAGACACATACTTCTTTTAAACTGGCAGCTGACAAACGCAAGTTACTCTGCCCATTGGTAGCTTATGTTAGGAGAGTGTGGTCTTGCCTACTTGAGACCTTAGTCCTATGGACCAGTAAATTTGGGGATAGAAAAACTTGCCTGCTGGAGGCTGTTCCACCAGCATTTGAGTCCAGGATGTGAGGCTAGGCTGGAATTAGGTGAAGGGCTTAGGATAAGCAGGCAGAGCTGGGAATGGCTCCCAGGAAAGTCTCCAAGGACCAGAAAGGACAAAAATGGAAGAAGGTAGGCACACATGGCAGATTCCTTCATTTCCTAGAAAAGGGTCACTCTAGGATGGCTCTATTTCTGTAAGATTCCTGGAGCTGAGCCTGAGCTGTTTAATAGGATATATATGGATTGGCAGCCATAATTTCCAAAGAGGAAAAAAAAAATTCTCCTAATTTGAGCCTTCGGGAACCTTTCAAAGGGCTCCAGGATACGGCTTGTTCCTCCTGCCAGAAAAGTAGTATATTTCTTTGGACCAGAAGAAAGAGCTTTTAAAAAGTAATTGAGCATTCTAGTAAAAGAAGAAATATTTGATCACTTTAGCCTTAAGGAAGAAGCAAATTAGACCTGAGTAAGCAATAATAGCTTAATAGGAGGGGGCAAGAGATTCCTGTATGATTTTGAGTTTTATTTGAATAGACATTAATAAAATGGGCTGGAGTGGTGATACTCCCCAGGCAAGATTTTACTAATGCGATTTGACAGCTGCATATTCCAAGTATCTGGAGTTAAAGAAAGTTGTTAAATTTGGGGAAAGATCTTTGAAAGACCTAACTATAAATATTTGTCTCACTTTAGCTAATAACCCAATTCTCTAGCACTAACGTACATTTCTATCAAAGCCAAAAAAAAAAAAAAAAAAAACCAAGGAGGCTAAAATATTACCAGGAATGACCTAATAAAGATGAAAATGAGATGGGTTGAGATGCAAAAACAGATTTATGCTAATTGGAACAGTTATAAAAATTTGATTCTGCAATACAATCCTTTTAATGTACTTTCCTATTGATTAGTAGTAGCTGACTGCTTTAGCTGGACCATCTTTGGTCAGGGAATTCTGTTCTTTTCAAGAACCTTTAAAGTAGATGATTATGATATTCAGTTATTTTTCACACAGAAATTATTTTTCTTTTGGACCCAAAACAGCATATGCATTTCAATATCAGCAGATTGAAATTCCTCGATGAAATATGGAATTTATGAATGAAAAGGAGAAAGCTTTATCACTAAATTTGGAATATTGGAGGTTATTTTAGAAACCAGTTTGAAAGGTTTTTCTACAGCCTTAGAGTAGAAATTAAGATCATATGAATAATTCATATGGTCCTAGAAATATTAATCGAATAGTTTGGACAGTGATATATCTTTTCATTTTGACTAATTGCTGATTTTTTCTTAATTTCCTGACCAACTGTAATTTTTTGGAGGGACTCTGAATGTTTGTGTTAACTCCTGTGGGAGATTCTTGGATTTTGATTAAAATTCCATACCAAATGTTAATTTGTATTGACTCTGTGGTGAGCAGGCTGGTGCAAACAGATGAAGAAATATGCTCCGCCTTCCTGTCATTTTGTGAATGGATTGTGAGGGGCTTGTTAATTTCCTCTTCACTCCACTGGAGCAGATACTCAGCAATATCTGCAATGTCGCAAGACTGTTTTATTTGCATAATGAAAAGAATGGCTTGGAGGAGAGTTGTTTGGGAAATAGGATGATAAAGTGCATTAAAAATAGAAATACTTGGCCTTGTTTGCATTTATTCCTGGTATCTTTAGAAACAGTCTTGACTGTGTTGCTTCCCAGCCAAGTTTTTTTTTTTTTTTTTGGAAAGGGTAATTAAGGGGGCTGGGACTCCATCTGCCTGATGATCCCCCTTGCCTGAGCCCTTTCCCTCAGCCCTTTGCATTTCATCTCCACACCTAGACTGCCTTGCCCTCACAGATTTGCAAAGTGCCAGATAGGTCTTTCTGACTCTGTTACAGGGCTCTTTCCCTTCTATTTTCTGCTGAACCCCAAAGATAAATCGCTTCTCTCCTTCGCCTTCCATTCTTGTTAAGAAAACATACCATGCGATACATGCATTTCTTTGTAAAGTAAGAGTGCGAGCATTTCACTCACATTTCTAGTTAAATGAGACACATAAAGCACCCTGACTTCACGCTGAGACGGAAGGGAGTGGGGGTAGCCGAATCGGCTGGAATACATAGCCCTTTGCCTAAAACTGAATGCCTCGCTCAGTGCTTAGTATTAGATTTATGGAATGGCTCCTCTCCCAGCCTTGTCCCTGCTTTCCACAATTTGATGCTTTGTTGCTATTGAAACAGCCTTACTTTCTAAGCCATTGTGAGTGTGCAGGGGGAGGAGGCTGTGGCGGGCAGGGGTGGTATAGTAGTAAATGACACAGCTTTGCCAGATGACATGTAGCGGACCTCTGCATCAGCCAAGAGGAATTAAGCTTTGTCACTCCCTACTGGGACTACCTTTCTCCTGGTATGTGCGCAAGGAATTCATATGCTGCTGCTGCAGCCACCAGAGCAGAGCCCTGAGTACACTTTGGCACAGAAAGCAGTGAGCAAGAATGATAGCTGTCTCTTTTAAATGCCGTTGTCAAATTCTGAGGCGACTTACTAAAGGTACCGTGATTTCCTTGTTATTCGCACAGCGAGTCTGTTGCAGTAGCCTATAAACACAGTTTAACGGTTTTTACTTTCAAATGTGACTGCCTTTACAATTTATTGTCAGGCAACAAAGAACTCCGTGAAATACGTACAGATCTATATGTACAGGTAGAGTCGGCTTTGCTTTTCATCCTTCCGTCCTGATCGTGTTCGTGCTGAAATTAGGGGGAAGAACGTGGCTTGTGTGATTTCCTTTTTTCTTTTCTTTTCATAACGACTTCCTTCGTTGCTGAAAAGAGAATGTGTTTGGGTCCAATGCTGAAGTTATTATGAGAAACCGTCATTTTGCACACCGATTAACTGGTCAAGAGGAGTCAAGTGCGTGTTACTGTCCTTTGCATGATCCATGTACTAAATGCAGCTGACAGCTTCAGGACTCGCACAGCTGGTGAATCTACAGAATCGTTGTTTATTCTATTAATATCTAACATCTCCTGAGCTTTCTCCAAGGACAGCTTTCTTTTTTCTTTCCCCCTACTTGTTAGAATTGCATGTTCAGAAATGTAGGTAATTTGAAATGCTTTGATCCTATGTGATATTTGAAGAAGTTTATTTGAAAGTAAAAACCCGTTGCTCTGTATCTTATCATCCTTAAGAATCACTGGCTTGAGATTGTCTCTTAGAACTCTAAACTATTAATCAGATCTCTCTGTAATATTTAAATTCTGCTTTTCTCTGAAATCACTCTATGCCGTCTCATTTTACTTTGTGTGCATCCAGTCCCAAAGTTAGTGAATGGTTGCTTAAAAATTCTGTCCTGGCTACGTATAGATATGTGAGGCTTCTTGCCTTCTTTCCTTGAGATAGAATCTTCTTTAGACATAATTTATTATTTTTAAAAAAAAAAACTTTGCCCGTTTGTGTACCTGCAATGTCTTTTTTAGTAATATAGAGTACTGTCAAGTAATTAATGGGTGTAATTATGCTCTGGAAGCTCTGAACCTATAAATATGTTAATGGATGCTATTTCTATCAGTTTAGCTTGACATATCAGCGTTCTTTGATTACCAGCAGTGCAGCTAAAAATGCAATTAATATTTTATTTGGCAGAAGAATGAGCACAAAGCAAATAGTGAGAAATAGATCTTGAGTCAATAACAGGAAAGAGAATAAATACTATAGCCCAACTTACCATATGCATTTGCAAGTTGTTTGGATAGCAGAGCAAGTCTTTTAAAAGGTACTTTGGGGAAAATATAGGAAAGACTATCCATTTTAAATGAGGCTGTTAGCATGGGGTAGTAAATTCTGATTTGACTTTATCCTCTGCAATTGGTATAAACATGGAATTTCTGTTTTTGAATCACTGTTAAAAGACTATCCATTATGTTATGGTTTTGGCTAAGACTTTTTAAAGACAGGACTCTTATCCTAAAAAGTTCTTTTATTAACTGATTTCAGCATTTTCTTGTCTTGATGTTGAGAAGCTGATGCTCTTCTTACATTATAATCAGGAAACAATCATTTTTAGTCATGTGTATCAGAACTTCCTTTTTACATCCTACATACTGAAACAAGAGTGAACCCAAGCAATGTTATTACAAACAGTATTTTTTAACTTTTACCAATTTTTAGAGTCAACTTTTACCAATTTTTAGAGTCTTCTGGAAGCTTTGGTCCCCTGCAGTGAAGGAGATTTAAATGTTTACTAAGGTAGTTGCAAAAAATCTAGATGAATGAGTTAAGTATTGATAGCTTCTTTGTAGTTGCCATTTCACTGTTTTCCCCCTAAAGTCTTTGTCTGTTTTTTCTACTTGATACTTAGCTGCCAATTGATGACTAAAATAAAATCTATATATGGAAACAACTTGCCATATTTGACTCCTCTGTGTGTCTGACTGGATGCTGAGACATTAGCAGGGACGTGTCTGAGGAGTGCAGTGCCTTACCTTGCCATCCACTCACGGCTCTGTCAGCCAGGTTCAAGGCCCGCCAGTACTACCTGTTGTTCATGGAGATCTTTGAATCCCACCCCTAATCTGTGGTGCTGTTGCTCTTAGACTGTAATATTAAACCAAGAAATACAAGTTAAGTACGAGACAGGAAACCATGAAAATCCTAGCGGACAAAATAGGTAATTACAATCTTAATGCTCCTGTGTTTTGTTTTTTGGTTTTGTGTTTTTTTCCTTTTCTTTTCCTTCTCTCTCTCTCTCTCTCTCTCTCTGTTTTTATGGGGGGAGGGGATGATGTGTGGATTTGCACCAGGATGAAACTCCTTTCTTTCCTGTCTCATCCTCCTCACCACGCAATTGCCATACCCTCACCCTCAACCCCCAAACACACATCTTTTTTTACAGTTACTGAGGACAGCAACTACTATACCTTCTCCAGATACTTAGCACAGTGCCCATGAGTCCATGTAGTGGACTCAGAGTGATTGTTTGGCAAAAGGAACAGGATTTGCATGGTTGAAATTGGTAGGACAGTTGAATTCTCCAGGAGCTCTTAGTAAATGCTTCAAGTTCTTAACTAGACCCCTGGTGGCTAGAACTTGATCCAGACCTTGGGCAGCGGGGAGGTGAGATGTGTTTCATGTCCCTGAAACTGCCTTGCTATTTGTGCTGAATGTCATCCACAAATAATAGGGCAATTGTACTATCTTTTTAATTCTCTTTAAGAGAAAAGCGTGCAATTAAAAGGAAAACTATTTTCTACACATACCCACACTCTTAGTAGTTTATTTGTTTTTTTAGGTTCTTCATCCATCTCTCTCTTGTCCATTTAACAATTAATTATCTATTGAGTACCTACTGTGTGGGCCAGGCACTGCTGTTTTTTGCACTAGAATCCTGGGCTGGGCTTTTTATAGATGTATCAAGTATTTTTTAATCAATGTTATTTTTAACAATAAATAAGTAGTTCTTTATCTGAGAATAATTTAAAGTTTGTGTAATGTTTATTTTTGAGAGGGAGAGACCGAGTATGAGTGGAGAAGGGGCAGAGAGAGAGGGAGACACAGAATCCGAAGCAGGCTCCTGGCTCTGAGCTATCCGCACAGAACCCAACGCGGGGCTTAAACTCAACAACTGTGAGATCATGACTTGAGCTGAAGTGGGATGCTTAACCGACTGAGCCACCCAGGCATCCCTCTCTGAGAGAAATTTTAAAGGATCATCGCACACAGAAGTGTGCCCCAACAGTATTGGGGCAGAACATGTTTTAGGTGAACTTAACACTCCTCAGATTTGGGAATTGAGTTTTTTCTTATTAAGGTTTCAAGGGACTGTTTCAATTTGTTTGCCTTATTGGTCCCCTACCAAGGTAGAACCAGAAGAAAATAACCTTAACCCTAAAGGCCTGGCCCTACTAGGATGGGAACTTTGGGCCACCAATAGACCAAACGCCATCCAAAGCATTTTTACCCCTAGTATTGAAATCTCGACAAGAGAGGCAGTCTTCTGCCACTGTTCCTTTCCTGTCCTTCAGAATGAGGCCGTCTGCTGCTTACCTGGCCTTGGAGCCAAATTCAAAGATAACATGGTCTCAGCTTTCTTGCCACCTCTGACAAAGGAATTTTCTTGAGCGAGTAAAGCAAGGCTCTTTGGTGACTATCTTCACAGCCACAACTTCTCAGAGTCCTGCCTTCTCTGCCGGGGGCTACAGTACCTCAAGAAAAGTGAATATATTCTCTGAGAAGGGAATATATTTTCACAGCTTCGACAGCCTTTGTTCATCCCCTCTTGTCATGACTTCACCATTTCTTTTTCCTTGAGACTGGTTGGCTTCTTGCACATAGCCGCATTTTCCGTAGTGATAACTGGTGTGACTCTACTTCTTTCTCAGATGCCACTGTTTAGGGTCTACAGATCTGAACTTCCACACCCCACTGGCAATGGCATTTTCCCTTCACAGGCTTTGCTCTGTCTACCAAAGTCAACATCAGCCAATAAATATTTACTGACATTCCACAGGGAGCCTGGCTCCGGACACCTTTTATTTTTTGTCACCATTCATTTTAATCTTCCTGTCTTCTTTCTACTGGCTCAAAACTCATGTCCAAACTTCCCTGCCTTCATTTTACTGTCGATTCTCAAATCATAGCTGGCGTAAAGGTCATTTGTTTTTTCTATTTGCCTTCTCTTCCTCTCTATTCCCAAACACACTTATGGCCTGAATTAGAATTAACTATCTCTGCCCCTGTCCCGTTAGTTTCCTATACAGGCAGCCCTGTTGACCTGCATCTCAATGAGGTGTCTGAGTGAGGCGTTCTTGGCTGGCATCCAACTGCTCTCTGCTGGGCATCTTTTCTTTCTGTCTGCCTCTTTCTCCTTCCTGATTTCTCCTCCAAACCTTGATACCCTTTCTTCTGCTGCTTGAGCATTCCTGGGCATTACTGTATCCACTGGCGCTGAGCAGGACAAACAGGCTTTGTTCCAATCACATCCACATTCTCTTCCCTTCAGTCATTGCCCCTTACACTTGCCCTAATCACGGACTCATCATGCTTGAAAGGGAAGGTCAGACATTAATCTAGGACTTGTCTCCTGAGAGAACTGAAACTCAACTATCTTAGACAGCCAGCAATCTCTTAATTCTCCCCAACAAGAACAACCTCACAACGTGTCTGATAATCTTCCAAAGGATTATTCAAGTGACCTCCTAGTCCCTCTAAACTCCAAGATTCTTTGACACTCATCCAGCATTTCATTTTTTTTCTGCTCAGAAATTCATTTCCTATGTGCAATCTCAATCAACTGCAACAATGGATTTCATCTTTTTGTCGTAATGGAAGAGGAAAAATACTTCTGAGCCCTTCCCTTTCTGCTACATTCTTTTAATCCCAGGAACTCTGTATCAGCCACCGAGCTCGTGTCATTGTTCTGGACCTGACTGTGTCTCTTCTGATAGCCTCAGATTTTCTGTTTGGGTCCCTCTGTACTTCCCCATCTGCCTACGTCTGGTCTCCCGGCTCCTCCAGCCTTCTCCTCTGATGGCTCCTCTGTGATGCGATTCAGAACTGATTATCATCTAGGTGGAGAATGCCCTCTCTCTGCCAGACCTCATTCTCCAGTCTCCCCATCCTCATTCCTTTTGCTAACCCTCGCTGGCCTCCTCTGTCAGACCCCGCCACCTGGAACAGTTTGACTGTGTCTCTCCACCTCATTAACTTTCCACCCCTTTCCAAACCTCACCTGAAAACATATCCTTTCTCCTCTGCCTCTGCCATTTAATTTCATCCTATCCAAGCCAGTTTATCATTCCAGCCTATAACCTTTTAAAAATACTATGTACTTAAAAGTCATCTCACCAAATAAGATTGCTTGTACTGTTGGCGTTTGAGCTGTCATTAGGTCAAGGACATATTTCTCTTATAAGTACAGAGACTCTGCCTGATGGGAGAATTCTGCAACCAGATCTCAGGTGTGTCTTAATCTTCTCCCCCAAGTGCTGCCCATGCTGGTGACCACGATGGAATTCCGGCTGTGCTCCTAGTCCAGTGCTCTGGAGAGTTTACATGAACAGTGAGTGACTTGGACCATGTTACTCCTAGTGGGTCTGACGCTTTTCTTTTGTAACCTGGCTAGACTTCTCACAGCTGCAGGTTTATTTTTTCCCCCATCTTCTGCATAGGACTTGCATCCTAGAAATGTTGTATCTCCTTGCAGGAGGCACCTGAGGGTCTCTTTGGCTGTCCCTCACATAACCTCTGATGAGCAAGAAGGAGTCCATACCCTTCTGATGTCATTGTGGCTGATCGAAGAGGAAAAGCTGGTTTGCTACTGGGAAAAGGAAGGCCAGTTTAGGATGGTCATTCTCATGTGTTAACTTGTACATTTGGGGAAGATGAGGACCAGTGTTTCATTTTTGCCACCATGTTTTCTAGAGTAGGAGAAGGGGATGGAAACTGGATGCTTGTCCACCTAGAATATTAGAATCAACCAAGACCAAGTATCTCTAATCCCTTAGCATTCCATACAATATAAGGGGGCATAGAATTGACTTGGAAGTGAGAAGATATGTGGTCAGGTCCCATCCCTTCCTTTTTTACCTGTGTGGTGGGGGGGAGGGGGGGAAGGAACTGAACATCCTCATTGAATCTCAGTTTCCTTATCTGTAAATTAAAAACCATATGTTTATGCTCATGTTAGCAATAACAAAATAACTTAATTTTAATTTACTATTCCAACTGAGTTGTTCAAATTTTTTACCTTAGTACATCTCATTTATAATGGTAGAAAACATATTTTTAGTAATTTCTCACTGTTTGAGAGAAGGCAATATATGGTATTCTGAAAACCTGTGGGAATATAAGGGAGCAATCAACATTCAGGTCCTTCTTTCTCTTTTTCTTTCTTATACTAAGTCTCTTGGCATTATTTTGCACATATGCATGAGAATTGTATGTTAGGCTGAATATTAAGAATCTATGCCTTATGAATCTACAGAAGAAAATTTTCTGCACAATTTCTTTTGTAATTACTTTATTAAAGTCTCAATACCACATATATTCAAAAGAAAAGCAATGAACCAGATGTTTCTGACAATTAGCTTCTTGAAGGATGTTGCTTCACTTTTCAAAGGGAAAGAGACACTTTGACTTTGCCATTACAAAAGCAGTAAAAACAAAATGGTCTCATATTTCTCAGTCAGTGGTGACCACCTACATTCAAACAAAGCTTTGGAACAATTAGAAAGTGGTAAAAAGCTTCTTATTAATAATTCAAACTCAACTGTTAAAAAGCACAATTTTTGTTAAAAAGCACAATTAAAATTTGTACCACAAAACTCTGATTTTCAAAACAAAGCTGAATTTGTTTCAAGAAAAGGTTGAATCTGATGGCACGTCACTAACAATATGTTGCCAGTGTTACAATGGAAACTGAAGAGGGGACTACTTGATTTACAACTTATTCTGTGTGCTTTTTAGTAAGAGTTGAAGTTTTGTGGTAGGTGCAGTACATACTTTTGCCCTACAGTTTCTTCTTAAAATTCTACCCATTTGTGCACATCAGCACACAGTTGTCGTAGGAAGATTTACTGTCGATAGCATTCTGTTATATGGATTTCCATAATTAGCAGATCTCCCTAGTTTTCAGATTTTCACTCTAATAAGTGGTAGTGGTGAACATCTTCAGAGATTTTCTTTTGTGTTCTAAAGTGTTGTCTTAGTGTATTTTCACTTTAAAGTCTTGGGGTGCCTGCGTGGCTCAGTTGGTTGAGCGTCCGACTTTGGCTCAGGTCACGATCTTACGGTTCGTGGGTTCGAGCCCCACATCGGGCTCTGTGCTGGCAGCTAGCTCAGAGCCTGGAGCCTACTTCAGATTCTGTGTTTCTCTCTCTCTCTCTCTCTCTCTCTCTCTCTCTCTGGCCCTCCCTTGCTTGTGCTCTCTCAGAGATAAATAGAATATTAGAAAAAAAAACTTAAAAAAGAGATTTCCTGAGAAATGTGTTTAGGACACCTATCCATTTTGTCCAAGGCTTTCTTAAGCTCACGAAGGTGGCAGAAAGAAAAACAATGAGGGAAGGAGCATTTGGATGCCATCATATCCAAAAAGGAAAGCAAGGACATATTTCAAAAAGGGAACAGAGAGCAGCCTTCAGTGAGAAAGAGAGAGAGAGAAACAGCTATTTGCTTTTGTAAGTGGGTCATTGCTGACCTCTGAGAGAACAGTTTCAGCAGAATAGTGATGTCCACAGACAGATTATAAGGCTGTGAGTGCAGAGTCCTCTTCCAAGGCGGACAGGAGAGGTGAGGCCAGCTGGGCAGTAGACCATGGGAGTGGAGGCTGGGGCCACAGGGAAAGGGAAAGGGTATTATGGGAAGGGAGAGATCCGAGCATATTTTTTTTACATCTCCAGGAAAGAGTTAGCAGAGAGATGAACTTCAAGATGTGAAGAAGAGAAGGGATGATTTCTGAAGACAGGTGAGACAGGGCGAGAGGGGGAGAACAGAATGCAGATAGAGGATAGAGATGGAGGTGAGCCTGGGCGAACAGAGGAACATTCTGTCACAGAGATGGGAAAGCATCAGAAGAAAGATTCTGAGGTAGGCATTAGGGAAATTAACTTAACCTGACTTTCTTAGTAAATTAGAAGATTCTAAAAATTCATATTTTTATGAGCTCCTAATCCAGGGGTTTCTAAATTTGTCTCTGCATTGGAATCACCTGGGGAGCTTAAAAAACTAGTGACACCTGTGTCAACCCCAGAGATTGTGATTTAATTGACTGAGGTGTGGTCTATGCTTTGGAATTAAAAAAAAAAAAATGTCCCTGGTGATGTTATTGTTGCAGATGAGTTTGGGAGCCAGTGACCTAACCATTTAGGCAGCTTCATAGAGACACCACACTGGTCTTTTGGAATCAGACATGATTTGGCCAGAGTCAAGCCCAGGAATTTTATTCAACTTCTAGGAGGGAGAAATTGAGCAGATTAGCCTCCCTGTGACTTTGAAGGCAGGGCCCATCTGAAAGTGGGAATGGAGCCAAAAGAAAGAGACACCGGGTCCCAGTGTCAATTCTTGAGCCTCTGGTCAAGAACTATCTTAAGTGACCTTGAGCTCTACCCCTAGACTTCTTCCATTATATTAGCTAATAATTTCCCCCAACATCTAAACTAAACTAGAGGCAGGTTTTCTGTCAGTTGAAATCAAAAGAAACTTGATATGGATTATAACACGTTTGAGTATATACATTTTATTAAGAGTTTTTGAAATATGGCTTACAATCATATTTGACTTGACCCCTTGTGGACTCCTGGATCACTCCTGTTCCACAGAACACTGTCATAGTCTCAGCAAACCTTGCCCCACCCCCAGCTCTGTGTTGAGTAATGAGCACCACTGCTAATTTATTATTTTCTTTTTTTTTAATTTTTAAGGTTTATTTATTTTTGAGAGAGAGAAAGAGACAGAGTTCTAGCAGGAGAGGGGCGGAGAAAGAGGAAGACAGAATCTGAAGCAGGTTCGAGGCTCCGAGCTGTCAGCATAGAGCCCAATGTGGGGCTTGAACTCACAGGCTCTGAGATCTTGACCTGAGCTGAAGTTGGAAGCCCAACCGACTGAGCCACCCAGGCACCCCTAACTTACGATTTTCACTTGGCCATTTTGGTTAGTGAACTATTGATCAAGTGAACCCACCACTGCCCTCCTGGTAGTCCATATCATCATAAACTAGAAGGAATGTCCAGAGAGGGATGGAAAAGGAATGTTTTGTTTCCAGGTTATTTTCCTATCCTTACTATCCTGGGAACTATTCAATTGGCTCCTCCCAGCCTTTCCCTGCTAAGCAAAAGGTGATTGTTTAACGAGGGCATAGTTTAAAAAGCAGGGTTATAAGGTGTGTTGCATGGGCTGTATGGAGTGCACTGGTTTTCTGGGCACAATTAGCCCTTCTCCCTGTTCCTTCTTTTTGTTTGCTTCCTTTGTCCTTCCAACCTTAAAGGACATTAACCTGTTTATGATAAAGGATTTTACCCTCATTTGTATCCTGCAAGGATGTCTGTCACCCATCGCCCACTTACAGGTAGCTGTTGGCTGGAGCCAGCTTGTACTGGCGTGAGAACCAACAGCTAATTTTTCAAGAGTTTTGTGGGCTGGTTGTGAAACACCTCTATTACTACACATCATTTTATATAAACTTTTAATGAAATAAATTATGTTAAAAACAAGTGTAAATACTGAAAATTCATCACTCTCTAATTATTACCTAGTTATTGCCTTACTATATTTTATTACTTGCACTCTTAAAGTATGGTGTATCAGTATGGTCAAAGTATCATGCAGTGGTGTGCTGCCACACATCAGCTTGAAACCAACCATGGTTTGAGTGTTTACACCATGGAAATTGGCAAAGCCTAAACCCCAGAAAGCCAGTTGTTAAACATTTACCAGCACACCATTGATTAGATACCTCTAGTCTCTCTGTTCATAAAACCTCTGTAGATGTTTCTCATTGTGCTATATGTTAATCTGTATACAACCATCAGACTACGAATTCTATGTGGTTAATATATACACTTTACTTATCATTATATCACCAGCAAGTACACACCATTTGGTGCAAAGAAAACCATATTTAATGGATAGTGTTAGTTTTTAACCTCCTCAATTAATCAATCTCACATGCTCATTTGGACTTGGAATGTTTCAGATAACTCCTTTCATTTCACCAGAGCTCTTGATTTTTAAAATATTTTTCCACATTTTCATATTACATCAGGAAGTAAGCCCCAGGACTATGCCAAGGAGGTGCAGCATCTTCACACCTGCTAATTTCCCAATTTCCTTTTTAACTAGAGGGGTGTTCCATGCCCTCCTCCTTTTCCTCCTCCTGCTGAGCTAGGGGAAGATACTGGCAGGTGTCCAGGAATAGCGCCCGGGAGCTGAAGGCTGAAGGACAGACTGTTGTTAAATTCTGCATGACAAAATTCCCAGTTGAATTCAATCTGGGGAATGTCTAGGACCCCACAGAGATTCTGATTGAATTGAGTCTTTCCCATTCTCTAAAGCTAGTGACTTCATACAGATCAAAAATGAATTTCACTTATTGCCTTTGTTTTCTAAATGGTTTGTTAGTAAATTTGGCTCATAAACTGAAGATTTAGTTATAAAATCTCTGAATTAGGACAGTTTCCAAGAGTATTAATTCCTAATGATATAATTATTTAGATGATATTTGTTTTAAATGTATGCCTCCCAGATATTAAATTCTGTATAAGAATTAGGGGCTCGAAACACACTGACCAAAAAACTTTCCCTCAGCTGTACCCCAAATGTCAGCATGAAAGTAAACAGTTCCAAATGGGAGGAATGATATCAAGAGACCAGAGACTTTCAGACATTTCTGAAAGATGGAAAGTGGATAAACTAAAGCAGACATTGCCATTCAGGGCAAATGAAGGGGGAAGTCATGCTTCCTGGCAGGGGAGCACAAATGGGCCCCAAATTTGTGTTGGTTTGGGACACTAGGAAGAAGAAGAGGGTTAGAAAATAAGGTGATTTTTTTGCAGGATGGAGCAGCTGGGAAATTATAACATGATTGGTGTAAATTCCTGAAACTAAAGAGTATTTTCAGATTGAAAGGGCCCATAGGACCCTAAGCAGGCTGACTGAAAAAAAAGATCTAGACAAATTCTCTTGAAATTCTAGGACATTATGAAAAAGAAAAGATCCTAAGAGCTTGTCATGAGAAATAAAAATGGATTTCCTATAAAAGAACAAGAATCAAGTTGGTATCAGACTTTTTGAGACACTGGATCCTAGAAAAAAAAAATCCTTCGATGCTTTCAAAGTTCTGAGAAGGTATGCTTTTAAACCCTTATGCCTTTAAGCCAAAGATGAGCATAAAATAAAGACATCTTTAGGCATGCAACGATTTAGACAGTTTATATCCAACATATACTTTTAGAAAAAACTACCCAAGGGTATACTTAAGCAAATTAAAAAAATTATAGGGGTGCCTGTGTGGCTCAGTCAGTTAAACATCTGACTCTTGATTTCAGCTCAGATCATTCATGAGACTGAGCCCTGCATCAGGCTCTGTGCTAACATCATGAAGCCTCCTTGGGATTCTCTCTCTCCCTGTCTCTTAACGCCTCCCTCACTAGTACTCTGTCTCTCCCAAAATAAATAAACAACAACAAATTATATATACATATATATTATGTATACATTTATATAATCTAGATTTTATTGGTATGAATAAATATGTATTTATATAAATAAATAAAATTTATACATATATAAATTATATATACATTTATATATACATATATATGTATATATGTGTGTGTGTGTGTGTGTGTGTGTGTATATATATATATATGTATAAAATCTAGAAGAGAGGAAAAGTATAAGAGTCAGCAAGTAATGGATTTCAGAGTACAGTGAAAAGATATCCCAGAATGGTAGTTATGTAGTAGGAAAGCCCTCCATCCAAATTAGAACATATGGCCAGAGTCAGGGCCTGAAGAATATCTTCCAAAGAACATGGATGTCCTATAAAAATTAATGAGTAAATTGGATAAAATTAATAACGAAGTAGAGATATAAGTATTCCTTTGTCAACAAGAAAAAGAAAGGCAATCAAAAACTTTAAGAAGTATAAAAGCTGGGCAAAAAAGTAAAAATTCAAATATGAAACAATATAGAATGTATCATATTTTTGAACAATTGTTGGAAAATGAACTTGACTTTTATACTTGGAAAATTCTCCATTGAGTAGCACAGATCTAGGGACATAGAATTGCATCTCCTGCTTTAGGAATTCTATCACATTATTTTATTTTGTAACGAATAATATTTATATGATCATAATTTTGTAGTTGTCATTTATTGAAAATTTTATTTTTATAGTCGATCTGTACATAGAAAAGCATAAAACTGAATTATAATTACAGAAGAGAATGCACATGTTTTAAACTTTTATAATATAAATACAATTACATAGCTGATAAGCTTCAAGGTTTTTGGAGAAAACTATAGGGATACCAATTTCCTCAATTTTTGTATGATATATTTTAAGGTACTATGTGAAATTGACACATTAAGAAGGAAAGACCACAGTTAAAAAGATTGATACTATCAAATGTTGGCCTGGATACTGAAACTTTTATACTCTCTCATGGAAGTATCATTTGGAGCTCCTACTTTTGGAAAACTGTTACTGACATGTAACATATTACATATCATATGACTCAGCAATTACACTGCTAGTTGTATAGCCAACAAAAATGCATAGTACATGACTCAGAAGATTTGTACAAGAATGGTCATTGCAATGCTATTCCTACTAACATGAGACTGGAAAAAACCCAAATTTCCCTTAACAGGTGAATGGATAAATATGTAATGGCATTTAATGCTGTATGGAATTAAGAAGAACATACAATAAAATAGATGACTATCACAAACATAATATTGAACCAAAGGAGCTAAACATAAAAAAGTATATGATTGGTTAAAAAATTTAAAAACATTCATCAAGATAATAGTGGAGACAGGCAGGAGATTTAGTGCTGGCACTGGTCTGTTTTTCTGAGCTGTGGTTCCATGAATGTGTTTTCTTTGTGAAAACTCCTCTAGCTGTTCCTTGTGATTTGTGCAGTTTCTGTGTATAGGGTATATTCCAATAAAAAGCTTATCTTAAAAATCCAAAGGGGTAGGTACATTATTTACATTTCATAAGCATGAGTTAACAAACAACTAATGATAACTACCAAAATAGAAAGGAAGAGAAAGTGAAGACTAAGTAAAACAAATGTCCCTCTTTCATAAACGACGTTGACCAATACTGCTCAAAATTGACAAGAGAAGAAATTATAATATTTATTTTGGTATTTTCAGGAATTTGGAGACTGAATAATAAAAAAGGAAATGTTTCCTATTGAGGCATAGGAATGAGGGTGAGAAATAATGAAGGAAGGAAGCTTTTACTTTTCATCTTTTACTCTTCTTCACCATTAGCATTAAAAACAGGAAGACAAAACAAAACTCATATTAACATAATTAACAATAACACTACCATTTATTTCATGCTTACTATTATTGAAGTACTGATGCAGATGTGCCACTTATTTCAATTAAATTGTCACACTTGATGTTCTTCACCACATTTATTGGGATGGAATTAACCCAGTTATAATGATATATATGTTAAACAACCAGATACCCAATTATAACAGAGAAGACATTCATAAAGAAAAATGTTCAGCTACTGAAAATATGTTTATTATAGTAAGGCATATTTGCCTTTGAGCTCCCTAGCAGTCAAGGAGAAAAAACTAAGTTTTTATTGTGTTTGTAAATCTCACTTCCTTTTAAAAATTTTTTGAGAGAGAATCAGTACTTGGCAACAAAGTCTAGCAAAATTGTACATTATAAATGTTCATTTAATATATATTAGATACTGGTGTGCCTGGATGGCTCAGTTGGTTAAGCGTCCCACTCTTGGTTTTGGGTCAGGTCATGATATCTCAGTTCGTGAGTTTGAGCCCTGCATCAGGCTCCATGCTATCCATATGGAGACTGCTTTGGATTCTCTCTCACCTCTCTCTCTGGCCCTCCCCTACTTGTACTCTCTCTCTCAAAATAAATAAACTTTAAAAAACTTTTTAAAAATGTATATTAGATACTATAATTATGTTATGGAAAAAGAGAGAAGAGTTACTTTAAAAGCTCTTTCCTTTACTGACTCACTGTAAAGCCCAAAGTCCTGGTATGATATTATGATGCAGGGGAGTAATTTCTTCAGGGAATGTGGGTAGTAGAATCTGGACATACTGATTTTGGGAGCATTTCCCAACCTTTATTCTTCAGAAAATTAATTATGCTACATATTAATAGTTGGTCCATCAAAAATGGGTTCAAGAAATGGAAGTGCAACAAACTGTAACCTCCCTTTTGTAGATCGAAAACCATATTAGCATAGTAACGACCCTTAGAAGTCCAATAAGTAATAGAGTGAATTAATTTTGTTTAAGCCAGTATTTTCCCAATTTATTTGATAATGGGGCCTTTTTTTCAATTAATACTAACACTGCAGAAACCAGCGTTTGGAAAACATTAGTTTACCTCAATACAGATTGGAGTATAGTCAACATAGTAGCACCTGTCATTAGTAAGTCCTTAGATAATAGCGTCCAAAACTAGTTGTTTCAAATATAGTCTTGGCAAGAACTGAAAGGTGAATTTTCCAAGAATTGCTTCAAGTGCCAGTATTTTCTGGTATTGTTTATAAAATTAGAGTCCTATGATTTAGAGTTTAGAAATCCAGAAAGCTTAGTTTGTGTCCTATTACAAGACCTTAGGAGTCTGACAAATTCTGTCCTAGACATACGCCTCCCACTCTCGCAACAAAAATAACTACAGGGATGTCTGCAGCTAGATTAAATTCTCTTCCCTACCCCCCGCACCTCCACGATGAAGAGCTTCTACAGTTTGAACCTGTCATTTCAAATCAATTCTACATAACTTATAAATTCTGTGCCATGAAGCACGAAAAATATTATTTGAATTCCTAACATTTAAAAAACATCTATTACAAACTGACCAATCTAGACTCTCATACAGTGTCTAGTTTTTCAATATAACTACTTCCTGAGGAGCCTGGCAAGTTACATTCTCTATAAAGTATGCACTCCTTCCTTGGATAGCTGAATGAGTAAATTTGGGGGGGGTTCAGTTTTTCATTTGTGTATTAGAGAATGTCTGCCAGGTATACATATTTGATCGTTAAGTATATATTATGGTGAATTCTTTATAGTAATAATTAATCAACACATCCTGATAATAAAACAATGGCATACAGTCATCTTTCAATTTGTTAGAACCTATGGGCATAAGTTCAGTTGAGCACAAAACATTATCAAGGTATCTTGATAAAGGTTAACAAGAAAGGGATACTGCAGCATTTAGAATTAGAACTTGATCTGTCAAACAAGCATTCTTATCCACACTGACTCTGACAGTAATATTATGGCATACCCTTTGAAAACGTGTTAATAGCCTGGGCTTTAATCCAAGAGTGTACAGCTTGACTTACAGATAGTTCCTGTTTATAGAATCAAAGGCAAAAAAGATCAATGAACATGACAAAAAGTCTTACCTCGTCTTAGTGTGATAAAGCAAGGGTAGAACAGTAATTAACAGTGAAAAACTGGCTCCTTAATGTAAGACAGTAGATTGAGGGACCCAGACTTACTTTTCTTTTTTTTTTATGAGGAAAATGAGTCAAAGTTTTGCATTTTGAATGAAACGTAACGTGGTTTCCCACTCTGAAAGATGAGCCCACCACCAAGCAGTTATACCAGAGAAAGTCATTACAGTAAGTGACCTGACAGAAAAGGCAAAGCCACATGGGACAGAAATTTAGTAATTCTTGGAGGAAGGGGCATATTTCTGAGATCTTTTAGAACATTTAGGTAAGTGCTAAAAATTTTTAAAGAGTGTTTTAGTTTTTTATTGTTTGGTTTGGTTTTTGGTAGGCCATAGAATGTGGGGAAAGCACCATGAAGTAATTGACCTAGTCATCTAAAGAAACATGTGAGCCTGCTCTTCCTCCTGGAGACCTCTTTGCTCAAATTACAGTGCACAAGAATTGTGTCAGCCAGAGGTTGTTTGCAGCAATTTATTAGAACCCTTCCCCTGCCCCAAAGGAATACATTACTCTGATAAGATTTCAAGTTGAGTGGTTTATGCACCATTTCCTCCATACTGTGTTTAACTTGTGTAGCCTTTTGGTGGGAGAGTAGATGGGGAAATAGGGAGGGAACCTAGAGAGGAAGAGGGAGAGGGAGAAAGCAGGACTCCTGACTCCATCAGAGAGTGAAATGGAAAAGAACATGAAGATTAGTAGATATTAGTTAGCCCTAGTTAGAGGGAAAACCTCTCCCAGAAGGACGTTTTGAATGGAATAAATCCAGATCTTTCTCAGCCTGGTTCTTTATTTGAAACACAGAAAAATGAACGTGTTTTGGGTGATTGTTTTCTTAAATCTTTCAAGGGTGATATGCAATTAATGTCATTCTACATGCATAGGGGTATGGCTATCTTAGAATGTTATATCTTAAATCTCTTACTGAATCCAGAGTGAGAAAGGTGCATTGTGACTTATGGGAAGGAACAGATCCTTGCTTTATCTAAATCTTACCTGGTCAATATTTTACTGTTCAACTGACACGTATGGTGACATCTTAGAATAGTTCTATAAAGTGCTAAAGATTAATTTAGGATGGATTTTATTTAAGTTATCTCAAGGGCAAAGATGGAAAAAAAATGAGCTTGATAGTTATAGAAATAGGACACTGGCCATTGTAAAGGCTTGAGTTGGTACTTGAGTAATGCTTAAGGTAAATCCAAATGAGGACTCAGTAAGATTTTAGTTTGGGAGGAAGAAATGTATAGATGATCTCATCTTTTTTATTTTTTATTTTTAGAGGTGGGGGTAGGTGGAAGGAGAAGCAGAGAGGGAATCCCAAGCAGTCTCCATACCCAGTACAGAACCTGACATAGGGCTCAGTCTCATGACCTTGAGATTATGACAGAAGCCAAAATCAAGAGTTGGAAACTCAACTGATTGAGGCACCCAGGCACCCCTGATCTCATCTTTTCTATAACCTTAGTGAAATTTTAGACAAAACTGAGTGTAAAATATATGTTATGTGGTATCTGGTATTGAAATAAAGTTTTTCTGAGGTTCTGATAAGGACGATGATGAATTTATTCTCGATAGAGCTGTCCTTAAGTCAATTGTAAACAATAGTAGTGGTTTGTTTTGGTTTCTTTCCCATCTCTCCTATTTTTTCCAGAGTCTGACTTGGGTTTCATTTTCATAGGACCTTGTTCTCAGAGCTAGTGGGGTTTTCCTTGTTATGGTGGTGATTGTTTTTGAGAGAAGTAGTCTCTGCTTTGAGAAATCAGGTCCTAGGGACTTTAATTATTTCACCATTCCAGGACTTGACCTTTTACATTGGGAATTTCAAATGAGTAAAATCTCCTCAAGTTCAAATTTCCAGAGGCAGATCTTTAAACTCTGGCTAGGTGATACTCAGTACAGGAAGTTCAAATCAGCTACATAGGTTGCTTCCTACTCTTAAGGACAATTCCGCTTTCAGATTATCATATAGAAGCTATTTTTTTCCCAAACGTTACTCAATTCCTGAAAGTCATGAATTTTTCATCACAGTTATAAACTTGAGCATATTTCTATGTTTCTATATATATGCATATTAAGCTTTTATTTTTCTAAAAATCATAGCATCCATTTCAACTTCAATGTTTATGTGTGTTCAGAGTATAACTATTGACTTACATAGAGAGATCAGATGATGTATGTATGTATAATCTGTAATATATACCTATATGGATAATACATATGTATATAATTTATGCATATTTATGAATTTACATACATATGCACAAAACATGTACACACAAATGTATTGGACACTCTGCAAAAACTTTCTCCATACCTAAACGGCCACTACTATAAAGTACATGGCCCATCTCTAACTCCTCCCAGTATCTCTAGCACCTAACAAAATGCCTAGAAGATAACAGGCAATCAATAAACATAAATATATAAATAAATAAAATTGAATTTATAATAAATTAATAATAGCCTCTATTCACACATCATCCCAGAAAACAGAAATGTGTTAGAATGTATTACAATATGAAATAGTGGGCTGAAAATGGCTTATGAGAAATGTATATGAATGTATTTTGTAAAATTTTATATAAATATTGTATAATGCTATGTTCCTATAAAATATAAACATTTGAAGTGTCATAATTGTACAATATAAATATATTTTTAGTAATAATCCCTGGATTAATAAGAAGAAATTGATACTAGGTCATTAGCCAAGAATAAATTCTTGATTTTTTTAAATAACTTCTTGATTTAAAATACCAATGAAGATAATTCATAGATTTAATTTTCTCTTTCTTTCTTTCTTTCTTTCTTTCTTTCTTTCTTTATCTTTTCAAATAGCATTCAGTGTTTATCTGTGACACAGGAACAATTTGATAAATATTCTAATATTAGGATGTTGCCATTCATTTGAATATGTAGGCACATCATTATAATAGGTGGTGTGGTATGTTACAATATTGATGATATTTTAGGGTATGAATGCTAGAGATCATTTTAGTAGAATTAAGGTTTGAAGATATATGAGGACAGTTCTAATGAGGACACAGTATTCACTCCATCACCTCAAAGACAGCCGACAGTTCACCAGAGAAAAGTTGGGCTGAGGCTATTGAGTCATATGCAGCTTAGGTACCAGCATGAAAATCATAAAAAAACATAGATAGTTTAGTTTTTTTTTTTCCTCTAGAGCAACATGAACATTGGTTTATTTTGATGGCTATCTTTGTAGCAGCAAACAGAATCATTTTAATAGAAAAACAATCCTTTTTTTATTTTGTGTGTAGAGCCTGTGTGTTAACTTGAGATATATTTGGGAAGTTTATACTATGGAAGACCACTTTTCTGGTTTAAAAGCAAGGTAGAGCTTTGCTTTCTTTTCCACTAGAGAGATTTTACAGGAGAATTGCATGGCAACAATTCACCAAGAGTTAACAGTTATTGAACCTCTAGTGAGTATACGGAACAAAGCTAGGTCCTTCAAGGAATATATCTTTTAAATATCCACGTTGAGAGCACATACTGGATACACTGTCAGAATGAACAACCATTTGAAAAGAGAAATAATTGTTTTCTTAGATTGAATTCAGTGTACATATATAGTTTATATTATATTAGAATTCATACAGAGACTGGTACCTGTGTTCTTTTTTAACAGCTTATAAAATGGAAATAGTACACTAATACTCACATTCTCAAGGATTTTGTGACACTGTATTACATGCATGTGGAAATGTTTTGTTTTGAAGGACATAAAGCAAAGTTGTTTTTAAAATGTTGGGTTGTCTGGATGACTGAGTTGGTTAAGCATCTGACTCTTGATTTTGGCTCAGGTCATGATCTGACGGTTCATGGGTTTGAGTCCCCCATCTGCTCCATGCTGACAGTGCAGAGCCTACTGAGGATTCTCTCTCTCCCTCTCTGCCATACCTCTCTCTCTCAAAAATAAATAAACTTAAAAAAAAAAAGTAATGGACAACGACAGCTTCATTCATTCATTCACACGTATTTATTGAGTACCTACTAAACGTGTGATAAAGTTCTGGGTGGTGGGGGTTTACACAGCAGTGAACAACACAAGAGTCATTCCTGCATCTATGGAACTTGACTTCTCCTGGTAGAGTCAGATAACAAACAAATATACAAATAAATGCATACCCTTAGTGTTATGCAGAAAGTTAAAGGAGGATGTGGGGTTAGAGAGTGAAGGAAAAGGCCCTATTTGAAGTAGGATTGTCATGGATGGCTCTCTGATGAGATGACATTGAAAGCCAAGAACTGAAAGCCGTAAATATCTATCCAGGGGAAGAGTGTTCTACATAGAGAGAAGAGCACATGCAAAAGCCCATAGGTTGGAATGAGCTTGGTGTGTATGTCTCATCAAGGGGACAATATTGTTAGAGCACAGTAAGCAAAGCAAAGAGTTCAAGAGCTCTTTTTTAAATAAGGGATTTAAAGTTAATTACTTTTCTTACCCATATGTAGTTCCACCACCAAGATGCTCCACGGAGGTATAGATTATAAGAATACAAGACTACACATTTAGTTAGTACCATACTTACTAGGCATTTCTTTACATATACAAGGATGATTTCTTTTCTTTTCTTTTTTTTTTTTTTTTATTTTGAGAGAGAAAGAGAAAGAACAAGTGGGGGGTGGGCAGTGCAGAGAGAGGGAGAGAGAGGATCCCAAGCAGGCTCCAAGCTGCCAGTGCAGAACCTATTGTGAGGCTTGAACTCACAAACTGAGATCATGACCTGAGCCAAAACCAGGAGTTGGAAGCTTAACCAGCTGAGCCACCAAGGTGCCTCTACAAAGACCATTTCTAGCTGCAAAAAGAGACTTCATCTGGATCACAGAGTGTATTAAGTTTTTTTCTTTTTTTTTTTAATGTTTCATTTACTTCTGAGAGAGTGCAAGTGGGGGGAGGGGCAGAGAGAGAGGGGCACAGAGGATCCAAGAGGGCTCCAGACTGACAGCAGTGAGCCCGATGTAATTCTTGATCTCACAAATTGTGAGATCATGACCTAAGCCAAAGATGGACACTTAACCAACTGAGCTATCCGGGTGCCCCAAGATTGTATTAATTTTCATGGCAGTTTGACACATATAGGGAGATATCTTTTATTAAAATTTTTTTAATGTTTTTATTTTTGAGTGAGAGAGAGAGAGAGAGAGAGCAAGCAGAGAAGGGTCAGAGAGAGAGAGGGAGATACAGAATCCGAAAGGCTCCAGGCTCTGAGCTGGCTGTCAACACAGAGGCCGACGTGGACCTCGAACCCACGAACCATGAGATCATGACCTAAGCCAAAGTTGGACACTTAACCAACTGAGCCACCCAGGTGCTCTGGGAGATATCTTTAAAATGCAGCAAAAGAAACTGTTATAGCTAGAAATAAACCTGCTTAAACCCATATAAACATGGGATGAGGGATGTACGGCTTTTAGAATCTGCTTCTCCTCCACTTCTAAGCTTGGAAAAAAATTACTTTCTAACCAAAGCCTATTTTTCCTTAATAAAAATAATCGTCTATTGATGTAAAGGGATCTAATTCATCTGAGCAGAAGGTTGGAGTAAAACTCAAATAAAGTATCATTTTCAGCCCAAGGACTCCCCACTTAGAACCTTAAGCCTCCTCGTCCTCACCACCTTTTCCAATGCTGTACTCTGTCCAGCTGTGAAGATTGGGCACCAAAGTGACTCCCAGGGACAGAAGTGTTCTGCTTCCCTAGGAGTCCTCCTAAAGTCTGAGAGTGACTTTTTCTTTTTTTTTTTTTAATTTTTTTAATGTTTTATTTATTTCTAGGAGAGAGAGAGAGAGACAGCATGAGCAGGAGATGGTCAGAGAGAGAGGGAGACACAGAATTGGAAACAGGCTCCAGGCTCTGAGCTGTCAGCACAGAGCCCGACGCGGGGCTCAAACCCACAAACCGTGAAATCATGACCTAAGCAAAAGTCAGACGCTTAACCGACTAAGCCACCCAGGCGCCCCTGAGAGTGACTTTTTCTGAGGCTCACATGCGGATGACTCCTCGTCTTCCTCCTTCTAGGACCCTTGCTGGTGATGAATCCTTGCCTGAGAAATTGTTATCAAAGAGGCATCTCACAGCACTGAACATAGCAACTTGATGAGGCCAATCTATCATAGCTAGAGTTGAGATGAACCACTCCTATATTTTTTTATTTAAATAAAAATCATGCAAATTTCAACTTTTAGAATTAATATATGTGCTGATAACTCTACTAGAGTTATGACTGCTCCTGTTGGGGCAATCTAACAGAGAAAATGGGAGTTTAGGAGGGTTTCCTGGTGACTGACTTCCAGGTCCTGATCTCATGGTTTTGAGTTGCAGGAGCCCCACATCAGACTCTGCTGTCAGCGCAGAGCCTGCTTCAGAGCCTCTGTCCCCCTCTCTCTGCCCCTCTCCTGCTCACGCTCTCTTTCTGAAAAAAGAATAAAACATTAAAAAAAAGAAGATTTCCAGATTATTAGTGAGGGTTTACCATTGGGATGAACACTGTGTGAAAAGAAATACTAAAAAGCTAACGTTCCTTTCTTTACAGTTCATGTAAAAATATTGCATTCTAAAAGTGAGAAGAGAGGGTTAGATTGCTCCTGAAATGCCAACAGAATCGAGGTATTTAATATTTATGTAATAAATAACCAAGTGCCGTTCCCCATGACCTAGACTGTCTGACTAGGACATACAAATGGCGTGTACCATTGTGTGTTAAACAGCTAAGGATACAGTCTTCACCTTTACAAAGGTGTTTTCTCCAATTTTGTGTGAAGCACTGGGCCCTATCAGTCCATCTCTTGTTTTACCCTCTTTCTCAGAGGCTAGGATACCATGAAATATTTCCTACCATAGGAAAAACAACAGTGCAAGCAATAATCCGTTGTAACTGACAATTGGTCTTGGTGTCAGAATGGTGATGGGAAGTGGTGGTATCATGTGAGAAGCTTGAGGCCTATTGAAAAGTGACTGTAGCCACTTACCTTGATTGCTGCCAGGCAGAAGTAAAAGCCAGGCATTGTCAGATACTTACTTAGATGCTGCAATAAAAGCCACGTATCTGTCTTTTCACTTGGGAAATCTCACAATTTAAAAATGTTGATTCTTTTAAAAAAATACTGTGCTGGTTAATAAAATTTACTTACAGTTGAAATTCACCTGTGGTTGCCTTTTCCCAAGCCCTACATTGCATACTTTACAGGAAGAAAGGGGCAGGGTGGAAGAAAGCACCATTCATTTCACGTAGCAAACATTCATGAAGTATCACATCATGATTTGTGCTATAGGACTTTCAAAGATAAATAACACAAGATCATTGCACTCAAGAACTCGGAGTCTAGTGGATGCCTCGTTCTAACCTGGAAAATAAAGCTTCACTCACAGTTCAATTATTCTTGGTATGTCTGTGGGCTTCAAATCAGCACCTATAGTTTTAATCTCTCACCTGACCTTCAGTATATCTAACCTCCTTCAAATACGATATATCAATAAGCTAGGTCTACCTGTGTCAACATCAGTACATGTTCAAAGCATAATAGTGAGCAAAAATGAAAAAGATTGCCAGAAATATGCAGAATGATTTTATGCAAATTTTTAAGGCACAGAAAACAGTAGTATATATTATAGGAGCATCCAGTTAAAGGAAAAGTATAAAAACCTACACAGCTGAAGGATAACAACACCCAGTTGAGGATAGTGTTGCCTCTGGGGGAAGAAAGAGGGAAATGAGATGGAGATGTTGGTCTGGAGTTGCATCTGGAACACTTTATTTCTTTAAAAATATCTTATGAAATTTTGCTAAAATGTAACCATTTGTTAAATCTTGATAATGGTTGGTAAGGCATCCCATGTTTTCTCCATCTTCCTGCTTATAATATAATAAAATAAGAATGTAAAGTACCAACACCACTAAATTAGATTTTTCTCTTCATTCCTGAGGGAATGCCTTTTCTAATTTTCACCATTGCTGTAGTGGCACTAGCCTCCCAGACTTGAAATATTTAAATTTTCCCTCTTATTTATCCCCAGTGGCTAACCCAATCTGTTACTTATGAAATCTACCTTCAAACCATCTTTCCATTTTTATTGGATCATTATGGCACACAGATTCTTTAACATCTTAACCACTCTCAGCATCTCCTGAAATGTCTGGTGACTACCACATTCCCTCTCTAGTTCTTCCTTCACAAGGCTGTTACCTCCTTCATCACATCTTTGCTTGCCCCCATTGTTCACAAGTCACGTTAACTTCTCTTCCTGGTGCTTGGACATCACCATAGTTTGGCCCCATCTCAATACATAAAGCATGTCTCCCTTTCCCACAATTTCCAACTTCTCTCATCAACCAATGACTCCTGGAAAGTCCAATGACTCCTAGAAAACAAGCACCATTCCTCATTCAATCACTTCCATGATTTTGCATATGAGTTTCTTCCTCACAAAATACCCCTTCCTTTTCTACTTTTCTAAAATGTCTTCCTACAAGTCCGATTGAAATTCCACCTCTTCTGTAGGATTTGACTTATTTCTTTGTCCTTATCATATTTTTGACATGGATTGTTTTCACTATGGTATTGTATTATGCTTCTTGTTTGCAAGTCCATCTTAGGTGGAAGTTATGCTTTGGTTATTGTTGCTTTGGTTGTTTTGATTTTTTATTTTTTTCCCTTTTCCTCAAGATCACCTCTCCTTGTTCCAAATTCTCATAGTTGTCTTTCTCTGTCCTTGTGGATTCAACCAAATCAGAAGCTGGTTTTTATAGGGACTGTGTCTGAGAGAGTTTAAATCTAGAGCCAAGGTTTGGTGGCTGGTAGCTCTGCTCCTCCCCTCCTCCCCAACCAACTAGTGATCACAGTCCTGAGCAGTGGTCACAACATTTTCAACCTTTGCTCACTGGCAGGGATGCCTGCTCCAACTCGCTGTCTCCAGGTGATGATCCTACATCCCTAGACACCCTGATTCCATGGACTTTTAGTGTCCATTATCACTAATTCTGTGTGTACAGTCTGTGTCCAGTCCTGAGCTCAGTAGGCCACCCCAATATCCACCCAATGGTGTGCATTTCAGTTCAAAGTTTGGTTCAAAGAGATACTTGTCTATGTGTGGCTATGCTCCCTTAGCGTTGTTTTAAGTTTTTGTTGCTATATGTTTGGTACGGGAGAAACAGTTCTCTTGGAAGGGGCTTATGGTAAATCTGCCACATTTTTTTAAGGTATGTTTGTTTATTTGTTTGTTTGTTTATTGAGAGACAGAGCATGAACAGGGTAGGGACAGAGAGAGCAGGAGAGAAAGAATCCCAAGCAGTCTTCATACTGACAGCATGAAACTTGGCATGGGGCTCAACTTCACAAACCTTGAAATCATGACCTGAGCCAAAGTCAAGAGTTGTACCCTTAACTGACTGAACCACCAAGGCACCCCCAATCTGCCACATTCTTATAGCAAATAGTTTCTTCCTTTAGGTCAAGCATGGATCAATAATTTCCTGGGTTCGATACACTCTCATGACATAAATGCTGACATGCCAAGGTGCGAAAGAAACTGAAGAAAAGCTAATACTGAGATAAAGCTTCTACTATGTCAGATTAATAAATGGAGGAGCTGCTAATCCAGAGAGGATAGATGATTCCCTGATTGTTTCCCAAATTAGTATTCACTCTAGGTGATACTTTTTAGGAGATAGGTCTGCTAGTTCAAAATTGTTAAATACTCTGTGAAAACATGAGCTGTTCAGCTTATAGGGGGACCTAAAGTTTATAAAGCGCCTGTTTTAGTAGCTTGGTGTTTGGCAAAACAGATGCTTGGAAAATTATAATAGGGTAGTAGTTAGATTGAGTATGTTAATACTTATGGGGAAAGAGATTTGTGGAGCTTTTAAATTGTCTTTTAAATTTGGAAACTGAATGAAAATTATATGTGGAAACAGAACCCGTGATCTAGAATCACTATCAAGGAATCCAGGGACCCAGCTCATATCAGGAGCGGCAAAGCCATCACACATTTCTTAGCCACAACTCATCTGGCACAATAAAAATGATCCAAGAACAACCAAATTAAAACACTTCAGTATTGGAGTTTTTTAAAAATACTCTCCTTTGCCTCTGGAATCTTTCAAGTAAAGCAACTGGCATTTCTACTTCATAGATCAAACAAACTAGAGATAAAAAGCCTTGTAGCCTGTTTTATTATCCTCATCTATGCCTTTCTCCCATTTTTGAGGCCTACGTAGGTGCTAAAGAAAGTTCCAAGTAAGAGCCTCTGAAGTGGAAATCTTTCACCAGATTCTAAGAGGAAAAGGCTAGACTTCTCATTAGTCAGATCAGCTTTGGCACACAAGGGAGAAGCCCATGGAGACATAAGGGCCCATAAGCTCACCCGCGAGATACTCTTCCCAGCACCTCTGCACAATGCTCCTCTCGGACACTTGCTTGGGGACATCTCAACACTACTTGCCCAGTGCCAGCTGTGGAATCTCAAACTCACGTTTCTCTCTCCCACTAATCAGAATCTCCATGAAGGCAAAGGCATCGCCAACATTTCCTCTTTTTTCTCTATAAGGCTTGCATATAAGAGTAGTGGAATAACAGTTTGTTTCACCTCATTTGATTTTGCATTAAGAAGCGTTTCCCATTTTTCCCCAAAGGTGTAATGCTTTTCTTCCATTCACTTGAAATATACCACCCAGCACCTCCTTTACTTCCTAGTATTTTATTTTTTCTCACAATAGTTTCCAGGTTCCACTGCCTCTACTGAGAAAACCCTTGAAACACGGAGCGCAGTACAGTAGGAAATGGATCTGGGCCAGCCCCACGTGCTCCCTTCCAGATTCTAATATTTTTTCATTAATAAAAAGAGTGTATTCAGAGGTGATGGATGATATTATTTAGTTTAGAAAGCATGAGTAAAAACTCTCCTTTCCTCCTTCTTACAATTATGTCCGTAGAGATTTCCAGCAACCAAAGGAATTTTTTCCTCATTACCCAATATAGTAAAATTCCACTGAACATGTTGCCAGTGTGCCAGTGAATGGTTACAGGCCGACAGATATAATCCTCATGGGGTTGTTTGCTGTTTTCCCCCAATTAGTCATGGCATATTAAAGTGAATAAAATCTTTTAAAGTCTTTTGGCAGCTATTTTTGCAGAAACACTGACATCCACATTAAAAGAACAATAATTGTGAGTATTCTGCTTTGGAAATAAAGAGAAATTGAAAATGTTTTTTGGGGGGGAAAACCCACTAAATGACATAGGGAGAAAAGCAGTCCCTAGAGCAGAACATAATAACTCTTAAATCTTAAGATTTAGGGAATAATTTAAATTTTGCTGATGCCTCTTCTCCCGCCTCAGGCTTCCTGGGCTCTATAGAAGATTCTAGGATGTGGAATGAATCAAGTATTGATCCTGCTTTGGGATAGTCCTTTCATCTATGGGACGTGAATTTAAGGAGATTAATGGATACAATAAATGGAATTCTAGGTTTCTTATTTTTGAGCTTATTGTTCTAAAGTTGCTACACCACTGCGCAGGATAGAGCCCCCCCCAAATCAAAAATTACAGGCATCCCAATAGGAAATGAATGTTCTGGCAGAGGGACCTATCATACATAGGTAATATATACTAATACACTCTAGGCAATCACAATAATAACAACTGCAAACAGTTTATCAAGCACTTCCCATGTGTATTAGACATTTTTTTAAGTGTTACCCAGTGAATCCCCTTTAATCCTTCTATCTGGGCTGGGAGTTGGTTATTATTACCATTTTAGAGATGAGGAAGTTTAGGGACAGAGAAGTTCAGTTGCTTGTGCAAAGTCTTGCTGCTCGATGTGACGCTGGTGAGTGTGGTTACTTATATATAGTTACCAGATGGGTTTGTAAAAGAATGTGACACAACATCACAATAAGCTATTAGTCTAAAATATTACATGGGCCAGTTTATGGGTTTGCTCATCACATACCCTGTACAAAATTACTAGCAGACAGACCTCAAAGAGAGTATTCTTGATCTATAAAGTCCCATGTGTTTCAAACACTGGTTTCTTCTCTAATTCTTTCTTACTAATTAAGATCAGCCTGCAGTGTAAAATCTGAATAGTTAATAATAGTGACCCTATGTGCAAGCTAGCCTTCAAAGAAGGTATTACTTGTCACAGTGTCTGGTGGTTATGGTAATATATGAAGTATTTCCACTAGGAAATACTTTTGTACTGAGAAAACTTAAGGTGCATTGCAGTGATTATATTGTACTAAAATTAAAATTCTGAAGCATCATGTGATTTACAGCTTGATCTTTGAGGGCTCAAAGTTTCATCAGAATGAGACTGACACCACAGTAGATAATATCTCTCTAGTAAAATACGCTTTATTTGTTCACTAAGTTTCTTGGACAAAGCTCATAAGATTAAGGAATATTTCTGTCCTGATGCTTCTTGTCTCCCTTAAGCATCCTGAGATACAGCTGACATAGATGGACTCTGGCTAGCAAGGTATCTCGTTGGCCAGATGACCCAAGTAAATTTTCAAAAGCACTAGTCCATCAGCTGACTTCAGCTGGGGTACAGATTTCTGGTTGCTGCAAAGGCGAGGTCAGATACTGTCCATTGGATTTGGAGTTAACCGCCATGATGCAGAAGGAAGGAATGGCCAGGAGAGTCTAGGTCTCTTTTTCTCAGCCGTGCTTGGGGGAAGACAGGCCCATGGTAGACACGGAGATGTGGTGGAAAGAATATGAGCTTTGAAGCTTTAAGCCTCAGATCTGTTACTCACTAGATCTGTTCCCTCAGAGCACTCCAAAAGCTCTCTGTGGCTCAATCCTACTTTTCTATAAAATAGGTCTAATACCTGGCCCTGAAACTCACCACTTTGACCATACAGTAGAGACTGTAGTATTTCCATCCTCTTCTCTCACTGCGTGGCCACCCACGAAAATCAGATCTATTCCTTCATCTCTACATGCGTACAGGTTTTTTCTGTTTCAGTATCTTTGATTATGTTGTTCCTTCCTTCTGGAATATCTATTTTCCTCATTTCTGTGTGTCTGAATGCTACATCTTTTGCAAGTCCTAGTTTAAATATTCTGTCTAAAATGAAGCTTTCCCCAATTCTATCAAATAGAAGTAATTTCTCTCTTCTCTGTATTCCAGCCACCCTGAGAGGGGGGTAGTGCTTGATGGCATTAGCATGCCCTTTCTTGTGCTGCACTCATTTATATACCGCTTTTATCCTTCCTACTGGACTATAAGCTTCTTGGGAGGGAAATCAAGTCCAGTCCATCACTGTATCCCTGTGCAGTGCTTAGTACGGTTCCTTACAGGTTGGCAGTCAGTGATGGTGTGTTCAATTGAATTTAATGAAAGAGGGAAACTGAACTTTGTGCAAATCTCTGGACCTTTCTCCCTGCCCAGGACTGAGGGATTCAGCTTCTTGGACTGAGTCTGATACAACCTGAAGTGATAAGGGAGACAGAGCTAACGATTTTCTCTAGTCTTATTTATAATCTTCTATATGCTTCAGGAATCTGTTGCCCCTGGTAGATGGATGTAGTCTGAGGTTTTATAGATTGAATACATTTTTTAAAACACTATCAAAGAGAATGGAGCCAGACAAACTTCAAACATGAAATTGCCAGGGGAAATATATAGTCAATCTGCATTTTGTTTGATTTATAGTTAAGAAATTATTGATTTTTTTCTCTTCTCTTAGTTACTGCATATGGTCATCTTGCCTTTTTAAACTACAAGAATATTCATTCATTTCTTTGCGGAGCCCCTATGAGTGAGAAATAGGTGAAAAACCAAGAGAATGAATTTGCACATTGCCATGTGTATGATAAAATGGAAGCCACAAAATCAATTAAAGTTTATAACTAGTGCTCTCTCACCAGGATTTTCAACACATTTTATACATTAATTTTTCCCTCTGTGTTGTTTTAGAAATATGTGATTAGCAAGTTTCCTTTACAGTGTTATTTGTGCAATTAAGTGACATAGAAAATACCTTTAAATCTCCAGTTAAAACTGGACTTTGTGCTGTAGATGCACATAGGACAGTTTGGAGTTAAAGATTTGCTGTAAGTGAACCTCAAAACTAGTGCCACCATGGACGATCATCTCACCAACTCCCTCATCAACTTCTTGCTCTCTGTGCATTCAACCCTTCTCTCATTAAATCCTTGAGTTAATACATTATCCTATTTGCCTAGTTTGTTACTTCTCAACAGCTACTACTAAACCTAAAGGACTTGATCTTTCAGAACATTTTCATGACTGCAGTAATCACACTGGAATACTTTATAGTGAAAAGAACATTTTGACTGAAATTGAATTCAACACACATTTGTTGAGCAACTGCCATGGGCTGGAAAGCCTGGGATATCCGTCTTGTCCTCATTTCTTTTGAGCTTAGAGAGGGAAGAAGACTCATACTCAGCCATCATGTAGGGCAAACCATGATAAGTATGAATAGGGACAGGCAAAGCACCTAAAGATGAGGAAAGGAAAATCATTAACACTGCATTCAGTATCTTCTCAGGGATGATATTCAAGACACTTAACAATCTGTCTGGCTAGGCACTGGACAGACAGAACGGACATCAACCATAGCTGGAGCAGAATCCAAGAGCCAGAGACAGTACCCCTTACATTGTTGGATTATGGGAAGGTCTGGGAGCTTCTGGATGAAGTCGGGGGTCAGGGCTGGGGCAGCAAGAAAAAAGTATATGTGTGTTGGGGGGTGGGGGGTTTATCTGAATGGTAGCAGGTTTTTCCAGCTGTTTTGAAAATATTTCAATATTTTACCCCTGATGCGACCATTCTAGTACAAAGCAGCAGAAGATCAAACATAACCACTCTATGAGCTAAGTATTATTAGGCAGAATTTAAAATGAGGAAATCACATATTTGGGAGAGGATAGAGGCACAGGGCTAGTAAAAGGTAGAACTGAGTTTAACCTACTTCTCCTTCATTTTAAATCCCAGTGTCTATAATAGTAACTAATTCATACTTATAAATTCAGAGAAGAAGGAAGAAGATGACCGTGATCGTGATTTACAAAGAAAGTTCCTGTTGAGCCGAACCTTTAAAATATCAAAAAATACTTTCTCATCTCGTTTGAAGAGTATTTGATGTCAGGATTGTTCCATTCCTGATAAGAATCTTCTTACTGTCCATTTCCTATTAACCTTCTTCTCTTTCTTTCTTCACACATCTATTACTTCCTTTAGACAAAAAGCCTTAATCTAGGGTTCAGTTGCAGGGGACCTATGAATGGGATTTCAGAATCTTAGAACCCATTATGTTCATGTCTGCCATTGTACACTTTTGTGGGAAGACAATCCATAGTTTTCCCCAGCTTCTTCGAGGCCTCTGCCTAACCCCATAGAGGAAACTCAGTGGTATTCCACAGATGGAAATTTCAGGCATTGTGATGTCATGTAATGTAACATTCTGAAAATACAAAATATCCACTTGAATTTCAAAGGACTGAAAGTAAGTACTCTCTCTTTGGCACTACTTGTATTGTTAGCAAATAAATAGTGTTTCCCCTTGCAGATACCAGTAACTAAAAACCCTTCGGTGTTTTAGAGAAATGAGAGACCATAGAACCCAGGCATCCTAGCTTGGCAGACATTTCCAGCATGTTACCTGTGGCTGACATTAGGAGATCACAAGTCATGGGCAGTTCCAACACCCATGAGAATGTGGGCTGAGGGTCTAATGCAGTGGTTAAGTTTAAGCTCAGATCTAACCACTGGGGTTCAACTCTGGCTATTGCTTCCCTACTCAATACCTTCAGACAAGTTACTTAATCCTCATGTGCCACCATATCCCTGTCTTGAAAATGAGGTTACTGATAGCACCTATTTTTTATAGTTGCTATGGAGAGTAAGTGACTGATACAAGGTGGGACTACAGAGGCTCGTGGCTGCTGAACTCTTGCACCAAGGCCAGAGTGACGGAAGAACAGAGGACCCAATGGCCCCCACTAAATCTGCTCCTTTCAGCACTCACCTCATCTTGCTCCTTAGTCTCTATTTGCCATCATTTCTGTGCCAGGGCTCCCTATTCCTGTCTCCTTGTCTTCATACATGGCTACCCCTGTCCTATCAATGGAGTGGGAACAGACGTAGGGAATAAAAACTGTGACATAATTCTGGAGCCTTGTCTGTTTTAATGTAGCAAATAAAAGTGTCTCAAGACTCTAGAATTACTTATCCAATCCAGTAAAACTAAAACTAAAACTAAAGGAGAGCCAGGGCACCTGGGTGGCTCAGTCGGTTAAGCATCCAACTTTGACTCAGGTTATGATCTCACAGTTCGTGAGTTCAAGCCCCGCATTGGGCTTTATGCTGACACCCCAGAGCCTGGAGCCTGCTTCAAATTCTCTCTCTGCCCCTCCCCCACTCATGCTCTATCTCTGTCTCTCAAAAATAAATAAACATTGAAAAAATTTTTAATAAAATTAAAAAAAATAAAACCAAAGGAGAGCAACAGCTCTATTTTATGTTTTACCTGCCAAGGCTCATCTTCTTCGTTCCCTGTTTCTACGGTATAGCTTATACTTGTGGCCAATAAAACTTTCAATCAATGAACATGGCTTGAGAGCACAATATACTTAAAGCATAAAACGGGATAAAAAGCAATTGTGTTTGTAAAACGGAAATACACATGACACAAAAATTAGCAAAGATTCTGTATCATCACCCATTCCTATGTAACTGAAATCTTGTCTACCTTCTTCTGTGTTTAGAGTTTTTTGAAAGATGAATGGACATTGCAGCCCAGTTTGAGAAAGCCATGGCAAAGTCAGTTAAGAAACATCAGCTTAGCACTTCCGACCCTTCTCTTCCAGCAACTTTAGTCCTCAACAGGATCTCCTTTAATATTGATGGTTCCATCCAATATAAAGAAACGCCATATTTCTCTGCCTCCGAAGCCCTAGATGCTTACATTGATGATTTTTATTTAAGCTGTAAGCTGCCTGATATTAATGATACAAAGGTTAACCTGGATCAGAACCCTCTCGAATTTCTTGCTAACCTAAACAGTGGTAAGCTTTCCTTATTCTCTGAGTTCCATTTTCAATTATCTATAGGAAGCTGATGCTTTGAGAAGCTCTATGATCCAAAAGAATTTTTCTTGGAAAATAATTATCATACAATTTGTGAATCTTTTTAAAAGATTGTTACATAATTTTAAGGTTCCAGAAATTTTTCGGCAGTGCATCCCTATGAATTGAAGAGTTAATTACAGAAAGCACACCCCTGCCTTGATTTCAGGGTGGAAAAGCTCTGGCCTTGGCTATAAAGCCTTGGACCGTTTGGCTAAAAGTGTTACAACAAAGTCACTTAAAGTCTCCAAAATGAGAATAATAATATTAACACCTCACAGGATTGTTGTGGGAACTGAATGTATGTTGAAATGCTCTATAAATTGTCATGGATGTAGGGGCTCAGGTCCTCTCTGTAGCACAATGAACACCATAATGGAGGTAGGTGATGTGAGGTCTGGCTTCCATTCTGCTGATGAGAAGAGTCACTCACTCACTCGCTCTCCCTGGCCTTTAGTTTCTTCGTCAATAAGATGAGGAGACTGAACTTTATGAGTTCCATAATCTTAAAAGTCTATGTTATGTAGATTACACAAAAACAAAATTATTCAACTCCAGTATTTCTCATTTAAAAAGGCTCATTTGTAGAAGCTGAAACAAAATATATCACCATGAAAACAAAACTGTATATCAGTCTGAATCTGTGACTGATTGACTGTGAAACCCATGGGGATATCATCTCCTCCGATAGTAACTTCTCTGATGCATATAAGTAACAATAATAATAATGATACTAATAAGAATGCCTGTTCCTTCACTCAGCGCGGGAAGCTATCCATTACAAAAGGAAGGTGGCATTTATTGTTATTGATTTTAAATTACTATGAAAACAATATTTGCATATTAAGGCATGCTGTGCTTGATATGCAAAGTTGGGGTATGTCAAACAGCTTTTATTGTTTGATAAGTGAAAAAGAAGAGAGTGTCATAAGGTTTCATGCCAACATGACATAGTCCTGCACAAGAGAAGACTGTGATTCTTTAACCTAAGCTGTACTATATATTTGACATAATTTGACCAATGGACAAGCATGATATGGGGATTGAGTGTGAAAACATGTTTCAAGTGTCTATATTTATCTTTGAAACTGAAGTGCAAAATATATTGTAATTTAGTCAGTAGTACAGCTGGCTTTCCTGACAAGGATTTGTATTCTTCTTTTGAAGTTCAGTGTAGAAAAGTCTTTCTGTGTCTGTTTTTCTCCTTGACTCTACAGAAGAAAGGGTACAGCCTGTGCTTGTTAATGACTTAGAATGTGATGCAGTTGCTTGCCTTTCCTGCAGCCTCTTGAGTTATTAACTCCACCATCACTATTATTCTTGAGACTTCTTTGTAAAGGGAAATAGAGGTTTTACTTTTTTTTATTGTAAAAGTAATCATGGCAATAAAATTTCAGAAAACACATGAGGAAACAGAAATCAATTCTATCTCAATGGAGAAAACTACCATCAGTAGTTCTGCATAAACTTCCCCCTTTTATTTTCAATGTGAATACATATGATAGCATTGAACTTCCTTACTGTTCCATAATATTGTTCACTCACCTGCCAATAAATTGTGAATATCTTTTCCTGTCATTAAAATAGTTCTGTATCTTTACATTAAATAGCTCTACAGTACTTCATTGTCTCTGTCAGGATATTTTAGTTGTCACTAGTATCTTTACTATTCAAACTATTGCAGTTGCCACCATCGGGCATACTGGGTTTAGGCAGCTGTTACTGCTTTAGGAGGCATTCCTAGGTGCGAGGTTTCTGAGTCAAACAACATGCACATTTTTAAGGGTTTGGTTTATATTATTAAACTGTCTTCCAGAAAGGATATACCAATTTTACATTCTCACCAAGGGAGTGCAAGCACCCTTATTCTTCTGGAATCTCACTGTCCAGGAATAATATCTTTTTACATTCTTGCCAATCCACTGCCCAAAAGTTGGCATCTGTGTTTTCTGAGTATTTGCTTTCCTTCTTTTGCGAACTGTCTAGCATTGGTTTTTACCTGTTTTTATTTTGTACCTTTAAATCTTTACTCCATCTAGAGTTTATTTCATTGTTAGTTATGCCCAAAGCCTGATTACTTCTTAAAACAATCCCACTTGCTCCTTTATCACGACCTGAATTCCCATCTATATTTAGGCTTATTTGTTGACTTTTTTTTCCCAGTAAGCTGCCTGCACCATTTCTGCACTACTATCATTCTATTTTAATGATGGTAGTTTTACAATGAATTCAATGTCTTGGCTAGGACAGAGGATGGAGAGCTTAGTAGGAGTCATGTCTATTCTTATTCATTTTTGGACTTGAAAATTATTCTAAACAATCGCCAAATGTTGGTTTTTGGATTTCGTAGATTAGATTTCTAATTTCCTTCCTGGGCCCTGCGGGTCCCCCCCAACCTGTCCTCCACCCTGCAGCTGGAGGGATCTTTATGAAACACAGATCTCCTTCTGTCACCTGTGTGTTGCAGGCTCTGTAGTTGCCCACCACTAGCCTGAAAATAAGACTTAAAGTCCTGTTCTTCTGTCCTTGTTCTATAAGGAACTCCCCCTCCCCCCCGCCAACCCACCAACTGGGGTCTGCAAACTATTTCCAGGCAATATTTTGTCTATTTTTGCCTTGAAATTCAAGTGATTTTTCTTGGCATGGAAAATGAGCTTTGGGAGAACTAGGGAGTAGATTCTCTTGAAAGATTATGGCAAAACCCTATATGACTTTTACTTGACACATTAATCCCTTCAATACTCCTCTTTTAGTTTTTACGCTCATGTGGGGGGAAAATGATCCAGCAGTGCTCTAACAGCCTATTTTGTGGATGAGAGAGTTGTTCTTCTTTCACAATAATGAAGAATCATAACTATTGGTTTGAAGGTGGACTGATCTGGAAACCATAGTAGAGTTTCAATGGTTGAGTGAGAGAGAAAACGTTCATATTTATACCACTGCCCAAAGCCACTTTGAGGGACATTGTGTGAGACTTCCGCCCTGCCTCAGATACCTCTGGGGCATTTTGCCATATTATCTATTTGTAGTTTTTCAGGCAGAAAAATCAGAAATTTGTTTTAAAGTCATTTTGTTATTCTCAGGGTGGTAAATTTATTTTTCAATCTGTGCTCGCCTGATGTTGAGTTAATGAACTATATGCAATCCTCTAGTGCCAAATATGTGCTAAGTAATGTGTTTGTAATTAGGAATAGAAAGTCATGCACAATCTCTGTTTTTGAATAACCATGGTCCCTGCCTTCCATGACCTCATAGTTTATTGCAAATAAATATAACACTAACAATTATAGTACAGTGTGGTGTGGTATAATTGCTAAGATGAGAGTGTCCATGAGGTCTGGGAGCAAAGGATGTGCATCTAAAGCAGGTTGGAAGATTGGAGAAGGCTCCCAGAGAAAATGACCCTTCCATTACATTTTGAAGGCCAGGTAGAAGATACCAGACCAAAAGGAGAAAGAAGGAGAGCATTCTAGAGGCAAGAATGGCTATATGGAAAGGTACATCATGCATTCAAGAAGTTACTGGTAGTTGAGAATAGATAGAAAGAAGAATGATGTTGTTTTAATTCTATTTCCTTCAAGTTTGTCTCAACCTCCATTTTAATCCTACTGCTATAACTGTGCTTGTGCTAAATTCATCCACCTTCTTTACATGTGTTGTGAGAAAATAGATTTCTCTCATTCTCATGTGTAGCAATTTTTAATAGAAAGATGGCAATGAAGGGGTGCCCAGGTGGCTCAGTCAGTTAAGTGTCCAGCTCTTGATTTTGGCTTAGGTCATAATCTTACAATTCATGAGTTCAAGTCCCATGTAGGGCTCTGTGCTGATAAGCATGGAGCGTGCTTGGGATTCTCACTGTCCCTCTCTCTCTGCCCCTCCCTGATGGTACTCTATCTCAAAATTAAATAAACATTTAGAAAGGAAAGAAGAAAGAAAAATGGCAATGAGGATATTTGATGTAGATGTTTTTTACAACTTTTACCTCAGAAATATTTTATTTTCATACCAGAAAATGCAAAAATTTGTAAATCAAGACTATGATCACAGTCTAAGTGGACATTTTATGCTGGATTATTCATCAGTCTTTTCTGTGATTCTTTTGAGCTCCTAGAATAATTAATCTCTTCACAGACTGCCACCCTGGATGGGTCGTTTTCTACTTGCTATCCAATCCCTGTGGTCTACCTCAATGTGATCTCCACTCCAACTATGACACTGTAATTGGTCCCTTGACACTGATGTTCTGCCCCACCAGTCTTCCCTAAACGTTGTGCTATTTCATGCTGTGTGATTTCATCCTGAAATCCCCAGGATACATATCTTCTTCATATATCTGACTCCTGCTCACCTTTCGAAACACACCTCAAGCTTAGCCTCTGCCAGGAGGTCTTCCCAATCTTTTTCTGCCCAGATGCCTTGCCTCTGTGCCCTTGTGCCCCCATGGCACCTAAGCATACCAATAGTAATATTTTGTGTTATTAGTATATTATAATTTCTAACATTTATATATTCAATGGAATAGACCATGGCAATGAGTAAGAATGAAATCTGGACATTTGCAGCAACGTAGATGGAACTGGAGAGTATTATGCTAAGCGAAATGAGTCAGGCAGAGAAAGACAGATACTCTATGTTTTCACTCATATGTGGATCTTGAGAAACTTAACAGAAGACCATGGGGGAGAGGAAGGGGAAAAAAAGTTACAGAGAAGGAGGGAGGCAAACCACAACAGACTTAAATACAGAGAACAAACTGAAGGTCGATGGGGGATGGAAGAGAGAGTAATGGGCATTAAGGAGGGCACTTGTTGGGATGAGCACTTGGTGTTGTATGGAAACCAATTTGACAATATATTAAAAAAATTTTAAATATATTTGTATATAAAATAAATACATATGTGTGTATGCATATTTGCTGCTAATAGTAATACCTATATTTATTAAGCTCTTGTTATCTGTCAAGACCTCTTAAATGCTTTATACACATTCTATTATTTAATTCTCAGAACCATACTATGAGATACCTTTCTCATTTATAAAAATACTAAGACACAGAGTGGTTATGTAAGATGCTCAAGGGCACATAGCTATAAGTTCTGCCTCTGGATTTATACCCAGGCACTCTGGGCCCCCACTCTGAGCCAGCACTCTACCAGCACCGTACCACATGCACTTCACATGTGCAATAAATAAAGCTATAGACTATAAAGCTGAGCCAAAAAAGGAAAAAGAAAAAAAGAAATCCTAAGACTCCTCTTAGACATGATGATCTGGTGTTTTAAAGAAGGACTGGAAATGACAGACTTGGTTCCGTATTTTATTTCCGTGATTCCTCTTAGTAAGAACTAATTAACGAGTGGGAATATAACCAAAAAGATAGGAAAAGCCCCTAAATAGGCGTGAGAGGCAAAGAGCCAGGCTGATTTGTTCTAGACAAATTTTTGGTGTCTTTTTGTTTGTTTGTTTGCTAATTCTTTTTGTTGTAGTTGACATACAGTGTTATATTAGTTTCAGCTCTATGACATAATGATCTAATAATTCTAACCAGTACACAGTGCTCATCACGATGAGTCTAATTACCATCTAACACCATACAAAGTTATTATAATATTATTGACTATATATAATCCCTATGCTGTACTTTTCATCTGATGACTCGTTTATAACTGGAAGTTTGTACCTCTCGATCCCCTTGACCTATGTGCTGTCACTTTAAAAAACCATTTTTAAGGCAGTCATAAAGAAACAGTATAGGGGCCAACATTCTTACTTTGAGTAAGAACTAGGTTTGAATTCTATCATTCTTGTTTACCCACACTGAACCCTGGGCAAGGTATTTAATCTGTCTCCCTCTTCATGTATAAAATGGGAAAAGTCATTCCTATCAAGGATGATATATTGAGGATTAAATAAAATGGTAAATGTGAATGCACCTAAAACAGTTATGTGTCCCATCATCAGTGCCCCAGAATAATTCGTTTACCCTGCTGGGATAAAATAGAAAATATAGTACTTCTTGGGGCACCTGGGTGGCTCAGTTGGTTAAGCGTCCAACTTCGGCTAAGGTAATGATCTCACAGTCCGTGGGTTCAAGCCCCGCGTCAGGCTCTGTGCTGACAGTTCAGTGCCTGGATCTGCTTCAGACTCTGTATCTCCTTCTCTCTCTGTCCCTCCGCAGCTTGCTCTCTGTCTCTCAAAATAAAGACATTAAAAAATTTTTTTAAATATATAGCATTTCTTAGTGGTTTCAGCACTCTTTTTTCCCCCCACTCTTTGCACTCATCCTTTCTAACATCTCACCCCTACCTCCAGCTGTAACAAAACAAACACAGAATCAAAACATTATATGCTTTCATATGGACAGTGATATTCTCACCCTGAAGGGGAAAGTTGCTCTTGATGACTGTGTATATAAGCTGTGGTGTAGCTCTAAGTGGCTTTGGACTTTACATGTATGATGTGGAGTCTTGGTTGACAATATACAGAAGACTTTTTACTGTTCCCGGTGCTGTTTGTTAGCTGGCATAGGTTGTACAGTGCTTCTGGTAAAATTGTGAGTTATGTAGCCAAGTTTTTTATGCGGCTCAAGTAATTTATTAAATCCGAATGTGGCTTGCTTTGTTATCTGTCCTAGTTATGCCCTGAAATTTGAAGTTTTGTACTCTGTTTATGACCTTCCATTTCTCTCTCTCTCTCTCGAATTATTGTATGATAGATACTTAATGCTTGGAAGCTGTATAATGCACCTAAGCAAGACCAGGACGGCTACGAGATCAGTAGAAGGTTCCATGGTCTTAATGGAAAATTGGTTCCCAGGATGCTCAGGGTTTGTTGTTGTTGTTGTTTGTTTGTTCGTTTCAGGGAGAGAGAGCACAAGTGGGGGAGGGACTGAGAGAGACAGAGAAAGAGAGAGAGAGATACAGAATTTGAAGCAGGCTCCAGGCTCCAAGCTGTCAGCAAGAGCCTGAGGTGGGGCTCAAACCGGCGAATCGTGAGATCATGACCTGAGCTAAAGTTGGATGCTTAACTGACTGAGCCACTTGGCGCCCCAAACGGTCAGTTTTTAATGGATAAAATGAAAAAGTTGAGATCTCTAAATTGAGTACAGTTACTTTCTTTGACTCTTTATCATCTTTTGTAAATTAAAAAAAAAACACAAGAACCGAGCAAGGGAAGAGAAATATTATTGTTATCAAAAGTTTTAGACCAAGATGAATCAAATGTAGTTAAGTTATGCCTTTGATATTATATATTGTCATTACTTTCACTTATTTCATTGTTAAATATTCTTTATATGTAAAATAAAAATATACAGAATGGATATACTTGTTTTAAGGAATAGTAAGACATCACAGGCCCACCACCCAGCTTAAAATTGATGACCACGTGAAGCCCCTTCAGTCCCTTCAAGGATGTCATGGTTCTTTATCTCTCTAAATGTAATACCATCCTGTGTTTTTTCAATTTATTATTCACCTATTTTTCTTTATAGTTTCTATTTTCCTCTCAGTGTATATTTTGGTCGTGTGCAGATTTTGCTAACACAAAAGCTGTCTCAGTTAATGTTCAAGTACTTCATCTGTTGGCCACATGCTAGGGTCTCTCTGGACCCCACACGTTGGAGCTGCTGGGTTGAGTGTGCACCTCTTCAGGTTGGCTCAACCTGACTAGTCTATTCCCACATACACCCCTGTCCTCAGCTTGTGAGCTCCCATTCCTCTACCATCACTTAGTCGACTCAAGCTTTCATAGCAGAATTCCATAGACGGGGTGACTCAAACAACAAATTTATCTTCTCACTCTTCTGGAGCCTGTCAAGTCCAAGATCAGGGTTCATTTTCTGGTGGGAGCTCTTTTCCTGGCTTGTAGATGGCTGCAAGCTGTGTCCTTAATAGTGGAGAGAGAGGGAACAAGCTCTCTGGTATCTCTTACTTTTCACAAGTTTGATAGGATCAGAGCTCCACCCTTATGACCTTATTTAACTCTAACCAACTCCTGAAAGGCCTTGTTTTCCATACAATCACAGGGCAGTCAGCACTTCAACAGATGAGTTTTGTGGGGACAGAGTTCTGTGCATAGTGACTATAAAGACTTGATAATTGTCAGAAGTTTAGGAGTCTTTTTTTTTTTTTTTGTCCATCAGTGGATATAAATTGATATCTCATGTGGTTTCTTTCCTTTTCCATTCTGGGAAAACATATATAACATAAAGCATACCATTTTAGCCATTTTAAGTGTGCAGGGATATTATGTACATTTTTATTGTTGTGCAACCGTTACCATAATCTATTCTCAGAACTTTTTCATTCTCTCAAAAGGAGACCTCCATACCCATTAAACAATAACTCTTCATCCCTACTTCCTGCCATCCCCTGGCAGACACCATTCTACTCTTTGTCTTTATGAATTTGACTCCTCTTTGTACCTCATATAAGTGACATCACACATTTATCTTTTCATGCCTCGCTTATTTCACTTAACATACATGCCTTCAAGTTTCATTCATGTTGTCACATGTCAGAATTACCTTCCTTTTAAAGGCTGAATAATATCCCATTGTAAATATTCCAGTTGTAAACAAAACACATTTTCTTTCCCCACTCATTTGGGTTTTTTAAATTTTTTTAATGTTTAATTCATTTTTGAGAGAGACTGAGCATAAACTGGGGAAAGGCAGAGAGAGGGAGCACAGAATCCAAAGCAGACTCTAGACTCTGAGCTGTCAGCCCAGAGCCTAATGTGGGGCTTGAACTCACGAACCATGAGATCATGACCGGAGCTGATGATGAGCACTTAACCCACTGAGCCACCCAGGCGCCCCCTCTCCAGTTATTTGTTGACGGATATTTGGATTGCTGCCACCTTTTGGCTATTGTGAATAATGCTGCTATGATCACAGATATACAAATAAGTGTACAAATATTGGTGTAATGTTTGAGTCACTACTGTCAGTTCTTTCAAGTATATGTCACTGTGGTTTTTAATTTTTATGGCTCTGTTTACTAAAGAGGTTGGATATCGATCTTATTGGCCATTATTAGCCTCTTGGGTTTGCTTTTCTTTAAAATATACATTCACATCTTTTCTCTTTTTTCTTATCTAATGGGTAACTTGGATTTATTTTCCTTTTTAATTTTTAGGAGTGATTTGTGTGTTCTGGATACTAATGTTTTGTTGCTTATATTTGTGGCAATTTTCTTCTCTTGGTATGTGACTCTTATTTACAATCGCTTTATGGTGCTTTTTGTTGAATTAGAACCCCTCAATTTTAATATAGCATAATTTATTAATGACTTCTTTTCTTATTTAAGAAGTCTTCTACCTTGAGGACAGTAAGAGATTTAATTTTTAAAATTCTAGTTAAGGCAAACATGGAAGTTTTAGAAATAAAATGTAAACTGTGGGGGAATGTTTAACGTTAAATTTGAGACTTCATTTATCAAGTGTTTATTGACTCCTATGTGACACACCTTTAGATACCACAGATTCTTTGCCCTCATGAAGCCTCTGTTCTTTAAAGGAAAAAGACAATAGCCAAATGAATATACAGCACATGCCAGGTTGTCATAAATACTATGAAGAAAGGCCAAAAGAAATCCCTGTCAATAGGCCAGAGAACCCTTCCACCCGTGGGAACTATGTGAAAAGCATGGGAAGAAGGGCACAATGGCAGCCCATACACAGGGCTTCTGGGGCTGGCTCTCTCACTCTAGAAATTGGGTGAAATGTATCTTATTTGTCAAATCAGTGTGTGGATTGGATCAGATAGCCTGTACAAAACCTTTCAACTTAAACATTTTTCTAGGGTTCTGAACATCTGAAAGGTTTTTGCTTTATTAAACTCCTTTAGGAAAAACTGTTTGGAAGGAAGTATGATAAGTTTAAATGTTTCTAAGGCAAAAAGAGTGTAGTTCATTTCCAGTCCTGATTCTTAACTCTGTGTCCCAGGAAGAGTAATTTTTCATCACTTCCAATAAAACCAATATGAGATTCCAGCCAAAGCACTGTAAAATGGAGAACCATTTGTAAAGGGATTTCCTTAAAATTAAGATGACTGCAGAGAAAGCTATAAAAGCAAGTCTTCCATGATTGGCTGCAAAAAGTAAAGCACTAAAATTGCTAAGTAATACTATAGGTTTCAAAATTTATACGTATCTTTGGAGCTAGTCTCATAAAAGGAATGATTATTTAACAGTCTAAATTCCCAAGAATGGTTTTCATAGTGGGGGAGAAAACGTAATACACACTGCTATACTTTTTTTTATCTGTGGACATTAAAATGTAAATTTCACTTTGGAGCTTGTGGAAAATCTTTTCATGGAATGAATGCTAAATTAAGTGTGACAGGTGATTGTGATTAATCACTTCTTATTACCAGGACTGGAAGAAATGAAGCCTTTGTTGCCTAATGAAATATAATGCAACGCAAAAGAAAATGCAGATAGACCATTTTTGAAGGGAAACACAAACCATCTTACATCTCTTTGAAAAACTGAATGAAAGCATATGAATCTCATGCATATGAACCTTCCCATTTATCTGAGGGTTACCCTGGACTCTGACTTTCTTGAACTTCAGAGTTCAGAGTTCCTTCATGATCATACTCCCAAGTGTGCTTACAGTATGTTATTTGATTGTCATTGGCAGCTTCAGTTTAAGACTTCGCCAGTAAAGATGGATGAAGCCAGAGACTGCTTAGGCTGTGGCCAGGTGTCACATAGCACAGTGGGTAATACAGTTATGTTCCAAGCTATCTGGAACACAACTTCCTTTATTCTAGCTCTGTTACTTATAGCTAAGAACACTTGGGTAAGTTAATTAACTTCAGGAAATTTCTACTTTCCAGTAAAATGGGGATAGTGGTAATTTAATCCATGTCTTTATAGATTAAAAGAAAAAAATTGTGGTCATCTTTAGGTATTCAAAAGTTAGAAAACAGCCATTTCCCTCTTTTTCCACTTTATTCTTTCTGATTTTTGGAATTTGGGATGAAATCTTCATTTATATAGACCCATCATAAAAAGTTCAGACATTCTGGAGCACCTGGCTATTTTAGTCCATAGAGCATGTGACTCTTGATCTCGGGGTCATGAATTCAAGTCCCACATGGGGTATAGAGCTTACTTTAAAAAAAATATTACAGACATTCCTATATCTGCTGTAGAGACAGATAGATATCTTATCCTGTCCTTTACCATCCCTTGAGCAAGTCACTTGCCCTCCCTGAGCTTTACTTTTCTTATTTGTTAAATGGAATTGATACTAATTCATAAGAATTATAGGCTTCCCATAGACTCTTGAGTGTTACACTTGGTCAATACATAATGATTCAGAGCACGAATATGCACTTTTATCTTAAACAGTGGTTTTAAACCTTGAATTCAAGTATAGCTTTCTAGGAGTCTGAAAATAAAATACATTCGTGTTTGTGTATTTGCCTTTTGAGGCCAACCTTTGGCACATATTCAATGTTAATACATGTTCATTCCATTTTTGCTCTAGTTCTGTCACCTTAATACATCTTGTAACAGTCTTCTGCTTAGATAGGAATTTTTGTATCAACTGGCTCACGTGTTGGGACCATACAGTTTGTCACCAGTCATAATAATGACAGGGATAGTATCATCTGCCCTTTTCCCTTTGTTACATAGAAAGTCAGATGGCCACAGTGGATTGCACTGTATTAAGACAGAGTAAATTCTTCTTCCTAATGCTTACTAAATGGAGAAAAACGACAACAAAAAATGATACACTACTTATGTCTTTAGTCTTGCTGTTATGGTGATTTTTTTAAAAAGGTTGAGTATAAGTAGTGTTTATTTTTCTTCTTAGTAAGTTTTCCTGTCCTATTTGAATGCCACATTTAATATTCCCTTTATTGGGGCACCTGGGTGGCTTAGTCGGTTAAGCGTCCAACTTTCCCTTAGGTCATGATCTTGCGGTTCGTGGGTTCGAGCCCCGCGTCAGGCTCTGTGCTGACTGCCAGCTCAGAGCCTGGAGCCTGTTTCAGAGTCTGTGACTCCCTCTCTCTTTGACCCTCCCCTGCTCACGCTGTCTCTCTCTCTCCTAGAAATAAATAAAACATTAAAAAAAATAATATTCCCTTTATCCAAACAGTAAACAAAGTCAATGAACAAATACTTATTAAGCACCTATAATACACAAGACAAAAGTGAATAAAAAATAGCCCCAGCTCCAGTGATTTTCCTATCAAGTCCATGACCAAGAAAATATAGCTTTTCTAGTTATCTTACTATCATTACAGTACCAGGAAGCTTTACTTTCCTCATTTACTAGTCCCTATTATCCCAATAAATGCAGCCAACATAGATGGAAATTTGACTTAGCAGGAATGTTTTCTGGTCCTTTGTTTCTGTAGGTCAATCCCAACAAAATCCTAAGGATAGACATTTCTCCTTTAATAGTGACTTTAATCTATTGAAGAACATCTTTTACTACACTAAAAGTATGCAAAGCAGGTGTTGCTCTGTGATTCATAAAATGTTACTGACTCATTCTGAAAGTTTCGGCTCTCTGCCCTTATGGGCTTTGTAGTTCCATGATAGAACAATTAAATCTTGAATATATGGCCTGAAAGATGTAGGATGACATCCTCTACTTTAAGATCCTTTCAACTAACTTCGTTAAGCCTTACTTTACTCCTCTGACAAATGAGATCCCTTCTTTCACTCAAAAATGTCTTCTTTTGCACAAATTGAGCCCTAAAGCCCACATTTCTCTGCCTCACAAGAGTTTAAGCACCTTGAGGACAGAGAGCAGAAGAAAACAAATCCAGGGAAGCTTGGAGCTGGTATTTGAAGATAAGGATTCTGGAACTTTTTACATCTTCTTCAGTACCTAGCCAAAAGGGCCCTGTACACTGTAGCTGACAAATACGAAAACAGAAAAGGTGCCTAAAGGCCCCAAAGCCATGACCTATATTTGGCAGAGTGACTACCAGTGACTTGACATTCTTCATGGGAAAAATCCATTTTTTATAGTCAAAATTAAGCTTGTATTATTTGAAACTAGAATCTTGAAACATTCTTTCTATACAGAATTTCAACAGGGAAATATAAAAAATGAATGGTTTCGCATGTTTTCAAATGAAGGTTCTGTGTATATTTCAATAATCCATTGCCTCATGGAGAAGGCAAACATCTCTGGATGAAAACAGATCCAGTGTGCATTTGTAACGTGCTTTTAAAGATGGTGTCATTTATAAACTAGTTTCCTTTTTATTTTTATAAAGTAGTGTATGTTAGTGCATTGTTTTAGATCCAGTTTCATAATCAACCCAGTCCATCTCCAAATGTTTTTACATTGTAGCTCTTCCAGAAATTGACTTTTAAATAAAAATCACATATGAATGTTCACTTGAGTTGAAGCTTTAAAGCAAATATTATGACTCAAGATTATAATTAGAGGATTTAGAACTACCAGTCATTGAAGACAAAGCTGAGTAGAATCCAAGTTTGTTGTTACTAGGGAGCAGTTATGAAGTGTAGGAATTTGTATTATCATTTACTTCATGAATATTGTGATGATGCCACTCTGCTAACTCTGTGATGGGCTGGTCATCATGCAAGTGAGGCTTTCCGCTATTTGTGTCATTGAGGCTTGCCAGTTCTGTGTGCTGCAACGTATGAAGCATTCCTGCAGCTAGAGGCATACCTTTTATGTGTCTTGTGAGCCTCCTAAGAATTTCCTAATCTTTTAAAACAAATATTTGCATATGGGATATTTTCATTTCTTCCATTAGACCAAAATATGGCCATGCAACCAACAACTTTTGTTTCTAGGGCGTGGGAAATGGGTAGAAAGGATTTAATTGTGCATGCGAATATACACTCTTGCAATCAAGGATAAATTACTTGAATATATATTCTGCTTCAGAGAGTAGATTTAACATCTCTTTAAAGACAATGTTCAGCCAATGATTGTTGAGTCCCTACTACCTGTGAGTCTTTGGTAATATTGTGATGCAGTGCAGATTTAGTTCCTACCCTTTTGGAACTTACCGTTTAGTGGGGAGAAATACATGAATCACATAATGACAAAAGGAGATCAATAGTTCTAAACTGTGATGATTTGCATAAGAGTTTCACAAGCTACTGACATTTTGGGCCAGGTAATTCTTTGCGGTGGGGAGCCATCTTGTATTTTGGGAGTTGTTTAGTGACATCCCTATCCTTTATCTGCCAACAACAACCCACCTCCTCATAGTAACAATCAAAAGTGTCTCCAGCTCTTGTCAGATGTCCTCAGGAAGGGGGAGCAAAATCACCCCAGTTGAGAAAAACTCCTTTATACAAAGGAGAAATGCAAGGCATTTTGAAAACAGGTAACAGGGAAACTGGTAAGGCTTTCTGAGAAGTGACATGGTAACATTTGTATTAAACTCTGATGGGGAGTTAACTAGACTAGAGTATAGAGACAGAAAAGGACATGTAGAGGAGGGGAAAATGAGAAACAGAACAAGTGATTTTAGGTTTCTTTCTGAAGGCCAGTCTCTGTACATGTTAGTTATCTGGGCAAGTTCCTCAAGGTCAGGGCCACCATTTTACTTTTGTCTGAATCCCCTGAATTCACTCAGGGCTGGGTACATAGAGGCATTCAAGGAATTTTGGCTGAAGGCATCCTCTATACCTCATCTAACAGGCACAATGCTAAACACTAGGAGATATAAATATGACTAAGCCATGCTCTCTGGTATCTGTGACCTCACAATCTATTAAGAGCAGAGTAAATGAAGTAAGTAATCCTTCTGGGACAGGCATGGGGGTGTGCATGAGGCAGGGAGGGCCTGGGGGGAAGGAGAGAGAGCCTTCCTTCCCTAAAGAGGTGACATTTCAAGAATAGTGGAGAACAGTCAGGTGCCAGGTGGTGGACATGCATTTTCCCAGCCGCTCCAGGCAGAGCTGGCTCATTTTGTGATTTGTCAGTATTTCCATCATTGGCCTTAGAGCTTCGGGGCACAAATAGATCTAAATGCACAAATGTTGGGATAGGTAGATAGATAGATAAATAGATAGGAAGATAGGTAGAATGACAGAGATGTCCATATGCATATCTATGTCTGTTTGTCTATGTATCTATCAGGAGGCGCGAATAAAGGGAGAAATGGCCGCTAATGAGGCAAAAACATCACGTGTTCCCTGTAGTAACCTACCTGATTCATCCCTCTCTGACTACCGTGAAGTCCTAATACAATCACTTTGACACTTGGAAGACACGTGCTTGACACATGGAAGATATTCAGTAGATATTGTGGATATTTCTTGAACAATAATAAGTAAGGGAATCGATATTTTCATTTTGTTCCACATATAGAGGTCTGATGATTGAAGAAGAATCAGGAAAACCAATTAGGAGTCTGTTAGTTCAAGATAGAGATTTGGTGGACTTGGTCATTGTGCTAAATTTCGGGGTTGCAGTCTCCTTCCTCGTACAGAAACATAACGTCCTAAAGATTAGACACTGATCTCTGCCACAAAGAACCCATCTGATGAAGACCAAAAGTGATACAGTGTCAGGTGTCAAGCTGTCCTAAGTGATGACAAAGAACACCCAAGTATTCTTTATCAAAGGGAAGAGTACAGCTGTCCTGATGCTCTGTAGGACAGATAGTGGCCCAGCAGCCAGTGGCAGGTTGAGCAAGAGCCTGATCTGTAAGCACTTGTGATTAGAAGATGGGAAGGCACAGTGTGCAATGACATTTGGAGCTTAATGTCCATGCAAATGAATTACCTGGACCAGGCAGAGATGGTCAGAGAGTGTAAGAGTGTGAATCCTGGCAAAAAAGCGGCATCCACGCCAATTCCCTGGTGTCCCGGTTCAGTGCCCTTTCTTTTTGCCACCTGCAGCGTCACCTCTGTAGAAAAAAGCAGTGCACTCTCTCGTCAACATTCTGTGCTCATTTCCAGAACAGTGAAACATGGATTTGTGATACTGAGTATACGTCTTTTTAATTGAGACAGTAGGCTTTCTCAGCTTCTCCAGCTCACAGGAGAGGGACATAGAACATGAGACACTGGCAGAAAGAAAGGCCAACAGAAATAAGGACAAGGCAGATTTATTAGGACAAACTGTAACCAAATATTGTGAGGATATGGGCTATCCAGCCATTCCTAGTGGCTTATATTCAAAATATTTAGGAAATTTACTTTTGATTTCCTTTATAAAAAATTATTCATGTACACATATTTGGTATTATACACCTATGTATGTATATGTGTACGTATGCATGCATATATTTTGTTAGAACATAGTATGTATGCACTTGAGAGATACATTACTTTGTAATTGAACTTTTGACTCTTTTAGCGTTTGATTTTAAAAATAAATATACTTTTAACGTGCAATTGAGACTGATGTGTTTGCTCTTTGCCTGGAGTCCCCCACCCCCAGAGGTGGGGCTGGCTCCTGGTCTTCATTTGAATCTCAGCATGTGTGACTTTCACCTTCACAGAGACACATTCCCTACCTCATGATACTTCCTTCCTTCCACTCAGTACTCAAGGTATCTGAAATTTTAGTAGGCATGAAATAAATATTTATTGACCTAATATGGAAGATACTTGCAAATCTCCCTGCATACTCTTTATGCTACTTGTATTTTTGGCAAACTTCTCATCTATATATTCCATGTCTCCTCAAATTTGATAGGTTATCTTAAAATGATTCCCTTTTAGAAACTCCATGTAAAATAGACGTTTGCAAAATGTGTGCACCTCAGTGACATTTTCCATTAAACCCTAACAGTTATAAAGCTATATATTACCTCAAACTCCAATGTTAGTTCCATCATTTTGAATTTCTTCATTCTATGCATATTGTCAGAGAGTAATTGTATTAAAAAATAACTAATACCAATTATGGTTTCTTTATATAATACTCCAAATGAATGTAATTCAATCTAAATTTGTAAATATTTTATTACTTTATTGAGTCCCTTTGAAAATTAGTACAGTAATTTGTAACATTATAAATACTCCAAAGAGATATCATAAGACCTACTGGTGATCCGTTCATATGGGAAAGTACATATGTGAAAATCTATTTATTTGTAAGGATGATGCATGAGCCACATCAGACAGTCAGTTCAGTTTGGGCAAAACATAATGTAAGCTATCCGTAGTGAGAAGCTAATAGAAATATATAAGCCAGGATTTGAACTATATTGGTTAACAAAAAATGAAGCTAATATAATATATGTGATTTAGAGAAGATGGCCACCCATCTGGTCATGTGAAGGTCTGCCTTCAAATGGCAGATTAGTGAGTATACGGTCATGATAGATGTTAATGTATGCCCTCTCCTCCCTGGGACCTTCCTGCCTGTGTGTTAAAGAATGACATTGCAAGCTTACCACCTACACTGAACTTAGTTCCCTGGAAAAGGAACTGAAATATATGATCTAAAAGTAAAATATAGTCTTGCCTGGGTTTTCATTTGCATTTGGCTTTTAAACATGGCAAAAACCAATAATGGGTTTTCACTTTGAGCTATTTCTAAATGTTATATTGGAAATTAGCTGCAAATGTTACATTCTCTGGAACAAGTTAAATTGGAAATGCTGTCCATGGTAAATGAAATATACCCCCAAGCATTCTTAACTATGAATGAGAATCCTGAAAGAAAAATGTACTTCTCACCTAACTTTTAAAGATTTAGTGCATTATATGAGAAATTTCACATGGGGAAATCCACATAATAACTGCTGTCTTTCCTTAGAGATATATTAAAAAGGGCAAGAGGTATAAAAATGAATGTATGTGCTATTAACCATCAGCCTAGTACTTGCTGCAGAGAATAATTTTGATTCTTTACTGTATGTCCTTAGTGTAAATGATTACTCTACATGCTTTATTTCTCTAATACATTCAGAGAGAATCAATAAATTATATTTATTATTCAGATGCAAGAGATGTTTTGCAATCTATCCAATGGTAAATTTCTAAAATATCCATCTTGCCTTAAAAATGTTACTTTACTTCTAATTTTTTTTTCTCTTTTAAGGGGATAGACTCTTAACTTTAACTTTATGCACTTTACGTACTTTAACTTAAAGTTGTAAATCATCTTGTTTTATATGTTTGTACTTCCTGGAATGAGATGTTTTGTTTATTCAAACCAAGGTAATGATATTGACCTCTGTGCAACAGTATTGGAGCCCTTTGAGTGGGCAAATATGAATACAGAAAAAGAGGGCCATGGTAATAATTTATTTTCTTACAAAATATTTTTAACATCCAGAATCACAGAATTATTTAACTTACATGGCACTGAACAAACTTTAAAAAAAACAATTTTATGTTAAGTTTGAGAGAGAGAAAGAGAGAGCATAAGCAAGGGAGGGGCAGAGAGATGGAGACAGAATCTGAAGCAGGCCCCAGGCTCCTGGCTGTCAGCATGGAGCCCAACACGGGACTCAAACTCACAAGCAGTGAGATCATGACCTGAGCCAGTTGGACACCCAACCAACTGAGCTACCCAGGCGCCCCAGTATTGAACAGATCTTTTCAAATGGGAAAAACATTGGCTCCTTAAGGATAAAAGTTATAGTTCTATTATCTAACACCTGTCTGGCATAGAACAAATGAATGAATGAAGGAGGAAGGAAGGAAGGGGAAGACAGAGAGAGGCAGAGCTCTGTTTACAGAGATATGTTGCTGCATGATAATAATAATGTAACTGAATATTAGTTTTACTGAAGGCAACCAAAAGATAATAAATTTAAAAGAAAATACCTCAAATATCCCTCAAAGTGGTAAGCAAAGGTACTACCAGCTGAAATTCAAAAAAGAGTATAAGGGTCACTTTAGGTAGTTATTTGAATACCTTGGTAAAATTAAAAACAAAGAGGTATTAGAAACCAGGTAAGAAATTTTGTTTTTAGTCCTGAAAATAATATTGTCCTTCAGTATTTTCAATGCTTCCAGCAGCTGGGGCTCCAGAAAGGTTGAGGAAGTAAGCTCAGGTTCTGAGAGATGAAGTAAAAAGAATGAAGGGTTGATGGGTACATGAGACCAGTTAGGAAACTTGGGGCTCCTACAAAGTACATCAGATGGCAAATCTGAGGAGGACATGAGCCAAGTTTCGAATACTATAAATATCATGAACTTGAACATCCTTGAATGTCTGAAATGCTCCAGTATATATTATTTCACATTTACTTGGAACTTATCACAACCAAGAAATGGCATAGGGTGACCAACTCTAAATGGACTCAAGTCCAGTTAGTAGCTATGTTACCATGGGCAAGTTACTTAACATCTCTCTGGTTTTATTTCATTTCCTGAAAACAGCAAATAATACCTACCTCATCATGCTATTGGAAAGACTAAATGAATTGATATTTTTAAAGTGCTTAGAACAGTGCCTAGATTAAGGGTTTGTTTTAGATAAACTTCAAAGAGAAGAAGTTGGTGAGAAAAACAGGGAAATTTATTGAATATCTTTACATTTGATGCCTCCTCATGAACAGATTTCTTTCTTGCTAAAAACAGCACACTGCGTTGGAAAAGCTGTTGGTCTGGCTTATTCTTTCATTCATCAGATATTTACTGAGCATCTACTGTTCACCAGGAGTTACTCTAGATACTAAGGATATAGTGATCAAAATAAATTTTAGATATGGTCACTGTTTTCATGGAGTTTACATGATCTACAAGGTGTGTGAGCTAAATAAATAATAATTCTGTATAGTAAATCCTGTGATAAACACCGTAGGGCATACCGTAGGATCTCAAAGCTAGCACATCAACCCCCTGGCCAGATGGATGCTAGTAAGAAATGAGGGAGATCATGGGATACTTCCTATAAGAAGTGCTGACCAGGTTAAGACTTGAAGGTTGAATATAAGTAAGACAGGTAAGAGGACACATGTAAAATATTCCAGAGCACAGGGAGTTCAGGATTACTAAAGTTATATGGCAAGGAAGAGATGAGGCTAAAGAAGTAGATAGGGATCGCGTCATGAAGGAAAACCAGTGCCATGCAATTTGGACCTTAAAGGCAATTGAGAGCCAATATGAAGTCACCCATACATCTTTTGCCTTTAAAACAAAAATTTTTTTAATGCTTATTTGTTTTTGAGAGAGAATGAGAGACAGAGCATGAGCAGAGGAGGAGCAGAGAGAAAGGGAGATGCCGAATCTGAAGCAGTTTTGCCTTTTATATCTTTAGAATTTATTTCAGGATAAATAAATAGATAAACTTATTGTAGGTGACCTGAAGAGTGACCCAAGAAAGGTGCTGTAAATGGTATCCAAGAATAGTCAAATGGAATCATAATGATTTCTGGCATATGTCATCAAAAGCACAGACATCAAAAGCAAAATAGATAAATTAGACTTTATCAAAGTTAAAAACTTTTGTGCATCAAAGGACACTGTAACAGAGTGATAGGCAATCCACAGAATGGGAGAAAATGTTTGCAATTCATATGTTGATAAAGGATTAAAATATTCCAAAATATGGAAAGAGCTCCTACAACTCAAGAACAACAACCAACACAATTCCAAAATGGGCAAAGGGCCTGAATAGACATTTCTCCAAAGAAAAGATACAAATGGCCAAAAGCACAAGTAAAGATACTCAACATCAGTAATCATTAGGAAAATGAAATTAAAACTACAATGAGATATCATCTCATACCTGTTAGGATGGCTACTATTCAAAACCGAAAACAAAAAAACAACAGGAATGACAAGTATCAAATATTGGCAAGGATGTGGAGGAATGGGAATCTTTTGCATTATTAGTGGGAATATGAAATGGTGCAGCCCCTGTGGAAATTCCTTTGAGTTTCTCAAAAAGTGGAACAGAATTACCATGTGATCCAGCAGTTTCACCCCTAAGTATATATCCAGTAGAAGTGAAAAGAAGAACTTAAACAGATACGTACACACCGACGTTAATAGCAGCATTATTCACAATAACCAACATGTGGACACAGCCCAAATGTCCACCAAAAGATGAATGGGTAAACAAAATGTGGTATATACATACAAGGGAACAGTATTCAGCCACAAGAAGGAATGAAACTATGACAATATGCTAAAACACAGGTAAACCATCAAGACATTATGCTAAGTGAAAAAAGCCAGACAAAGAGGGACAAATATTGCATGATTCCACTCATCTGAGGTACACAGAGTAGGCAAATTCATAAAGACAGAAAGTAGGATAGAGGTTACCACAGGAGGAGGGAAGAGTAGAATGGGAAAGTATTGTTTAATGGGTATAGACTTTGAGTTTTACAAGATGAAAAGAGTTATGGACAGAGATAATGGTGTTAGTTGTACCACATTATAAATGCAGTTAAGACCATTAAACTGTGTACTTAAAAATGAGTAAGGTGGTAAATTTCATGTTATGTGTATTTTACCACAATATCAAAAAAATTTTAATGGAATGACTAATGCTCTGCAATTTATAAAACATTTTCCCAAAGATAAAACTTTTCTAAATACAATAACCTCTTTGAATTTTTATATCACTCATTATCTACTTGCTGCCTTTGGTACTTTTGAAGTGTGTAAATCTGAGCCAATTAGAGATGTTTTGAGTGAATAACTTCATACTCCAGCTCCCGAACTTCAGAAGAACATCTACAACCCAACTCTCAGTTTGTGATGAGGAAGAAGCCCCTTATACCACTCTCACCAGGTAAAGAGTCAAAGAAGCTTTAGGTGGGTGGTGGTGGGAGAGGTAGGAGGAAGGAGGCAGTCAGGGGAAGACCACATTTTTTTTAAAAGCGCTGGTCTACAGCTTCATGATGGTCTTATTGTTGTTCTCGCTCTTAAGAAAGTCACGGTATCCTCAGAGAGCAATTACCTAGAGTATGAGATCAATCATGCTGGCTTCTTAATTGTTTATTGTTCTTTGAACATCTCTAATTGTTAACATCTGTCTGATATTGAAGTGAAATGTCCAGAAGGTGAGAGCAAAGCTCTCCCAGCTTTTCAGTGCAGCCTTCTCAGGAATTTGAATCAAAGGAAAATCAATTCCTTGCTCAATTCATGGTTCAAAATTGTATTGGCCTTTTGGGTACAGGGAATTGAGGATCCTGGATGGTGACAATGAATCAATGTGTCTTTGTAACTAACACTCAACCTATTTTTGAGAGCTCCCTCAGCACACCATTGGCACAGACTGTCAAATACCCTTAGTCCCTGGCTGGCTGGTTACTCTAGAGGGGAACTGAATGCCTCATTTTTGTAAAGACTAGTAGGGCACCATTACTTGCAGATATCCTTGAGACTCTGTGGAGCGTGGAGCTCAGAATTTGTGCACTCATGAACTGGGTTTGAATCTCTGCTCCACTACTTTCTATCTGTGCACACTTGAGCAGGTAGCTTAATGCTTTTGACCTTTGATTTCTATATACTATATATATATGTAGGATATATATATATATTCTATATACTATATATATACTATATATATTCTATATACTATATATATACTATATATATTCTATATACTATATATATTCTATATACTATATATTCTATATACTATATATATATATATATATATATATATATATATATATATATATATATATATATACAGGGATGATGCTGTCAGCTCATCAAATGGAAAAACGGATGTAAAATTGAAAAGCACTTTCTAAATAAGAGTCATTTCTATTAGCAGTTTTGTAAGAGGTGCTAAGGTCAACCCCAAACAATGAATTACTTTTATTTCTCCTTCAACTACCAAAACCGTGTAGTAGTAAACTAGCATTTTAAAAATCTCATTCTTTTCTCTCCTCCATACATGTACATGTTTGGTTTTTCATTGGAGAATAAAATTAGGCAGACAGTTTGTAGTCACCTGCTTTTTGTAGCCGTTTTGAGAATGTTGTGGTTTCATAATTGTCCCCAAGTCTTTTTTTTTTTTAAACCTTCTTTTGGTTTTCTTGGACAAAGCAGGTAAAAATGAAAGAGTTTAATGTTTTGGCCATTTTATAGTCTTTATTGATTTCACTGTTGGTGTTCATTTATCGCTCTTCTATTAGTCGATACATAGCAAATGTTAGAAGCTTACTGCTCTCTTCTTTTTGAAGTGGGTGTTGAGTACAAATACTGTGAACTGCTATTTTTGTCAAAGATGCCACCAGGAAGAAAGCAAAGGATCCTTGATGTGTGTTCTTGATTCAGGGAAATCAAGGAAAACCACCCATAATGGCTGTCTGCATATGTCCGCTTTTTCCTACTTTGCATTGACCCATTAGATCCTGTTATCTGGTGCCTAGTCCTCAGTGTATTATTTCTTTTTCTCATTTCATTTTTGTAATTTAAATTTTAGTTAACATACAGTGCAATATTGGTTTCAGGATATGATTCATTGGTTCATTACTTACATACAACACCCAGTGCCCATCACAAGTACCACCCATCTAGCCCATCCCCCCCCACTTACCTCTCTCCATTAACCCTCAATTTGTTCTCTATCATTAAGAGTCTGTTGTTGTTTGTTTCCCTCACTTCTCTGGTTTTCCCCCCTTCCCATATGTTCATCTGTTTTGTTTCTTTCTTTTCTTTATTAAAATTTTCAAAAATTTTTAAAAATTTATTTTTTAGAGAGAAAGAGAGACAGAGTGTGAGTAAGGGAGGAGCAGAGAGAGAAGGAGACACAGAATCTGAAGCAGGCTTCAGGCTCTGAGCTGTCAGCACAGAGCCCAACGCAGGGCTCAGACTCACGAACTGTGAGATCATGACCTTAGCCGAAGTTGAACGCCCAACCAACTAAGCCACCCAGGTGGCCCATCATCTGTTTTGCTTCTTAAACTCCACGTGAGTGAAATCATACTGTATTTCTTTCTCTGATTAACTTATTTTGCTTAGCATAATACATTCTGGCTCCACCCATGTCATTGCATATGGCAAGGTTTCATTCTTTTTGATGACTAGGTAATATTCCATATATATGTACCACATCTTCACTCAATGTGTCATTTTAAAATTGTGAATTGTGACCATTGTAAGTCCATTTAAACATACCTTATGTAAATTTTTGGTTGCTTTTTAAAAGAGAAATATGACTCTCATATAGTAGTACTGCTTGCCCTCTGGCTCCTGAACTGTTTCTCTATTCACAGTGTTTCCTTTCATTTTAATATGTGCATTTTAGTTTATGTTATTGTCTCCTATCTTGATATGCAAACCTTGGGTTTTTTCTGTAGTTTAATTATCCAAGCAAGACATCAAATAACTGCAGCGACAAGAAACTTGGAGGAAATGCCCTTTATCCTTGTATCCGAGTACTTTAAATATTGTTGGTTCAAACCTGCCTGAACATCATTTTGCAGAGTAATAGAGTAATAGATAGGAATTTTAACTTACTAGTATTAGAAGCCTGTAATAAAAATAAAATAATCAGATTTTTAATTTATCTTATCAAGATGATATGTGAAAGCTACTGAACGTCGCATTTTTGTCTTTTACTTCAGATGATGGTGGTGCTTGTTTTTTTTCAGCTGGTCTCCATCTAATAAGCTTTAGTCCCTAATTGTTTTACAAGTATGACATTTAATCAATGCTAATTCTCAAGAAACTTAATTCGCTAATGCATTAGTGGATCTTTAGAAGTGTTTCATTATGCGTATGCGTTCATGAAATGTCTTTAATGCTTATCTTCTGGTATTTATTAGATTCTTCCTTGGCAAAGAAAGTTGCCAGAGAAAAATTTGAGTGTATTCAGTAATATTAGATGCAATATGCTTTAGAAAACCACAAATTGTAGCATTTTAATCAATTATACTTTTTTTTTTTTGAACAGGCAAATAGGTAGATTTTGGTTTAACTAGATGACTTGAAACACAAAACATAAAAAGGTGTATACTGAAAAACTTCACTTTCTTCCATACCCCCCACAGCCAACTGGGTCCCACCAGTACATACACAAAATGAAAATCATGCTTCTTGGCTTCTTAGAAATTCCTCCAGATGTTCTTTATGCAAATAGAAGTAAATATAAATTCATATTCATAGCTTTCCTTTTTAAAACAAAATATAGCATTCTCTGCACACTGTTCTGTATGTTGCTTTTTTCACTGAAAAAAATATATCTTGGAGATCTTTCCATATTGGCACAAGAAGTGGTTTATCATTCTTTATTTATGGCGGATGACAGTTTTTTTGTATGGCTACGCTCTGATTTATTTAACCAGTCCCTCGTTTGTAAACATGTAAGTTGGTTCCAGTCTTTATTTATGAACATTTTAATTGTTTCCAATATTTTGCTATTATGAAATTACTATAATGAATAGCCTTTTACATGTATTAGTTTATACATGTGTAAATTTATCTGTAAGATAAATCACATTAATGGAAATCTGGGTCAGAGGGTATATGCGTTTATGTTGATAAATATTGTCAAATTGACCTCGTCAAAGGTTATACTGGTTCATATTTCCACCTCCAGTGTGTGACAATTTCTGTTTCCCCACAGCCTCACCAATATGTATGTTATCCAACTTGGAGGATTTTGCTAATCTGGGAAGTGAAAAATATGGTATTTCATATGGCTTTAATTTGCATTTCTTATGAGTAAGTTTGAACATCTTTTTTTACTTTTACTATATCCTTCTCTGTGAATTTCTGTTAATATCACAGGCCCATTTTTCTACTGGCTTTTGGTTATAGGGTGTTAAAATCAAATACATGTAAATATCCCAGATTTGGGCAAATCTTAGAAACTGATCTCTAGCCAAAACCAATCTCTCTGTGGCCTATCAGACTTGAAATATGTCCACGCTGAGTAGAAAAGTGGGATATCCAGGTCATCCCTGGAACTTCCATTGTCTTTGGGAAATGATTCTAATTAATATTGAGAGAAGTGAAAAGAGAATGTGATGAAGCATTCATATTGCTCAATTAATTGATGCGATAATTCAAGTACCCTGATGTCATTAGCTTGGATTAAACATCATTCTTGTAAAAACAGCTAAGAACTAAAGCCTATTAGATGGATAATGTCATTTAAAAAAGATGAATAGGATCACCAATGTAGCAATTTACCAGCATTGTTTTACCTTTGGCTAGGTGAAGGAAAGAGCCAGATCTTAGATGGGGTCTCCTTGAATAATTAAAGCTGACTTATCTCTCAGTCTCACTGTAGAGCTGGTTTCTGAAGTTGAAAGGCACCTCAGACTATCCCTCTCTACCTCCCCAAACACTCACACACACACACACCCTCCTACCTATTGCTTATCAAATTGTTCCCTAACTCTTGAGGAGACACCTTTGGTTTCATTTCTTCTGTGACTCACTCTTCAGCACCCGGTAGACCTTACAAAACACTCATCTGCAACACTAATAAGGCCTTTGGGGATTTATTCTAATAAATGATTTTTTTTGTTTTGTGTTAATTTCACTTCATGCCTGGAATGTACGTGTCAGGATTTGGCCAGAACAGATTGTCTTCATTCTGGATTAGGCCACAGTGACTGTAAATCCCATACAGCCACTCACTTTCCCCCTGAGAATCAGAGAGTGAGTGGATTGAGAGAGATGCACACAGTCATATCTGTTACTTTTACTTGTTTGTTAGATTATTTTTCAAGTTCTGAGACACAAACTTTCTATCCTTCCTTCACTGTTTGTACACCTGATTTTTGCTGCCTTTTGAGGGTAATGTCTCCCCCAGGCCCCACCATCCTCTCCCCATACCTCTTGTTTGTGGTTGGAGTGAAAGTAGAAAGCAAAGAAAATCAGATATACAAGGACTGTCATAGGCACAAAGAGGGCCACTTGGCTCAGGTCTCATATAAAGAACTTCAAACTTAGATATTTGCATTATGTGCATATACATGTCCCAGAGATTCATGGACAACATTGCAAGAAGTAGGTGTTCCTCGTACACTTTTACAATATATGTCCCTGCAGTAGATCACAGAGCTCCAAATGTGTGAAGGATAAACATAGTTCATAAATCCTATAAGGCACTTCTTAGAGTTTAATATGTTAATTTTTTCAGTATAAATATTTAAAATATTCCATAAATTGGGTAACCCTATTTCAATATTTTATTACTGAAAAAAAAAAAAAAAGACCAACTGTCTCAAAAGCTTAAAGTAGTATAGACCTCTCTCAAGTCACATGAAATCCCTGAGTCCTCAAAAGGGCTGAATTACATACCTTGTTGTGTCTCATAACTAAAGCCACCCAGATAATGGCATGCAGCTGTAGAGATTTTTGGATGTGATGTTTATGGACATTTATGGAGAGAAATTAAGTGTCAGTTAAAACTTCCCTGGCTATATTTCTAGAAATGTGTCACTCAGTGGTCCCTGAAAAGGTGTTCTAAATTCTAATGCAAGCATACTTTTAATGAAAAGGTTACCATTTATTATGAACTCTAGCATATTCATTTAAGATCAACTCAGTTTATGATTCAAAATCATACTTTTACTGGTGCACAGTGGTTGTGCATTTTGATGCTGAACTTGGGTTTCTTTGTGTTTTCAGTGAGTTCTATACAATTGCTCATGTGTAAAGTTCCAGGAACAGCCCCCTGTGTCTGATGCTGCCGCGATGACCTGGCCAGGCCCGACTCACCCTACCTCTCACTTTGTGAACTCTTAGTGGCTCACTCCGCCTCTCTGGTCCTCAGGACATTGTAAAACAAAGAGGTTGCCCTATAATTTCCAAGGTCCTTTCCAGTTCTTGAACCCTATGGCCAGGAGCATGATTTCATTATTTCAAATTATTATAAAGGATTTTAGTTTCTATGTTTGACGTTATTATATGGTATGTCTAAACATCATTACACATATATGTTGGTCAGGAATGTATTCAAAATATTCATTCAACAAATACCTACTATATGCTAAGACAGATAGACAGTATATGCAAGGCTCCTGCTCACATGCAGTTCATACTTGAGTAGAGAAAACAGACACTAGACAAGTAAATAAATAGCCATTGTTAATAGTTTTAGGTGTTGGAAAGGAAATAAAAATAAGTTAGTGGATAGACAGTGGCTTGGGAAGAGAGGGCCAAATTAGGAAAGGTTGCCCAAGGATGAGGAGATGGCATTTTAGCAAGATCAGAATAATAAAGCTTGGTTGTACAAGACCTGGGGAAAGAATGTTCCAGGTAGAAGGAATAGCAAGAGTAAAACCTCTAAGGTGAGAATGATCTTACCATGGTCAAGGAGCCAGAGGAAGGCCGTTGTGGCCGGAGTGTGTCGGGAGGCAACTCCGGCCAGGATCCAGGGGTCCCTGAAGGATGGATGGTGTCGGTGAGAGAGAGTGACAGAGCCCCGAGATTCTCTCTGGTCACCAGGCAGGCATCTCTGCCTTTATTTTATATATATATTTTTTTATAATATAACTTTATTTTATTTTTATTTTATTTTTTATTTTATAATTTTTTTATAATATAACTTTATTTTATAATTAAGTGTTTGGGGGATGGCACAAAAGTGGCATTTGCCTTAGACAATGATTTCTGTTAACAAACTTCTTTGATATGTAAGAATTTCCCAGAACAGGGGCGCCTGGGTGGCTTAGTCGGTTAAGCGTCCAATTTTCACTTAGGTCATGATCTCACGGTTCGTGGGTTCGAGCCCCGTGTCGGGCTCTGTGCTGACTGCCAGCTCAGAGCCTGGAGCCTGTTTCAGTCTGTGACTCCCTCTCTCTCTGACCCTCCCCTGCTCACGCTGTCTCTCTCTCTCCTAGAAATTAAAAAAAATAATAAAAAAATAAAAAGAATTTCCCAGAATATAGATTTGTAGAAGACTCACGCATAACATTTATCAATAGTGATTGAGGTAGGTGATTTAGATGCTTATCCTATGGGGAAGAGAGGTGTCTTTAGCATAGAAGACAAAGTTTTTAGCATAAAAAGGGTGAAGTTACTTCTTTGTGACCTGGGGTTAAAAGCTTGTTTAAGGAGAAGTATTGAGAAAAACAGGTCTTTATGGAAACACCTTTGCTCCCATAATCACAAAAGAAGAAGTTCCTCCCTACTTAAACATCATCAAAGCCATCTATGAGAAGCCTTCAGCTAACATCATCCTCAACGGGGAAAAACTCAGAGCTTTCCCCCTGAGATCAGGAACACGACAGGGATGCCCACTCTCACCACTGCTGTTTAACATAGTGCTGGAAGTCCTAGCATCAGCCGTCAGACACCAAAAGGAAATTAAAGGCATCAGAATTGGCAAAGAGGAAGTCAAACTTTCCCTCTTCGCAGATGACATGATACTCTACATAGAAAACCCGACAGACTCCACCAGAAGCCTACTAGAACTGATCCAAGAATTCAGCCAAGTTGCAGGGTACAAAATCAACGTACAGAAATCGGTTGCATTTTTATACACCAACAATGAAGCAACAGAAAGAGAAATCAAGAAACTGATCCCATTCACAATTGCACAAAAAACCATAAAATACCTCGGAATAAACCTAACCAAGGATACAAGAGATCTGTATGATGAAAACTATAGAAAACTTATGAAGGAAATTGAAGAAGACACAAAGAAATGGAAAAACATTCCATGCTCATGGATAGGAAGAATAAATATAGTTAAGATGTCATTACTACCTAAGGCACTCTACACATTCAATGCAATTCCAATCAAAATTGCACCAGCATACTTCTCAAAACTAGAACAAACTATCCAAAAATTTGTATGGAACCACAAAAGACCCCGAATAGCCAAAGTAATCCTGAAAAATAAAACCAAAACGGGAGGTATCACCATCCCAGACTTTAACCTCTACTACAAAGCTGTCATCATCAAGACAGTATGGTATTGGCACAAAAACAGACACATAGACCAATGGAACAGAATTGAGAACTCAGAAGTGGACCCAAAAGTATACAGCCAACTAATCTTTGACAAAGCAGGAAAGAATATCCGATGGAAAAAAGACAGCCTTTTTAACAGATGGTGTTGGGAGAACTGGACAGCAACATGCAGAAGAATGAAATTAGATCATTTTCTCACACCATGCACAAAAATAAACTCAAAATGGATAAAGGACCTGAACGTGAGACAGGAAACTATCAACACCCTAGAGGAGAAAGCAGGAAATAACCTCCTTGACCTCCACCGCAGCAACTTCTTACTTGACACATCCCCAAAAGCAAGGGAATTAAGAGCAAAAATAAACTGTTGGGACCTCCTCAAGATTAAAAGCTTCTGCACAGCCAAGGAAACAACCCAGAAAATTAATAGGCAACCAACGGAATGGGAAAAGATAGTTGCAAATGACATATCAGATAAAGGGTTGATATCCAGAATCTACAAGGAACTCACCAAACTCCACGCCCAAAAAGCAAACAACCCAGTGAAGAAATGGGCAGAAGATATGAACAGACACTTCTCCAAAGAGGACATCCAGATGGCCAACAGACACATGAAACGATGCTCAGCATCGCTCCTCATCAGGGAAATACAAATCAAAACCACACTGAGATACCACCTCACGCCAGTCAGAGTGGCTAAAATGAGCAAATCAGAGAACTCTAGATGCTGGCGAGGATGTGGAGAAACGGGCACCCTCCTACACTGTTGGTGGGAATGTAAACTGGTACAGCCCCTCTGGAAAACAGTGTGGAGGTTCCTCAGGAAACTAACAATAGAACTCCCCTATGACCCAGCAATAGCACTGCTAGGAATTTACCCAAGGGATACAGAAATGCTGATGCATAGGAGCACATGTACCCCAATGTTCATAGCAGCACTCTCCACAATAGCTAAAACCTGGAAAGAGCCTAAGTGTCCATCAACAGATGAATGGATCAAGAAGATGTGGTTTATCTATACCATGGAATACTCCATGGCAATGAGAAACAATGAAATCTGGCCATGTGTAGCAACATGGATGGACCTTGAGGGTGTTATGCTGAGCGAAATAAGTCAGGCAGAGAAGGACAAATATCATATGTGTGCACGTATAGGAGGATTAGGAGGAACTTAACAGAGGACCAAGGGGGAGAAGAAGGGCAGAAATGGTGGGGGAAAGGGGGAGAGGCAAACCATGAGAGACTCTTGAATGCTGACAAAAACTGAGGACTGGTGGATGTGGGGGGGAGGAGGGGTGGGCATGGAGGAGGGCACTTGTGGGGATGAGCACTGGGTGTTATGTGGAAACTAATTTGACAATAAACTATTTGTAAAAAAAAAAAAAAAAAAAAAAAGAAGAAGTTCCTCAATAGATTCCTTCACAGGGAGTAATCAGCATATTCAAGTGACTCAGAATACTGATCAAGCTCCTCTCTGAGGGCCTGTGCTCCTAAGAATTGGGTGGGGGTGGATATCTGTCCTTAACTCTAAATTAGGCTCTTTGTCTCAGGGCCAGACTCAATTGTAACTCTTGTGTTCTTAGCCCCCTTTATTATCTAAGTCTTGGATCTGCAAGACCCGTGTGAAGAGCCTTTTCACAATCATCCACCATGCTTTCATCTGAACCTGGGACCATCTGGTATACCTAAACCCAAGCAGACAAATTGACTCATATGATGCTGCCCAAATGTCAAGAACAAAGAAATCAAAGAATAGCTTTAAAATAACATTAACAATGAGAGAACCCTCTAATCAGAAGTCAGTGCTACCTATACTGCATTTTAAGTGTGTACTATTTTTATAGTTTTAAACTCCAGAGTACAGAAGCATTTTTTTTTTAATGTTTGCACAGAATAAACCTAAATCCAATGAAAAGTAATTGCCCCCTAATAGTGATTTAGGAAAAGAGAACAAATCGGTGTGCCCTGGGCAGCCTTCCAGTGGACCTCTCTTCCTACCTGGGAGATGATTTATAACACCCAAGAGCACTTGCCTTTTGCCATATTTCACTTTTTAAAATAAAATTTTATAGAGAGAAATTAAAAGGTTATTTTTTTCCTAGCTGTTGACAAACTGGATAATGATATCACCCTGTCCTTTGTCGTTGTTCATCATGTAAAGCAAGGATCCTAGTGCATACTCATTATTGAAAAAGCTGCGGCTGCCTTGTTATTCAGTTGTTTCTCATTTATTTAATTAAAATTCTGAACTGAATTGTAACGTAATACACATCCTATGTGTAGACAAAGTATACATCCTGGAGTTGGGCTGTTTACAAAACAGTGCCACTAGAGACACTTAAAGGAACAAATACAAACAAGATTTGTGCACTTAGTGATAATTATACATAAAGGATCAGATGAGCAAGTTGTCTTTCTCAGCGTAACTTAAGCCTTTATGAGGATCAGTCGTTCTGGGGCCACCAGGGCAATATAAAAGAAGTAATTTAATAAATGATATTCTAGTACCATAAAGAATTGGCATTTGCCCACCTGATGTGTCTGGTTTAGGGGGCTGAGTTGTGCCTCTGGGAGGATTTACCATATTATTTTTTAAAGATACATTTTATATTTAATAGGTTTCCTGTGTGTTTTTAGGATTATTTAACTGTGTTTTTAAGGAGCCATTTTTAGCCCTCTCAGAACTCATCCCAATGTAATTCAGTTATGTGTGAACAGCAGTGTCTTTGTACTCAGTCGTCAGGGTTCTGACAATCCCTCATAATAAAATAAAACCATATGAAAAAGAAAAAGTCTAGGCCCTTAAAAATGCCCATTTGCATGATTTGTATTTCTACTAACTATACTATGATCAGCTAACATTTATCAAATGTCCAAGAGCTCTGTGAAATCTTAACAGGCCCACGCTGCACAAAGCAGCTGGTATTATTGGGCCTGGGCTATATACCGAGGTCTTTACATGCATTCCCCTGGTTAATTGTCACAAGCTTGAAAAATAGATATGGTTATCCCTGTTTGGGAGATGAGAAAATTAAGGCTTAGAGGATTTATGTTATATGCCCAAAGTAAATGGAGAAATCAAGTTTCAAACTTTTGATGAATATAAAGCCTGTGTGCCTTGCACATTACTATGTTCACTTTCTTTTTTCTTAAATTTTTTAATTTTTTAATTTTTTTTTTTTTACTTTTGGGAGAGAGAAAGAGAGACAGAGTGCAGGCAAGCAGAGGGAGAAGGAGACAGGATCTGAAGTAAGCTCCAGGTTCTGAACTGTCAGCACAGAGCCTGATGTGGGGCTTGAACTCACAGGCCATGAAATCATGACCTGAGCTGAAGTTGGACGCTTAATCGACTGAGTCACTCAGGCATCTCACACTATGTTCATATTCTACAAAAGAACCCCCATTGCTATGTTTGGATTGTTTGCAGTCATTTAGCTGAGAAACATTAGTCATTAAGTGAATATAATATATAAAGAGAGTATTTACATGCACTCTGTTGCTATAAGCCTTAAGAAGAAAAATTCTGCAATAAAAAAATTAATTGAACAGAGAACTCTAATAAATGTATTTCCAAAGAAGATTCACAGATGGCATACAGACACGTGAAAATATGCTCAGCATCAATAATCATCAGGAAAATGCAAATTAAAGCCACAATAAAATATCACCTCACACTTGTCAGATTGGCTGTTATGAAGCCAATAAATAAAATAAGGGTGGGTGAAGATATAAAGAAAAGGGAACTCTTATATGCTGTTGGTAGAAATGTAAGTTGGTATAGCCACTATGGAAAACAGCATGGAGGTTCCTCAAAAAATTAAAAATAGATCTACCATATGATCCAGCAATTCCACTTCTGGGTATTTATTGAAAGAAAACAAAAACAGCAACCCAAAGAGATATATGCACCCCTATGTTTACTGCAGCATTATTTACCATAGCCAAATATGGAAGCAATTGTCCATCCATAGATGAATAGATAAAGAATAGATGGTTCATAATACAATGGAATGTTACTAAGCCATAAAAAAGATTGAAATCTTACCACTTTTCACAGTGTGGATGGGCCTAGAGGGTATTATGCTAATTAAATGGATGAGACAGAGACAGATAAATACAATATGATTTCACTTATATATGTAAAATCTAAAAAACAAGATAAATGAGCAAACAAGACAAAACAGAAACAGACTCATAGATACAGGAAACAAATTGTTGGTTTCCAGAGTGGGGGTTGAAATAGGTCATGGGAATGTGGTCAGTAATATAATAACTTTGTGTGGTAGATAACTAGATTTGTGGGAATCATTTTCTAATGTCTAAAAAATATCAAATGACTTTGAAGTGCACCTGAAAAAAATAGGATATTATAGGTCAGTTGTACTTCAGTTTAAAAAAAAGGAGGGGCGCCTGGGTAGCTTAGTCAGTCAAGTGTCCGACTCGGCTCAGGATATGGTCTCACAGTTCATGAGTTCGAGCCCCTCATTGGGCTCTATGCTATTGGTGCAAGCCCACTTCAGATCCTCCTTTTCCCTCTCTCTCTAACCCCTCTCCCCACTTGCATTCTCTCCCTCAAACATAAAATAAAGGTTAAAAAATAAAAATAAACTTTAAAAAAAATTTTAAAGGAGAGAAATGCCTGGCTGGCTCAGTTGCTGACACATGCGACTCTTAATCTTGGGGTTGTGGTTTTGAGCCCCATGTTGCGTGTATTATTTAAAAATAGAATCTTTAAAAAAAAATAAAATTCAATTTTTTTAAAAAAGGAGAAAAGTTGTAGAAGAAAAATAAAAGACTTTCCTTCTCTCACCAATTCCAGTTGGCTTATCTTTGCTGATGGCAGAAAAAAACAAATGCAGTAAATGTTTGCGTCCTTTCTATTTATGAAATTTGTAATAGGCCTACATGATTTGCAGTTTAGGTGAGAAGAGATCATTTAGTGGAGAGACATCCAGTTCTGAAGTCTGATAGATGTTACTCACCAACCAGGTAACCCTCAACTGAGCCTGGGGGCCCATGGGATGAGGTCCACCCTTTGTATCAAGCTGCATCTCAGTTACAAGCAACAATATGCAAAGCAAGAGGCTCTGTGGTCAAAAGAAAAAAAAGATAAAGGAAATGGAAAAAGATGATTTAATTATGCAAGTTGCTTGAGGCTTTCTGGTATTTCTTCACCAAATTTAACATCTTTTTTTTTTTTCAGTGAAGTTTGTAGATAATAGAGAAAGGTGGTAAAGTTTTCTACTTGGTTGAACAAAGAATTGTGTGACCTACTGGATTTTTAGCTAAAATCTCCTATAATTGGAATTTAAAGAGTATCTCTTGAATTTGTTTCTTGGAGGGGAGATGCTGACGGGAGCAGAGTGCTAGCAATGCTTTCATATTTCAGTTTTATGATCTCTGTTTACATAAATGTGACGTTTTTCAGATAACACACAAACGCTTGAACTTATTTCAAGCAATACATCCCTAATTGCCAAAGAAGCAAATATCTGAGCTTTATTGTACCCAACATAGCCATTCTATGTTGTTTACTCTATCACAATAAATAGCAAATGTTTTGTTAAGCTTGTCTTAAGCAAAATAGAAGCCAGTAAAAACTACAGTTAGACAGTGAAGAAACACAAAGGCAGACTCTACTTAAAATCAGTACCCAGATTGTTCAGTGGATCTACACACACACGCATAACCTCTATGCAGTATATGTGTAGACAGTACACGTCAAATGGTAAGCATGCCCGTCTCTACGATGTCTGCTATGCTGTGAATATTTACTCTAGACCTCTGAGGTAAACTAATTTCGCACATAGCTACTCTGTTCTATAAGCTGTGGACCTGCACTCCATGTTTGTAGTCTGTTCCAAGCTAAGTTGCAGTTTCTCTGAAAGCATCTCCTGATATAACGTGGCATTCGTAAACATAGAATTCCAAAGTCTATGAATTTATACAAATGAAAGCACAAATTTTCATGTATTTCCTAAAAGTTGACATTTCTGGAATATTTTAGGAGCTCTGTACGATCTTGATTCTTGCCATTAGCTCTAAGCTCTTTCTTATTTTACTCTGGGGCTCAAGAAGAAGTCACTGGGATATGATGGCCTCTGACTTCTGCCCATTGCATTTGCCCTGTAGAATAGGAGAGGTGGGATGTTTGGGGGTTGAAAGGTCCTTTTAGATCTCCTGTTCATATGCATACCTTTTCCTACCAGTACTCATAAATAGATACATATGTATGGATAACTACATCTAAATGTATATGTATGTATTTGTGTGTGTATTTATATATACATATATGTAGATATAGATACAGATACATAGTTATATAGATACAGATACAGACCTTCCTGATTGCCTCACATGGCATTGATACATACTGATCTGGAAAATGTAAGCAGTTTACATTGAAAAGTACTTAGCGATTTGCTTCTTAACATTGGATTTCAGAAAAATGTCTGTTTCAAAATGTACTGTGGCTCTGAGTTAAATGCTTAAAAGTACCCTTCTAAAGCGTTGACAGTGTGATTTTAAAATACCTTAAGGCAAATTACATGACAGAATGAGAGTCAGTCAAAGAAAGTTTTAGTTATCATAAACAAACCTCCTCTAAGGTATTATTGCTAATAGAACCCAATATAGTTTTCCATGATTACTTTCATAATTGAAGTGTCCCAAAGCAGACCCCAATTCAGTAATGAAACTGACAAACAGTGATGGAAGAAAAGGTTTCTTTTATTCTGGATGTTTGTACATGTCAGTAACTTGTTAATTGGAAAATTGGAAGAGTCCTACTGAGTATAATGCCACAAAATCAGTTCAAAATTAAACATTCACATTTTGTGTAGTTGAATTGCATTTTCCTTGTTTGTCCTAATTAACTACAAAAGCTGAATCTTTGTTCAGGCAAGATTTATGAGAAAAAGTAGTGAAATTGATGAAGTAGACACAACCCAAGGACAGTTAGACAAGCAAGTAATTTGTGAGGAAATTGTACGTCTGAATAATTTGTCTCAGAAGCAAATGAAGATAATTTGATCATCTTTGGACTATTAAATCTAGGTACCTGGGTTTTAATTTTTATTTTGCCACTGACAAATTGAATCAGAATAGACCGTTTAATGTCAGTGAATTTCTCCAAATGAAAACTCAGACCATAGTTTGAAAAAGTGATCTGTTGAGTATCTGCCTCTTCATTATGATAGAAAATGGAAGGACAGGTTTGACAATGGTCACGTGGGTTTACATTGGTCAGATAACTCACTTCTCTCTCCACTAAAGGTTGTTTGTTATGTAAACTCTATGGAGGCAGCACAGCAATGGTAGGAAAAGAATGGTCTTCAGTGTCAGGCACCTTGGGTTCGATTCGTGGCACCCTGTGCCTGCCACTTAGTAGCCTTAGACAGATTTTTAGCTTCCCTGAGATTCAGTTTTCTTATCTGCACAAACAGGGTAAATAATATCTATGACTGTAAAAGTAAGTCTCCACTCAAAGTAGGTCATGTCATGGTGAAAGGCAGGTCGACAATTACAAGGTGGCATGTTAAGTACTATCATGAAAACAGATTTGTTGCTGAGGGATCCGTGCTGGCTCTTGTCCCTCATTCAACTTCTTTGCACACCAGATAGAGGAATGGGGAAACATCACCTTCTGAACTCCAATCAGTCCTGGTGTTTTAGTTATGCTGTTTATTCAGTCCTCACAGCAATCCTGAGGTAGGTACAGTACTGTTTCCCCATTATAGGTGAGGAGACTAGCACCCAAAGAGATTAAGTAACTTGTCCCTGGTCACAGAGTGGCTAGCAGAGCCTCACGAACCATGAAAGTTGCATTACAGTAAAATTCCGGGGTATGAAAATGGGTTTAATGTTTTGCATACAAAAATTATTTCTGGTCTAACGCCCTTGCAAGGTTTCGTCTGTATAATTATTGCCTCTCCCTGTAAAACCAGAAAGTATCCAAAGTAGGGCTTTAAATAACAAAAATCACAGACTCCCTGGATTCCGACAGCCATGACAAATCCTGCTTTAATCATGCATTAAAAACACATGTCATCTGTTTGATAAGCAGTCATCTGCTATTGCTTGACCTAGCGATGAATTAATAAAGCAAAACATGTGGCAACTCAAGGCATACGTATGAAGTCTGTTATTCCCAAGGCGTCCAAATGTGATTCTCACCCTTCGCCTAACGGGCAAAAAGGTGTTGGCTCTAAAATGGTATATAACGACACTAGCTCACACTTACAAATTGAGTGTTAACCTGGGAATTTTTACAACCATAAGCCATAAAAGAGTGAGTTCAGAGATAGGCCCTAAAAGGAGCCAAGGCCAGAGGAAATGGCAGTCTTGGAAAGAATGGCTAATTAGGTGTTAGTCACCAGGCTTCATAGGCTCCCTGTGAAATTATTAGGTGCAACAAAGAATCTGCACCTGTCTGTCCTGTTCGCCGCACAGAGCCACTCCTGAGCCTGAAAACTCCCTACTCTGGAGCCTGGATATTTGTAGAGATGGGCTAGGAGATCCAGAGGAGGAAAGACAGACCTCAGTGATATCCAACCGCATGAGGCATACCACCATTTCCTTCGTTGTCTTGCTAGTTGTGGCCTGGTCCAAGATTTATTTTTTCTCCTCCAGCTGCATGTATGCTAAAGAAAGGTTTGAAATATTGTAAGCAGCAGGCTATGAACACGGTGTCTGGAATATTAAAGGAGAAAAGAGAGTGTCCCACAATTTATTCATTTTTGGATGATAAACCACTTGTAGGAACAAGTTCATAAATGCTCTATCAGTAGAGAATGGTTGGCATAGAATAGGAGTTAGAGAGATAAATTCAGCCAGATTTCATCTCCTAAAATACTTGGAGCTTCTTGGCTAAAAGGCATTCTTTCAAGTGATTTGTTTATGTGTCAGAAAAAAAAAAACTTGAATCTTATATCGTAAATTAAGCTAAGAATTCATGACAAGGAATGAGGTCTGAAAACTGGGAAATGATATTTTATTTTCTAAATTCAAATTCCAGGAAATCAAATGCGGCCCCAAGTTCCTATCCTCTATCAGTATATGTAGTCATCCAGGGCGTGACTACTCTAGGAAAATGTGCTTGTCTTTTCTCACACACACACACACACACACACACACACACACTCACTCACTCACTCACTCACTCACTCACTCAGAGAGAGAGAGAGAGAGAGAGAGAAATTATACAAATGGATGCGAATAAAATTTTGGTAAATAATACATCATTGTGGTCAAGAGCCAACTCTATAAAGATGTATAAGTTAAAGCTTCATTTCTGCACTTTGGTTCCTGGGAACATTTAGCCACGTTATTTCATCTCTATAAGCCTCTCTCTCTTCATATTTCAAGTAGTATAATTGTATCTGAACAATTATATTGTTGTAAACATTGATTATGTCTTAAGGTACTAAGAACAGTGCTAGCCGTGTAGTATACCCACCCTGATTTCTTTTTAAAAAATTTTTTTTTAATGTTTATTTACTTTTGAGAGAGAGAGAGAGAGCATAAGCGAGAAGGGGCAGAGAGAGGGGGAGACACAGAATCTGAAGTAGGCTCCAGGCTCTGAGCTGTCAGCACAGAGCCTGACGTGGGGCTCAAACTCACAAACTGCAAGATCATGACCTGATCTGAAGTGGGACACTTAAGTGACTGAGCCACCCAGGCTCCCCAAGATTTAGACCTCTTAAAATAAAGTCATCCTGATTGCATTTTACTTCCTCTTGTTTTTTCCATAAATTTTGACCTCATTCTTGTAACTGAAATTTTATACTGAAATTTTCTGAATATAGAAAGCTTTGCAATAATGTCACGTAAAAGAAGAGTTCTTGGAGAGCCCTGATTTTACAAAAAGCTCCATCTTTTTCTCTGCAGGTTATATAAGAAATGCAAAAACTGTCCCAGACAAAGGGGCAAAAAACCTAAGTGATTTAAGTAATCAAGAGATATAATCATTTAAATGATCCAGTTTTGATGCTGTGACCATTGTTATTGGGAAGTCAAAAAAGAAACCTCAGTCTTTTCAATGATGACATGTTTAACATTTTGTTTCATGAGTTATCTCAAGAAAATCTATGTACTTCTAAAAGTTTTTCTCCAAAATTTACTCCAGCTGAATTTGTGATCAATATATATCAGAGTAGCTCCTTCTAAATTTTTTTTTATTCAGCTATAATTAACATACGGTGTTATATTCATTTCAGATGTACAGTGTAATGATTCAACAATCATGTCCATCTCTCAGAGCTCACCAAGACAAGTGCAGTCTTCATCCCCTTTATCTGTTTCACCCATTTCCTCACCCCACCAACCACCAGCTTGTTCTCTTTATTGATCAAAATAACTTCTTCATTTCATCTTATTTATTGGTCAGAAAAACAGGGAGAACCTTAATTTCTCCAAATGTTTTATTGCTATTGATCCTCCCACCTAGCTCCAGTTCAGTTACATATAATCATTGATTTTTATGACTCCCCCAATACTCAGATATGTTCTAGACTGTTTATACCCACAGAATTTTTCTTGAATAATGGTGCACTTTTTTTTTACATGGTTATTTACTTTTAAGAGACAGAGAGAGAGACAGGGCCTGAGTCGGGGAGGGGAAGAGACAGAGGGAGACACAGAATCTGAAGCAGGCCCCAGGCTCTGAGCTGTCAGCACAGAGCCCAACATGGAGCTCAAACCCTTGAACTGCAAGATCACGACCTGAGCCGAAGTTGGATGCTTAACCAACTGAGCCACCCAGGCACCCCAGTGGTTAACTTTTTAAATAACAATTAGCAAATGTGGCTTTAGAGACCCAATACTCATTACCCTGAGGTAATTCATTAAAAATAAAATTTTTTTAATGTTTCTGTATTTTTGAAGGAGAGAGAGAGAGAGTGTGAGCAGGGGAGGGGCAGAGAGAGAGGGAGACACAGAATCTGAAACAAGCTCTGGGCTCTGAGCTATCAGCACAGAACCCGATGTGGGGCTTGAACTCACAAACCATGAAATCATGACCTGAGTCAAAGTCGGACGCTTAACTGACTGAGCCACCCAGGTGCCCCATTAATTCATATTTTCCACCACATTGTTATTCAAATGCTGAGAACCTGTTGAATCTACATGTATTTCATAATATTAAGATATCAAGAATATCAGCTGGTATAATCTGGTGGTTAAATCAAAGAATGAAAGTATATAGCTCTCCCTACAATACAGAAAATGTAGAAGCTGTACTGAATTTAACTTTTTAAATTTTTTAATTGGGATCTGATATGGGCATGAAAACAGGCTTCATGGCACTGTGTCCACCCCTCTGGAAATACTGATTCTTTGGTGAGGAGGCCATCCTGTGACTGCTGTGACTCTTGTTCATCTGTTCCCGCTGGAAACAATACTTAAGAAGAAGCATAGGGGTGATCATTTGTGATTCAGACACATGAGCAAGAGGAATGCCAGAGGCAGAACATGTGCAATTTCATGCTTATTAATTTCAGAGAGGATTTGCAAATTAACCTGGCTCGAGATATTACTCTTCCAAAAAACCTGTAGGCATCACCAAGCAGCACGGTTACTGCAGATCATTTCCACAAGGTTGACCAGGTACCCGGAGGCTGCTGTAGTCCCATGTATGATCCCCGATGAAGATCATAGCCCAGGTTCTGTGCTGGAGCCCTTCCTGGTTCCAGGAGAACCATGCACATGCTACAAGGGAGCCGCTTTGTGTCTCAAGAAAAAGAGTTTGAGGAGAGAGTAACAGAAGAGCTTTCCCCCCACGTCCCTACCACGAGGCAGGACATAACTTTTCATCTTCAGTTGACTTCTGCTGGCTTGGGGGTAGCAACACCATACTCTTTCCTGTCTCCACTTTCATCTGTCCACTGCTGTAGGTAATCTAACCTTATATGGATCCAGTTACCCTGTAAACTAGCCATTTTAGGGTTGTCAAGGGGTTTAAAGTAGATTAGGAGAAGACAAAATTCACTCAGAATCATAACATGGCACCAGTTTCCTTTCCGTTTGAGGAAATCATTCTATAGTTAATTTGATAATTATCGTATTTATGAACTGGGAATACCACTGGAGCCATTCTGCCAGCTTCCTTGTGAGCTGCCACCACCACCATTAGGTGACAGGACAGATGCAGCCTCACTCTCCGTGCTGTTGCTGTTGGGCCAAATCCATTGGAACAGGGCTTCCCAAACTCTAATGTGTGTACACATTATTTGGAGATTTTGTTAAATCCGATTCCACGGGTCTGGGCCAGGGCCTGAGATCCTACATTTCTGACAAGCTCCGGGGCGATCCCATGATGCTTGTCTATGGACCGCATTTTGAGTAGCACAGAGTTAGTTAACAGAGCAGTGAGGGAGATAAATGGTCTTATAAGACCGACCCACAGCAATCTGTTCTGTATGGTTGGCATTGTGTTTAGCTGTAATATTTAATCCCTGTAATGTTATGTGATTGTAATATAATTTTAGAGGACATTCTATCTTTGTGAAGAAAACCACTGTACCTTTCTTTTTAAAATGAGGTCACTCATTTAGTCTGTTTAGATGATTTTTTTCTTTGATGTTCAAAAGTAAAAGGTTTGGTCCCATTTAAGAATGTAAAGCACCTCTGTGTCTGATCTATAAAACTATACAGAAACCAGCAGAGCCAAGGATAGAAAATAATGCATGCAGATGCAAAACAACCAACACAAGAGGAGGGAAAGACAGTTGGAAAAGGGAAAACCATCTCTTAATAGGAAGAAGACTGTCTGGGAGCAGAACACCATGTCTGCCCCCTGCCATCAAGCTCAGATCATCCCCCCTTCCTTCTGGTTGAAATCTAGTTTGTGGACTATTGTATCCCATTAGGCAAGGAGATGAAATTAATTCATTCTCATGGTCAGTTGTAAGCAGATATCCATATCGTGGCTTCAACACACCAAAGCAATAGAAGTGAAGCCCAAGTGGGGCGCCTGGGTGGCTTAGTTGGTTAAGCGTCCGACTTTCACTTAGGTCATGATCTCACAGTTCGTGGGTTTGAGCCCCGCGTCGGGCTCTGTGCTGACTGCCAGCTCAGAGCCTGGAGCCTGTTTCAGAGTCTGTGTCTCCCTCTCTCTCTGACCCTCCCCTGCTCATGCTGTCTCTCTCTCTCTCTCCTAGAAATAAATAAAAACATTAAAAAAAAAAAAAAAAAGAACTAAAGCCCAAGTAAGACTTAGAAGTTTCTGACTCCAGAAAAGATTGAGGGTGCATTTTTGTTTGGCCCTGGGGGGGGAAGAGAGTTTATTCTATCAGAGATTAAGAACCATTTGGGATTGAATAGGAGTATAGTGCTGTATCTTTGTGCTTTTCCTTAAATTATGCGGGGTATCGTGCTTGTATTTGAAAAATTATTGTAATAAGGATAACACATAATTAAATTCTATTGCCAAAACCCTTTGACAGCTATCCTTTAGGAAATCTTGCTTAAATTTTAGAATGTGCCATCAAACTGCCAAGGCAGTAAATGAAACTGGAGGTCTAGTATCTACAAAAGAGAAACAGCTGACTTACAGCACATCCCACCTGGGCTGGGATGAAATGAAAAGGTTTATGGTCCCACATCACACAAAACTTCCATGTTAGCTGAAAATTAAAATGGCCTGTTTCTTGATTTTTCTGCTTGGAGAATTCTGGAAAAGTTCATTTCATTGGCGCTCTTTTCTCTTCCCATGCCCCTCCCCACCAGTACCCTAAGCCCATGCTCATTTCTCCCATCAGCTAATGAAGCACATGTTCCAGTTTCAGCCCCATAAAGCAATGAGGATTCCTCAGTCACCATTCCACTTAACATTTTATTATCTTTTATCCACTTTGATTCTCAGTTTGCACATAGTAGGCACTAGAATTTGTAGGATATAATTGAATTCAAGGAACAGATCATTCCCTTCACAATGGATTTCATTTTATTCATTAATGAAGTTTTCTTCTGAGTTCGTCATGACATGCATGAACATTGTGGCATGGCTGCCTATCTCTCCGCTGCTAGGAAATAGTCCTAATGTTTATTTGCTCAAAATACCTTCCCCCTGTCCCCAATCAAGAAGTTAAGGGATCTGCTGGCTTAGCAGGTGCCTCAATTGTGCATAATTAGTTGCTAGAGATTGTTTAGCATAGGCTGATTAGTCTTAGCCAAAGGAAATTCATTTTTTCTTCAACAAAGCCATAAACACAGCTAGAGATTATTGAAACCATAGTCATATCCTGTCCCTATGGGAATCCCAGACACCGGGAGATGGAGAGACAAGAAGCAGCCTGATTTCACATGGATGCTATTTGATATCAGGCAACCATTCAAGGTTGTGAGAACAGGAGGGGACCTCAGTCCATTCCTCAAGATGTGGTTCTCTCAGCCCCAACGTGGGCTTTGGGTGTGATGCAGAAGGAATGTGCCTGCTGTTTGCTTTCCAAGTTTATAAAAACCCGATTCACTCAGAATATGTAATCAAAACAAATGATTTATGTTTGCCCCTCCTGTGTTCGGCACAGGAGGAGACTGACCAGACTTGGGGGAATGAGAGGGACAGATGGTCTTCCCCATTGTTCTACTTCTGATTTAAGTATATGCTTGGCTAAGCCCTTTCTGTGCCTCTGTCACAGTGTCGGTTCTCCATTTAATGGAGGGCATTTTCCCTAGTCTCGTGGGATGTCACTCTAACGGGGACCTATGCTCTTCCTTGTTATAACCAATATACAGCCCCCATGACAGTGGGCGTCCGTCATGTGTGACAGTGATTATTTAGCTGCTAAGATGTCATTAGAGAAGGCTGACAGTTCTGACACCCTATGGTGCCCTTAATGATTACTTACAGTATTCACTTCAGCGAACAGTAGCTCACCAGTTGAATGTCTGCTGTGCCCCTATGGTGACTTTCAATAACGATCTCTTTTTGTATGATCTACCATCAAAGTCAAGGCTGGAAGTCCTGTGTGAAAATCAGAATTCTTTTGCTTAAAGGCATTATCCTAAAGGAGGTTTGATAAATCTTTCTGTTGTCTTAATTAAAATTAAAGGAAATAGATATTTTATTTTTAAAACTATATATTTTAACATTTATTCCTTTTTTAGAGACAGAGATAGAGAATGAGCTGGGGAGAGGCAGAGAGAGAGGGAGACACAGAATCCAAAGCAGGTTCCAGGCTCTGAGCTGTCAGCGCAGAGCCTGACACGGGGCTTGAACCCATGAACCGCGAGATCATGACCTGAGCCAAAGTCGAACACTTAACTGGCTGAGCCACCCAGGTGCCCCAAGAAAATATATTTTAATATTAGTTTTATAAAGAGTCACAAATTTTTAACATACATATTAAATCAGTACTTACTAGCTATTGGGCAACGATGCGACATTAAAAAGACCAGGCTATAAACCTAGAAAAAGAAAATCAGAGGTAAGAAGGAGAATGGTTCATAACAAATGTCTGACTTTCTTCAGGTTACATACTTATAATAAATTTATAATACATGCCCTAGATTGAAAAGTTGAATATAATTCAATCATCTATCAGCAAATGTTTAATGAATACATGTTATGTGTCAGGCATTGTTCTAGAGATATTATCTACTGATTGATTCCTTTCCTTATTATTTTACCTATTTTTTTTAATTCACTTGCATAATTGAATGGAACTTGAAAGTCTGTTTTGTGTCTCCCTGATAAAATAAAGTAGTAACGTGGATCTTACATTCAATGAACCTTGTTAGGCCCTTAACTGAGGAACAGTGAATTGTATTGGCATTTATTTAAAATTTTTATCTTCCAAGAAGTGAACTTAAAAGTATGAATTGATACTGCAGTACAATTTAAGTACACTTCATTTTAGCCAAACAAATCTGTGGAGGAGGGGGAAATGAGATTTATATACACACAAAAGAAATGAACCCTGATAGCTGATTTTCATAGCCTTCTCCATAGAAATCCTCTTATATTATGCAAGCGTTCTGCTAGAGTGGTGTGCTCAGTGGCTTACCTGTGTGATACAGAAACATGCAAATAAGAACTTAACAAAGCTCATTGTTCATCCAAGAGGAAATAGCATCAGGAGGAAAGAGCATGAGAATAAAAATTTAAAAAATTCAGTCCAGACTCACTCTACATGTGTGTTCTTCTATAAATTTACCTCTCTGGACTTTCAGTCCTGACTATAAAATAAAAACTAGCCTAAATTATTCATTATAACATGAAATTCTGATGATATATCAATGAATCTCCACTAAAGGACCCAGGAGAAGACCCTAATAAAAGACTCCCTAGCTCTCCATAACTTTACACTCAAGGATTAAAAATGTACCCCCGACATTCTTGTCATCCTGCTCTGGAGCCATCAGCCACTGATTTATTCAGTGTCTTTTCTCCACTTCTGTCAAGCAAAGTTCGAATCAAGAGTTGACTTTGAGTAAATCACATTAAGAGTTGATGTCCATTCTGTAATGGGTAGCTTTTTATAAAAGCCCCACGATGCCTCCTAGAGGTTTAAAATAAACAGATATTCTTAGCATATATTCTTAAAAGCAAATGGTAGATGATGGTGCCACGCTGTTGTGTTGCTGTGTTTGAGTTAATTCTCATGGTAAACATTGCCAGGATTCTGACTCGCTTCCGTTAGGAATTATTGCTTTCACCTTGATGGACTTTGGCAAGCTCTTCTTAAATAATATCAAGTTTACTTCAGTCTGATACTTTGACCAATACAACTTTTGGCCTCTGGATAATTGTTTACTTTTATTTATGCTCAGTAAGGATGCTGTTAATACTGGGAGAGGGAGTGGGGGACTGGGAAATGGATATGTAGACACTGGCCAGGTGGCCATCTGTAATGTAGTTTCAGCCTTTTAGGATGTGCATAGCTAGACTGTGTCAGCTCTAAGTCAAGAAAATTGTTTTCAAATATACATGAGAAAACAATTTTACCAAGGTTGTCTACTTCTATAGTGCAAAGTGGTAAATTTCTAAAGAAATAGCTCCTTAAAATAGAACATTGAGTGCAAAAAAACCCCAGAACCCCCTGGGCAAATCTCTTATTGCCCTTTTGGAAAATCCAACACTGGATTCAACCCAAGACTTTAATTGGCTGGACTCTTGACAAATTGAAAACTGAGCAAAGCCTTTAGGCTTGCAAGATGCTGTTCCTAAAACTAGTTGTTATGATCTATATCTCCTTGGCTCAGTGTTCTATACTCATGCATATACAGTTTCAAAGCTTGGGATTATAAAAGGAAATATATTTTTAGTTGGTTTTATAAAGAATCCAAATTTTCATATATAGTAAGTTTGTTTCAATAGGTGCTGTATAAAACATATTGCTTGGTTATTAAATCAATACTGTGAGAAGAGCACTCAAATACTCAAGTGGAAATGGTGGGGCAAATAGAGATTTTTGTAGTACAATGCTTACATTTTGTCTTGTGGTTTCTTTTTTTAAATATTTTATTTATTCCTTTTTAATTTTTTTAATGTTTTTTATTTATTTCTGAGAGAGAGAGAGAACATGAGCAGGGGAGGGTCAGAGAGAGAGGGAGACACAGAATCTGAAGCAGGCTCCAGGCTCTGAGCTAGCTGTCAGCATAGAGCCCAATGTGGGGCTCGAACCTATGAACCGTGCAATCATGACCTGAGCCGAAGTTGGACGCTCAATGGACTGAGCCACCCAGGCACCCCGTTGTGGTTTCTGATTATACTCAAACTTGCATCCGCATGGACAAGAGTCAAAGACCCAGAATACTATATTATAAGCAAAAAATGATGCTGTTGATTGTATTGGTATCCAGAAGTTGGTACATTATATCTGTGATTGGAAGAGCATAAAGAATTGTGTGATAAATGGAATATAAACATGAAATCGCGTGATTTCCATTTTTTAAGTTAATTGCAGCTTACAACAGCATTAATCTTTCCTTTTTGTCGCTGTTTATAGAGGCTTTGTAAGTTTTATGAAGAAATCGTGAATCATTTCAACCAGAAGTACATCCTAGAAAGGAATTCAGTTCCTCAGTTTTGAAACACAAACCACTTAGTTGGGAGAATTAATGTTTTCAGATGATAAAGCCTACTTGCTGAATTAAATCCTTGTTATATTTAATAGTTTACAATGTACAATATGGTTCCTTTTAATCATTTAATGATTTTCCATTACAACCACAACAAACTTACCTTACCGTATGGCCAGAAGTACCATTTGGGTCATCTAGCTTGACTAGATGAGCTAGGTAATTATTTTACATCATGTCTACCAAGGCCATACACATCTTATTCTTGAAAATGTTTAAGACTGTCACTCAGACATCTCTTAACTTTATACAAATGCCCTATGCAGATTAGGAAGAATTCTTCCTTTCTTTTTTAACCCTAATATTTGCCATCCTAGTTCATTACTCCTATATTCCAAGCCAGATTAAATCCTTTTCTATATTTAAATATAAACCACTTTACTTAGAATTTCATGGGTCCATCACCTCTGTGATCTTGTCACCTAGTGTTTTGCTCATCCAGCTTCTTGCCTGTCACAGATATGCTGAGCTTTAGTCCTTCTGTCTTTTTGGTTGTTCTCTTTATCGTTCGCAGGTTATTTTTACCTTTTTCTAAAAGAGGGCAGATCAGCCCATTGTAATATACGTCTTCTTTTGCCAAGTCATTCCCTTCCTCTTCTCTACACAGCTTCTCTGGTCTTACTCTGAATGTCCATATCCCTCCATATCTCTGGATGCCATATTGCACTTCCAAGAGGAACCTACTAATTCTGTGTGTCTTTATTTTCCTGCAATACTAATGCTCTGTCATCTGCTTATAATGCCCTGTATCCAAAATACAACATTTGTTTCATTTCCTTTGTTCTTCAACCTGATTCTTCTTAGTGCCCACTGAGTCATTTTATTCCTTCTTTGTCTTCCTCTTACTGATATTCACTAATACTTATTTCTCAATGCATGTAGGTGACAGGCAAATAATTTGTACTGCATATGCTGTACTTGTATAGTTCTTTCCATTTTATGCCTTCAGGTATACTATAGCTTGATCCTGACAATCCTAAGAGGTGGATGAGAAAGTATCTCCCTTCCTCTTTTATAAGAGAGAAAAATCAACATTCAGTGCATTTTAAATGACTTGCCCCACACCTAGGGCCAAGGTTAATACTCCAATCTCCTGACTCTTTCTACTATACCATACACTATCACCTCTCTTTGGCAGAAGGATTGCAGTCCATTAAAAAATCTTCACTGCTTTAGAAACTGGATGGAAATTAACCAAACGCTTCATTGTACCTTTGCAGATGAGAGCCCCTACACTAAATCCGCCAGCCAGACAAAGCCGCCTGATGGAGCGTTGGCTGTGAGGAGACAGAGCATCCCAGGTTAGACCAGACTGTTGGATTTTTCAGCTGTTTTACTTTTGAACCCTGTTATTTGGTGATCCTAAATAGTTCCAACTTGGTAATAAAAATCAATGCTATTTCACAGGTTATTCCACTGCATTCCACCCAACTTGTTTGAAGGAAATTCATAAAAACTAGACTTTGGAAAAGCTTGCCAACTCGTGAGAAATCATCTTATGTGCAAATCCTTTGTAAAATGACTTGGAGTTATGTCAGCTCTCACTCAATTCACTTACTCTCTTCTCTGTTTTCAGGGGGTGGCTTTCATGGCAGCATCTGTTTATTGAGATGTACAAGGCAGAACCAAGGGGTTCAAAACTGCTGTAGCTGAACATATATATTCTGAATAATAAATTACTCCTTTCTTATCTCTGTGAACCTGGATATACTTCCACTGGGCAACTCTTATAAAATTCTGGGTCTTTGTCTCGTTAGGAAGATGCAATTAGGATTCCTATAATACAATAAGTGATACCTGTTTTTTCAAAAAATATTTTCGACAAATGCCTTACCCCAACACTTCAATATTTTTGAAGCTTTGAATTTGAGAATGACACAGAAGTTCTAAAAGCGGAAAAAATTCAAAATATTAATCAAATTATATACAGCTAGTTAATTTGTGAAAAACCTCTTATGGAAGTAACTAGACTTAAAAGAAGGGTTAAAATCATTAATACATTTAGACATTTATAAAAACAGTGCCTTTATATATTTTATAACAAGTGACTTGAGTACAGCTAAATCTTAGCTATGGGATTTTAGAGCACAGTACTTTAACAATTCGGGAGAAATAAAGCAGTGTTTCCAACATTTCAGTTGAATGGTCTGGCAAATCTGTCAGTGAATAGCGGAATTTTTCCATTTGAATAAGAGCGCTATGAGTCCAGTTTCTGAGCAACCCTGTTCATGATTATTATTTACTTTTGTAAGAAAGACATGTCGTTATTTTTATTCTTATTGTGAAGGCTTAGATTCATTATGAAAGTACATGGCTTATAAATAGGCATATTGTGAACATGCTATCCTTCCTTGTTTGGGTGTTTTGAAGATTCTAAAGTAATTTGAATTCTATAATTAGATGGCATTCCCCCAGTGCCGAAATTTCTTCTATCCCATCCAATAAACCCATCATTCTTAATGCTGATCACACTTAGAAAAACTATTGTAGTCAGGTATGGTCTGTGTTCTCTACTTTCTCCTTATCAGCAGTAAGGAAGTACCCAAAGTTTGAAGTTCAAGAATGCCAGTTATCCATCAATTCCTTCTTGGTTTCTCTGCATTAGCTAGTATGCAATACTTCTCTGTTGGGAAGAGTGAAGGGACTTCCTAGTGTTCTTACTCCTTTAAACAAAAGCACTGACTATAATTATGTTTCATTTTCATGGGTTCTCTGGTGTTTGAAGGCCAAACTTTTCCCTAAAGTCATTAAGTAGTTTTTTAAGTTATGTGCTAGATATGAAGAAGTCATTCATCGTAATCCTTAGATCATGACACATAGTGATTCTTCATTACAGAATGTTTTCCTTTGTCCCTCCTTATATCAATTTAATTCAAATTAATTTAATTAGAACCACAAACCTGTTTTGTAGGTTTCAACATGGTTTATTTTCTTGGGGTTTCAACATGGACAGACATCTCTTTGTTCATCTTTAATGAGGTAGCAGCCAGAAGGGTTGGGGAAAATCTTCTTATTTAGAATAGCCCAAGAAAAAAGACTTTACCACCCAGAGGGCTAAGAAACCAAAGTGGTTAATAACTGATTATTACTTACTGTTATCTCAAGGAGAAAATTAGGAACTTCTTAAAAACTGTTTCCTGACTGACTTCTAATACTTGGAGTTCTGAACCTTTACTTATTTGACTTTTCTGTCTCTCTACTTTCAAGAACCTATTCTTATGCTGGCAAAAGAAAGAAAGAAAGGAAGGGAGGGAGGGAGGAAGGAAGAAGGAAGGAAGGAAGGAAGGAAGGAAGGAAGGAAGGAAGGAAAGAAAGAAAGAAAGAAAGAAAGAAAGAAAGAAAGAAAGAAAGAAAGAAAGAAAGAAAGAAGGGGAGGGGAGGGGAGGGGAAAGGAGGGGAGGGAAGGGAAGGAAAGGGAAGGGAAGGGAGGAGGAAAAAAGGTGGGAAGAGTCCTCCCTTGATCTTTGGCCAAGAAGTCACTTAAGGAAAGATCTAACCCAACATCCAGAAGTCTTAACCGGTCACCTACTATGTTTACAACCTTTACCCCATTACCCCTACCCTATGAGAAAGAGATACACAGAGGAAGAGGGCTGGGGAAATGTATGCTCCTTATTAATTCCTGGAGCTTTAGCTGAAAAATCCTGAAATGTTCTCCAGATGAGTTCCATCGGACCACATGGAGTATAAGAGCAAAATGCAAGTTTATATCCTTTGTTCCTTCTCCTGTGTTCCCCTCCCAAAATCTCACTTTCCTCAAACGTGTTTTACCACCATGGTAGCAAGGAAAGATGTGTCTAGAGAAAACTCCAGCGAGGAACTGAAATAAGGCGTAAACAAGAACTTGGCTAATCTACAGACCGTCTATCTTCTCAATGCAAAGGTAACTCTTTGGGCAGATGCAGCCTTGGGCCTAGGGTCATCTTGCTGCCCTGGGCACTATAAGCAAACACAGGGAAGCTGGAACCTTAAAGGAGATATAGCTTTCCTCACATCTACCCCCAGCCTTCACTCTCCATCCTCCAACAATGGTGATGATCATTCACGTGAACACTTTCTCTGATAGAATGGGTGAGAGTGTAGTAGAGGAAAAGTGTAAGGTATGGAAAGGCATCTGAAACTTCTCTATCCAAGGTTTATGAAAGCTCTGTTCTTTGGAACTTATGCTACAAATATAGAACTGGTGCTTCCCGGAGTAAATATTTATACACGTATACGTAGATGAGACTTCTTAACATGGGCTCCACAATTTTCATGGCATAATAAAGAGTAACTTGTAATAATTCTGCCCCAAAGAGATAACCTTGAATGTTACCAGAAATGTGATTTGTATTTTATTTATATTAAGATCCACCATCCCTGTCTAAACTCAATATTATTGCAGCAATTATTTCATGCTCACAAGTCAAATATGTATCTTTTATTAAGTGACAATTCTAGCTGTAAATCCTTTCATCATCCTTCTTTTCTCTGCTTACACACACACACACACACACACAAAGACAGAATGGATTAAACATCCCTTATGAACACCTACTCTTGGTTTGGATAAAGGGGAAATGCATTATTCATGTTATTTGGAAACTTGTCATTTTAATCATCTCTCTTACGACACTAAGTATGTAGGAACAAAAAGATTTTTTTGGCCTTTCATAAGGTTTTTAAAAATTTTAATAATGATGATAGTAAAAATGACGTGAGTGTCTCTGTAACACTGAAGCTTAAATTTAGAGAAAAGATGTTAAGTCTGTTAAGAAATATTAAGGAGGCATATCTTCAGTCTCATTTCTTCCAATTTTTTTTTTTTTTATCAAGAAGAAGATGATTTCCAAGTACAAAGGTACTTTGAAGTAACAGGTCTACCACACATCTTTTTATTAAAAAGAATCTGTCGATCTGTTCCCTTTTGTCTGACAGAGTACTGGTAATGTTTGCCACTTGAAGGATGCGTCCAAATTATTAAAGGAAATTTGTACTGATTCTTAGTTTAACACATTGTGCAATAATTGATGGCTTTACCCTCTTAGAGATGAGGCATTTAATTATGTCTGTCTAATATTAATGAAGGAAAAAGATAGGAGACTACTATAGACCTCAAGGCCTAGAGCCGGTGTGTTATTTATTTGACACGCTTCCTCTTTCCAAGTAGGATAGCTTTCTTATATTATGCTAGTCTTCACAAAGACTTCTGGGCAATTCACAAATACAAGATAGTAAGCATTTCACATCTACTGTATTTCCAAACTTGGTGCCCCAGGAAAATGATCTTAACTCTGTAGCCAAAATGAGCTACAAAACTTTGTGTGGGAGTTTTGCTCCTAGAATTTAAAAGAGACACTTATCAATTTGGTCATAATGGAATGAAGTCCATATCAGTCATTCTTGCTCCTCACATGTGGGTATTTGCTGGGAGAGTAAAACCATGGAGCTGAGTCTGAAATGTGCATTAGCCCATGATGTATACACCCACGCTCTTTGGAATACATCTAGGAAGGGTCAACGCCTACTGGAAAATCAGTCTGGTAAGTCATAGAGGGCCATTGGCACCACAGAGAGGCTGTCAACCTTGAATTAAGAAAGAAAGGACAGGAATTTTAAAGGTCCTGCCTTCCCTGTTCAGAATTTCCTTGCCTTCATTAACACACAATTTGACGCTTCATTGGTCAAAATCTTCATTATGACAGCACATATAGTGTGACATTTACACAGAATTTTACAGCTGTGACATTGCGCAGGTCTGTGAAGGGCATTTATTCTGGTTGGGGCTGGTTCTCCTTTCTTCCTTTTGGTCCCACCATTGAGTTCTTCCAAAAAAATGGGCAGGTGTCACAGGTGCTAAACTAAAGGCAGCTGAATCAAGCACGTAGGAAGGCGCTGAACAACGTATACGTGTATCAAGTCATCACATTGTTCACGTAACTTGTCAGTTACATCTCAATGACGCTGAGAGGGAAGAGGTAAAGGACCATTGTATTTACAACATATTCTCATATGATTTAGAAAAGAAAAATTGTTATTTCTCTGTGTGTGTGTGTGTGTGTGTGTGTGTGTGTGTGTGTGTGTGTGTGAAGGAGTATTTCATAGTGGTCCTGCAACTCTTCTATAATTTTCAAATTATTTCAAAGACAAAAAGTAAAAAAAAAAAAAAAGAAGAAGAAGAAGAAGAAAAGAATGGCGGCCTAGTGTACTAATGCTGCCCAAAGATACTGAGTTGAACTCTGGCATTAGTGATGAAAATACCAAAGACAGGAAAATACCAAAAGACAGGCACCTTTGCTACTCCGTCAGGCTGTCCCTGCGTCCTTAAAACATCCAGCAAGCCAAGGTAAGGACAAGGGAACTTAGGTCCAGGGTGTGCACTACGAAAGCCCCTCATGGTCCGCATTAAGAACACAAAACAACCAACATTCTAATTATTGAATTTTTAAGAAATTTAAGAAATTAGCAAAACTCTATCATGTCTTTAGAGATAAATGTCTAAGATGATAAAGTCAGGACTCTTGGGAGCTACACATATGTCTGAGATCCTGCTTGCACCCCCACCTGTTTGTTTTGTCCGGGTACTGTAGCTATAGTTCTCTGAAATTAACTGAGCAATGCATTATTTTTCCTTCTTTGTGAATTCCTCACGAAAATGTAAGCAGCTGGAGGGCAGTTGCTATATATGTCTTGTTCACCAGTGTGAGTCCACTGCATAGAGCTAACAGCAGTAGGCAAATGGTAGGCATTCAGTCAATACTTGTGGAATGAACGAGCAGACTGAGAGCAGCAAACACGTCCACTCTGTGCAGTCTGTTCCCTCGTGGCCAATACATTTCCTTACAAAGCAAGTGTAACAATCTCTGTTGACCATATACTTCCTGATTCCTTGAAGATGCTGTGCGGCAGCTATTCATGTGGTCCTCGAGGCTGCTCCAAATATGACATTTCTCAGGAAATCATCTGCTGCCCAAGACTAATGAATGGAATATAGGTCAGCTTGAAGCTAGAGAATGTCAAAGGCCAGAGGTCTCCCTCATGCCCTACATGTTTCTGTTTGAGCAGACAATGTCTGTGCATTTCTGTTAACACTGAAGGTTTGAGCAGAATTTAACAATACAATTGGCAAGATGAGAATGATTCATTCAAGTGTTCTGCTGTGGCAAAAAAGGCTAAAAATTATGTGAAAATAGCCAGAGCCTATAAATAGAGTGGTGCAAGGCAGAACTTATTACTTATTATAGCAGGTACACATTAACGATTTCCCCCAGAGAACCGATCCACTTTGCTGTGTGGCTGGTTGTACGTACTGACTTCTCAGACAACACTGGGCAAAGCCAGCCAGCCTGATTTGTGTGCTCAGGGCTGCTGCTTTCATTAGCAATTCAAAAAATGACAGTCTATTATGTTTGAACTCCTCTCACACCTTAGTAAACATGGGTGAAATATAATAAAGTGGTACATATGCTGCAAACAATTTTTAAATAATAATTCTCCCAGCGTGCAATTTAGGGGGAAATCATTTGTCGTGAGTTAGTACCGTGCCTCGATATTTCCTGAGCCCTCTCCCCCTCCCCCCCGCCCTTGCTACAGGAGTGGTGGCTTTTAGTCAATGTCATGCTCCAGGTACACCTAGTAAGCTCAAGAAGTGACGGTGATGGCCAGCACAGCCTCTGGGGGGACCCTCCCAGGGTCTGAAGAACATTTTACAAGGAGGCTCAAGGATATGTGCACAACTATAAGGAGAAAATCTTTTCCCTCTACTACTTTCGCAGTGAAGAAAAATTAATTCTGCCAGTTTCCAAGTTAGGGAGACCTTCAATCAGGGTTTTTAAATTAAGTGACTTTAGAGAATTAGGCTGGGTGAACGTTGTATTGATCGATTGGTGCTAGGGAAGGTGAAGAACCGTCTTACACAATTTACTGTTAGAATAGGGCGGTTGGGCCCATCAATACTTCTTTCTCAGGCTTACATGACTTAGAATAGCTTCCCAAATTTCTATCGCTCACATGTCCCCCTCATAACACTTATTACGTATCTGTATTCTCACTGTGCCTTAATTCATGTACTTTTCAGGACATTTAAATTGATTTGTTTTTTTCATAGCCTTATCTAAACCTTTGTTATTTGTTCCTTGAAATACTAATTCTATTTTTCTAACATAAATTTTTAAATTGTCCAACTCTGAAATGGTTCTAAAGGCTTCCATGTCCTCTCAGATACATACATTAATGTTTATATGCTCCATAGTTGGAAAAGCACCAGTTTGGAATGAGATTCCCCCCAAAAGAAATGACTCCGAGAACCCCAGGCTGTCTACTTTGTTGGTAGGTTGATAAGTAGTCAGAGATTCAACGTGCAGAAACAGGCCATCTGAATAGGAGCGGAAGGCATTTGGGGCTTTTGCTATAAAATGAGAAGAAATATTGAAAGAGAAAGACGAGGTTGAACCATATTAATCCAAAGCGGAGGGAAAGACAAGAATGAAATGATCATTAAGAGCAGCCTAATCTGGAAAGAGAAAGTGAGGGAAGCTATAGATAATTACAAAAATACTAGTTGCGTTCACTTCATGCAATGCTTCAAGTATTAGACTAACCATGTTGATAAATATTGGTTTTTTTCTTCCTGCCAGCTTACTGCAAGAAGTAAGTTTTATTTATTCCTCTCTAACAGATGAGCAAACTTGAGTTTGGAGAGCTAAAATGACTTGCCCAACATCACAGGGCCTGGAAAATAGTGGAACTTGGGTAAAGCCTAAATAAAAATCAAGTTCAACCAAAGCCCTGAATGGTGCATAAAAGGAGAAGGTGGTGGACAGGGCATCTGGGTGGCTCAGTTGGTTAAGCCTCTGACTCTCGATTTCGGCTCAGGTCATGATCTCACAGTGTGCAGGTTTGAGCCCCGCATCGGGCTCTGTGCTGATAGCCAAAGCCTGCTTGGGATTCTTCTCCTTCTCTCACTCTCTCTGCGTCTCCCTCGCTTGCACTCTCATTTTCTCTCTTAAAATAAATAAATAATTTTTTATATTTTTTATTTATTTCTAGGAGACAGAGAGAGAGACAGCGTGAGCAGGGGGAGGATCAGAGAGAGAGGGAGACACAGACTCTGAAATAGGCTCCAGGCTCTGAGCTGGCAGTCAGCACAGAGCCCGACATGGGGCTCGAACCCACAAACCACGAGATCATGACCTAAGCAAAAGTCAGACACTTAACCGACTAAGCCTCCCAGGCACCCCAATAAGTAAAATTTTTAAAAAGAGAAGGTGATGGAAGAAATCCTTAATGAGTATGAGACATAAAGACTTTAACTTCTACAGGCCAACTGAGCCTCTGCTCAGAGTATCCAGAAAATGTAAGGTGTCCATCTCAGTCATGACTGGTGCCCTTCATCAGACGTGGGTCAGTGAGTAGAGTCTGTAGTCATGGGGATCATACCATTATTTCTCTACATAACAAAGAGCTAGGAGAAACTCAGGAAGAAAACTGGCAGTGCCTTCAAGTTGTGCTATAATATAATCTCTTTTATATACTTGTGGTTTTCAGGGCTTGCAGTTCAAAGGAAAAACTTAAAATTGGCCATGCAGGCTTTCATATGCTTGTTCTTAAACTGACAACATCATAACTCTATAACTTTATGTTTTCCTTTTTAAACTTTGGAACAATACAAAGCTTTAGAATAACACTGAATAAATGGAATCAATCACTTTGATCTGTAGCAGAGCCTTTAACCTCTCAAAGAAATTTCTAAAATTAGTACATATATATCCCCCATTATCAGATTAAATGAGTAAAGAATGACTTCAAGCAATGTGTGCTCTCTCTATATACATATATATATTTTAATTCTTTTAAAATTAGACATTCTTACACATTCCTAAAGCCTATTACTGAATGAGATGTTAAACTGATGTTATAGGATTTCTGCTTCATACTTGGGGGGAAATACTTTATAAGCACCTTCCAAATCTCTTTTCTTTAAGAGTTTGATTGCACCTCTGGTGCTTTCCTATTTTCTGCATAGAATGTAAACTGTTGGCACTTGGCTTTCACCCTTGCGTAGTTGCGTACTTGCATTGCTTTGTTTTCTCCAGCTAAGTTTTTATTTGCTCACTAAATCCATTATAAAGTGATCTCTCATTTCTTTATTCTGAGTCTTTATCAAAACTGACCTTAATACAGTCATTCGACATTTAAGTATTCAACAACTTGCTGGGCACCAACTCTGCCTCTTACTGTTGCAGGTGCTAGGATTATCATACAAGCCTCTGTCCTCCTTGAGTTGGCGCGCTAGTGGAGACATACATGTAACAACAGCCTAACATAAGGTCACACTATACTAAGTACAATAAAGTGAAATAAACTAGTGTTAAGGAATAGAGAGTGGTGGGGGCAGAAAGATATGGGATGTGTTTGAATGGGAAGTCAAAGAGATTGCCTTCCAGGAGGCAATAACATTTGAAGGAGCCTAAAATGAGGGACAAACAACATAACAGCTTGGAGGAAGAGGAATGTAGACCAAAAATGTAGCAAGTGCAAAGGTCCTGACGTCAGAACAAATTTGGCTTGTTAATGAAACTGTAAGAGGGGCGCATGGGTGGATCATTCAGTTAAGTGTCTGACTTCGGCTTAGGTCATGATCTCACAGTCCATGGGTTCAAGCCCTACATTGGGCTCTGTGCTGACAGCTCAGACCCTGGAGCCTGCTGCAGATTCTGTGTCTCCCTCTCTCTCTGACCCTCCCCTGCTCATGCTGTCTCTCTCTCTCCCAGAAATAAATAGAAAAACATTTAAAAAAATTTTTACAGGCCATATCATGAAAAGATCTCCAAGCCACAGTGTTATGTTGAAAACAACAAGTTACCCTTGTGTTGATTATTCCAATTTAGGTTAAATGTTAGTGTCTGAAAAGAGAATGGAAGTTTAGACACAGATTTTGACAGTGGTTTCCTTTGAGATGAGAGGAGGAATAGAGGGTGAATGTGGAAGAGCTCCCTCACTCAGGCTTTGCTCCATATGCTTATGGGTCACTTGACTCTTAATGCTAAAATATGTAATACCTGGTGGGTAATTGTTTTAGGTATTGTAATGACAAGGATTATGTGGATTAGAGCTATGCCACTGTATCATGGTAGGCACATGAGACCCAATCCTGCAGATGGAGAAGAGAAAGAGGTATCTCTGACAGCTGATACTGCAGAGTCAGCAACCTTATAAATATTTATCCATGTGTCAAGAAGACCACCTGCAAAAGAGAACAACAAAAATGTAAGGCTATCACCATTCATTTCGGTAGGATAAAACAGAAGATTTGAAACAAAAATGATCACTGGTTTCAAATATTTTTAGTCCTGTAGAAAAGGGGTTGATCATCTCAGAGGCATAACTGGAGCTCTTATGTTGGAGGTCACCAGCCAGCATCATGCCATTGGCTCAGGGAAGCCTATAGATGCATTTCTTTGGCCAGCAAATACCATGAGGCAATGACTGTTACTCTTCACTCTATTTCATGCCCACACCACACCCTCCTGATCAAGTTGCCCCAGCCTGTCTCATTCATTTATTGCATCTAATTAGCACCTGCATTTAGATTTTTGACCTCTGCAATGAGGGTAAGTTATAGGAAGTCAGATCTGGAAGCAATTTAAGGTAGAACTTCCTAAGAAGTTTAGAAAAGCAATACACATGGCCGGTTAGGAACACAGGCTCTGGAGTTCACCTGTCCTGTTTAAATTCCAGCCCTGCCACCTACTGCTATGTGGACTTAGGCAGGTTACTTAAGTGTCAGGCTTCATGTAGCAGTTTTCCCATTGTATCAAATGGAAGTGTAATGAAGACTAATGAAATTAATGCATAGAGAGTGCCTATATTGGTGTTTTATTGCTATGTAACAGTTTTACCACAGACTTAGCATCTTAAAATGTTCTGTGGGTCAGTGGGGTTCCTGAGTGGTTCTGTCAGTTCAGTATCTGACTCTTGGTTTCAACTCAGGTTATATGGTTTGTGAGATTGAGCCCTGCATCTGACTGTGCTAATAGTGCAGAGCCTACTTGGGATTCTCTGTCTCCGCCTCCCCCCTCCCCCCTCCCCCCGCTCCTCTCTCTCTCTCTCTCTCTCTGTCTGTCTCTCTCTCTGTCTGTCTGTCTCTCTCTCTCAAAAATAAATGAATAAACGTTTTAAATCTTTTTCTGTGAGTCAATAATCAAGGTACAGCTTCTTTGGTCTTCTAATTAGGGTCTCACAAAGCTACAATCAGGGCTGCGGTCTCAAATGGGGCTTGACTGGGGAAGGATCTGCTTCCAAGCCTGCTCAGGGTGTTGCCTGAATTCCATCCAAGGCTTCGGTTTCTTGCTGACTGTCAGCCGAAGGCCACTTCCAGCCCCAGCATGGCTGCCTGCTTCCACAAAACCCACAAGGGTGAGGAAGTCTCCAGCTAGACGGGCACTACAGCCTATGTACAAAAACATGTACGTGTAATCATGTACATCCTGGCACCTTTGCCATATTGTGCTGGTTCGATACAAGTCATAGGTTGCACCCACATTCAAGAAAAGGAGCGACACAGGGCTTAGGATCAGGAGTTAGGGATCCTAGAAGACTACCCTGTAATCTGTCTGCCACAGCATACGAAGTCAGGCTTAGTCCCTACAAAGTGTTTAATAAATGTAGTTATTATTCATTCATTGAAACTGTCTGAAAACGACATAGGTAGCTTTTTGAGGGTATCCAGACAGGTGCTGGATTGTGATTATAGGCACATAGTGAAGATAACCAAATGGATGTAGGTCTTGAAATTTTAGATCAGCTGTGATGTAATTCAGTCACCAGGCAAGGTGAAGAACTGCCTTCCTCCTTCACAGTCTCCTCCAGCATCTTCCTGACTCATTGCTACTTTTCATCTACATGCTATCTTTTTCATTTTTACCTATCTTCACCTGTATAAAAATGGGAACTAGAGCATCCTATATACTTTTCTCTGGGAATTTTGAGTGGCTTTGATCCCTCTTTACCAGTCAAGCTTTAGGGATGGGGTGGGGAGAAAAGAAAGAGATATATTTTACCTTTACTAAGATTTGTAGATTCTCAGGCCCTTTTTATTCAGCTTCTCAAAACTCCAAGCAGGTTTGTATACCTATACTGCTCAGTAAAGTCTATATAACATTACTGGGTGTTTCCCAGAAGTGAGAAAGATTGGATTTCTAGGTTTTCTCTTGATCTTGCTGCTGACAAACAAGGGTTTCAACTTGTCTGATTCACTCCCCGGCTCAGTCACCTGCCTCTGTTATTTGTCTAGAAGGCTTGGTAAATGTGAATGTCCCATGTAGTAGCCCAGCTTTGGAAGAGAATGGATAAGGCAGTTCTACTGTGTAGCACAGAATTTGGAAATGTGTTTTTTATGCCTGAGAAGTTTCTGATTTAAGACATCTAGAGCCTTGCATGTTGATTTCACTAGTACATCTACCAACCCTCTTTCTGCACTGAGCCTCTAAAGAATGAGATGACTGAAGTACCATTATGTGCCACACATGCAGACATCCAAATACACCCCGAGTCATGCACACACTGGCTCTTGACCCTGTTGTGCTGGGGAGAGTAGATGGGAGTGATGGAGGCACTCTCCAGCCATGCTAATAACTAAATATTAGAGATACAATAACCATAAGGCGTCCCTGTTATTTCCTTAATTTAAGCAATTTCCCAGTAGAGTGTTGAGGTGTTAATTGCTTCTGCACTTCTTTAGTTGACAGATATGTCCTTTTTCACCTGGGTAAGAGAAGCAATTATTGTAATGCTCTCCTGGGCTTGGTGAGATATTCTTTAATGGATTTTGAAGGCGTTGGTAGGGCATTGTGCTTTTAAAAAGAAACTGTCCTTTGCTCTGTTCATACTTGATAACATGGGTGGGTATTGTATTCAGACCACATGATGAATCTGTTAAAGAAAAATATGTAATGGGGGAAAACAGAGGCTTGTAATTTTTTTTAGGAAATATGTATACAGATTTCAAATACAGATATAAGAAAAATACATTCGCATGTGTGTGTATATATATCACTGAGATGAACAGAAACTAAAACAGCAAAAAAAAAAAAAAAGAGTAAGCCTCTTCTTTAGATATTCAGCAGGGCATATTTCTCAAGAGTTTTAACACAAAGTTGTTATTTTCTGAACTGGTGTCGGCTTCCAAATGAGGATTTGGCAGGTCCCTAACTCAATACAAATCAGTAAATATTCTTTCACCTGTCATGTGAAAGTGACTTTCACAATCTGTTTGAACTACAGTTTGTTTTCATGTTTCATACTTACATTTAAGAAGAAAGAGAGAAATAGTTGTAGCACTCTTTTATTAGAATTTGGAACTTTTATTGACATATATCACTTTGGCAACTTGGGAAGCCAAGATACCCCAAGTGAACCAAAGTGATATAGTGGAAAGAAGAGATTTAAGGTTAGAGCGCCTGTTTTTAAGTTCTAGCAAATGATTTGCCTGATGTGGTATCCTTAGGCCAGTCATCTAACCTTGGAAAGCTTCCATGTTTTCATCCCTAAGATCCTAGGTTTCCATGAATCAAATGAGAAAAATGTATGCACCTCTATGAGGCAATCCTTTAGGTACTATTCAGATGTGAGGTGATGTTATCGTAGGAAGACCTAGGTTTTGTTGCACCTGACCCTTATACAATTTGAGGGGAGACAACTCTAAGAAAAAGAATTCAAAACTATCTTGTTCAAATTTTACAAGACCATGCGACCATGTGAACGTAAGGAACCAGTTGCAAATATTTTTCAAGCAGTTGTTTCCTAATTAGCCCCAGACTAGAACCCTTACCCTTCGTTTTGCTAATTATTACTAATCACACTTATGATTTTTTGTTGTGTAGGATCTGTATTTCTTACTAGAATATAAATTCTTTGAGGGCAGGGACTGAGTCTGTCTTGTTTATTGCTAGATGGCAAGGTGCCTAGCATTTAGCAAATTAACAATAAGTATGCAATGGAAGGAGGGAGGGAGGGAGAGCAGAGAGGGCTAGACAGGACTAAAACATTTCATATTCAGAGTGAAGCTACAAGATAGTTGGGTGAGGCTATGTTCCCTATGGTGATTGAGGTACTAATACAAAGGACTGAACAGAGAAGAAATAGTAATGACTCTGGTGTCTCTGTTCATTCTCTGCTGCTCACCCTAATGGGAAGCCTTTCCTTTGGGACCAGAATATAGTTGTTTCCCATGTGGGGCAGAAGAAAGAGTTGACCCAGGAGAGGGGCTAGGAGAGAAGTCTGTCCTTGTCAGAGTGGAGGAAGCCAAAGGTAGGGTGTGGGCGCTGTCCTTGATGTGGGCAGTACAGCCTCTTCCTTGTCTGAATTGCAGTGAGATCTCAAGAGGGTTCCAATCAAACTTAAATTCACTGAAGCCCTGCTTCCTGGCTTCTCCATGGAGAGTCTACGGGGCTCCCTTGATGCCTTGCTTCTTGGTCTGCAGTGAGTATACTATTGGTTTTCCATCTTTTCTTTATTTGAAATGGATCACGTCTCATAAAACAAAAGAAAGTCAAATAAATGCCTATCTGTAACAAAATGAGAGGGACTGATTCACTGGCTTACTGTTACTCTGCTGGCTTGGAGTCTGCCTCGGGATGGCCCTATTTTTCAGCTCCTTTCTCAGGAGTATTTCATTACCTTCTTGTATCTGTTGTTTAGCAATTACTTTAAGATAAGTCTGAACATTTCTGGCATTCAGTTATATGAGGCAGTTGTCATGTGCCTAAAACAGATACGAAGTTCCACCTCATAAACTAGTTTTCAAATCTCCATTTCCTCATCTCTAAAATGGCAGTGCTATCCTCTTCACAGAGTTATTCTAAAGGTTAAATGGGATCATGGAGATGAGAACATTTTGAAAAGTATTAGCTGCTTTAAAAGGATGGATAATCTTAAAAGGTGTCAGAAATACTTTAATTTCTCTATTCAATCGGGTTGTCTTAGCTCGTGCTAGACCCATGGGTATGTAGGTATCCATTGAAGAAAGAATCCAAGCACGTGTAGCTCTAAGTCCCACTTTGACCCGATTATTTAAGAAGTCTAATTTCTTGTTGAGGTTTATCATTCACCCGTTTCCTTGTCACCCTGAATGAGACCCCAGGCATTGTCCTTCCCGTTGTCTTTTAAAAAGCTACAGTGCCTAGCTGCTTGTGCATACTCACCTGACATATGTCTGTCTCAGATGTCCTTCCTTTTCAGACTGCTTCTTTCTTCTCACCCCTCAGCTGGAGAAAACCTATCTCTAATCCCTTTTGTTCAGCTAGACTCCCAGACCAGGCCATCTGATCATTCTAATCCAATTCTACACAGTAGCTCTGGCTTTTTATATCTAAACAGTTATTCAACATAAAACACTGGTCAAAAAGATATCCAGAGGGCCGCCTGGGTGGCTTAGTCGGTTAAGTGTCCGACTTTCGCTTAGGTCATGATCTCGTGGTTCGTGGGTTCGAGCCCCGCGTCGGGCTCTGTGCTGACCGCCAGCTCAGAGCCTGGAGCCTGTTTCAGTCTGTGACTCCCTCTCTCTGACCCTCCCCTGCTCACGCTGTCTCTCTCTCTCTCTCTCTCTCCTAGAAATAAATAAAAATATTAAAAGAAAAAAAAGATATCCAGAAAGACATGCAAAAACCCACCAGTATCTTATTAATCTGCTAAGCAATTTTTGATACCTCTGTTTCTCCAACTATAAGATGGAAATGATAGTAATATCACAAGTAAATCACCTAAAGGATGAATTTAAACCTCCAAGCACACATCTGTAGCCTGCAGGAAGCTTCCCCTGGACCACAGGTTATTCCCCAGGCTCCCGGGCCATACTGTGGACCAAAAACACTTAATTGAAATATAGTGTAGACATTCATCCCTTAGACATGTAGAACATGAGCTGCAGAAAGGTAGAGGCGGTGATTATTGATCTCTGAAGTGCTAGCACAGTCTGGCAATAGTGGGTGCTCAAAAATATTTTTGAACCAAAGTGGTCCACAAGTAGCTGTAAGAATGCAGTTAACTTCTCTAGGAAACCATTGAAAATCAAGGTAATTTCAAAATTAGCTGTGCGAGTTGTTTAGCTTGTAGAATCCAGTTTTTCAACTGTGTCAACAACTTTGAAAATGTGATTACAACCGCCTAAATTAAAAAGTCACAGATGGAGAGTTTTCCCAAAGAAAAATTGTTGCATCTTCTTCACAGTCAGTCCCTCTTGCTGGTCCTTATGGGTTCTCAGATATAAATGTCTACCACATAGGCCATCCCACTCAGGAAGAGAGGAAGTTTCACTGAGGTGAGTCACTTCCTGTTTTTAGTATCTTGGATATGGTTTCATTTTGATTATTAAATGACTACAAAGGAACATATGAATGATAGGTCTGGGCATTATGTGCTATTTTATGACCCCTACCTGATACGTGCGTAGATTGTAAAATATCAGCCTAGTAGATGTTCTGTGATTTTCACATGCCTCAAATATGATGCATCTTAGGATCCTCATGGTTTTTTGAGTACAGGGATGTGGTCCAGAGTGCCGTGCTCATGAGTTCCCCTAAAATTGTATATAAAATTTTTCTTTTTTTTTAATGTTTATTCATTTTTGAGAGCGTGAGTAGGGGAGGAGCAGAGAGAGGGGGGAACAGAGGATTTGAAGCAGGCTCTTCACTAACAGGCTGACAGCAGAGAACCTGATGTGGGGCTTGAACACACAAACTGTGAGATCGTGACCTGAGCCAAAGTTAGACACTCAACTGACTGAGCCACCCAGGTGCCCTAAACAAAATTTTTCTTTTCTTTTTTTTTTTTTTTTTAAAATGTTTTTATTTATTTATTTATTTCTAGGAGAGAGAGAGACAGCATGAACAGGGGAGGGTCAGAGAGAGAGGGAGTGACAGACTCTGAAAGAGGCTCCAGGCTATGAGCTGGCAGTCAGCACAGAGCCCGACGCGGGGCTCGAACCCACGAACCGCGAGATCATGACCTGAGCGAAAGTCGGACGCTTAACCGACTAAGCCACCCGGGCGCCCCTAAACAAAATTTTTCTAAGGATAATACTCTTATTATCCCTAGAGAGGGGGCCCATGGATTTCATTAGATTCTCAAAGAAATATATGACTCAACAAATGGTTAAATATCACCGCTAATTATTTTATATTCTATTCATAACTATCAAATACTGTAGAAGATTGGTAATCTGCATACGTGGAATATTTTATATCCTAGTAGTAGTAGTAAGAATAATAATACTATGACTAACATATATATATATATATATCAAACACTTAATATGTGGCAGATACTATATTAAATATAATAATGATTATTAATATAAATATGGTATATATTAGATCATGTTTCCTATACTATTTATGTGCCAGGTTCTATAATAAAGTAATATAGTAAATTCCTTATAAGAATTTTATCACAATTTTCTCAACACCCTATGGGGAGGTACTCTTATTATCCCTATATTAGAGATAAGGAAACGAAGACACAAAAAAATTCAATGATTTGAATACGTTGTGACACTGGGAAACTTAATAACAAAGTTTGACAAATCATTGATTTTGAAGAAGTAGGAAACTGAAAGAATTCTAGTTCTGCCATATTTTAAAATCAGGGTTATTTTTTTCTTGATGTTCTAGGAAACATATGGTATCTGAATCAGTTACACCAGAATCCACATCTCAGCTTTATCTATTTTTAAATCCTGATCTATTTATCACATACTTTCAGAGGGCTCAGATTTTTATATTCAGTACTACATATTTATATATTCTCTTTCTCTTGAGGTGCTCTAAGGAACATACGGATATTAATCCAGCTGTCCCTGTCACTGTGTAAGATAAATACCAATCATAATTTTGTTTCACATGAATATTTGTGCTGGGTAATATTTATGTGATGTACATCCCTGCCACTGATCTAACTTATGCTCAGATTCCCAGGGGATGAAAGAAATTCTGGTACATCCTTCATGTCACCACACAGAGGTGGAAAGTGCCAGAAGACCTTTCTCTGCAAGTCTGGGTGGCAGGAACCGAGACTGAAAAGGCAGCCATTCATCATAGAAACCCAGCGTTGATCCCAGAAGCTTTGCTGAACCAGGGGTTGTTAGGAGGAACTTGAAATGAGTATTGGAAAAAGCATCTGCTTATTTCCTGAGGGGGATAAACTTCCAAGTGGCACCACTAAAAGTAATATATAGATAAAACTGTAGTGTGAGCAATAATATTCTCTCCAGAAGGAATACATAGATATAGCTGTGGTATTCTAGTATGGGCCTCAATCCCCCTTACTAAAGAAATGGTAAAAATAATAATAATAATGATCAGCCACAGAAGCTTAGGGAAATAACCCTGTCTACTCCTGTTCGCATTCTGCTCCTTTCTCATTTTGCTTCTGCACAATCCAGCAGTAATTCTGTTTGCTACAAGCCAGTGCTCACTGCCTGCTCATAATCCTTCTGTTGGGACTGATGTGCTCATTCACTCAGCAGTTACCAGGAAGTCCTACTAATGTGCCAGGCTGCATCTTAGGCACTGGACATACAGAGGGGAGCAAACACTGTCTCTGTCACTAACACTTGGAAATTTGTGACTCATCATATAGAGTTTTCATCAATAGTATCTCCATTTCACTGTTAAGGATATCTTTTTAAAATTCATTGTAGTTAATAGAACCGCGAGAAGCAAAGAGTTTCACCAATGCTTATTTTGCTGAATGTGCCTATGGTAGTTGCTCTTAAAATGCATTTTCTATTTTTATGTTACAACCATAGGGTGAGGGTCTTACAGATGACCCACTTTGCTTAAGGTATGATGAAAGGTATACTAACACTGGGTGTTTCCCTGATACTTAAATCACATTTTGCTTCTCTCTCTATGACATTATATCATGTGACTGTCCCCTGTCCAATGAGGCACAACAACACAGACTTTCTCTCATTTTCCAGAGTCCCCTTCCTCCTGAGAGACATCAATATCCCACGAGCAAATTGGAATCCTTGAAGTCCTCTTGTTCCTCACAGATCCTTGCTCCCCACACACTGATTTGTCCCAACCCAGGGCAGTTCTTCCTCAATATATCTGGAGTCCATGCCATCCCATAGCTACTGATGGATTTTAGTCTCTCACATGTGGCCTCCCTGTCTCTAAAAACCCACCCTACCTTTATTGTTTTGGCATCTGTCTTCACTCCAGTATTTAGCCTCCCTTGTACTTAGGTGCAGACATGGAACAAGTTCTTGCCATTGGAATGTGAACAGAAGTAGGCCAGTTTGGCTTTTAAGAAAGCTCTTTTTCGGGGCGCCTGGGTGGCTTAGTCGGTTAAGCGTCCGACTTTCACTTAGGTCATGATCTCGCAGTTCGTGGGTTCGAGCCCCGCATCGGGCTCTGTGCTGACTGCCAGCTCAGAGCCTGGAGCCTATTTCAGTCTGTGATTCCCTCTCTCTCTGACCCTCCCCTGCTCACACTGTCTCTCTCTCTTTCCTAGAAATAAATAAAAACATTTAAAAAAAAAAAAAGAAAGAAAGCTCTTTTTCCCCTTCAATCAGGTGAACGAAGACAAGATAAAGTCCTAGGGCAGCAGTTTCTAAACTTTCTCAGTTGACAGAACCCTTAGTGTCTCACCAATTTTTTCATAGCACATGAAGGTCAAATGAAATATCAATAGTTCCTTTTATTAGGTAGTTAAGTCCATATAGCATATATTGTATCCTAACCACTTAGTAGACATTTGAAAAATAATACATGTAAATTGGAAGAACCAGAATACTTAGTAGTGATATGTATGTGCTTATTGGGCATTGCACAACTTCTCAAACTTTCAAATCAAACAGTGACAGCCTCATCTCCTGTTCCACATTGATTTTCACATGGAATTCCCTTTTCGTAAAACCCAAAACCCAACTTTGGAAAGATAGAACATCAACAAAAGCAATATAGTATGATCCAATGTTGAGCAAAACTACTTCCAGCTAGTAGGTAGTGTTGTGTTCAAAAGATGTCAAGTATGGCTCTCTGCTCCTCAGAAATTTTAAATAGTCCCTGGTGGTCCTGTGAGTTCACTAGGGAACCTCGAGGCACTTTAGCACACAGTGTGGAAACCAGAGCCATAGAAGATGACAGAGTCATAAAATGGAAACAAGCATAGATCCCTGAACCATTATGTGGAGCGGAGCCGGCTGCTGATCGGGAACACCCGCCTTAGACTTGTACACGAGCAGAGTAAACTTATGTCACGGTTGAGCAATTATTCATTTTTTGATTTGTTGACACAGCAAAGCCTCACTATATTAATGTATTACTGAGGTGGCTTGTAGTGGTTCTCCCTGACCCAAATCTAGTGACTTTCTCCCCAATACTTCATGCCATCATTACCAAGTCCACTGTTTTACTGTAATAACAGGCTTACCTTACCTAAAGCTTAAGTCTGAACACTTCCTTTGTTTGCTTCCCAGTCTGTTTTCTACCAATTTTTCCTCATGCACCAAACCCTGAATCAGTGTCTCTCAATCTTGACTACATGTTAGAATCACCTGGAGAGCTTTAAAAACATGCTTATGTCCAGTTCCCCACCTGCAAGGATTTTCATCTCATTGAAATGGACCAGTTCCTTGAAAAACAAACTACCACAGCTTGTCACAATATGACATAGCTCATTTAAATAGTCCTATAACTATTAAGGATAATGGATTTGTAATTTAAAACCTCAAAAAAGAAAATAAAAGTTCAGATATAAATGGCTTCCTTGAAACATTACACCAAATGTTTAAAAAAAAATAAACATCAATTCTGCATAATCTCTTCCATACAATATGAAAGTAAGGAATGTATCCAATTCATGTTATGAAGCTAGCATTATTATCCTGATACCAAAGCCAAAGACACTACCAAAAGAAAATTACATACTATATCCCTCATGAATATAGATGCACAATAAATCCTTACCAAAATATTAGTAATAGAATCCATCAATATACAAAAAGGGTTATATATAATTAGCAAGTGGGATTTGTTTCAGAGTTGCAAGATTGGTTTAATATTAGAAAATCAGTGCAATACACTGCATTATCATATTATAGAAGAAAAAATCACATGATCATATCAATTAATCAATGCAAAAAGAATTGACAAAATTCCGACTCATCATCAACTTCCTCAACTTGACAAAGAGTATCTACATAAAGCTACTAGCTAACATAATACGTAATGATGAAATACTTAATGTCTTTCCCCTAAGACAGGGAAGAAGGAAGGATATCCACTCTCACTACTCTTATTCGCCATTGTGCTGGAAGTTCTAGCTCATCCTTTAGGAAGGAAAGGAAAATAAAAGGCATACAGATTGGAAACAAATAAAATTGTTCTTTTTTGCAGATGACATGATGGGCTACATAGAAAACCCTAAGGAATACACAAAAGCGAAAACAAAATAAAACAACAACCAAAAAAACCTCCTTGAACTATTAAGTGAGTTCAGCAAGACCACATGATACAACATAAATATACAAAAATCAACTATATATTTATATACTAGCAATGAAGAGGTGTACATCAAAATTAATAACATATTACCATTTGTAGTTGATCTCCTAAAAATTAAATAATTAGATGTAAAACTAGCAAAACATGTATAGGACTTGTATGCTGAAAACTACAAAATGCTGATGAACAGAATCAATGAAGATCTGCCTATTTGGAGAGATATAACATGCTTATGGATTAGAAGACTCAGGATAGTAAAGGTGTCTAGTCTTTCCAAACTGACATACCAGCTTATATACAAGTCCTCTCAAACTACCAGGAAAAAATTTGTAGATATAGATAACAGTATTCCAAAATCTATATGGAAAAGCAAAGGAACTAGAATAGCTGGAACAATAAAGTAGGAGGAATCAGCCTACCCATTTCAAGACTTACTATATAGTTACAGTAATAAAATCTAAGTGGTATCTGTGGATGAATAAATACATCAATGAAACAAAATAAAGATTCCAGGAATTGACTTATTTTTTTTTAAATGCAAAAGCAGTTCAATGGAGTAAAGATAGATTGTTCAACAAATGGTTACTGAAGCAATTGGTCATCATCTATGGCCCTTTGCCCTCAAAAAATATATGAATCTTTGACTAAGTCTTATACTTTATGCAAAATTTAACTCAAAATAGGTCATAGACTTAAATGTAAACCATAATGTTATAGAACTATTAGAAACTGTAGAAGAAATATAGAAGAAAATTTTCAGGACCTAAGGCTCAGCAAAGAGTTCTTAGACTTGATAACAGCATGACCTGTAAAAGGATAAATGACTAATTGGACTTCATCAAAATTAAAAATGTTTGCTCTGCAGAAGACCTTATTAAGATGATGAAAAGAAAAGCTACAGACGGGGCAAAAATATTTGCAAATCTCACAACCAACAGTGGGTTAGAATCTTGAATATATAAGCAACTCTCAAAACTCAACAGTAAAAAAGTGAACAATCTAATTAAAAATGGGCAAAGGACATAAAGAGACATTTCAACAAAGAGAATATGCAGATGGCAAATAAGTAGAGACACACACACACACACACACACACACACACACACACACACATAAATGTTCAACATTTCCCACTAGAGAAATGACTCAAATTATGCAGAAATTAAAACCATAATTAGGTATTACTGATACACCTATCAGCATAGCTAAAATAAAAAAAAATAGTCACAACATCAAGTATTGGACAGGATGTAGAAAAACTGATCATTCATACACTGCTGTTGGGAATATTAGATGGTATGACTACCTTGGAAAATAATTTAGCAACTTATTAGAAAAGTAAATGTGTCACTAGCATATGACCCAGCAATTGTACTCCTGGACACTTATTCAAGAGAAGTGAATGACTGGGTTCACACAAAAACCTGTGCATGAATGTTTATAGTGCTTTATGCATAATGGCCCCAAACTAGTGGCAACCAACACATCTTTCAAGAGTTAAATGGTTAAACACACTGTAGTATATCTATGCCATGGACTCCTACTTGGCAATAAAAAGGAATCAACCACTGCTATGGTATAGAAAATTATACTGAATGTAAAAAGTCATCCACAAAGGATTTATACTGTATAATTAAATTTATTTAGCATTCTTTAAATGACAAGGTTATAAGCATAGAGAATAGGTTAGGGGTTACCAGGGGTTAAGGAAGGTGTCCAGGGAGGAGACAAGTGGCTATGGCTACACATATGAGGGAACTTATCATATTGTATCTTGACTGTATCAATGTCAGTATACTGCTTGTGATATTGTATTGCAGTTTTGCATGATGTTGCCAAAGGGGAAAACAAGATAGAGGGTCCAAGGCATCTCTCTATAGTATTTCTTACAATGGCATGAGACTCTATGGTTACCTCAGAATTAAAAGTTTAATTTAAAACTCCATCGGGAGGTATTCTGATGATTTGTTCTGGGTTGATCCCAGGCATTGGTATTTGAAAAGCTCCCTAGCTGATTCTAACATGCAGCCAGAATTGACAAAATCCATATGGAACTGATGGATATAGTCACCCCAGAACCCATGTAATCACTTACCACTTACCATTCCTCTGCCTCTAACACCTTCCCTCCATTCACTGAACTGAAGCTGCCTTCAGAATAGCTTAGGGGAAACCCCTCCCAGGAGCCATTCAGAGCACTGCTTGCTCAGCCTGATTAGGGGTCCGCCCAGGTTGCGCCATGACTACCCTTTATTTACCTCTGTCATAGCCCTTGTCACTCTTTGTTGTCATCATCACTTTTTGTTCCCCCAGTTTCAGCAACTGTTGAAATTGTCCACTTTGTGATTCTCTGGTCATTTAGCGCCTAAAATTTAGGGACTGGCCAAAAATTAGAGTTAACTCTCTTTTTCTGGTCTAAGCTTATATTTTTAAACAAGCAATGAGGGGCGCCTGGGTGGCTTAGTCGGTTAAGCGTCGGACTCTCGCTTAGGTCATGATCTCGTGGTTCATGGGTTCAAGCCCCGCGTCGGGCTCTGTGCTGACTGTGACTCCCTCTCTCTCTGCCCCTCCCCTGCTCACGCTGTCTCTCTCTCTCCTAGAGATAAATAAAACATTAAAAAAAAATTAAAAAAAAAAAAGAATGTCCAGACACCAAGAGTTTTACAGAACAAAATATGATTCTTACACCATACCTTTATTTCATGCAAACCAGTAGTACAAAATCTAAGATGGTCTAATGATGGGTTCTGAATGCCATATGTCTGTGCTGCTTCTTTTCTTGTCTTCATTCCTTCCCTGCCATGCCATGCCCTTTCCCCTTCCCTTCCCCTCCCCTCTTGTCCTTTCTCCCTGTCCCCTCCCCTCCCTTCTCCTTCCCTTTCATCCCTTCCCTTCCTCTCCCCTCCCCTCCCCTTCCCTCCCCTCCTCTCCTCTCCTCTCTTCTTTTTTTCCCTTTGGTATAGCCAAGGAGATCCAGATTCTGACCAATGCCTGGGAGGCGGACACCGAGGCGTTGCCAGCCTTCCCACTCCCGGTTCATGCTTCTGGGGTATCTGAGGAGATAGAATTCGTAGTGTAACATCCAGTCACAACTCCAATAACTCACCCATGGTGGCATCATTGGCGAGTTCTCTATATTCTTTCATAGCAACATTAAGCAGGTGTACTTTGGGACCACAATTTTTTAGATCCTTTGCAAGGACACATGTTCCATTTTTTCAACAGTATTAAATATATCTTCTGTCCAGATAATCTTATTGCCATTTTTATGGATATTGTAAACTTCATAGATTAATTTAGGGAGAATTGACATATTTTTGATGTTAGATTATGCTACCAACTGGAATATTAGTTCCTAGATGGCAAGGATTTTCTCTGTTCAGTTTCCAAACTGTTTTTCAGCTTTGTTCAGTTTCCAAAGCCTAGAACGATGCCTGGCATATAGTAAGTGCTCAGCTTTTTATTGAATGAATGAATGGGATTCTTTTACATTTTTTTTGATCCTATGATCCTGAAGTGTTTTTGAAGTTTTCTTCATATAAATCTTGTATGATTTTCATTAAATTGTTTCCAAGGAGATAGATTTATTTATTTATTTATTTATTTATTTATTTATTTATTGGCTATTGTGAATGGTTTTTTTTTCCTTCTGTTTTAACTTCTAACTGGCTGTTTGTTTATATAAAGGATATGTTTTTCTGCATATCAATTATGTAACCATCTATGTTATTGGATTTTCTTATTTGCAGGAACTTTTCATAATTCTTTTACTTTCACCAGGCATCACTGTTACTTTTCTTAAAACTTTCTGGAGTTTAGTAATTAAGAGGATTGAATTATAAATCCAAGGAAAAACAGCAAACAACTAAATCCTATTCTATCAGTGTAATTGTCATTGATTATGTTGACTGAGTACTGATACAGATGTAAACCTGCGATTTCTTTGCTAAGATCATTAAATCTGGTGATTAAATGTCAAGTCCAGAACCGTCTCTCTCCTTGCCAGTTGGGCATCATCTGTTCCCTGTACTGCTTGCTAATTTGGGGATACTACAGTCTTCACTACATGGTCTTCTTAATTTGGGGAGGGATGCTTGCATTTTAAATCACGACAACAGAAATTATTGCAATGTACTGACTTGTCTAAGTTCCAGTGTTCCACTGAGGAGTGTCTTTCAGTAATCTTTGATAAATAAGTGAATTTATGCAAGTGAATGCATCTTTCATCATCTCTCTTTACCATTACATCATTATGCAAACATTAAACACCAAAAAATACATAAAATGACTGATTCATCTAATGAAGAGTGCAAGTTAGGAGAAAATAAACTCCAGAAGCATATTCCTCCCTCTTCCAACTACTTCTTTTCTCCTGTTCCCTTCAAAACAGCCATAAAAGATTTTGTCAGTCCTTTGGGATCTAGAGATACTTACTTGGCAGTTAACATTCTTGTGATTCAGCGCATTTTCTTGCAACAATATTCTGTCTTTACTGAGTTTTGCCTAATTTAGATTCCTCCTTTGTTCTGCTCAGCTAATCCTGATCGATAAATACAGACAGATTAGACAGGAGACAAAATTGTGAAATAGATGTTGCATTTGGAAAACTGAGCCTTCACTTAATATTGCAATCAGGATCATCTCTTCTCTGTCCCCCTTACCCCAACCATGCTCTGATATGCTGGTCTGTGACTCTTTGGCCCCAGTGACGAGGCGGAAAGCATCTCTAACTTTTTTTTATCTTTTGAATTTCATTGTCTGGCTCATAGTAGGCACTCAGTAAATTCTAGAATCAATGAATTTACAAATTACTCAGTTAACTGGCACATCAATATTTTCTTTCTTTCTTGTTATTAAACTAGTTTCGGCTGAGGCCATGATCTCCTAGTTCATGAGTTCAAGACCCACATCAGACTTGACACTGACAGTGTGGAATTTGCTTTGGATTCTCCCTTTCTCCCTCTCACTCTGCCCCTCCCCTGCTCGCCATCTCTCTCTCTCTCTCTTTCCCTCTCTCTCTAAATAAAGAAAATTTTAAAAAATGAGTTAAACCTTTTCTAGATTTTCAGGATTCAGTGAGAAGTCTGGTAAAGACCTCATTTCTTTCTGGAGAAAACTACATTGTCTACATCCCATAGAGCTGAACCTGTGTACTGGTAGCCCGCTTTATGCAGAAAGCATGTTCTTGAAAACCTGAGTAGAAATGAAAAGCTTATCAGTTAAAATTGATTTCTGCCTTTCCTGGTATTACTATTTCATAGTTGCTTCTTTATACATTTCTGATTGACCTTTGAGATGGGCCCTTACAAAACTACACTTCAGATTCTTCGTGTAAAAATCTGTAGTCAAATGCTTAAATATACAGGATCAACCTACATACTTAGACAAAATTCAGAGAGTTTTTTTTGTTGGACAAAATTGTTGAGCATATTATGTCTCTGTAATATGACTAGTCATCAGCTATTATGTAATTCTTATTACTTTAATTACTTAACCTGCTTTTGAAAATAATTTATACCTAGCTTTCTGCGAAAAAGGACTTCTAGGGGTTGCTAGGTTGACCTTTTTAAATACCAGTTGGACCTATGTATGATTTATGTGGAAGGGATTGTTTTATTCTGTTTTTAAAGGGTACAGGTTAAATGTGCCCAATGATGGAATTTTGTTTCAAAGGCATCTGTTAAGTGATGTAAATGGCCCTGTGCTTTGATGCACATGACAGGAATGTTGACTCTTGAATTTCAGTCATCATTTGGTCTCTCTTATGACATGTAGTGAATGAAGTTAAAATCGTTCACACTCTTCCTTCGCTTTTACTTTAAAAAGCAGTAACAGCTCATGTATCCAGGGCCATGAGTGTGTCATGAAAAAGAGTGTGTCCTGGTGTGCTAAAGTCACAGGACTTGGTGATCTTGAAAGCCTTGCCTGGAATGATAGTCAGTATGTTGCTGAAGAAATCAGTGTCCTTACCCCCCTCGCAATCCTTCCTGGAGCACTCTGTTCTCCTTCCTAGATCAGAGAAATGATCATTTCTTTTATTAACATGGTTTGAGTATTTTTCATTGGCTAGTGGGATAGTATACTATCCCAGCAGCAACAATTTTAAAACTTTTATGATAAGCTTTCATATAGATTTTTGAAATGATAATTAACTCTGTTATATGTAATTATGGAAGGGGAAGAGGTGGGCCAATAACTTTGGTTTCTTAACTTTGAAGAAGAAAGTCCATCCTTGTATTTTAATGTAGAGTCTTTGATGTCCTAGAAGTTTATAACTCCTGAAATTCATAACATGATTCAGGAAGAATTGGAAAACTTGAGTTTCCCGTCCCTCCCCAGAAAGTGCATATGCAGAGGGGAGATAATATAATGAAGAATTCGAAAACAGCGTTGATCATAATGACCTCTGGATAGGTAAATGTTGACTCTACTCCTTTTTACTTCTGAAAGAAAGGATATTCTTAAAGCTTTCTCACTTTCTGTTGTGCCTAAAATCAGAAGATTTGGGTTCCCTCGTGGTGTATAGACATTGTTTGGACAAGATCTGTGAGATCTTGAAATTTTAAAAGTAGAGAATGAGGGATTTATGGCAGTTATCTGGGGATCTGAAGACCAACCCCACCTCACCATACTGTGACACGTTCTGCAAGAAGTGATGTGAGTTGTTACGTGAAGCCGCTGTCCTTGTTTTCTGAAAGATAAAAAACCGATGGAGTCAAAATTATTTTCCTGAATCTGTGGAAAGCTCTCTTCTCTTGTGCCCATTGGCTTATTCAGCTGACATGTACCAGGAACTTGAGATGTGCAGCTGCATGATCTGTATTATTGTTTAAAATTATTTTAGGGGCATCCTCAGTTGATTAAGTATGACTCTTGGTTTCAGCTCAGGTCGGTCTCATGGTTTGTTAGATCAAGCCCTACATCGAGCTCTGTGCTGACAGTGCAGAGCCTGCTTAAGACTCTATCTCTCTCCCCTCTCTCTGCCCCCACCCTACTTGTGTGCTCTCTCTTTCAAAATAAACTTCAATAAATAAATAGATAGCTAAATAATATTTTTTTTGTATTATTATTTAAAACTCTGGTCTGGGCCCTTATCTTATAAGTCTCTATTGTTTCCCTTGGAGTTACAAGGAGAGAAACCAGAGAAAGTCCCTTGAGAATGGCAGAAAACAAAGGGCAAATATTGTCATTTGTATCTAAGCCATGTTCGACCTCTTAATTGTGAACCTAGAGTGAACTACCCCACTGATACCCATTTTAATAACCTTTATTGAGATACCTGCGTCATTGTTATCTGCATGCACATCTTTATGAGACACGCTGCAAATTGCAATGGAAAAGAGACCACGGATCTTTTCTCACCAAACGGAAAGTGGGAAGAGTTTATGGGAAGGAAGGAGATCCTTCACCATGCACAACTGCACCTTGTGCTTCAACTCTCATTTAATAAGGCAAATGCTTTTCTCTTAACAGAGGAATTCAAGGGCTCCACCGTGGTTGAGCTGATGAAGAAGGAAGGCACTACCCTCGGGCTGACGGTATCGGGTGGAATTGATAAGGACGGCAAGCCACGAGTGTCTAACCTGCGGCAAGGAGGAATTGCTGCTAGGTAACTGCCTCTCAGGGAATTGTGGGGAAAGGAACACAGGGTGTGATTAATTCACAAATTGAAGCTCCATCAGAAAAGGTCACTAATGAATAAATGACGTTGCCATCTGCCAGCCAGAAGCACACCGGGGCATGTTTGTAGAAGCTTTTCTGGTCTGTGCCAGGTCACCGGGGAGCCACCTGGCCCTCGTAAGACTTTAATTTTAAAAAGCCTGTATGGCTCCAGTCCCCAAACCATGCCTCTGAACAGCAGACTGGCCGCAGTGGGAGTGATACACTCCGATCGTGTAAATGGACCAGATGACCCATATCACGGGTACACAGGAAATCGGTTGCAGGGATGTGGGGAGCCTACTGGAGTAGGAAAGCCCAGTTCCGAGTTTCTGAGTAACGATTTTGCTTGTCCCACATCTTTCCTGCTTTTCTAGTTGTGACATTTCCCTTTACATTAAGGCAAAGATGAGGTTTCCAAAAGAATAGGAAGCATAGATGAGGAGGGCTCACCTCTGTCCTTGTTCTATGAGCTATAGACTACACTAGCTATACTGGCAAAGCCAGAATGTCCTGCGGACTGGGTCCAGGGGGCCTTGCTTTATAGACAGATTCAAAATTCACTTCAGAGGCGATGGTCAGGCTTCATTAAAAACGAGGTTAAGGTATCTTAAATCCTGGACACCCATAGTCTTGTCCACAAAATCACAAAAATAGTTTTGGAGTTCTTACCTTCCAAAATATCATTGAAAATAGTAATTAGTTTTGATGATCAATGTATTTGTATAATTTATAAACATAAATCAATTGACTCATAATCTGAGGGACTCTTTATGAGCTAGGCTGATGTCAACACAGGCACCTTCATCTCCTGCTTTTATAACAGTCATGGTCAATCTCTGATGCTAGGACTTCATATTTCTCCCGAACTTTTTCATGTAGCCCCTGAAAAACAGGTAAGTAGAGGGAAGATACCATCTTCAGTTGTATTTTTGCTATAATTAAAAGTAGTACTGGCATTGTCAACAATGGCCAAACTATGGAGAGAGCCCAAATGTCCATGGATGGATGAGCGGATAATGAAGAAGTGGTATATATATACAATGGAGTATTACTCAGCCATCAAAAAGAATGAAATCTTTCCATTTGCAATGACATGGATGGAGCTAGAATGTATTAGGCGAAATGAAATAAGTCAATCAGAGAAAGACAGATACCATATGATTTCACTCATATGTGGACCTTAAGAAACAAAACAGATGAACATATTGGGGGTGGGGGGAAGAAGTGAGGGAAACAAACCACAAGAGACTCTTAATGATAGAGAACAAACTGAGGGTTGATGGAGGGAGGTGGGTGGAGGATGGGCTAGATGGAAGATGGGTATTAAGGAGGGCACTTGTTGGGATGAGCACTGGGTGTTGTATGTAAGTGATGAATCACTAAATTCTACTCCTGAAACCAATATTGCACTGTATGTTAACCAACTAGAATTTGGATAAAATTTTGAAAAGAAACAAAAACAAAAAAAGTAGTGCTGTGCCGGTTATATTCCCAATGACCAAATAGTCATTGTTTAAGGCACTACCATTTTACAAGTTGTAAACCAAAATAATTAAAGATAAGATCTCTGCCCTGAAGGGGCTTATAATTTACTAGAGGGGGTGGGTATGGACAACATGAAAAGCTTGGGAACAATAACAGCATTGCATCATGGTATGGAGCCCCAGTGTGAGCACTGTCAGAGAGCATGAGGTGGTTAAGTTGCCCAGTGAGTTAGTAGACCTGAGGGAAGATGGACAGCATGGACTTCACGCTGGAGCAGGTGAGGAAAGCTCCCCAAAGAGGAATGATTAGGGCTGGACTTAGGTACAGTACCTAAGCATACGTGTTGCTGTTTGGGGCAAGAGTATTATGAGGGCCCTTATCCATCATGCGAATTTTAAGTACTGTCTTTGGTCTCACCGTCTGCTCTTGCCTTAGAGTAAAATCTGCCTGAAACCCCCAAAGTGGCCATGGTTCTGTTATGGTGTTGAAGAAAGGCAAGCATGGGACTGAAACCCATGGCAGTGCTTTCATTGTAACTTGTTCTTTTTTATCAGTCCTGCTCTGAGCATTAAGTAGAAGAGCATGCTGACTCTCTCCTTAGCCCTCAACAAACTCCCAGTGAAGATACTGAGAGCTGGGAAATGTCCAAGAGGCAAGCATCAAAATTAAGAGAGAGAATGAGAGGAAAGAAAAAGTCCTGGCATGCCAAGATCTGAATCGTTTGTTTGGAGAGGACCATCTCTTTATGGGCAGAGCAACCAAAAACGCAAAACACCAAACACACCCAAAACCTCTTTATTTTATTCCATGTGCCCTTTAAAAACACAAGAGGCAAGGGTTAGGGGAAAAAATCAGAGACTCAAGCAGATCCAGTAAGAGGATATTTCAAAGTATCCCTCCATTGCCTAGGAAGCAGGGACTCCTGCCAGGCAGGCCTCCAGGCTTATGTGCTTTGCAGGAAGGGAAAGTGGGAAACAGAGGCAGGCCTGTGGAGTGGATGGGTCCCCTGAAGCCACATTGCCTCTTTTGCAGAAGCGATCAGCTGGATGTGGGGGACTACATCAAAGCAGTGAATGGGATCAACCTGGCCAAATTCCGCCATGATGAGATCATCAGCTTGCTGAAGAACGTTGGGGAAAGAGTGGTTCTTGAAGTGGAGTATGAGCTACCACCAGTCTGTAAGTAATCACAACCCAGGGGCAGAGCAGCTATGCCACTTTCATGCCTAAAACACTTTGTTCTCCTTTTTTTCCCTTTTGGCATCATTGTCTTATTACAGGAGTAACAGAGCACAGTTTCTTGATATTTGGAAATTATTTGAATTGATATACCTATAGCCCACTCTGGAAGAATCAAAAAGAGTTTAGATAACAATAAGATTATACAGGACTCATGTTCCACTATCTGTGTACATCACCGTTTATAAATTCTGCACATTAAGTTCCATCCAGGCTTTGTACTGAGTGACTAGGGTTAGGAAAAGCATGTTTAATGTGCTTTGTGTTGATTTTTGTATACTTATGTTAATTTCAGAAGCATAAAAATTGATTCGAAACACATTCTTATCAAGTAAAAATAATAGTAATGTAACAAGAGTAGCTAACATATTTTCAGAGCTTACTAAATGTCCAGCATCATAAGGAACCTGACTTCTACACTTAATTCTCACCATAAGGAGTGTCAGCCTAGCAGAGCTGAACTTTGATGTCAAATAGCCAGGTTCAAATACCAGCTTCACCTTTAACTGTGTGCCTTTGAGGAAGTTGCTCAAGCTTTCTGTGTCTCCTTTTTCACATCTGGGAAATGGGCATAATGTTAGTTCCTACTCATAGATCTGTTGTGAAGATTAAGTGAGTTAACATTTGTAAAGCAGTTAGAACAGTACCTGGCACTATAAGAATGTTTGATAATTAATGTATAAATTAGCACTATAAGACAGGCATTATTATCGTTATTATTCTAACTTACAGAGGCTTGAGTTAAATATCTCTCCCAAATAAATAGGCAGCAAAGTCACTATGTGAAAGTAGGCTCCCTGACTCCAAAGTCCATATGCTTATTCATTGTGACATATACTTATGCTAAGTGTTACTGCAGGCCTGAATTTAAGCTATGCTCTGTCAGCACCACCTCTCCTATTATTAAGCTGTCAACGTGGATGCTACCCTGAGAAAGCCCTTTGCTTTTCTGTACCAGTGAGGACTCAGAATATTAATCATCGATAATAACTCATTTGTTCAGCAAAGACTTACTGAGCGTTTGTTACATTGCAGCCTCCACTCTGTACGTCGGCACAGTTTACAGTTTGACAAGGGAATACAGATAACAAAACAAGACCCCAGTGGATAGGTTAACTAGATTCCATGAATGCTGTGAAAAAAAAAGAGCCAGGAGAGGGATTGGGAAGGTGGGGAGAGGTGTGGGTTTGCAGGTTGAAATCGGGTGGTAAGGAACAGCCTCACTGAGGCTGAGCCAATGACTTAAAGTTGAAGGAGGTGAGAAAGTTGGTTGTGCAGACATCTGGGGGAAGAGAACATGCAGAAAGAAGAACAGCCAGTGCTAAGATCTAAGGCAGGAATATACTGGGGTTGTTGGGGAGACATTACGAGCATGCAGGGAGACATTCAGGCCTGCAGTAACACTTAGCATAATTTGGCCGGAGCAGAGTGAGCATGAAGAAAAGTAGGAGAGGAGGTCAGAAGTGTAAAGGATGAGGTGTATTTGTAGGCCATCGGAAGGAAGCTAAGTGTTGCTCTGGGTGATAGAGGATGGCATTGTATGATATGGGGCAGGAAGCCCATGGTCTAATTCCTATTTTCAAAGGCTCCCTCTGGATGTTGTGTTGAGAACAAACTGCAGTGGCTAGAGTAGAAGCTGGGAGACCAGCTGGGGGACAGTTGTCATGATCCAGGTGAAAGATGGCGCTGGAGATGGTGAAAAACAGTTACATTCTTGATCTGTTTTGAGGGTAGAGTCAACAGGACCTCCTGATAGATTTGACATGGGTAGTGCAGAAATAGAGGAGTCAAAGACCACCTGAGATTTTGAGCCTGAGCAACTGGACAGATAGTGTTGCCATTAATGAGGTTGGGCAAGAATGTGGGCAGGTCTGATTTGTGAGGTGACAATCGGAAGAAGTTCATTGTTTGAAATGCTTCAGTGGCGGTGTCTGTCTGATGTGCAGAGAGGAAATGTCTAGAAGAGAGCTAGAGATGGGGTTAGGAGTTTGGGAGAAAGACCTGGGTTGGAAATGTACATTTAGAGTAATGGGAATTCGAGAAGGTGTTTGAAGCTTTGGGACCAAGTGTGAGTACTCAGGGAGTGAGTGTATATGACCAATCGTGAGTTCTTATTCTTAACATAAAACCTAACACCAAGAATATAATGGTGTTTTTATTAAAAAAAATCAATTGAAGTCTGTGTTCAAAAACCTCCCTAACATTTTTCATTTTCAGCAAGAGTAGACAGTACAATCGAGCACTGAGACCTTGGACTGTGTCACTAGTTAAATATCAGTTTTTCCCCCTTTCCAGCTTTGTGACCTTGGGCATGTTATTTAAGTTCTCTGAGCCTTAGGTTTTCCATCTGTAAAATGGCTATAGTAGATGTAAATTTTTTGTAACAATTCAAGGCTATAATCTTGTGAAATTTTTAGATCATCATTATGTACTCAGTAAGCAATAGAGCCTATTAGCCATTATTACCATTATTATTATTACACTGAAAGTACTGTGTTTTCTTTTACTTTAACAGAGCCCATTTGTTTTGAAATCACTGTCTCAAACCACTGCCAAGGAGTTAAGAGAATCCGGATATCTAGAGCTAATGCTCTTTGATTAACCATTTTGATTCCACTGGGGAAATACATATCAATAAAACACAGCCTCTTTCTAAAATGAACTCTTAGTCTAGCTTTCCATGGGTAAGGCCAGTAGTGGATATTTGCCAAGTTATGTGGGATCTACAGTGAGGAGTTTGAGAAGATTTGAAGGAGGTCATGCAGATCCAGGAAAAAGAGGAACATTTTTGGGCAAAGGGTAGGGCAAGGAAGGAAGAACCTAGCCCAGTGCACAGGTTTGAACCACAAATTGACTATAATTGCTGGGAATTATAGGGAGTTAAAGGGAAATGGAGGACCTGGAGGGAGAGAAGGCCAGCGAGGTGGCCAGGAACAAAGCAATGGAGGCCAGACTGGTGAAGCCTGGATAAGTCAAGTGGGCAGTAAAAAGCCTTTAAAGACTTTTAAAGCCAATGAACATCATCAACAGATTTGAGTTTTTAGAGTTATCATTTTAGGAAGCTAAGTGGAGAATAGGTAAGAGGCTATCAGTCTGAAGGCTATTATGGTTTTCCGAAAGAGAGGTGACATCCTGAACAACTATAGCATTAGTAAGGTTAAAGTGTAGAGTGGATATCAGACATATTCAGGGGTTAAAACGTATCATGACTTGGTGATTATACCACCTTTTCCTTTCTCATGCATTAAAGCTGATGAGGAACAGGAAATATATTTTAAAAAACAAAAGTGTGAAGTTCGTGGTAGAAATCAGATAGAAGAAATCTATCCTCCAAGGATTATCTCTGCCTCTATTATGTTTGGATAAATTAATAAGATCTTTGAGTTCAGGGAGGTTGAAGGGATTAATAAGCATCCCCTTCACTGAGCTCAGACTGCTAGAGCAGGACCAAGCCGCTGCAGGGAGACCGTGGGGAGAGAACAGATTGCTGAAAAATAAGCTGCCCAAAGCCAAGGCTGAGATGGGTAACTCTCTCAAGAATCACACAGTTTGAGGGTCAGCCAGCCCCAAAATCCAGAAAGAAGTAGAGGAAGGATATTTGTTGCATGTCGGTGTGTATGTGATCTGACAGAGAAGGAATGGAACTGTGGCCTTGCTCAAACCACTTATCTTTTGTAAGATTCAGATTGTTTATGAAAATGGAATGGTTGATCTATGTGAGCTTTAAAGGTTTTTTTGACTTTAAAATTATGTTGTAGTTTTGAGACTATTTAGACAGAATATTACCAAACTGTATCTTAGGTATTTATGTATTAAAAGTTGGTCTACAGTGCTTGGATGGCTCAGTCAGTTGAGTGTCCAGCTCTTGGTTTCAGCTGAGGTCATAATCCCAGAGTCATGGGATCGGGCCCCATGTGAAGCTCCGCACTGAGTGTGGAGCCTGTGTGGGATTCTCTCTTTCTCTCCTTCTGCCCCTCTCCCCTGCTCATACGCTCTCTCTCTTTCTCTCTCTCTCTCTCTCTCTCAGATTAAAAACTAAAGTTGATCTAGAGCAATGCCTTCATGTTTTGTGGTGACATAATCCCTAAGAAATTTTGAAATACTGTATAATCCTCATTCATTTTTTAGTAAGCCACCTAACATTCTTTATTATAAGGTTAAATAGTTGGAAAGGATAGAATTTCTGGCATGCTATTTATTTTATTAATCTTTAAGTGAAAGTTTCCATTCAGACCTTAGTGCTACATATTTGCCTCATTTATTTCATGGAAAATGTCTGCTGCAGAGTCTGATTGACAAAGGCAATCCTCACGGTTAAACCATCAGCTAAATCAGATTAGCTTTCTCTCAGGAGTCCTTCTTTAATTCAAAAAGATGTGTTAAAGTGTGTCCCTTTGATTGACTTCTTACTTCTCAATTCCAAGAGAGACAGGTGATTGATGATGAGGATGAGGATGAGGATGGAGGCGGGGAGCAGTCTCAGGTCTCTTCCATGTAGTTCCTTCTGGATTCAATCTGAAAGAGCAGAAGCTACCCAGGGAAAGCTCTTCCTGGGGCTATGGCAGAGGAAAAACAGGCCAGGCCCAACTACCCGAGCACATTTCCAACCTCTGCCTATGTCTCTTAACACCCCATTGGACAAAGGAAGTCACATGGGGAAGCTCAGCATATTGAGGAGGGAAAGTATACACCCCCTATCCTGCTGTTGAGGTAGAAATTGAGTAGTCAGGGAAGTAGTTATATAATTTAGAAAAATCTAATCTGCCATAGTAAAATAATATGTAGAGCAGTGCGTGCATATTCACATATGGAAACAAGGGATAGCAATACCACTAAAATGCTGAGAAGTGGTTTTGCATTGCAGGCTTCATTTCAACCTAACCCTTCTGTGTACTGGACTCGATTCTCTGGGAAAGCTCCTTACTTGGATCTGTACGTCCACACACACAAATGTGAAGTAATGAATAAAATTCATGTGGCAATAGCGGTGTCCTGCTATGGAATATGAAAATCCAGTCACCAGGATCTAGTCATGCAAATAAAAAGACCAAATCTATTTCATTAAGTATATCAACAGTTAACATTCACATTTATTTTTGTAAATGATAAACAGCAAGAGTGTGGATCATCTAATGCTGTAGATAATCCTAAAATTCTTTATATTGACCCTAGATTGGAGTGTAAGAGTTTGTGGTCAACAAGATTGAGCTCAAGCAAAATTCAAACTACAGTGCCTTTTAAAACTTTTTTTTAAGTTTATTTGTTTATTTCTATGGAGAGAGAGAGCAGAGGAGGGGCAGAGAAAGAGGGAGACAGAGAACCCCAAGTGGGCACCGCGCTGTCAGCACAGAGCCTGACATGGGGCTCAACTCACAAATGGTAAATCATGACCTGAACCGAAGTCAGATACTTAAACGACTGAGCCACCAAGCTACAGTGCCTTCCATTCCCAGAACAGATACCCAGCCAACAAGGACAGCTGGCCCCAAATTAGAATTTGGTTGTATAAAATTGAAAGTTGATTTAATGTTTAAATGAAATCGTGTTTGTAAACCACTTTGCAGATTTCCTGGCACACAGTGGATGCTCATTAATTATTTCTCCCTGCATCTTTTCCTTACCTTACTGTTTGTTCTATTAGAACAAAAAATCCTGTTCTTAACCAATTACCTCAAGTGGCTTGTTTGTCATGGAAATAAGAAAACGTTTGGTTTGAACTCAGTTTCTTTCATTTAATTAAATCTGTACCTCAACACTTTCAGTTGTATGTGTGTGTGTACTGTTCCTAGCTGATTAAAATGAACTGAAATTCCCTAGATAGCAAGAATATGACATTTAATTAAATCAGCAGTATACCAAAACATTTGTTCAGCCATAGGTTTATGTTGTTTTTCAGCAGATCCAAGTTCGTGTTGTGCTTTATATCCCAGCCGGATATGTGCAGTTTTGTGCATTTTTCTGTGTACTTTTCATAGTCATGTGTATTCCTTTGAGGATTCAGAAAGTCTGGTAATTAAAAATAATTATAATCAATGCCAAATTAAAATTACTTCCTATTTCTGTAAATGGCAAGAAATGTTCTTTTAATAGATGCAAGTAAATTCTATCTATAGAATCTATACCTATATCCTATTCTATCAAATATTTCTTATTGATAGCTTCATGCAATAAACATTTCAAAATCTAATAGCAATGTTAAAAATATGCCACTGATAAGGAACACAGCAGTAGGTAATTAGATATCATTGTACAAATTCACTTAAGGATCTAAGACCATCAAATTCTACACTTTGCAATTCTTTGATCTCTCTGAATAAAAATATCCCTGTATCCATAATGATGAAATATTAATTTGTGGAAATTTATTTATTTTTTTTTAATTCAGCAATAGTGTACTATCTAACCAGAATTACCCGCCACTTTCCTGGAAACAGTCTCACAGAAGAATTTAGTTACTATGCCTTCATACAACCTATAACCCTGCGTTACACATGTATACTGTGTGATTAGAGATTTCAACTTGGACATGCAATGTTCTTTTGTGAAATAAGAGTAGTAAGCAGGCAATCATAACATAAGCATCATGGTATCAAATGAAATTAAGTAAATCTTTATTTTATCAGACAGCAGTAGTATTTTGAGTGTACATAGAAATGGTTTTGCCCTCCAAGTTCGATTTGGGTTGTTGATGCCTTTGTTAGTTGCTATGCATCATGTCAGAAATTCTGTCTGCATCAGCCTAGTCTATTAGTGGTAATTTGAGAGTGAAACTTTTTCTTCCTGCACTAGTTCCAAAAACAAATATAAATACATTAATTATTTCAAGGTTTACAAAATCATATTTCTTTTGCATTTTACAAAGGGGAAATAATCCTACTGACTACATGAAGAGTCTCTCCTGGTATATAGAGTTTTAACAGTGTGAATATTACCCTCTAGCTAGAAGCTAGCTACATAAGAAGAAAGTACCTGTGATCTTGATTCCTCTTGGGTCTAAGCCTAAGTCACTTAGGCAGACAACTATTTTATGGTATTCGTATGTATTTTTCTGTTTGTATAGAGTAGATACATCTATTCGTATGTATTTTCTTTGAAAAGAAGTTATAGCCCTTGTATTTTTCATCACAAGAATTATTTGCAAGGGGGATCTGTAGTGTTTTATGCCACATCAAAAAAAACTGGAAATGTTATTGTGACTTAATATATTTCTCTCTCTCTCTTCCCTGCTTTCAGCTGTTCAAGGATCGAGTGTTATTTTCCGAACAGTGGAGGTCACATTACATAAAGAAGGCAATACCTTTGGTTTTGTAATACGAGGTAGGTGGTGGCTAGAAAACATGAACCATTAGATATTCTTAGAGAATTTGTCAATGAAATATTGGGAGTGAATGTCATCCTGAAAACAACAACAACAATAACAGATATTCCCAATGTGTAAAGTCCCCTTATAATATTTGCACCCATTCTTTTCAAAAATAAAGCAATGAATGGGAATCAAAGTGGAATCCAAATGACCTAGACCGGTTTTCAGTCCATTAATACAGAGCAAGAAGTCACTGTAAACCTTGTCAATTCATTCATCCTACTGATTTGCCACTTTTCCACATGTCTTTTGCTTTCCCTTTATACATTTCTATATCTCTGAGTCAAAAAAATGTTGATGAATATGGGTTGATTTGACTTAATACTCTAGGATTAAGCAACTTTGTTTAAATTACTTTTTTTTCCTGAAATACATTTTGTTATTGTAGCTTTCTAAAAATGGACTGAAGATAATCTGATCCCTTGGGAACCTATGTGCATCAGCTTAACTTAGTTTATTATGGGATGACATTAATAATAAAGATTTAAGGTGACTCCAACTTAGCTATAAAACCGTGAATTCTGAGCTGTAATTCTGGCTTTTAATGTCTAATTTTTCTTATTACCCGTTTCACCCTTTGAAGACTATGCATAAACAATTCATAATTCCAAGTGTGACAGTAAAGTTTAATAGGGAACTATATATGCATCAGAAATGTTTTTAACGTTTCACATTTCTTGATTTTTTTTTTTTTTGCTTTTACCCATTATATTTTATACTTCACCAGGGTCCAAGATTTATCCAATTATTTAAAAAATTAATTAAAATTAACTAAGCATCTTGGGGTGCCTAGGTGGCTCAGTCGGTTAAGCGTCCAACCTCAGCTCAGGTCATGATCTCGTGGTTTATGAGTTCAAGCCCTGCATGGAGCTCTGTGCTGATAGCTCAGAGCATGGAGCCTGCCTGGGATTCTGATTCTCCCTCTCTGCCCTCCCCAGCTCATGTTCTGTCTGTCTGTCTGTCTCTCTCTCTCAAAAATAAATAAATATTAAATTTTTAAAAATTGAGTAAGCACCTTAATAAATGCACATGCATTAAGGAATAAAAGAAATGCATTCATTTATACAGCTTTGTCTTAAATGACCAAGCTTTAGATTCCATTCTGTACCAATCATTTAGCAAATCAAACAATCAGGTATTTATTAAGGACATGTCAACATTGTCAGCACAGGGAGAAGTATTAGGGAGTTATAGGACAAGCCCCCTGTCTGCAGGGAATTATAGTCTAGTGAATTTAAGACAAAGTTCCTGACTGAGCGGTAGAGAAAATGAAAAACGAGGAATTCACTGAGTTGTTTAGACCAGCAATCATTACCCTTTTCTGACCAGCTCCTTTTTTTTAGGTGGAACAAACAAGATCATTTTACTTTCATCATTTACCTTAACCATTCCCAAATTTCTGAGTAAAGGAACTAGATGAATATAGTAAAAAGTCAATATAAAAGTAATTTTGGCTCCGAGGGTGGTACATACAAATCCGTTTTTGCAATATAGTATGATAGAGAGGCACTCTTGAATCACATGCCTACAAGCCTAATTATTGAAAAGCTACAGTAAAAAATTACTGCTGGGTGCAGATATTCATTACTAGTTGTTGTATGGTTAATCAATAACAAATCAAATTGCTAATGAAAGAACTAAAACAACAGTAATTTATCATTAGGAACAGAAAAAGCATTGAAGCATTTGCAATCTACAACCACCTCAAAACAGCTGATGATATAATGGTAGCAAAATGTTTGTCCTGCCATTGGCAGGAATTTCAAATATCTGTATGTGTATGCATAAAAAGAATCTTCTAGGGGCACCTGAGTGGCTCAGTCAGTTGAGTGTCCGACTTCGGCTCAGGTCATGATCTCGCAGTCAGTGAGTTCGAGCCCCGCATCGGGCTCTGTGCTGACAGCTCAGAGCCTGGAGCCTGCTTTGAGTTCTGTCTCCCTCTCTCTCTGCCCCTCCCCAGTTAACTCTCTGTTCTCGCTGTCTCTCAAAAATGAATAAATGTTAAAAATAATTTTTTTAATAATAAAAAAGAATTTTCTAATAAGAGCCTAGAATACTATCTGGTACATCATAGGCCCTTAATAAATAAAAGAATAAATAATTGAATGTTGCCTAGATTTGTGTGGACATCAGACTTCTTAGTGCTGTAGTGACTTTAAAACCTTAATAATAATGAACCAGTTTTAGTTTAGGAGTACCACATTTTGGTCGGCTTTAAAAACTCCCTTAGTATATTAGTTGAACATAAAAGTTTGTTGAATTTTGTACAATTTCTCATCAGAATCAAATAAAGAACTTAATTTTTAGATTCGTCTGAGGCCCATCTGAAGGGTCTTCCTTGCTCAAAAGGTGACCCCCACCCATTGCTTCAGAATCTGGATTAGTCACAAAAAGAGGTGCAGAATGAGAAAGTATTGTGGGTAAGTGTTATCATGGCCAAGAAGACATCATGGCATAGATGGAGTCTGAGCTAAACTGATTCAGTGAGAACACCAGGACTAAGGAGAACAACAGGAAGTAAGAAGACAATATTGCAGATGGAGCCTATTCATTTAGTACTGGTGCATTTCTTCTTAACCAACTAGAATGGGTCTTAGAACAATAATGTAGGCTTTTACCTGATGAATGGAATTGCATTTCTTTTTTTTTTTTTTTTATAAATATTTTTATTTATTTCTAGAAGAGAGAGAGACAGCATGAGCAGGGAGGGTCAGAGAGAGAGGGAGATACAGACTCTGAAATAGGCTCCAGGCTCTGAGCTGGCAGTCAGCACAGAGCCTGACGCGGGGCTGGAACCCATGAACCGTGAGATCATGACCTGAGCGAAAGTCGGACGCTTAACTGACTAAGCCACCCAGGCGCCCCTGGAATTGCCTTTCTAATGGTGCATGTCCCAGGTTCTAGTACCTTGACTCCCTGAACAGTAATGACCTGGCACCTTTAGAATGAAAAATGATGTTCTCTGGGGTGCCTGGGTGGCTTAGTCGGTTAAGCGTCCGAGTTTCGCTTAGGTCATGATCTCGCGGTTCGTGGTTTCGGGCCCCTCGTCGGGCTCTGTGCTGACTGCCAACTCAGAGCCTGGAGCCTGTTTTAGTCTGTGACTCCCTCTCTTTCTGACCCTCCCCTGCTCACGCTGTCTCTCTCTCTCTCTCTCTTCTCTCTCTCTCTCTCCTAGAAATAAATAAAAAACATTAAAAAAGAAAAAATGATGTTCTGGCCTAAATCTTGCCAGAGTTATATTTCAGTTAATTCCCTTGCCAGCAAGCTAAGGAAACCAGGTCAGAACAATAGGGAGAAGCACTCTGCCACTGAGCTCTTTGTCACTTTGGGCAAGGAAACTATCAGTCATTCTCAGCTATAAAATTGTAGCTAGGTCTACTCATCTAATAGATAGAGTCCAATATTCAGATTTGGTCTGTGTTGTGTCTCTGGCCTTGGTATTTTTAAAAAGCAGTCCAGGTGAGTAATGCCAATGGGCAGCCAGGATTGGGAGATACCACTGGTGTCTCTCGTTTTGCTTTGCAGCTCCAAACATCTAGAACCTAAGTGAATCACAAGCTAAATTTGGTTCATAATTTCAAATAATGATAAAATGTCACATACGAGAAATTTAGAGCCATCTCACCCTTTGTCGTGCATTCACTGTTACAGATTTAAATTTGGACCTCCAAATCAAAATTATGGAAAGTTTTGTACAGTCTTTAGCTCCCATCCTTTTCTAAGTCAATATCCCTTCAGGAGAAAACAAACCTATCTTTTTATGATCACCTTGCAAAAGAGAATTACATAGTGGTATTTATATAAATATGTGTAAGCATGTGCTGTAATTTGTTGTCATGGTTTTCGCTTTCAAATCCTTTTCCAAGGAAGTTGTGAATTTCCTCTTGTAAATAAGGAGTAATTTCAAAAGAAACCATCGAACCAAGTGGAAGAGTGAGGTCCTGAAATGGAGCTTTTATCAATCAGCCAGACTGAATAAATCATTTGTTAATAGAAGTAAGCAGAAAGGAAGCATTGGCCTTCATCAGGAACAGTGAATGCCTTTTGATTTGTCTTTTGGGTTAGATTCTTTCAGTTGACCTCTGTACCTGTTCCAGGTTTGAGAAATGCCGGTCTGTTCTACCAGGCAGACTTTAGGGAAGGAATATCTGACGATAATGTTCATATTCATCAGATACTGGCAGGTATTTGGTGGGCAGCCAGGATGATGTTGTATACGGAAATCAGGCCAGATGCAGGATAGTTAAGAAAGTGGAAATGTCCAGCCTGAAGAAAATGAGACTTAGCAGGTGTATAATCACTGTTTTCAACTTTCAGAAAATGTTTCTTGTAGTAGAAAGCATACATTTTTGCTTCACTGCTCTAAATAATAGAGCAAGGACCAGTAGGTGAAAACTGACCGAAGACAGAGATCAGATGAATAATTAGGAAGAAGCTTCTAACACTCCTACATGTCCAAATGTGAAATGGGCTGCCTCAAACCTAATAGGCCATCTGGTGGGTCTTAAGAAGAGACTGGGGGAGCACAGACTATGGACCTTCTACAAAAAGGTCCTGGATTGGGGCTCCTGGGTGGCTCAGTCGGTTAAGTGTTTGACTTCAGCTCAGGTAATGATCTCACCACTCATGGATTCAAGCCCTGCGTCGGGCTCTGTGCTGACAGCTAGCTCAGAGCCTGGAGCCTGCTTCAGATTCTGTATCTCCCTCTCTCTTTGACCCTCTCCTGCTCACGCTGTCTCTCTCTCTCTCTCAGAAATAAATAAAACATAAAAAAATGTTTAAAAAGAGGGATCCTGGATTTAGAAGAGAATTTATAATAAATTACCTTCCATCTAATAGCTTCTATGTTTCCAAGAATTCTTGAGCCGAAATTTTCTGTATATGGAAATAAAATCTCCATTTAAGCATTGTAGTCATCTTGAAATTATCTGTCAAATTTTGAACACCCCAACTTTAATGGAACCCACCTTATCTACTTGAACTTTTTCCTTTCTTGTTTTATATGCTTACATATTGTCCCCGTCTCGAGTTTTTGCTTCCTTTATGCCAGGTTGTAGACCTACTCACCTGTATTATAGCCCAGGTTAATTGACACCAGATATACCCACCTACACTTTGTTGATAATTGGCTATTGTCCTAATTAGGCAGGTACTTGTAAGTAGTTGATGCTCTTCTAACACTAGCTGTTAACTATTTTATATATCACCCCTGAATATAGCCATATATTTATTGAAAAGTAGAGACAGCATGACTTCAAAAACATATTCTATATAAAATGAATACGATTTTTGGAAAAATTTTACATGTTTTCCTCCACACATCAACAAAATGTACTTTAGCTTCTCGGCCAGCATTTGGTAAGTGAATTTTTTTAATGAAAACATTTTTAAGCTGAATTTCTTTTCTTCGCCAGGAGGGGCACATGACGATAGAAATAAATCTCGTCCAGTTGTAATAACATGTGTTCGTCCTGGAGGACCTGCGGACAGGTAAACTTCCCCTCTCTGTGTCACACTCCAAATAGATTCAATAAAGCTGAGGACTTTGGTATAGAGTGGATGCATTAGAAATTTCATAGTGAGGGGCGCCTGGGTGGCTCAGTCAGTTAAGCGTCCAACTTCGGCTCGGATCATCATCTCACGGTTTGTGAGTTCAAGCCCCGCATCGGGTTCTGTGCTGACAGCTCAGAGTCTGGAGCCTGCTTCAGATTCTATGTCTCCCCTCCTCTCTGCCCCTTCCATGCTCATGCTATGTCTCTAGCTCTCAATAATAAATAAACAACAACAAAAAAAGAAATTTCATAGTGAAAGATAGATATTAAGCAAATATGTTGGAATGTGTGAAAATTGAAATTGTTTGGGCTCCAAAATCAGAAGCAAGAAGGTTTGACTGCAGATTCAACACTCACTACCCTCCATGTCTGGTAAGTGACTTACCAGTTCTGAGCTCAGTTTCCTTCACTGTGAAATGTGGATAATAATACCTACCTTTCAGGGTCTTCAGTTTTATCAAAGACTGGCTGGCGCCTTGCAGGGAAACCTATCATGCAGTAGATACTTTATAGAAGGCAGCTGGCTTTTTAAAGGCAGATACTTAAAACACATAGTCTCCAGTTGCTAATCTCCTACCCTGGGAAGTTAGGCGGTGACGATCCGATTGTTACTATTATCAACATCCTTATGACTATTATTATCTTTTGATGATGATTATGTATGTCAGACTGGAAGTGACTTTTAATAAAAGGGAAGGAACGTTGTCAGTGTCTAAAGCTATCTCTTCCTGACTAATTTGAATATCTGAAGGGGCAGGTTCCTCAGCTCTCATATCGCAAATATTCGAGAAGTTCCTACGCAAACTCACAACTTAGCTATCTCAGGAGATACGTCTTCATATTAATTTCCTGTAGCAAACGTGAATTCCCTAAAGGCAGGGGGCTGCAACTCCAGCCATTCAATGTTGTTGAAGGGTAAGAGAAAAATGGTCTGGTTACCCCTGACTCAGCACTATCTTTTGAACCAGGATATAATTTTTTAAACCATTTCTTATGCAATAGAAATAGTAATAATAAGGGGCGCCCGGGTGGCGTAGTTGGTTAAGCGTCCGACTTTCGCTCGGGTCATGATCTCGCGGTTCGTGGGTTCGAACCCCGCGTCGGGCTCTGTGCTGACTGCCAGCTCAGAGCCTGGAGCCTGTTTCAGTCTGTGACTCCCTCTCTCTCTGACCCTCCCCTGCTCACGCTGTGTCTCTCTCTCTCTCTCCTAGAAATAAATAAAAAAAAACATTAAAAAAATATTAAAAAAAAGAAATAATAATAATAAGTACTGTTTATTGAGCAGCTAGCCGTGTGCCAGGAAATGTACTAAGTGTTTGGCAGACGTTATTTTATTTTATCCTCACAACTGCCTACTAAGTATTTTTTATCCGAACTTCCAGGTGATAAAACTGAGGCCCCATATGGATAAGTGACTTGCCAGCTAGTTCATGGAAGAGCTAGGATAGGAATTCAAGTTTATGTTCCTTCAAAATCCATACTGTTAGCTCACTTTTCTAAAAAGTTTGTGTTTAATATAAGAGGATATGAAGACATTGGTTTCTCACCTGTGCTATAGTGTGTTTGCCTTTGCAGAGGATAGTACAAAGTCAGAGTTTTCACAGAAATCTTCCTTTTTCCTTTCTCCTGCTTCTCTTGTGAATTACTCTTCCTGCAGTAAATGAGAAGATTTCCATTCCTTATTAACATTTACTTTGGGGTTGACAAGAATGTCAGAAGCAGGCTACTAGTTTCTGAGCAACATTATTATCAAATTAATTTAGGATGAAATGGGATCTAAAAGTTTAAGATAAAACTTTGGAGTCAAAATTCTTAGAGAATTATCTAGGTGAAGGATATTTAAGAGATCATTCTTATCCTCAACTTGTAATCCTCCTGCCCCCATTCAATGTGCCCTATCCCTGGTCCTCCCTGAGGCAGGATGGTTATAATCTGGAAGCCTCCTGACTATATTTTAGTGCTGTTTCTAATCTCCGGAGGCATCTTCTCCCAGTGCCGTGAGTGTCTGTGATCACAGCAGAAAGAATAGTAATTCTTTGTCTCTTCCAAGGAATATGAGACTGAATCAATTTAATGATTGCCAAAATGGCCTTATAAATCAATAGGGAAATTTCTAGAATAGGGAAATTTTTCACCAGTGCTCCCTGTCCTGCTTGGGTTCACAGCTAACAAATGGAATGGAATCAGCAGGCTTTTCTGCTCACCTGGCTTTGGAAAAAATAGGTACATGCTATTTTCTGGGCTATAGTAAATCAATTTTCGATATTTAGGCAAAAACCTAGAAAAGGGAAAGTGTGCCTTTAGTACTTTTGCACCCCAAGAATTAACTGGGGGTAACTTGGTGATTGACTGTTATGCAATTATTTCTTTATTACTGACTTGCACATTGCACCAATCTTCTGTTCAGAGCTACCTCTTTAGTCTCTTACTATCACACTTGATGCTTAAGAAGAAACACAAATAGGATGGATGGCAGAAGGTGTGAAAGAGCCGCTTTGGCTATGGGACGTTTGATGCTAACCCCCCCATTAGGTTACATTAATGAAGCCTGTTTCTGTGTTCTCCCTTCAGAGAGGGCACCATCAAACCTGGTGACAGGTTGCTCAGTGTGGATGGAATCCGGCTTCTCGGAACCACGCATGCGGAAGCCATGAGTATTCTTAAACAGTGTGGACAAGAAGCAACACTGCTGATTGAATATGACGTCTCAGTGATGGGTATGTCGGAGTCCTGACGCTGTGCTTGCTAGGCTCTGGGTCATGTCATTGTCCGTCCCTGATAAACCACTTTGGATTAAGAATGAACTGTTCCGTCCTCTTACAGCAGACAGAATTCCATCAATACTCTATCATTACTCTGTTGGGTTCAGGAAGAGGTGAGTGGTGCTTTTCAGCAATTTAGAGTTCTTGTGTCAATAGCTTCTATAATAAGGTCTCATTCCATCAGAATGTTTCACCTAGCAATCAGTTCTTCTATGTGGATTAGAGTTTGGCAGCAAAGTATTTCCCCCTCCAGATCACAAAAATAGTATTATTAACTAGAGGGTAATTTCTCTTTTACTACGCAGAGACTGAGAAAAATAGATTTCTTTCCTCCCTGTAACTTCACAGTATGAGGCCAGCTAATCAGAATTAAGGGAAATGACCATTTTATCATAAGACTTAGGGACAAAGAGAGGAAAGGGGACATATCGTGTCAGTGATTAAAATGAGAAGTGGAGTACAGTATTCTTTATTTTTTTTTACGTAGTTGACACATGGTGTTACATTTGTTTCAGGTGTACAGCATAGTGATTTGGCAAAGTTCGTATGTAATGCCATGCTCACCACAAGTGTAGCTACCATCATCACCATGCAATATCATTACAATACCTTTGACTATATTCCCTTCGCTGTACCTTTCGTTTCCATGATTTACTCATTCCATAATGGAAAACCTGTGTTGCCCACTCCCTTTCAACCATTTTGCCCACCCCGACTCCTTGCCCATCTGGCAGCCATAAGTTGGTTCTCTGTATTTATAGCTTTGCTTCAGCTTTCTGTTTGTTTATTCACTTACCTGGGTTTTTTTTCAATTCCACATATGAATGAAATCATATGGTATTTCTTTCTCAGTCTGACTTATTTTACTTAGCATAACACCCTCTAAATCCATCCATTTTGTCTACAATGGCATTATCTCATCCTTTTTTGGTGACTGCATAATATATATATAAATCACACCTTCCTTATCTATTCATCTATCCGTGGACACGTAGGTTGCTTCCATATCTTACCTATTATAAATAATGCTGCAGTAAACATAGGGTGCATATATCTTTTCAAGTCAGTGTTTTGGTTTTCTTTGGGTAAATACCCAATAGTGGAATTACTGGACCATATGGTATCTGCTATTTTTAATTTTTTGAAGAAACTCCATAGTGAAGCACCAATTTACATTTCCACCTTTTCTTCCACATTCTCACCAACACTTGTTATTTCTTGTCTTTTTAATTTTAGCCATTCTGAAAGGTGTACGGTGATACCTCATTGTGGTTTTGATTTGCATTTCCTTGGTGTTTAGTGATGCCCAGCATCTTTTCATTTGTCTGTCTGTCATCTGAATATCTTCTGTAGGAAAGTGTCTATTCAATTCTTCTCCCCACTTTTAGTTGGGTTATTTGTTTTTTCGGTGTTGAGTTATAGAAGTTCTTCCTTTATATATTTTGGGTATTAAACCCTTATCAGATATATTATTTGCAAATCCCCTCACATTTAATAGTAACCTTTTTGTTTTGTTGACGGTTTCCTTTGCTGTGCAAAAGCTTTTTATTTTGATATAGTCCCAATAGTTTATTTTTGCTTTCTCTCCCTTGCCTTAGGAGACATATCTAGCCAAACGCAGTGTAGTATTTTTCTTTCAATAATGATTACAATGGAAATTAATTCTATTTCTACCATCACATCCATGGAAGATATCCTCATCTGGCTTTTAAGGGAGAGCCACGTTTGTGCAATGTTGACTATGGCAGAAAAATTATGAGATAATGAATTGGAACTTGAAGTTGAAACTAAATCATGTTATACAATTATCAGACATGATTATCTGACCTGATTTTACCAGTAAGTTTTGTGCTGGTGAAATGTAACAGAGAAAGAGCCTATTCTACAACTGCAAACTCCTTTCTCCTTTATTTCCCACTCTGTATAATGATTCATGTAGAACAGTGTTGCTTGAAAATATTAATATGTCTATTGATCAGAAATGTTTTAAAGAGGTATGAGGTTTCTTAAAAGACTTAAAATATGAGATTTAAGGAGTTCTTGGCATAAGCAGTACGATATACCCTTGACATGGAAAGTTCAAAAATGAATGAATTTCTCTTTTGTTACATAGGTTTTAAATTGGACTTGGAGTTAGGTGATATGAGTTCTGTTCTCACTCGACTGATTACTAGCTACGAATTTGGACCATGTTACTTATTTCCTTGTGCCTTAGTTACCTCATTTGTCAAATGCAGACTTGCTTACTGCTTCTCAGCTTTTTCTCTCTCACTCTGTTCCTCACTGTCTGTCCTCCATTCTTCCTCCTTTCCCTTCCAGCCACCTAGTTCTTCTTTGATATTCTGTTCTCCATTTCTCACTATGAGTACTACTCTATTCTAATTGTCCTACTTGGATATTTTTTCTAATATTCCCTATAGTCATCTTCCTTTTTCTCTGTTTGTCTTTCTTGCTCTTTTCCATTCTTGTTTTCCTAATTTGGGCTAAAATAGGATTAGGGATCCCTAAACTCAAATAATTGAGAATGACAATTAGAAGAAAGAGAAGTACAAACGGTATCCTAGAATACAAGAAACTTTCAGTTAGAATTGTTCATAAAATATGAACTGGAACTTTCTATAGCAAAAAAAAAAACAGTTTCCTTTTTTTTGTAACACTTTTGCAACTTTTGGAGCTCTTCTTCTTCAAAAGGAATAAAATGTGCTCTTACACAACACAGCCTGGGAAAATGAGGAGCAATAGCTCAACAGTATACAAGAACACCATCAAGTACAAAGAGCAGAAACCCAGTGTAGACTAGCTTCAAGAGGGAATTTGTTAGCCTACAAAAGCTTGGAGTCCAAGGTATATCCTGGCTTCAAACACAAGTTCCGTAATGTCACAGGCATTCTGTCTCTCCGATCTCCTTGCCTAGGAAAGGCTCCCCTTATGTGATGACAAGATGGCCCCAGCAGCCACAATTCTACATCATCTTGGGAGTTTATGATACCAGAGAAAGAAATGAGACTAGATCTCCCATAAAAGAGTCTCAGTGACTTACTTTGGAGCAAATGCTGACCATTACACTAATCACTGTGTCCAGGGATATAATGCACTCTTTGCTTCTTCGGTAAGGGAGGCAGAAGTGTCTGTTGAACAACCCCAGCGGAATGAAACAGAGAAATGGCACTTCCCCAGAGCACATGGTGTTGAGTTGATGAAAGTTTTGAGAATATATGTTGATGTTAAATATTATATTTCCACTAACATGAGTTATATTCCCTCTAATATGAGAGTTTTCCTTGCTTCACATCCTCACTGGCACTTAGCATTCTGAGTCTGGTTCATGCTAACTATTCTGATGGATGTTTAATGATATCCCATCTTGAGCTTAATGTACGCTGTATCCATGAATAACCATATGAGGCACCTTTCCATTTGCCAGCAGGACATACTTGTTGTGTTGGCTTTACATTTAATACTTTTATTTATTTATATATTACTAAAATCATGACACATTATATCTTAGATATACATGTATATCTATAATCATAGATATAAATATTCATTTTAATTATTTATACACCCTTAAAAGGACACAAATTATTTCTTAGGAAGCGTGTGTGTGCGTGCACGAGCGCACGCACATGCACACATGTCTACCCATCCAACCATAAATCTCAGCCCTGGAATCAGATATATTTTTTCAGTAAATCTCAAAATATAAATGTCAGCAGATTCAGTAGTCTATTTAGAAAAGCTGATGACACTATAGATTTTTATTAATTAAAGTTGAATTTAATCTATGTTAATATTTTAAGGAGAATGTATTGAGATGAGGAAGACTGTGACAGGAATAGGCTGAGGGGGAAATTAAGGGTTCAATTTGGGACATGTTCTGTTTGAGATATCTCTCTACCATTCAAGTGACATGTGGCGAATGCAGTTGTGTATTTAAGCCTGGATTTCACTGTAGAAGTTAGGGCAGGTGATATAAATTTTTAAGTCAACAGCACAGAGATGGATCATAAAACCATGAGGCACCTTAGGGGAGTGAGAACAAGAAGAGAGGACTGAGCTCTGGGGCTCTCCAAATGTGACAAGTCACAAGTCAGGAAGGTGAAGAGGAACCTGTAAAAATAATTTGAGTGATGGAGACAGAGAACCGAGGCAGAGTATTGAGGCACAGAGGACAGATTTTTCCTCTGTAAAATGGTGGTCATTATACCACCACACTCACAAGTTGCTGTAAGAAGCAAAGGAATTAATACACAAGCAGTGTTTGGCACATAAGAGATGCGTAGTAAATATGAACTAATCATTTAAAATGTTTATAGGAAAAAACACCCAGTTTTATTATTGTTGAAATCTATTACCAAACAATTGGGTCTGAGAGCTCTGCTACTGCTACTGGAAACCAAATAACATAAAATACAAGGAGAACATGAACATCAGACTTCAGCAAAATGTAGTGCCTCGTGAAGTAAAAAAAAAAAAACTTGATTGAGTCTTGGCTCTCTGTTGACCTTGGAGAAGTTATTGAGCCTCTCTAAGCTTCAACCTTCCTATCTCTAAACTAGGGAGGAGAATAGCACTTCTACAAAGGATTGATGGAAAGATTGAGTGAATATATATATAAAGTGCTTACCATAACTAAACTAAGCCATTATTGAATACCAGGAAATTAAAGTTGACTGTTTCCATGTTCCACTTCCCTAAAATGAACTTCAGGCCTCTCATTATTACCCTGGATGAACAAGGAGCTGAAGCTTCATTCTGTGACAGTACTAAGTCATTGATTGGTAGGAAGAATATTTGAGTAGTAAGGTGTTCTGGGTTGTTTTATTTTCTAAAATTCACTGAAATACTTATTCTGCTTAAAACTTTTCTGAATATATTTCTAAAATATGTTTCCTAGAATGTTTATTAAAGATACTCGAGTCTTTGATAGAGGCACACATAGTTATCTCAAGGGCTTTGTTCTGAACGTCACTCATTAGGCCAGTGCTACAGAGTCAAGAGGTTTAGAGATTATGCCGAATCTGTACTGATTTATAATCTATTCAGGAGTTTTAAAAATTATAAGATCCTCTAATAATTATTTATTTTGTAACTTTCCTCTTTCTTCCATGGGAAGAGCTGTAGAAAGCCATCAGTTAATATGGATTTCTTGTCAGCTATATTAAACAAGTCTCACTGTAGTGTAATTTAAATAAACTTTCTTACCGAGAAACAGTAGAGTCATTTTAGTAGATGTCAAATGTAACCGGCAAATTATTGTAGTTGATAATAAAGATGGAGAGATTACTAAAATGTTTTCTCAAATACTGTGAAATACTGTGAGTTTTTCCACTGTCAGGCCTAATATATATATGTATATATAGCTCCACCTCCTTCCCTGATCTTACTCTTATTTGGTTCAGTCAGTGTCTTTCATTTTCTCTCACTTTTGAGCCCACTAGCACTCTCTTGGCAACTCTGGAGGGCATTTACATTTTGTCTTGCCTAAGTTATCTGTGTTTTTCTGTTGTGCCTTTAGGTTCCATAGACTCCTTGGGGATACTAATTGAATCATCTTTTTTGCTTATTTCTATTGCATCTCATATGAAGTCTCCAGATACACATAGGAGGCTCTTACTGACAATTGTGGATTGAACAATGAAGTCAACTATAGATTAGCTGTTCTTATGACTGATCATCATTAAGTGGATGTATATAGAATATAGCAAAACATCAATGTTTATATGTTAGGTTTAAAATGAAGTTACTTCATGATGTCATCTTACATTTCAGAATGTAAAATCACAATCTCTTAGTCTACTGATGGTGTTTTTCTGTGTTCCTGTAAGCCCCTGACTCTCCTCTTAATTTTTTCTGTGTTCAGCTTCAAATATTTCCTCTTACGTATATGGACCAAGCCAGCATGCAAAATCAAGGATGCTGAAAAAAATGTTATCCTTTCCTTAGAAATGCCCACGCATATTATACCTTTGCCCAGATGTGTGGATAGGCCTTACTTATATTCAGTCCTTAGTAATTTTCAGGTAATTGTTTTAACAGATATTGATTTAAGTGTTAGGAGTCTTTAGAAAAGATGACTAACTCCATTTACAATCAAAAGATTAGGTTTATGGCCATCTGAGTGGCTCAGTCAGTTGAGTGTCCGACTTGATTTGAGCTCAGGTCATGATCTCACGGTTCGTGAGTTCAAGCCCCACATCACTGACAGTGCATAGCCTGCTTGGGGTTCTGTCCCCTTCTGTCTCTGCCCCTCCCCTGCTCACCCTCTCTCTCTCTCTCTCTCTCCCTTTCTCTCAAAAATAAGTAAATAAAATATTTTTTAAAAAGTATAGGTTGATTGCTGTCATCACAACTGGATCTTGGCCATGCTTTGCATTTCATTTTTTCAGAATATTAAGATATAACACTTCCACCAGTGACTTCTGAGTCACAAGTACCAAGAGTAAATTGGCCACTGTCTGTATTCTCTAATAAGTTTTTTTTAGATGATCTCAATGTACTGGACACTGAATTTCTCAAGGGTTCCTAGAAGTATGTATGACACATGTGCTTCTTTGTGGGTTACCAGCATAACTACCTCTTCACAGAAAATATCATAAATGGAAGACCAGAAAGTTTTCCACAAAATTACATCTGTACTAATTGGGATTCTCTCTCTCTCACTCTCTGCACCTCCCCCACTTGTGTACATATACATGTGTGCGCTCTCTTTCTCTCTATCAAAGTAAAGAAACTTTAAAAACAAAAAGGAAAGTTGGCCACTTCCCTTGCTAATCACAACAAACCCAGCAATCTCATTTCCCAGAGATTTCTTCCCAGCATTTCTAGAATAGCCATAAGGGCAAGTTGCTGCTGTGAAGCCATTATCTGCAAAGATCTTGATCTTGGCATTCAGAGACATTAATAAATTAATGGAAAATGGGTTAAAATTTCCTCATTTTCAGATTGAATATTATGCTTCTAAAATTAAACATGTCCCTTAAGGGGAAAATTGGTCCTTTAATTTTAGTGTATTTTAGAAAAATGAAAAACTGTCTCAACTCTGTCAGAAGAAACCTCTTTGCATGGTAAGTTTCTGTAAGGTCACATGCATGCATTAGGTAGACCATAGTTGCATTTCCTTTTAAGAAGAGTAACAGGTAAGCACTTCTATCAATCATTAGGTCATTTCTTGGCCATTTTTTAGAGTACCACCCAAGTGCTAAACAAGATTACTTTTCTCTGTGGTTGGATACCTAATTTTCTAATTCCTTGCTCTCGGAATAGCACCAAGATATCTTTTACTGGGAAAAATCATTCTTCTTTATATCTTTGTATATCTTTGTATATCTTTATATCTTGTATTAACCGTTATAACTGTTAGTTATATATATATATATTTATATATATAACCGTTATATCTTGTATAACCGTATAACTGTAGGCTGTACCTTCCAAAGAGACAGAAGACCACAAGCTCCCTGTGAGGCGTGAAACTCTTCTAACTCTTTTCTCCATATTTTAGTTATCTTTGTTCAATGGCATCCACTTCAGTGCCTGTATACAGTAAAATTATTTTTTAGTATCATTTATGATATACTAGTAGATATTAAAGTATCAAGGAGGACTCCCAAGAGTCATAATACCAAGGGAACAAACTATATTTCTGCCTGTTTCTGCAGCTGTGATACTGAATATGGCTATCAGATGCCACTGTCTTATCACTCATGAGAGTGCATTTACTCTGTATGATAGCACCCACTGTTTTCCCCTGCCTCCTGGATATTCTATTTGATCCACAATTATAATGGTAGAAACTGCCCTGACTGTCTTCATGAAGTCAGAAGGTCAGAGCATTTTTGTAAGGATCCTCCAGTTTACTTGAAGATGAATGAAAACTTTTCTACTGTGAATTCTCGGAGGCAGAGTGAGATACAGACATCCTTGAGAACACACCAGCACCCAACACCCTCTTTCTGTAGCATCTAGTTCTCATCCCCCGAAGCTGTTGTATTAGTAGTAAAATAGGAAATGGAAAAGCCAGCAGGTTTTCTCCCGATCTCTGTGAGGGCACTACTATATAGCATTAATCTCACTCAGAATCACCGTAACATCTAATGGAGTAATTCACAAGAAACATCAAATGACTGCTAAACGGACCATACCTCCCGAAGAATTATTTTATTTTAAAACAAGTAAAATGCAAGAAGTCATTCCAAAATTCTTCCCTCAACTTCTTTACTTTTCCTGTCTCTGAACATACCCTCACAATATTATCATCTTTTCTGACAACTACCACCATCCTTATTTGGACTTCCGCCTACCCATTAGATATAAAACAAAGTCCAAAGTCTTCAGTGTGACACTCAGGCTCTACCCAAGCTTTTCCTGACCTGCCTTTCTAGGTTTGTTTTTTTGTTATATCCTGGGAAAACCCTGTGCTTCATTCAGCCACACTGGACATTTAATGATTTGTGAAGGATGTTTTACCATGTTTGTGTGTTTCCTTGTGGTTTTCATCCTACCTGTACAGTGTAGTGATTTAGTAATTTAAAGGACCAAGGTTTGGTGGCTTAGTCGGTTGAGTGCTCGACTTCAGCTCAGGTCATCATCTCCTGGTCTGTGAGTTCGAACCCCATGTCGGGGTCTGTGCTGACAGCTCGGAGCCTGGAGCCTGCTTCGGATTCTGTGTCTCCCTCTCTCTCTCTCTGCCCCTCCCCTGCTCATGCTCTGTGTCTCTGACTCTCAAAAATGAATAAATGGTAAAAAAATAAAATAAAATAAAATAAAACAAAACAAAATAAAATAAAAGGACCCAGGTTTGATTCCTGGCTCTGCAACTTACTAGATATGTGACCTTTCTAAGCTTCAGTTTCCCCAGCTATAAAATGGGGATTCATCATAGCAGTTCATTCCTATGATTTGTGGTGGTTAAAGTTATTAATATGTTAAAACACTTGGCATATTCCTGGCACACACAGAAACTTAAAAATCTGCTTTTATTATTGTCATTATTATTGTTGTTAGGTGCGCTTTCTCACTCTTGTATTACAGCCTTTCAACTTCACTTCTATTTCTTGAAGCTAGACCTAGCAAATCCAGCCATAGTGATCCCTCTGTCACCTTAACTCCTATGGTGGCTTTTTAAGACACCTCTTTATAGTCTTCACCCCACTGAATATAGTAGTGTGGCTTTCTGTGTGTGTGACCATCTCTCCTCTATGAGATTATAGACTCCTTGAGGACAGGGACTATTTCATACCCATATGTATCCTCTGCTGTGCCCTATACATGAAAGACACTATCTCTTGGTTGAGTGACTAAATGAATGTAGAGATAAACAAAGAGTCAATCAAAATAAACCTGTCTTTCCCCTTAATTTAATAATATTCAAAATAACTTCTCATGTATTTAGAATACTTTTAGGCTACAGGGCACTTCACAATCACTATCCTGTCTTACCCTTACATTACCTCTATAAACCACACTTGCTCCTGTTTTTTGAGAAAGCCTGAAAGGATCATGTTGACCCTGAGAGTCTGACCCTTTCTGATCAATACAAGAATCTATGTGATTTCTTCAGCACTAGGTCAGTTCACACTAATCTGGTGAATTCATTTGCACTTTAAGCGAACAAATCAAAACATAGGCTTCATGACCATCACACACACAATGTTTACTGTTGAAGGTGACATTTCTAGAATATTAGGTAAGAACTTTGTAGTTCATATTTGCCTATCTTAGGCAACTTTTTCTTCCTCAGGGAACACATGTGAGACAGACCTTAAGTAAGGTCTTCACCCAAATCACTGTTCTCTTCACAGTGTCATTCTTTTACAGTTCTGTAGCCACAGACCAAATATTCCTAATCTTCTCTTCCCTGTGGCAGAAAGAAAGAATCCTTCATTCCAGATGCTTATCATCTAATCAGTGGCAACTATGAACTCAAGGCTAAATCATTCATGTTGGAGTTATCATTTTGTTTTTATGTACCTTATGAAGTAGGAAAGGAAGGATTTGAGCTGCTCTAAAAATTAGAAATCTAAGGTACATTATTTGCCTTGATGACAGTTTATAAATGTCAAAGCCAAAATTCAGCCTTTTTGCTAACATAATATGCTGCTATTAGCAAACTATAGTAATAGTAACTGCCTTTACTAAGTGCCTATTCTATTCAAGGCATTTTATAAACTTTATCTCCCTGTGTTCTTACCTTCAGAGGTAGGTGTGTGTGTATCCCCATTCAGGAAACAGAAAATAAAATAACTTGCCTAGGTAGACCATAGCAGAGCCAGAATTCAGACTGTTACATCTGATTCCAGAACCTTTCCCTCCAGCAATTTAACCGCCCGAGCAGTCTTAGTGCAACATTTATAGGATAATTCCCAAAGCTAAGTGTTGAGGACTGAACTCGAATCCCGCCCCCCTGGTCTGTTCTCCCATCTTCCCCGTCGCAGGTGGAGATGCCTCCCTCCAAGCAGTTCTCAAACCAGACCCCTGGGTCCTCCTTCATTTTTCCTCACCCTGCTTACACCCAGTCACTTCTTCCCGCAGTCACTGGCATGTTCCACGTTAGCCTTCTCCGCACAGATGCAGCCCACTCTCTCCCAGTCACCACCAGGCTTGCCTGTCTCCTCTTCCTCCCCCATTCCCATTCAAAGCTGGGCTCCCATAGAAGCCCCAGAGAGGAACCCATAGCATCGCATCATCCTTTCCTCAATGTCGCCCCACTAAATGCCAATCAAGTTCAGTTCTGTGCTGTGCCTGTGCATCCTTGCATGCCATCCCAGAGCTTCCCCCATCTCCACTTTCCATGGTTTCCCAGAAGCTCTCTTCTCTTTGAGTTCCAGGGCTTTTGTTCGAGGGGGGGCCCTTGCCCATACCAGGTTCCCATCCTCAGGGACTTTTCAAGTTCTGTTCCCACTGCTATAGAAGTGGTTCTCCAGCCCTTGCACATGAACAAACCCATTCTTTACCCAGCTATTTTGTACGTATTCTGAGTATTTGTACGTACTCAGCCTCGGTGTCACTTCTTCAGAGAAAACTTCCCTGACACCTTGTTTAAATTAGGTCTCCCCATTTTACTTACCCAGGGAACCCTTGTTCTTCCTTCAGGATAATTATCATTATAATGCTGATTTGTTGGTGAGCTAATGTGCTGTCTCCACTACACTGTAAGCAGCACCAGGGCAGGGACAGGGACCTTATATATTTTTTTACCAATGTATGCATGAAGCACAAAAAAGCACATATTCAATACTTGTTGAATGAATGAAACACAGACAGCTTAAGGACAGCACATCTAATGTATCTCACTAAATTGAGAATAAATATTTACTCCTTTCTGAAGAACTCCAAAGGTAGTAAGTAGTAAAAGATGCAATAAAGTCTTACGTAACCAATTCATATTCCTATTCTGATATTCGTAATCATTCTTCTCTTCCCTCTCCTCTGTTCCCCTTCCTCTTTGCTCCCCTCTTTTTCCCCCTCCCCTCCACCTCCCTGCCCTTCCCTCACCACCATCTTCCCTCTCCTTCCCTTTCCCTTCTGTAAAGAAGCATTTCCTCCAGGTAACAGACAGAAGCATCAGGGTGCCTGAATCCCAGAGAGCCATGTGGAAGGGTTTTTGGTGACTCATTAGCCCACGCCCACAGTTGATTTCTTGCCCAAATTGTCATTAGCTATTTTCAGTGATTCCAGAACACCATAGCTCCAGACTCAACAGTAAGCAGGAGTCTGGAGATCCAGACTTTTAGGGCAGATACCAGAGTCTCCTCAAATTAGATGTCTTGGTATACAAACAACGAATTATTTCTCTACAGTTCTTTGAAGATTGGAAAGTGCTGAGATCAGAGTACAAAGTGGCCTGTATCACCCTGTGACCAGCCCTCCAATTTTAGAAGGACCCTCGTTTTAACAAAGTAGCAAATATGAGTCTTCATGACCAAAGTTCCTAATGCTGTAGCTTCTAAGACACCTGCTATGGTGTCTTAGCTGCTTGAAAGCTTAGTATTCTGCATTTGAGGATCATCAGCCTCTCTTTAATTATAGCTGTTGCTATTTATTGGAAATGTAAATCTATTGTATCACCTGTAGTCGTCCAACCTCTGGCATATTCCTTGCCTTTCACAGAGGCTGGAGCCTTACAGATACTAGCAAAAGGGAAAATTCTCTTAGACACTCCTAGGTGTGATTTCAGATAAGAATCATATATTTGAACAAGCTAGTATTTGAGACCTGACATGTTGGGTTCATTAGAGATGTTCATCCTGGCATATTTAAGTTTGTGGCTATCAAAAGGTTAAAAAAAAAATCTACTAACATACTTTCTCTCTCTCTCCCCAAGAAGAGAGAGGAATGGTTGTCATTAATTCACAAGAACTGGGTCAAGTATTCAAGCAGTATTTTAGCGGCACACACATGAAATCTCACTGGCCTTTTTTGCCTTATGCAATTCCATTCATAATGTTGTTTGCCTGCTTCCTAGGGCCTCTTTGAAAGTTTGCTGCAGACTCTATCGGAGACATCTCGCACTGGAGATGTGCTTTGGGCTACTCTGGGCCCTCTTCTCAGAGGTGACTACCGTAACTTGAGTGCATCTATTGAGTTCTTTAAAAGATAGTTTTGTGTAGGGGTGCCTGGGTGGCTCAGTCAGTTAAGCATCTGACTGTTGGTTTTGGCTCAGGCCTTGATCTTTGGTTCGTGAGTGAGTTTGAGCCCTGCATCAGGCTCTGCACTGACAGCTTGGCGCCTGCTTGGGATTCTCTCTCTCTCTGTGCCTCCCCCACTTGAGAGAGAGAACATGCATTCTCTCTCTCTCTCTCTCTCTCTCTCTTTCTCTCAAAATGAATAAAAATCAACTTAGAAACAAGATCATTTTGTGCTCAGTGGTACACTTCCGTTGCAGAATCTGCTTCACTTAAGCCTTCCTATACACACAGAATTGCAGTAGAAGTTTGGCAGCCTTACTAGCAGAATTCTTCCACTTGGTATGGCATTTGTGGCGTAAGGTAGGTTTTAGGGTGGTCAGTTGAGCTGAAGATATCATTTGGCAGATTTATTAAATATCCCATCTGTGAAAAAAATGAAAATCAACTTAATTTTCAGGATTGTATAGTTCAGAGGTTCCACATGTAGGTGTTTCTCGAGTGCATTATCTGAGATAAGGATTCATTAGTTACAGATTATAAAACTAAATCATAGCAGGGTAGATCATCTGAAATTGCACAGAGAGTAATATTGAAATAATTTACAGCACTTAAAGCTAAGTAAGTGGAAAGACACATGAAAATCTAACTATCTAACTAATGAGGAGCGCCTGGGTGGCTCAGTCAGTTCAGCGTCCAACTTAGGCTTAGGTCGTGATCTCACGGTTCAGGAGTTTGAGCCCCACATCAGGCCCATTGCTGTCAGCCTGTCAGTGCAGAGCTGAGAGCCTTCTTCAGATTCTATGTCTCCCTCTCTCTCTGCCCTTCCCCCACTCGTACTGTCTTTCTCAACAATAAATAAACATTAAAAATTTTAAAACAAAAAAAAGAAAGAAAATCTAACTAATGATATACTAGAATACTGTCCAGCTCTTCCATCCTGCCCTGCCTTTCTCTTTCTGTTAAAATTTTCTCTTAATGACAACATCACTGCATCTTACATTAGGCAAACACTCACAGTTCTGGGGACACATACCTAATAACTTAAGTTTTTTACTTAAGAGATTTTATCTTTCTGTGGCTATGTAAAGTTATTCTTCACATCAGCTAGGAAGTTAATTAAGCAGCACAGATGAAATCAGCATGTTCTGGGTTTATCCCGGGAAGTAGACAAGGACAGAACTGACAATTTGTGTGGTTCATTTCTGCCAAGTAATGTGCAAAGTACTTTACCTGTTTTATCACTTCTAATTATCATAGCAATCCTGTGACATATAAATTATTATCCTTATATTTCATAAGTGAAGTAGTTGTCTTCAAGAGGTTTTATTACCTGCCCAAAATCACACAGATAATATTGTGTTAAACCTAGGATTAAACCCAGATCGACTTCACAAATCTAATTATATGCCCAAAGAAGATTGACAGTCATTATAGCCAATGTAAGCAACAGTAAATATTTTAAAAAAAGAAACAAATATTTTAAGTATGGATGGAAGCTTTGAAAGCAACAGAAAAAGTAATGAAATATGTCTTTGTATACTGTAAACCTAAAATTCTGAAATTGAAATGTAAGACTCAACAGTCTTTCAAAAATAAATGCCTTATGGGGAATTTTAAAAATAAAAGTGAAATCTTAAGATTTGAAGTATAATCCTTTTAGGCCTAGGTTCATTATTGAGAAAAAGAAATTGAGAAAATCCCAGAACATCAAATATTTAACATTAAGCACCTAAGAGAGTTCTGAGTAACAGGAAGAAAGTGAGACAGTGAATTAATTATCTACTAGTGTTTAATCATTCAGGCATTTTTATTGATACGAATTATGGTAAAGCTACTCAGACTAAGGGAGTGAGGCATAAGGATCCAGGAATCCTTTTACCTGTTTTTTCTTTGGTCTCTTAATATCTCATGCCTGCCCAGAGACATCTTCACAGATTTCTGAGCACTGCATCTACAGCTCACATTTCCATAGCAAATGGAAGTGTTAAGATCTCGCCGGTTTCCAAAGACAAGAAAGAAATAGATAGTTCAGGAAAAGAAACACGAGGGTACTCCCAAAGTAGGGTCTACATTCACTTCCCAACACGGTAAAGATATCATCCGTGATAGTGTAACACCATCATCTAAGTCACGGTTCCATAAGGAAGGGTTTAAAATGGAACAGTTTGCTGGCTCTTGCCCTTTGTCAAAGGCTCACACCTTCCTTAATTCTATAGCCATGCACAAAATGTACTTGGACTCCACAGACCCTCAAGTTCACCACAGAACAACTTGGCTCTTCTTTATGCTGTGTGTACGGGTTTCAGGAAGTTTTCTACTTTCCTCTTTTGAAGTATTTCAAGAGTGGTTCAAATTTCTTTTTTTTTTTTTATTTTATTTATTTTAAATAATCTCTATACCCAATGTGGGTACTGAACTCATTACACCAAGATCAAGAGTCATACACTCCTCTGACTGAGCCAGCCAGACACCCCCAATTTCTCTGAATAGTAGTATATCTTATAGTGACATAAAGGGCTCTTCGTCACTTTCAAATGCCCTCTCTGGTCAAGCAACAGAGACCTCCAGAGGACCTATCTAACTGTGTAAGTGAAAAGATGGTGTTCAAAATATACTTCTGAAGAGATGTAAGGCTCCCTGGAGATTCTCTAAATTAAGACACCACAATTAAATCTCAGCATCATCTGCTTAGACCACTCTCCAATGCTGGAATCCCTTTAGGACCTTCCCTACCAGGCTCTATTTGAACACCTCTAATAACTTCCTGCCAACCACGTCTCCAGCCAAAAGCAAGAGTCCTCCACCCTCAATGCACAGTGGGATTACCTGGAGAATATTTAAAATGTCCATCCCAAGGGCTTGTTGTGGCAAAAATAACATGATGATGTATATGAAAGCACTTTGTAAACTACAACTCCCAGTAAAAATGGAAGGCATGTCATCGTTTACCCTATTAAATAATAACCATTATTAAATAATAATATAATAACCCTATTAAATAATATTCATCCATCATTCCACCCTGTCTAAACTTTTTTAGATCTGACACCCAACTTATTTTCTATCTTTTCCAGCTGTCTCATACTTTTCTAATTAGAAGTTTTACTTATTTATTATTAATAAATAAGTATTTATTGGGGACTTATCAGATTCAAAACACTAGGCTCTGTGCTTATCATTCCTACCTAGTGGTCACAATTGGCCCAAGCTAGAAGGCCTCTTAGTACCTTTGCATTGTTGATTCCCTGGTCAACTTCCTTTGCTTCTTTATTGATAAGGCATTGTGGTTTTTTGTTTTTGCTTTTGTTTTTTATATGGTAGTTCCATTTTTACTTTTTTTAAAATAGAATTTATTGTCAAGTTAGCTAACATACAGAGTGTACAGTGTTCTCTTGGTTTCAGGGGTAGATGCCCGTGATTCATGGCTTACATTCAACACCAGTGCTCATCCCAGCAAGTGCCCTCCTCAGTGCCCCTCTCCCATTTCCCCTCCCCCCACCTCCCTTCAAATCTGTTTGTTCTCTGTATTTAAGAGTCTCTTATGGGTTTGCCTCCCTCTCTGTTGGAAACTATTTTTTTGCCTTCCCTTCCTCCGTGGTCTTCTGTTAAGTTTCTCAAGTTCCACATATGAGTGAAAACATAGGCATTGTTGTCTTAATACATGGTGGTTAAGTTGTTTTTCCTTTTCTTATCCAGCCGTATCTTTAGATCTGTACATTTGCCTGCTATTGCTTTGTTTAAATACTGTCTTTACCTCCTGTAAAAACCCAAGGTCAGTCAGAAATATAGATGCTTTAAATATCTCTAGGTATATTTTTGGCAAATTCAAGTAAATCAGCTTTTAGGATGTCTGTGTGGTTGGGATTCACTTGTCTTCAGATCTGGTTCCTGGTGAAGAAGATCCTTTTTTTTTTTTTAACTGTATACATAAAGCCATATCTAGCACAGGATGCCAGAGAGAGTCTATATCTTGCTATTGAGCCATTCGGTCTTCCTGACAGACTGTTCCTCTTAGTCTTGGGAGGCTAAGAATCCTGAGTGGTAGGAATTCTTTTTTCAGGCTGGCAGACACTTATTCCTACTTAAGTAGTTTCTCTGCCTCAGCAGAATCTGATGGAAATTCATCCTTTTTTTTTTTTTTTTTTTTGGATCACTTATCCAGCTCAGAAAACCTGACAGTGACTATTTTTAGACTAAGGAGGAATCAGAGTTTCCGGAGAACGATGATAAGGAATATGATGATTACACAGTAGCCATGTATAAATGTCAAATCTTTGTAACAGTCAGGGCAAAGAGTTTTTCACTTTGTGGCAAATATTTCTACTTTCCCATTGACATTGGTCACTTAAAGGCCAGATTCATTTGGCCGTTCACACTTTTTAAAGCAAATAGGACATAATTTTTTTGAGTTTCTGGAAAGCTTCCTCTTGGTAGACAGAATTATGCTTCTTTTTTTCAAAAGTCACCACATTCATACTGACAGCAGAAATGGAAGCTTCTGGAGCTTTTGCAGTAAAGAGACATGGCATTGTCTACAATGTGTGCCCCAAGTCACTATGTCTGAGCTCATACATTTCTTTGAGAAATTTTGTGACCTGACTTTTCTTATCCTCTCTTTTAGAAGTTTAATAGGTCTATTATTTATCTACATGAAACAAGATTAGAGCCTGAGGAATTGAAGTTGGAAGACTTTTAATAGTATCCTACAAAACATGTTTAAATAACTATAAGTATTATGTAAGTCTATAAAATTTAATACTGAAACCGGCCTTGTAAATTATTTTATATATTATTTTTCCCTTAGCCAGAGGCCTAAACTCCCTAATTTACTTAGTTACTGGGTTCTGCTTTCCCCTGAACTAAATCCATGGTGAAACATCATTCTACAAAGAGCCAAGAAAAGCCAAGGCAGCCTGAAAGAAGGGCAACAAAATCAGAGAACTTATATTTCCGTATGTCAAGATCTGTTAAAAAGCTAAAGTAATTAAGACAGTGTGGTCCTGGCAAAGAAGGACATATTGACCACTGTGACAGAAAAAAGTGTCCAGGAACAGAACTATACGTATATAGTCATCTCTTTTATGACACAAGTGACGTTATTGCAAAGCAGTGAAGAAAGAATGGTTTTTTCAAATAATGATGATGATGGGTCAGTTATATCCATATGGAAAAATATGTATCATGACCCTGCCCCACACCATACATAGAAATCAATGCAGATGGATTACCTATCTAAATGTGAAAATTAAATAATAAAGCCTATAGAAAAAAATGGGATGACATCATCATGACTTTATAGTAAGCAGAGATTTCTTAAAGAGAGCACATAAAGTACCATAAAAGAGAAAAAGAATAATGAAGAACTTCTCTTCATTAAGAGACACCATTAAAGGTCTGAAATGGGAAGCCATAGAGGGGAAAAATATGTTTGCAAACCATATATCCAATAAAGGAGTCATATCAGCATATGTTATTTTTAAATTCCCACAAATCAATAAGCCAGACAACTTAATGGAAAGTGGAGAGGAAAGACTTGGGCAGACACTTCATAAAAAAAAGATATCCAAGTGGCCCATAACCTAGGAAGGATTGCTCAACGCCTTCATCATCAGGTGAATGCAAAGGGAAACCCCAGTGTGGTATCACTACACACCTACCTGAATGGCTTCAGTAGAAAAGACTGACCACAGCAAGAGGTGACAAGCATGTGGAACAACCGGAATTCTCATTTCCTGCAGGTTAGAAGATAAATGTGTACAACTCCCCTGGTTGAATATATTCATATCCCGCTGCCCAACAATTCAGTCCTAGTTATGACTCCCGCAGAAATGCATTCCTGTGTTCACCAAAAGACATTCTAGAATGTTGATGGCAGCAATATTTGTAATAGCCAAAAAGCTGGAAAATACCTAAATAGTAGAATGGATAAATTATGACATATTCACCCAATGGAATATTATATAGCAATAAGAATGAATGACCCTAAAATTACTCCTTAAGATATGCATGAATCTCATTACCATAACAGCGAGCAGAAAAGGCAGAATCAGAAGAGTATAACACGGGTGTGTTTTTGAAAGTACAAGAATAAGCATTACTGTCCTATGCTGATAGGAGTCAAGATAGTGGTGGCAACCTGTGGGACAGGGGTGATGTTTAGGAATATAAAAGTGGGAGGATTCTTTAACGCCGGTACTGTCCTGTCTCTGGGTCTGAGTATGGATATGCAGACGTGTTCCGTTCATAAAAATTTATCAAGCTGGGGCGCCTGGGTGGCTCAGTCGGTTAAGCGTCCGACGTTCGCTTAGGTCATGATCTCGTGGTTTGTGGGTTTGAGCCCCGCGTCGGGCTCTGTGCTGACTGCCGGCTCAGAGCCTGGAGCCTGTTTCAGTCTGTGACTCCCTCTCTCTCTGACCCTCCCCTGCTCACGCTGTCTCTCTCTCTCCTAGAAATAAATAAAACATAAAAAAAAAATTTTTTTTTAATTTATCAAGCTGCTAATTCATGATTTGTGCACTTCTCTGTATGTTTATTTTACTTCAATACAAAGTTTAAAAAACACTGTAACCCAATAAGCAAGGTACAGAAAATAACAGTAGCAGTCATGTAAAATATGGAGAGGAAGCCAAGATGTTTGAAAGTTAAGCTGATGTAGGGAACAAGTCAGTCATCAACCACGCTTTAGCCAAACTTAAGTTAACATGGGACCTATTATTGAGTTTCACTTACTTTGGACTCTTCTTACAATGCAGTAGCTATGCAAATTGTCTCCTTTAACTCCCTAGGAAAAACAGGATTTAAGATAAAGCTCATTTGAACATGAAAGGTACACTTTGTTGTATTGGGAATATTTCCCAAACAGTGTATTTCAATAAGCAAAAATAAATTGGCAATTTTTTTGAAAGTTAAAAAAAAGTTTATTAGAGTTCAGCTCATCTGAAAGAGATTGAAATTATTAGTAGCGTTATTTGAATAGGCTATCAGTAATAAAAATACTTTTAACTAATGGGTAAACTGAAAAGCACCCCAAAGGTACTTTCTATCTAAATGAATGTAAGGCAGGCAGAGCTAATAATACCATGCAGTCTTTCTGCCACCCCGGGAGGTTCTAATCAAGCCTTATGCTCTGATTGAAATGCAGGGCTCAGAGTGGGAAAACTGATTAACAAAATAAAAAATCCGGAGTGTTTCCCATGCAAACAGTCATCAGCGTATCTTATGTAATTATGTAGCCCATAAATCAACACAGCGTGCAAGGGCTCCAGCCATAGTGTAAATATCTTAATGACTGAGACGTCTTTAGCCATGAATAATTTATATCTGCACGATCCATTTTTCTCAACCGTGCTTCACTTAGGCAGGACAAACTAATCTGCTGTCAGGGGATGGGCTCTTGATTATTTCTTCCTGATTTTTCTTCTGTTTATTTTTCTCATTTTGACACACTCCATTTTTCCCTCTTGCACTTTCTTAAATAAGGGTCCCTCATTCATCCACCCTGTCTGCTCGCTTTTACTTTTGCTATGCATCTTATTAGACATCTTGGAATAAAGCCAAGGCTTTTGGACTCCTACTTTTCATAAGGCCCTCTGTAAATGGAATGAGGTGGTAACTAGGGAAATAGGCTTAATGCCACAAGGCGGTATGAGCTTCTTGATGTTGTTGTGGGGAAACATTTATTATGGAAAGCAATTGCCAGAAAAGGCTAATGATCAATTAAACGTTAGCATTTGTAGATCCCCTTCTGTGATGCAGAAAGTAACTGCCACATGGGTAATGCTGGAAAGCTTACTTGCTAAAATAGTTTTGTTGTTTTCTTAGAGCCCATTAAAATAAAGGCAGCTGAGAAACATTCAAATCAAATTCTGTGTTACCTAAAAAGCAGATAGACAGGTCCTTATGGACAGGAAACTTTGATCACCTGTGGATCAAATGACAAACTTGAGTAAATTTCCCAGAAACCTAGAAATCACATCCTATTTGATAACTCATTATTTTTTATAAGGACATTGACTCTATCATATTAAAGATTTCATTAGAAGGGGAAATTGCCAGCATTATATGGCCTGCATTTAAAGAAAAAAAAAAGTAACTAGAAACTTCTTGAGGTTCAGCAGAATCATTTTCCGTAGTGGAATCCAGGAGTTACATCCCATAGCCCCACCTTCTTGGCAAAGGATCCCTAGACTTAACTAGAAGGAAGGAACAGTACATTTTCATCTTTGAGTCCCCAGTATCTTCTAATGTTCCTGGCATACAGTTAGCACTCAATAAATGTATCTTTAAAGTCTATTTTGATGTAAGAATGGTGACTTAGCCTGCAGATTTAGAAAGGTCAGTTCTGTGGGAATGTGAGGTACGTGATCTTCTAACCTGGTAAGAATCTGGTTAGGCTTCTCATCTCCTGATAGTACATTAGTCCTGTAACTGATTTATCTGATGTCCAAAACAAATTGATCTGGTCTCAATCATTTATATAAAATGTCAATATACTAAGGTCTTCTCACAGAGAACCATCTTGAAATGTCTAATATCCATCTTCTGTTGGAAACCCAAGTGAGGGGAAAGACTGATAGCTAGGAAATATCCCCAGAGAGACATCCAGTCTGTCCAAGCTAGGATCTGCCTTGAGATCAAGTTGATTACTACATTAGCTTATTCCATGGTAGGGACACTGTCATTGATTTGCTTTTTAATTTTATTCCTCAACCTTGATGAAAGAACAGCCATCGGAAACCACCTCTGTGTCCTATTATAAAAATGTGTAGAGGAATGCGTGGGTGGTTCAGTTAAGCACCCAACGGTTGATTTCAGCTCATGTCATGATCTCACATTCATGGGATTGAGCCCCATGGCAGGTTCTGCCCCAAGCCTGCTCATACTCTCTCTGTTTCTCTCAAAACAAATAAACATTTAAAAAATGAAGCGAAGATACTCCCCATTATATCAGTTAGCATGATGATAGATAGATCGATAGATAGATAGATAGATGATGGATCGATCGATCTAGATCTCTCTTTATAGATATAAATGTAGAGATATAAAACCCCATGAGATATCTTTTACAGCTTCCTGCTAGAAGAATCTTTACTTCCACTGCAAAGACTAGAAGGCTTCTGCCTTACCAGTGATGATAACTGAATAATTGGCCATATTTCCTTTATTATCCCAGTTTCCAGGAAGCTCAGAGTGTGTATATATATATATATATTTTTTTTTTTTTTTTCACTGAAGCAAAAGGCACACAATTTATAATAAACCACTTTAAAGTGTGCAATGTAGGGGCACCTGGGTGAATCAGTCAGTTAAGTGTTCAGGTTTTGATTTCAACACAAGTCATGATCTCACAATTTGTGGGTTCCAGCACCCTGTCGGACTCTGCACTGACAGCAAGAAGTCTGCTTGTTATTCTCTACGCCCCCCCCACCTCTCTCTCTCTGCCCCTCTCCCATTCACACTCTCTCTCTCAAAATAAATAAACTTAAGAAAAAACTGAAGTGTACAATTTAGTAGTAGCATTTAGTACATTCACAACACCGTGCGACCATCAGCTCTGTGTAGTTGCAAAACTTAAGCAGTCACCCCCCCATTCCCCTCTGCCCCCAGGCCCTGGCAACTAGCAATCTATTTTCTGTCTCTTTGAATGTACCTATAGTTCAGCATCATTTCTGCAATTCATTCAAACCATGTCTATTAACCCTGTGGGCAAAGCACTTGTAGGCTCTTTTCCTTCTTCCTTATTCTTTCTTTATATCACATATTTTGTTTAAAACAAGCAGCCTCCAGACTTTGTGGAAAGAAGTTGAGTGGAGATCTATACAAACAAGGATCTCCTCCTTTTTACCTCTAGAGCCACTCACCACCCTTCTCCTGCTACTGTGTGCTGTGACCTGTACGGCCTGTATAATGGGCTCTCATGCCCTCTGGCTCCATTTGGGTTTAGATAATAGGGAATCACTGCTGGAGATGAGAGGGAAGGAAAACAGTGGCGGAGGGCGTTATTCCCTCCTAGTTTCCTCCCTATGGATTCACGGGGGAGGGCTATGTCCTTTGACTCAAGGTCCCAGCTCCTTGTCAGGGAGCCCTTTCCACACAGAATCCCTATTTCATTAATAGTTCTATCCTTTGCTTCTTCAGGACAGTGTAGCAAAATCCTTCTGGCCCCAGAGTATTACATTATCCCAGTGGTTTCCCTCTAAATTGCCCGCACCTTTCTAAATATTTCTTTTATTAAACTTTCAACAAATTATCCTAACTTGAGTGTATCATGTGTTTCTTGTGAGGACCCTGACTCAAATAAGCAAATTCTACTCTGTGGTTCTGGTTATCTGTAGGTCAACATGATTTGTTCAGAGTCCTCCGCAGATAAGCTGGTCTGGCAGATTCTCCTAGGATCAGAGAATATCTTCTCGAAGACATCCAAAGCATTCACATCTCTTCATGGTTTTAAGGTGCAGGACCTTTGTGTCAATCCCTAAGTGAAAGCAGTCTGTTTTAAGAGTTCATAATCCTGGAGGTGGTTTATTTACTTTTTCAGCTGCTATAATACCCACTTATAGAGCTACAATGACCAATGAGCTCAAGTTCCATCTGGAAAAAGGTGGGTTACCTATCTGCCGATGGATTGTTCCCTAATTCTTTCACTCTTAGATAAAACTCAAACAGTTCTCAGTCTGATATTGTGAGACATTAGATGGAATTCATTATAGCAGCCTTAGAATTTAGACAAAAGAAAAATATTCCTCATCATCATTACCTATGTTATGCAGATACAGCTTGTTACAAGAGGAGCCATTGAAAGGATTTAAGCATAGGGTTAACATGATCCCAACTATGCTAGGAACTACTTCAAGCAAAACAACATGACTAAATTTCTGTATCATTAGTGGAGTTAGCATTACACCTTGAACAAAATAATAGGTATTCATGCTTTCAGTTGTTCCGCCAACATATATCACTGAGCACCTACTGTGTACATAGATGTTGTAGACTGTGGAGTCAGTCAGGAGGAGGGCATCCACAATCATGAGGAGCAGCACAGAGCTTACATTTTTAATTGAAAAACAATTAGGGGCACCTGGGTGACTCAGTGGGTTGACTCTCTGACTCTTGATTTCAGCTCAGGTCATGATCTCATGGTTTGTGAGATTGACCCCACATTGGGCCCTGTGCTGACAACATGGAACTTGCTTGGGATTCTCTCTCTCCCTCCCTCTCTCTCTTTCTCTCTCTCTCTCTCTCTCTCTCTCTCTCTCTCTCTCCCTGCCCCACCCCTGCTCTCTCTCTCAAAATAAGTAAACAACCTTTAAAAAACAGAACAATTGATTAAACAGCTAATTAAATAACTAAGTGTTGAATTACATTTATTAGAAGTCCTGTGAAGGAAAAACACAGGGTTCTGTAAACACATTTCACAAGCAGGTTCCCGTGGTTTTCAGATCGGGGCAGGAATCCCTGAGGAAGTGACATTTGAGAAAAGCAGCGTTGAAGTAGATGAAGGAGAAACCAGGGTGGGTAGAGGGAGAGTTGGAGCATTCCAGGTAAGCAGAACCATATATATAAGAGACCAAAGGCAGGAAGGCACAAGGCGTTTTTAAAGAATTGAAAGAGAAGTAAGGGGTAGAACAGATAGAACAAAAGCAGAGTGATGGAAATAAAGCTGTTGAAGTAAGCAGGAGCCAGGTGTAGGCCCTTGTAGACTGTGTTTAAATTTTTTACCCCATAAGAACAATCATTGAAAGGATTTATGCATGGTGTTCATACAATGAGATATGTTTTTTTTTAATAATCACTGGGTGAAGGAAGGTGGAGCCATGAGAGGAGAAGGGGATATCAGATGATCGTAACTTGGACTGAAAGAATGATTGTGGAGATGGAAAGAAAGGATGAAGTTGAGAACTATTTAGGAATTAGAGTCAAGAGGAATTTGCGAGGATGAGGGAGAAGATGGAGTTGAGGTGACTCCTAGGTTTCTGGTTTGCATGAGGGAATACAACAGGAGTCCCTCACTGGGAGAAGGAAACATGGACAGAACCCAGTGGAGTGTGGTGGGCCTATCAGTTTTACATACACTGTGTTTGTTGTGCTCATGAAACATCCAAGAATTGTTCAAGGTGGCAGGGGTGACAGTGAGAGCTCAGAGGAAGGATTTGTGCTGAACACATAAATTTAAGAGTGATCGTGGTTAAGTGAAACTGGGCTACTAAGGAGAAAGAATAGAAGGCTAAGCTCATATTCAATTAACTATTGTCAACAATTCCTGATCATCTTTACATGAGATAAACACCTTCCTTCCTGTACCATCTTTATTTTTTCTGTGTAAGTTAGCGCCTCATTATGACACAGTCCTGTTAGAAACTTAAACTTGTGCCCTGGAAACCCCTTAATGTGAAATTGTTATATAATGAGAGTATAAGGGTGGGAGACCATCCCTCGAAGTCAGTCTTTAAAGGATGTTACTTTTGTTATCAAAATATTTAATGAGTCTAATGATTTACATCCCATCTTGGTGAACAATGGCTGTCTACAATCACTTAATATCTAGCAGTTCACCTCTTCTACTCATTAGTAGGATATTGGAGTTTAAATTTAGCTATTGCATGTTTTTATGAAGTTTTTTAACCTTCTCTAATATTCTGATTCCCACTAGGCTCTTCCTTACCTGGCATTGCTATTTCTCTGTAGAATCACAGATTATCAGGGTTAGAGAGCTATTTATCGAAGTCCTCTAATTTTACATAAGAAGAAAATGAGGTCCAAGGGAGATGATGGCTTGGGCCACATGGTAAGTTGGTAGCATAGCCAGACATCACCCTCCCAGCCTCCTGCCCTGAGCCCAGCTTAGAAGTACACTGCTTCTTGCCTTAACTATGACTTTAAATTTCTCTTCTCAGAATTCTGAAGCTTTTTAACATTTAAAAGAAACTCATTAATTGCACATCAGGCACCCCCAAATGGAAATGCTGTACTTGTTCCTTTGAAGCCTTATTGGGGAAAGTACTACCTAAAGAGAACCTGGTATTCTAGTGCCCATTCACAGAAGTGCACCAGAGCAGCTGTGGGTGTGATCTCTCTTCTCTTCTAAATTAATAGCAGCAGAAGATCCGGTTCCCTTTTTCTGTGCTCCTTTCCCACACTCCCCATAAACCACTTTAATTGTGTGCTCATCATCTCCTTCAGAGTCTAAGAGAACCTGACACTTGTTCTAGACTCACTTCATTCTCATCAGTCTAATCCTAAAGGCCCCCCCTCCAAATGGGAGGATCCATTATTCAGTGACAGCAGGACACTAACAGGCAAGCACAAAGCTAAAAGGATGAGGGGAGCAAAGGTCTCCCACTACCTTCTTAAACCTTTTTTGTCAGCTACTCACATGAATTTAATGTGTAGAACTTCCCTTGTGACTTTCTGTTTGCCTCCTTTCCTACCAACAATTTCTCCTAATTGTTCCATCTTCTAAGATTCTAAAGCCTGATAGAGCGCCTTTGCCTTCATCTTAAAGTGTTCTTAAAGATTAATTAGATCCGTAAAGAACAAGAAGTCAAAAGCTTTTTGTGAGTAATCAAGTCCCTACAAGTTTGCTAATATTTGTCTGTTTCTTGAGAGCCCTGGTCCTACAGGAAAAAGTTTAATATTCATTCTTCACAATATGTGGAACATTAGAACCACACGAGAATATGATATTTAGTACCTTGACAGACATATAGGCCAGGAAAAAAGAATAGCAATGTAAGAGTTTGTCTTTAAACAACTTCCACATGTGCAGATAACCCCTATAATAACTCTGATCCTTAATCATAATGTAATGCTTTTAAGAAAAATGAATACGTAATGTGTACTCAATAATGGTTGTGTTTATTTTAAAAATTTACATCTGCAAATACCTAGTTATAAATAGTTGCCTCTTAGAATTCAAGAAAGATACACTGGAGGGATAGACTCCAGTGAAAAGTCCTATCAGGATACAGATTTAGCTTTTAACAAAGACTCAAACTTAAGATATTAGCTTAAATAGGATAGAAAGTTATTTATTGGGAGATCTCCAATCTCTGGATCTAGGGTTCCAGAAACCTAAGCTTCCTCTGTGTGGCTTCCTGTTCTTGTCTACATAGTTGAAGATGGGTCGCCAGTTCTGGACCCACACTGCAACAGCAACAAAGAGGAAATGAGATAGAGGAAGGCACAACCATCATTTTTAAGAGCACATTCAGAAAGGCTCACTTCCCGTTGGCTGGCACTAGGTCACATGGCTGCATCTCACAGCAAAGGAGGCTGGGAAATGTCCTTAGCTGGGCAGCCATTTGCTCGGTTAAAACTTGGAAAGCTTATTATTGAAGAAAGGAGGGAAGATGGGATACCAAGAAGCAACTCTCAACTTCTGTCATTTGTAAGAGATTAAGGTGTAAGTAACAGAAAATTTATTACTTTCATTTGTTAAGCCAAAGAGATTTATCATTCAACATGAAAAAAAGTGGAAGAATATCTGTGATTGTCACCTCAACAAAGGTATCTATTAAAATCCAGCAAGTCTATAGGATGTGATTTTGGAAATTAATCCTTCTAAAATTATTCCTTCTATTATTGGCATGATCATTTCACAATATAAGTGAATATCAAATTATTACATTGTTCACCTGAAACTAATGTAATATGTCAACTATACCTAATTAATTAATGCAGTTCTTCTCAAGTTCTATAAAAATAATGTGAGAAAAGGCCCTGCTGGACCAGAGCTCACATGAGGGTCAACCTTGCTAGGGAGCATGCTCAAGGAAGGGAAGGACAGCAGACGTCAGAGGGTGAAGCTTGAGGTACCAGATTATGTGTGCTTGCCTTAACCACAGAACTTTGACTATTAGAGTTGAGAAGTGAGTAGAAATGGCTCCCCTAGTGAAGGAAGGACAACTAAAACAGTGGTTACAAGGACTGACCAGAATTCTTTAGTAGGCCCCAAGTGGGGCAGATCAGGGGCAAACCACTGTTGCACATAGCCAAAAGGACTCCTCACTGTAAACTGCAAGGGGAGAGTAAAGCAGGACCCTGGAGAGCACCATGACCAAGTGAGGCAGGCAGTGTGGGAGAAGGGAGAGAAGCCAGATGTTGTCAATGGCCCTAGATCAGGGAACTAACGCAGCATGGTGAGCAAGACAAGAGAGTCACGGCCACCATGAGAGTTGGGTTCATGGGAAAATTATGGTTGTAACACCCTAGAATCAGAAGTCCTGTTAGGAGACTAAGAGCTTTGGCTCATTCCAGCGACAATTAATAAGCTTCTGCCCTGGAATTGACAGGAAGAGATACAGCCTCTAATAGTCACTTACCTTTTTTAGGACTAAATTATTTCAATATCACCAAGAATAGGCCAAAAATAAAATAAAATTTTTTTTTAAAAGAAGCAAAATATATCCAAGAACCCTTAGCCCTGGAATACGAATGTTGTTGGCATGAGTACACCTTTACCTTATTTAGGAAATACCTTGTTTCATCTCAGACTGAAGATGGCTCTCTCCTATGGAACTTTCAGCTTTATGAGTCAGTACATATGGCCTGAGCTTCAGTGACAGGAATGCAGATTTCCTAGTTCACCATATCTGCATGTTGCCTCAGTGATAAAGATGCACTTGCAGAAAGATAAGTTGTGTTAGTGAAGAGCAATAGGAAATCAGAAAAATATTACAGAACAATATACAGTCTTGTAAAATGAGGTCATAATATAGTGAAAAGAATACTAATATTTTGTATGTATAGCACTTTGTAAATTACAAAATGATTTAACTATGCATTGATTTCATCAAAGTAAGCACCGAGGAAAAGGTACTATTTTAAAAGCAAGCAAGCCGACTTAGGAAGTTTTAATCACTCATCTGAGGTACCATGATCAAAGTATTGTGGGAAAACAAAGAATTAAATGCAGATGTTTTAATTTTTTTAAGGTTTATTTTTTTTAATTTTTTAAATGTTTTATTTGTTTCTGAGAGAGAGAGAGAGAGAGCATAAGCAGGGGAGGGTCAGAGAGAGAGGGAGACGCAGAATCTGAAGCAGGCTATAGGCTCTGAGCTGTCCGCACAGAGCGCGGCACGGGCCTCCAACCCATGAACCATGAGATCATGACCCGAGCCAGAGTCAGACGCTTAATCAACTGAGCAACCCAGGCGCTCCTTTAATGTTTATTTTTGAGAGAGACAGAGCATGAGTGGAAGAGGAGCAGAAAGAGAGGGAGACAGAATCTGAAGCAGGCTCCAGACTGAGCTGTCAGCACAGAGCCCGATGCAGGACTTCAGCTTGGGAACCATGAGATCATGACCTGAGGCGAAGTTGGACGCTTAACCAACAGCCCCCCCAGACACCCCACTGCAGGTGTTTTAATTCCATGTCCAGGGTTCTTACCTGTATGACCCCTGCCTCTTTGGAACTTTAAGTGAGATCCTGAGTTTCCTCACTTACTCATGCATTCATTCTTTTTTTTTTTTATTGCACACCTTCTATGTGCCAGTCATTATGCCAGGCACTGAGGATCCTGTGATCAATAAGAAATCACCTCTGCCTTTACAGCAAGCTTGCTGTCTGGCAAAGGATAGAAGCATGTAATCCGCACTGGCCACTATGACACAGTGAGGTGTGTGCCACAAATGAAGGCAGATAGCAGGCTAGAGGAGCACATGAGAAAGGGATCTCACCAAATCATGAGTCAAGAGAGGCTTTTCAGAAGAATTGATGTTTGCACTGAGTTCCCAAGTAGGAGTTGAAGGAATAAAGAGTGTTCCAAGCCAAAAGTAAAGGAGTGTAGAGTCACTTCTGAGGGTGAGGTGACCCTCGATCAGGTCCAGGATAAAAAAAGACCCAAAGGATTCACAAATTCAACTTCGTATATGCATTCCTAGTATTTGGCTACTTAGAAACATCATCTATTCCCCTGCTCCCCCATCTATCCTTCCATCCATCCATCCATGCACAGTACGTACTGAGATGTTTGAATTAATTAATTTTTAAAATTGTTATTGAGAAACCTAGCCTTGCCAGGCACTGTGCCAAGTGATAAAGAGGGCATAAAGATCCACAAAACATTATCACCACTGATGTGAAGCTTAAATTTTAATTGAATCCAGTTTACATATTACTGGATATGCAAGCTGAATAGAACAGGTGTCCTCAAAGATGCTGTAAAAAGTTACCACTGGCAGCGGGCACGATACCCGAAGGGAAGTGTAAATTTCGTTGCTCACATTAACAGACCAACGGCAGACTGAACGTTCCCCACACTTCTCATGTGTCGGTGTTTGCTTATTGGGTTTTTTTGTTTTGTTTTGTTTTCTGATATTTGTTCTTCCATAGATTCTGTGGCAACAGCATCCGGGCCACTGCTAGTCGAAGTTGCCAAAACTCCTGGTGCCAGCCTTGGGGTTGCCCTAACGACCTCGATGTGCTGTAACAAACAGGTCATTGTCATAGACAAAATCAAATCTGCAAGTATTGCAGACAGGTGAGTGTTGCAGAAAGTGCCTACTTTTCAAAACTGCATGAGTGTTACAATATATATCTATATATCTTTCCATACGTATATACACGCATATGTAATACATACACATTTACACGTGCCTTCACACACAGACATATATGATTTTAAAAAAAGAGCTCTTCTGCCCACCTTTGCAAGTTTCATCAAGAAAACAAATGACGGTTCTAGGGCTTAAAACTTCACCCACCTTGTCAGCCACCCCGCTCAATATCACCTCACCCAGACGTTTGGTGTGGCCTTTAGAAACAGAGGGAAAGGTGACTACCTTTCAGTCAAGCAACTGAACAAGGTTCCCTACTGTGTTCTAGGGTGATGGTTGTTCTTGGTGTAGGGTAGCTAAGTGTATCTTTAGTGCGCTCCATTTAGAGAAGTCATAGGTTTCCCTGAACTATTAACAGTTAAATCTCACCACCATAAAATCTTATTCCTTTTTTCTTAAAAGAGTAAAACAACATTTTTGAAATAATGCAGTCTTTAAAAAGAGGTCTGACGCTGTCACGGAATGTTAATCTTATAGTTTCACAATCTTCAAGGGCCGCTGGAAGCATCATTCATTCCTAGGACACAATAAAAACAAAAGTGCTTTTCCCTGAATTCTTTTTCCGAATTAATATTTTAGACTTACAAGGTGAGAAAGGGGGAGGAGGTGGAGAAAGACTACCTCACCACCTGATAAATTGTTTCACAGCTCCTGGTAAGAACCCCCTCCCCCCACCTTCATAGCCGAAGCTCTTTAAGTGCTCCCCCTCGGACTTTTATTTTTAGACAGAAGGGATGACTTGAAATGCTTTTTTGTTTTGAGAAGGAGACTGTTTTCACGGTGGAAGTCTCTAGATATACTTCAAAAGGCCGAGCCTCCCTTGCATGTTTCCAGCCTCTTTTTCATATGCCCTCGCCTTACCTGGTAAACCTCCAACTCGGACGCAGTAACCCGCAGCAACCCCTGTCTTGGTCAGTCTACAGCTCCACTGTGGTCTTACCCTACATTCAGTCCTTTAACAGTGACGGCCATTGATCCAGGGGTGTTCTCCAGTTCAATGGTGCAGGATGCTTTAATTTTCTCCCTCTGTTTTTTTCCCATTCCGCAGGGGGTAACCAGTTTAAGGAGCTGTCCACTTGACTGGTACGTCGGGATGCTGACTGCTGTGTTTGCTTTTCTCAACTCATCCAGTAGCCAGTCTCTTGAGTTCAGCAAGATGTAGCTCTAGCCCCTCCCTCACCCAGCTTTCCCCTTCACTCACCACACAGGCCTCCTTTATGACTCTTTTGACTCCTGCATAATTTCCATCGCCATCGAGAGCTTTTGTACTAATCGATGTTTAACTCCAAAATAACAAAACAAAATAGAGTAGTAAAGAACTGGTGATTTGGCAGCTTGTGTGAGAGAGTTCTGAAAAAAAGCGTTAGCTGAATCTCCCCCCAGTTATTCCGTTCATGCATAAACTAGTTGTAAATGATCCTACTCCAATTATGTGAGTCACGTCTTGACATCCTGAACATTCACCAGCTCATATTTATAGATCTACAAACCGACAAGAAAAATCACAGAAGAAAGTCAAGGGGAAAAATTGTCCTGTTCTTCCCTTCCCTCCCACACTCTTCCCGTCAACTTCTGGCACCACCACCCTGAAATGATATGATTTTTTTAAGAGGCACAAGAGAAAAACATTTCCTTGAATTTTTCTGTATTTCCTACATTCCTGTGCATACGCAAGGTGCTTCACATTTGACAGATGGTGTTTCCTATAACACTCAAACTTTTCCTTTTTTAAGTAAATGCAAACTGTGTGAAATGTTAAGACTATGAAGGACGTGAAAGTCATATTCCGAAGACGAGAGCACTCATCGCACTGAGTATTTCTCCTTTCCATAGATGTGGCGCCCTGCACGTGGGAGATCACATCCTGTCCATCGACGGAACCAGCATGGAGTACTGTACACTGGCAGAAGCCACCCAGTTCCTGGCAAACACCACCGACCAGGTCAAGCTTGAGATTCTTCCCCATCATCAGACCCGCTTGGCCCTGAAGGGACCTGAGCATGGTGAGAAGGATCCGTCCGGATAAATCTCTTTATCTTGCTTTTACAGTTATTGCTTCTCTCGCAGAATTAGAAGCAGAAAGACACAGAGGCTGATTCTGGCTTTATCATTTCTTTCAAAGCAGCGGGTTATCTTTGTTTACTTTTCCTCATCTCCCAGATCCTTTTTCCTGAGCCAAAGTAATTTATTTGAAGCCTGAAAATTGAGGAAAGAAACACTGAAATAGAATTTTCAGGCTTGTACTATTTGGCATTTAAAAAAAAAAAAGCCTTTGTTGCAAATTGAGTGTCGAGAGAAGGGAAATAATTTGACTTCTTGTTATGCATAGTGAATTTCCACTCTACTTGAAGGACAATGAAGGCAAATTGTGAAACTCTAACTTTTTAAAAATAGTTATAAAATGAGTATTTATTGCAGACTCTTCCTATCTGGGGAGGAAAAACAGTTGTATGAAAGGTTGACTTTCTCTGCATTTCGTCTATTTGTCAGAATAGATTTTTCCTTAGTGTTTCCATAAAGGAACGGCCTTTATGCCGAAATGTCATTCCTGGGAGCATCAGAATATTGGACTACTCTTAGTCAGTATTAAGTGTTGGCTGAGGGGACCTACATTTTCACTGTCTGGAAGCTCACAGATACGTTTGCTAAGTGTTTATACACGGTCCACCTAGGGATCTTTAAACAAAACCCAGTAAAAGAGAAAGGATGTGGAGCCCGAACTCACATGAAGAAATACTCTCCAGTGGGGTCTTTGTTCCATCTCCCACCCCCCTTCCCTTAAGCCAAGTGCCCCCCTTTTTCATTCCTTGAAATCGATGCCTTGAAGCTTCACTAGTGCTGTCAGGGGGCCCGAATGGAGAAGAGCACTTTTGTGTATGTTTAGAGAAAGAAGACAATTTTCTCTGGAATTGAAATTTTGTTTGTGAAGAGATCATTTGCATTATGTGTCTCCCACCTTCTGAAATACACCGCGCTTTTTGAAGAAAAGAAACAGAGGGATCAGATCATTTTCATACCGAATGAGTCAGCTGGATGCAACCTTTTTTAATTAAATGGAGCTTAGACAGCCCCGGAGCTAATGAAAATCTCTAGTACAGCATTACTTTTATCAGATTTTAATTTTACACAATGGAGGCGAGAAGTGATGCAGTATAGGCAGGTTATGAAAAAACATTCCACCTCATTTGACTAGAAATGGGATGGGGCTCCGGGAGGTGCAGGTCACGGGAATGCACACCATTCTGGACAGGAGACCCTTTGCGGCACCCTGGCAGAGGGGAGAGATTTCTCAAACTAAGTTTCTTCTAAATTAATCTGAAGTTGTCACTGGGTTTGGAGCACAGTAGGTATAAGAGTGCACCCTGTGTAGTGCTTTCTCAGCATGAGATTGGGCTTGGTAAATTCTGCTCTCAGTAAATCAGAAATATAGAGCAGATCCTTGCAAAATGTCATTATTTTCAGCAACCTCATTTCCCCCTTTTTATATGCCCTCTATATACATCATAAATAGTCCAAATAGTTTCCACCTAATGAATATTTTTATATTTAAATATTTTTACCTGTCAAGACAATTTGAGAGGATGAATGTATACACTAAAATGCATGGAGACCAAGAACAAATTATTTTTTTAAATACAGAAGATCTGATGTCATTGTGATTTTTCAGAGGGGTACAGGGTGGTGTTGGTAATTTAAGTAATTCAAGCTTCCACTTCTGACCCTGTCATCTAATTTGGGTAGCAGTTGCTTATAATCTTTCTTATCTAGCCTACAGGCATCTCCCGACAGTTTACATTAAAATCAAACTTGAGGGGCCCCGGGTGGCTCAGTGGGTTAAGCATCCGCTGTTGGCTCAGGTCATGATGTCATGGATCATGGGTTCTAGCCCTGCATCGGGCTCTGTGCTGACAGCTTGGAGCCTGGAGCCTGCTTTGGATTCTGTGTCTCCCTCTCTGCCTCTCCCCTGCTCGCTCGCTCTCCTCTCTCTCTCTCTCTCTTTCTCTCTCTCTCTCTAATAAACGTTAAAATTAAAAAATAAAATAAAATCATACTAGCATTTTCAAGAGGACAAAAGAATTAGCTCCTAAACATAATTAAGTCACAGTTAAGAATAGGCGGTGGGGGAATACCCCCCAAAATTATGGTGTTTATAATTCTCAAACTTCTGTTTTTATATGTGGTAGAGTTGTTTTACATAGTCTCTCCCTTTTTCCACAAGAGAGGTCTGGTTATCTTTTCAGGAAGTCTGATCCTTAAACAGCTTATCTCTTATCCTATGGTAGATGGAAATGCATTTCCCAAATTTTGTTTCACAAGAAAGTATCCACCATAGTGTTTTCAGAGAAATAAAGAAATGGGCACATCAGCTAGGAAAAAGATCAACTGTGCCTGTTGCTGATAAATAGCATTAATGGGGTACCTGGGTGGCTCAGACAGTTAAGCGTCTGACTTTGGCTCAGGTCAAAGTCCTGTGGTTCATGGGTTCGAACCCCATGTAGGGCTCTGTGCTGACAGCTCAGAGCCTGGAGCCTGCTGCAGATTCTATGTCTCCCTCTCTCCCTGTCCCCCCCTTCATGCTCTGTCTCTGTCTCTCTCTCTGTCTCTCTCCTCTCTTTCTCTCAAAAATAAATAAACATTAATTCTTTTAAAAAAATAGCATTTAAAGTGTTTACAAGAATGAGTTTCCAGTAAGATTAGAAATACTGAGGGTATTTGGGAGACATAATCATGATTGAAGTTCATGAGACTTTGGAAGAGAAAATGGGAGCAGAATCCTAAGGTTCGATAGAGTCGGTGCCTGGAGGACCTTCCATTTTTTGAGCTCTAGGAGCAACCACACAAGCAGCTGTCACCTGTGCCCTTCAGGCATCCTGACAGGGCAAGAGGGTACAGTTCGAGGGGAGAATGAACAAAAGTACCCTTCATGTCAGATAGTTCTTAAGGCTCCAACAGTGATGTCATCATGGAAGATGTAAAAAGCATTCTCTTTTAACTGGCTGTTTATGTGTCTGTGTCAAATCTAGGAGCACCTGCAGGAGGAGGCAGCGTAGTGTGGTGGCTAAAGGCAGGGATTCTTGAATCACACTTCCAGACTTAACTGCATGCTCCAGTCCTTAAAAATGCCCAGTAATTTTCAAAGTCCTCCTTAAAGAACTGGGTCAGAATGTGTGGATTTCTAAAGTCCATTCACAATCCTCTGTCCTCATTTGAAACTACTTTGCAAAAAGGACATCAAAGTGGCTCTTGAGGTCGATTAGCCAGACCCAGCAATGATTGCATCTTACTAAAAAGTCTTCTTACACTCTCCAAAATAGAATGAGGGTGGGGAAGGAGAATATATTATGAACTTTCCCTGCAATGCTTTTTATCACAAGGAAAATGCTGCCACGGTGTAGACATGTACACTCTGACTGATTCCTATTCACTTATGCATTCATTTATTCATCAGCCACTAAGGAATGGGACTGTTTTAGGTGCTATAATATATCTGGTGAGGGAGACAAAGTAGATTCCCATTCTCATGGAATTTCAGTATAGAGCTCCAGATATTTAAAATATGTTAAATAAATAAAGCCACTTCAGACTGAAGTAAGTACTATGAAGAGTATAAACTAGTAATGGGGTAGCATGGAATAGGGCAGCTCTTCAGCCTGGGGCTCAGAATAATTCTGAGGAGGTGACACCTTAGCTGAGACCCAAAGCGGAAGAAGGAGCCAACCACACAGTCAACTGGGAGATGATATGCGAGGCAGAAAGAAAGGGAAGGGCAAATGCCCTGAGGCAGGAGGCAGCCTGGCTTGTTCCAAGAACAGCACTGAGAGCCCTCAGTGGTGGCTGAAACAGTCAAAGATGGGGAGAGTGATAGGTGATAAAGCTGGAGAGATAAGCAGGGGTCACATTTGATTCTCTTTGTAATTCCAACCCATTGAAGTAGCTTAAATGGTAGTGACATGATCTCCCTTATACATTTAAAAGATTACCCTGCCTTACGGATACTGGGAGGTAAGTATACAGCCGATGAATCAGGGAGCCAAGTCTGCAGGTGTTGCAGAAGTTAGATGGTGGCGATGATGGCTTGGAACTGACAGTGGAGAGACAGATGGAACCCAAACTAGAAACAGAAACAGCAGGACAAAAGGAACCGGCCAGGTGGCCAAAGGCTATAAAATTATGGTAGCTATGCAAGCGCTCCTCTCTAAACCTAAGTGTCCAGTGAGTGAGATTTGATGAGTGAGAGATACACCTTTTTCCTTCAAAAGGCAGTTTATTTGTTGGCAAGTAGAAAATAGGCAGCATCAATGTTATTCATTAAGATTTCATCTGTTTTTTGTTTTTTTTTTTTTTATGTTTTATTTATTTCTAGGAGAGAGAGACAGTGCGAGCAGGGGAGGGTCAGAGAGAGAGGGAGTCACAGACTGAAACAGGCTCCAGGCTCCGAGATGGCAGTCAGCACAGAGCCTGACGCGGGGCTCAAACCCACGAACCGCGAGATCAGGACCTAAGCGAAAGTCGGACGCTTAACCGACTAAGCCACCCAGGCGCCCCAAATTTCATCTGTTTTTACCGAGTGTGCCGGCACCATTGGAAGCACCTTGCATACATACCCATGTGCATAATTATCACAGTTGTCCTGCAGGGACGAAGCATTCAGGGCCTCCATTTGACATGTGGGGAAACTGAGGCTCAGGGAGGCTGAGTAACTGGCCACGGTCCTGTAGAGAGGAAGGGCTGCAGTCAGAATGAAACCCAGGCCTGCCTGAGCCCACAGCTCCCTTCTATTGCTAGGGCTTTTGTTGCACAGGTGGTCTTACCGCGAAAAGAACATGATGCTGATATCGCAGATGGTACAACTTAAGCCTTTATCTAAATGAGCCTCCTTTAAATACTTACAGAGTAGTTGATTCTCTACATGAATAAATACTGTTAAATAATTCACATATAAGGCATCTCACATTAGAATCATGACACTAAAAGGAGATATGAGTTTATATGTTATTTTTAGCTCTTGTTCAGTGAAAAACCTCAGATTGGACATAGTAACAAACACGACCTTGCTCATCTTTCAGAACACTGGATAGAAAAAATATCTAAATAATATCGAAACTATAATGGAAACGCACTATACATTTTTTGAATAAAGGGGACACAAAAATTTTGAAATAGCATTCCTAAAATGTGGCGTCTTAATAAAAGAACATGTTAAATCTTTTGAGAATTCACTGTTTCTTTTCAATGTAAACATATTTTTTCAAAGATATGAAAAGGTATAGAATATATTGAGACCTTTACTTATTAAGATACAAATCAGATTCTGTAGTGATAGATGATTAAGAGTGGGTGTTTTGTTTTGTTTTTTGGGTTTGGGTTTTTTTGGTTTTTTTTTTTTGAGAAAAATCAAGTCCAAGTGATGGATCGGACTGTAATTAAAATGTCAGAACAGTAAATTGTGATATGCGACTGGTAAAGCACTTGAATCCTGAGCCAGCATGATTTATGGTTCCTTCTATTCTTTTTCTCAAAACAAATGCCCCTAACTAACCTAGATGTGCAAATCTTTAATTACTAATCGTGTGCCATAGATCTTTATGGGGTTGACTTTTAAGTTTAAAAAAAAATGTTTTTAATCTGCGCTGTGAAGCACAGGGGGAGATTAGAAATTGATTCAATAGTCATTTTAAAAGAAGAAAAAATGGGCTGGGGAAAGACGTGCATTATTCTTGGGAAGATGAAAGCTTCCATCCATGATGTTAATCATCTGTTCTGCTGACCACTGAGAAAGGGCAAAGCCTGTAGATTTTTTTTTTTTTTGCAAGCAGCTTTCATTTTTTTGTTACACTTTTTATTTGTACAATTCAGTTACTTTTTCCTTTTTTTTTTTTTTTTTTGGTTGTTTGTTTGTTCTTCTTATTTCTCATCATCACCTCATGTGGGCAGTGAAAATTCAGAGGAGCGACAGGCAACTTGCGTGGGATTCCTGGGCCACCAACCACTGCAGCCTTCACACCCACCAGTACCCCAATGCGTCCCACCCCGACCATTGCCCAGCGCCGGCCCTGCCAGTCCTGAAGGCGCCTCCTCCCAACAGCCCTCGTAATGTTCCAGACTTTCTCCTCCTCATCTTTTGTTAAAATTATATTCTGCCTCTTCCTCATCTCATTCATACCATATTTGGTTTCATGGGTGTTATGTGCTTTTTTTTTTTGTAGTAGCAGCTTATCATTTCTGACATCTCTCTGAGTCTCTTTTTTTTCCCCCCATTTGTCATTAGGGAAAAGCATTTGTCATTAGGGAAGGATGTAAATGTTCCTAATGCTTTACATATAGTCAGGAAATGAAAAATCCAGAATAAGATATAGGATACAATGTTCTCAGATCATCCTTGTGTGCTTGGAACCACTGTGAAATTCATGTCAGAAAATACCTATGAAAGATGAGACTATGTACTGGATGCACTGAGTTGTCTATGCAGAAATGCAGTTTAGTGTTTATTTCCATGTGTGTCTAAAGCAAAATTCATAGAGCCTTCCTCTGTGTTCCCTTGTGCCCATGAGGATCGTGCTGCCCTGCAGGCAGCAGCAGGCTCTTGTAACATTGAGATTCTACAGCGCTGTCTCCCTGGCCTCTGAGTCCTGGTCTCTGCCCGGTTGGGGTACTTCCTAGCCATCGCTGTCGTGTGTGTCTCTCTGGGTTGTCACTGGTTGGCAAGGGTGGCAGGCTCACACCCTGCCTGAGAATGCTCTGTGCCAAGTCTCCACTCTCTTACAGCAGCTTTGGTGTCTTCATCCTTCTCTCCTACCTCCATGAGTGCATACAGCCTGAGTTCCCTGAACATGGGGACTTTACCTCGAAGCCTCTACTCCACTAGCCCTCGTGGGACCATGATGAGGAGGAGACTGAAAAAGAAAGACTTCAAAAGCTCACGTAAGTGAAACGCTAACCGTTGTCTCTTGGCCTGGAGAAGATGGGTGGGCCGGTCAGAGTCTGTGGGAAGAGTGTTTTCCGGTGCCTAGATGATCAGGTAGACGCTAGCGGCTCTATGCTGATGGTCACTGAAATGATATCTCATATCTATAGGATACTAATTGCACAGAACAATTTCAGACTGAATTAGTTTGTACTACCTTTGCCTACAACTTTTTGTTTGAAATTTCTTTTCTTGCTCTTTGGATCTGATACAATAACCAAACAGGTGTTTTTTTTTTTTTTTTTTTTTTTTTTTTTGCTTCAAGACTCCTTCCTTATATTCTGGGTGACTTTGGACATGGGGCATTTGTCCTGTTTCTTACTCCAAATCAATGTTTTGAAAACAATGTCTCCCTCCTGATAAATATAAGAATCCCATGCATCTGTTTAATATGATTATAAATGTAATCACCTCTCTTTCCAACCAGATCTAATCATAGTCTAGAGAGGTGGGAGTATTTGTCCTGTATGTCCCCTTTGGTGGCTGTAATTGTGATTCCTATAAACTCAAAGAAGATGGGGTCTCTTCCGGCACTTGCCATAAAAATAAAATAAGGAACGCCCTTCAGTTACCTAAATAAAATGAAACCCAGATACTTCAAGGCTGGAAGTGAAGAGAACGTCATGAGAAGGGATGTTTGGACTTACTGACTTTTCAGCTTGTTTGCCAGAGATTCATCTTCACAAGAGGACCGACCATGCCACCATCAGCATAGGGGACCAGCCCTTACCCGCCCTGGGAAGCATTCTCTCCATTTTATAGGAAGCTGAAGGTTCCCTTACAAAGAAAACCATTGCAAAAGATAGGGCCACCACTGTGGTATATTCATGATTTTGCATATCCCTTCAAATATGAAGGGATTTTTCATCTTAAGTATACATACAGGACAATAAGTTTAAAAACAGGAAAATGGAAGGTTGAGTTTAGTTAACATGAGGATAAACAGTTTCTAGAGTCTTATATGTTTCTTAGCTGACACTAAAGTAAATTATTCAGTCTTGGAAGAAGCTAGGTGAAGGCAGTAGAGTGAAGTGGTTAGAAGCACAGGCTTGGGAAGCAGGCTGCCTGTGTTCTCATCCCAGCATCATTGCTGGAGGACCTTGAGCGAGTCACCTAAGTTCTCTATGTCTCAGCTTCCTTAGCTACAAAATAGGATTAATTATAGTACCTACTTCATTGGGTAATTGTGAAGATTATATAAAAGAGTTTATATATGCACACCACCAAAAGGGACATATGGGACAAGAAATACACTCTACACTATAAGGAGAATATATGCTATTAAATACATATTATGCTTATTATTTATAAATTTTATGTACTGAGGCACCTGGGTGGCTCAGGTGGTTAAGCATCCAACTTCAATTCAGGTCATGATCTCTTAGTTCATGGGCTCAAACCTCTCCTCAGGCTCTGTGCTGGCAGCCCAGAGCCTGGAGCCTGCTTCAGATTCTGTGTCTCCTTCTCTCTCTGCCCCTCCTCCACTCATACTCTGTCTCTCTCTCCTTCAAAAATAGATAAACTTAAAAATAAATAAATTAAATTAAATTAAAGATATTAGTACATACACATATATGTATATACATATTATACACATTTTATGTGTGTGTTTTATATGTATAAAATTTTCACAATTACCCAATGAAATAAATACTATAACTATATAGATATGCCAGAATAACACCTGGTAAATGGTAAGCACTATTTAATTGTTAGCCATTTGAATAGTTTGTTTATTATTATATAAGCCTTGAATCTAAATTGTCTTGTGTGAAAATCTGTTGACCCTGTTCTCAACTGTAGGTATTTTTCACAGTGATTACTTGGGCATAATCTATAGGTTCTGAGTCTTCCATGCAATGCCTTCAGGGCTTGTGGTAGATTTTTGTACACGAAATTTTTTACATACGAAGCCTTTGGGTGCCATGTTCCTCACTGACAGCAACAGGCTAACAACCCTCGGCAGGAAAGAGCAATTAAAACGAATTCATTAATGCTTGTCCTTCTGCTTCAATGGCGAAACATGTGTTTGTGGTAGGTAAGGCTTGCTACATTGATTAAGGACATTAGTGACTCCAAATGAGTGATGACATGCTTGGCTGTCTCGGGTTGATATTTACATAGCTCGAATTGTGTAGTAGGAAACAAAGCTGAGCTCATGCCGTCACTGATCCCCCTTTCCAACTTGTAAATTCTCTTTTGAATCAAAGTTATTCTCCAACACAGTAGAAACAGAAACGGAAACCTGGCTCAGGAAACGTCAAGCTATCTGTGCTTATTGTAGACATCAGCCACCTGGGCACCCCTGACCATATACCTACCAGAATGTTTATGAAAGTGGCTCAGGGGATCATACATTTTATATTATAATTGAACAACAAGGTCCAAAACTTTGATTCTTACTCCAAAAAGGCCTATAAAAACAATGGTAGCATTCCAAAGTCAGAAAAAAGTAGTTGGTTTTGTTTTTTTGTTGTTTTGTTGTTTCTCTTTTCTTTCTTTGCTTCTGGTATGGTCACATTACATGTAAAGGTGTTCCCAAATAAGTGATAATAAAAGTTTTATTCTGCTCTCACTATCCAATGGTTTACTTCCACCACTTTTTATTTATGTCTTTATTCTTTGCCACCATTTGCTGCCCCCTTTCTAATACTTATGTTTCTATGGCAACCAGGCCATTTGTATGGACGATGAATCATGGCAAAGCCACAACAAATACAATAAAAAGTCTCTTTGTTGTATTGCTGATGAGGTGAAGCCAGAGCCTACAAAACAGAAAGAAGTCTCACCTATGTTTCTAGGACAAAAGGACATGCCAGAAAAGAATGAAATCTTCTCATAAAATATTGAAAGATTCTGTAACATTGACCAGAGGGGAGGATACAGGAAGTCTGTAACAACACGTTACAAGAATTGAAACAGGAAGGCGCCGTGTTTGTTTCACAGGTACAGGGACGAGTGGCCCCAGCACCGGGCTGGGAGGAGTGTCACAAAGCCCTGGGAGCGGTGCAGAGCCGTGTCACAGAGGGAGCCCTCTTGTCAGCTCTTCTGGAACCTTACGGACCTCTGCCCCACAGCCTGGGCTCTCCCTTTTTCTGCCTCAGAGGCTAAGGCTCTGTCCAGAAGCCCCTGTGATGGCAGCATGACTGAGCAGTGGACCCGGTCCATTCTCTCTGCCTCCTGCTTCTGCACACAGAGCCGCAGTAGCCTCTGCCTGTTTGCAGTCCGCCCGAATTGCTGCCAAGTGTAGAAGTTAGATTCCATTCCCCGAATAGTCTTTGTCTCTTTTGCAATTGCCACGTATTACTAGGGAGGCCAGCACTGAAAAGAGCTGAAAGGAAGAGAATGAGAAAACCTAACAACTTTTGTCCCTGCCACCGACCACTGAAAAAAGAACGGAGGACAAAGGCAGCTAATGGTAAGCTTTTGTAAGTGAGCGTGCAGGGAACCCGCCAGCAGACAGCTTAAGAGCTGCCTCCACCCCCCAAATCGACCCCCACCTGGAGAAGAGAGCTGTTGGACCCCCACACTGTGCGCCTCAACTGGATCACATGGTACACAGACCCCCACCAGGCCGACTATAGTGGGGACACTTGAGTGACACAGAGGTCTTGAGTTACCAGATCAAATAATGATGAACACCATATATTAATAAAGCTTTGCAGTCCATTGCTCCCTATACTTTTTAAATGCTTTTCCTGCCTGACAGTTAACCTCACAGCCTTCTATGAAGGCAGATTTTTAAACTTTAGAAGCTAACAAGTTGTGTCTGTCTTTCCTCCCTTACTCACACTACGAAAGACAAGAATTGACAAAAAATGCAGGGTCGTTTCTTGCAAACCTGAAGAGTTGTGAACAGAATCCTCCAAAGGTGAATAGGAACAGGCCAGAGCAGATGTGAATCGTGAACATAATGGTGACACACACCAGTCAGCAGTAGTCACAGTGTGTCAGTGATTTAGGCCTTCTCGTCCTCTCCTGTGAGTAGAAATGGGTACACATCAGGTCAGAGCCAGGAGTGCTCTGCTACTGGCGAGAGAATTCATCATACAAATTTTTAAACTGCGGGGTTATAATTCATAATAATTCACCTTTATTTTCTTTCACTGCTTGGCCACATTAATTTCTTTCGCTGATTGGCCACAGGATAATCAAGCTCATCTTTTTCTCCTCTGAGTAATATTGGTTGTTTTTTTCTTCTGGCTCATCATCTTTAAATCTACAATTTATCTTTTCCATGTCTGGTAATAATTTGCAAGACTTAAATATGTGTGAGTAATCAGCACGTACAATTCCAAATGAAATTTTACTGTTTCAAAGAACATTTCAGTGTATCAAAGGACTTTCAGAGTTAATTATAAAATCTGACATTTTTAATATAATCTTATATTTATTAGAGACACTGTAAATTTATATAATTATAAAACCAATATTTAACATAATTTTAATCCTAAATTAAAGGTCCTGATAATTTCTGTTGCCTCAACCAGCCTCCAGATAATGCTGACAAATTTAACGAGGCCCACAGTGAGCACTTATTTCTATTTTCAAAACCTTCTAGAGAACTCAGTTTCTCAACTACCTTCTCTAACTGTTCCAAGAATGCAGCAAGTCTCTTCTTTCAGATGAACTACATAGTGGAAAAATCGGGGTCTTGAGGGACAACTTTATAGTTCCTTAACTCAGCAGAACCTACATGAAACGTTGGTTCCAAAAAGAAAAGTGTGGATAATGTCACAAAACTCAATTTGTTCTTCCTTTATTTAGCATGCATTGAATCTTCCAGGCATTGGGATTTCAAAGAGGAAAAGATCTGGGTTCCAATCTTTACTATATCTAGCCTAGTTCTTCCTATTAGTATTAACCCATTTCTTCTCAATCCTCTTTTAGTGGAAATAGCAATTAGCTGACTTAAAGTTTCAAAAATGGTTTTTAACTCCAATTAAGTGGTCCAAAAATATATACCAAACTGAGATCTCAAATGAAAAATGTGTATATTAATGTGAATCTACAGAAAAATTCACAGAAAGAATTCCAATTGAAGTCCAAAAATCATAACTTAGAAGATAGAATGGAAATAATCTGCCAAATAGATGATGTTCTAATATTATATTCCTGCCTGCTCTGAGAACAGACTGGAAAGAAACTCAACACTCCAGATCCTTACTAACTACTTGTGGTGGTTCTGTGCCATCAGTAACAAAATGTATAATCTGAAGAGCAATTAAAGTACAGTTGACATCAACAAAGGCACACTAGGAAGTGCGATCTGGATGAATATGTGATAGTCCATGTGTCAGATCTTGGAATTGTAGGCAACCAGCTGTAAAAAGCTCAGGGTTGGAAGCTACCTTTACCAGCCCCTACTGCAGGCTATGTTAATCTCATTGATATGAACCCTGCTGTGAGAACAGTGATGATGCTTAAGAAGAAGTAGATTTTCCAAGGAACTCACCAAACTACACGCCCGAAAAACAAACAACCCAGTGAAGAAATGGGCAGAAGATATGAACAGACACTTGTCCAAAGAGGACATCCAGATGGCCAACAGACACATGAAACGATGCTCAGCATCGCTCCTCATCAGGGAAATACAAATCAAAACCACACTGAGATACCACCTCACGCCAGTCAGAGTGGCTCAAATGAACAAATCAGAGAACTCTAGATGCTGGCGAGGATGTGGAGAAACGGGCACCCTCCTACACTGTTGGTGGGAATGTAAACTGGTACAGCCCCTCTGGAAAACAGTGTGGAGGTTCCTCAGGAAACTAACAATAGAACTCCCCTATGACCCAGCAATAGCACTGCTAGGAATTTACCCAAGGGATACAGAAATGCTGAGGCATAGGAGCACATGTACCCCAATGTTCATAGCAGCACTCTCCACAATAGCTAAAACCTGGAAAGAGCCTAAGTGTCCATCAACAGATGAATGGATCAAGAAGATGTGGTTTATCTATACCATGGAATACTACATAGCAATGAGAAACAATGAAATCTGGCCATGTGTAGCAACATGGATGGACCTTGAGGGTGTTATGCTGAGCGAAAGAAGTCAGGCAGAGAAAGACAAATATCATATGTGTGCACGTATAGGAGGATTAGGAGGAACTTAACAGAGGACCAAGGGGGAGAAGAAGGGCGGAAATGGTGGGGGAAAGGGAGAGAGGCAAACCATGAGAGACTCTTGAATGCTGACAAAAACTGAGGACTGGTGGATGTGGGGGGGAGGGGGGGTGGGCATGGAGGAGGGCACTTGTGGGATGAGCACTGGGTGTTATGTGGAAACTAATTTGACAATAAACTATTTGTAAAAAAAAAAAAAAAAAAAGAAGAAGAAGTAGATTTTCCTTTCTCCCCGACAAATGAGCTGCCTCACCCTCCTCTGCCATGTCAGCTACAATGTTGGGATGAACTGCATAGTGGAAAAATTGGGATCCTGAGAGACAACTTTGTAGTTCCTTAACTCAGCAGAACCTACATGAAATTGTGGTTCCAAAGAGAAAAATGTGGATAATATCAGAAAACTTGATTCATTCTTCCTTTATTTAGCGTTCATTGAATGTTCCAGGCATTGAGATTTCAAAAAGGAAAATATCTGAGTTCCAATCTTTAAAGAACTCAGGGTCAAGAGGAGAGAGGGGCAGGTAAATAAAAACCTGATAAGTGCTGAAGTAGGACCATGTATTAGAAATGTGGAGACGTAGAAAGGGGAGTACCTAACTCTGCCTGGATAAAGCAGGGAAAGGTACATTGAAAGCCCAGGGAAAGGGCAAAAGGGAGTGAGAGATGCAAGCAGCAGATAGACAGGAGACTGGATAAGCAGGGAAAAAGGGAACTTATGAAGGGCCCCACGAGCTCTGTTAGCATTGAAGTTGTTTGCATATAGAAAATAGGGAGACACTGAAAGATTCTAAATTGGGGGATGACCTTTGCATATTAGAAAAGCCACTCTGGCAGCAATTGGGAGGCTGTTCACATAAGGCAAGAGGCAAGGACATGGTTCTAAGACCATATAGTGATCTGTATTAGCAATGATGAGGCCCTACTTTAGAGAATAGATAAACTGGGGGCCTCATCATGAAGAGAAAGGTAATCTGGCAAGTTAATATGTAGAAAGTGTTGGGTATGAAAGGATCAGAAACATCCGTATTTGAATATTTGAAATAAATATTTGAAATAAAAATAATGAATGCCTTGGCAGAAGCATTAACTATAAGAAGGGAAAAGAGGATTTATAGAAGTTAGATTTCAGTGGTCATCCTGAAAGGACTTAGACATTGATTGAATTTGAGACAATGGGATTGTTGTGTGTCAAGGCTACTTTGAGATTTCAACCCTGTTGGACTATAAGCATGATGGTCCCATTCATAGAAACATTAGGGGGAAATGCAAAAGAGAGGATGATAAGCTCAATTTTTAAAATGTTGAGTTTCAAGGAGTCAATGAGACCTTCTTGTGGATGGGATATCCATGTCAGGAAATTCATCACTGGAGCTTGAGAGAAACTGGAGAGGTAGATTTGAGAAGATACATGCAGAGATCGTATTACAGAAGCAGTAGAAGTGAATGAGGGAAAGAGTAGAGAAGGCTTAGAAGAGAACCACGGGCAAGTCTATTTGCCGTGCAGACTAAGCAAAGGAACTGGGAGGGGCTGAAAAAAAAAGTCAGAAACTAAGAACAAAGCTTCACTGAAACCAAGAGAGCAATTTCAGAAAGAAAAGAATAGTTCCAAAGCCAGTTGCTGCAGAGTAGTTAGAGCAGTTGCGGCCATTGATTTTGGCAGTCAGGAAGTCATCAGAGTAAATTCAGGAAAGGGTGAAAGCAGAGGCTAAGTTTTAAGCAGACTCAGAATCAGTACGAACCCATAGGGAGAGGTCAGAAAGCTGGAGGAGTGAGCAGGAAAGTTGGAAAAAGCAAGAGGGAAGTATTTATGGCACAAAATCACAGGGAGTGGAGACAGATAGTACCCAAAAGGAGGAGGTAGCCTTGAAATGGAAGGAAGGATACACCCTCCTGGGAAAAATAAGGAAGTGAGAATAGATGATACAGAGAAGTCAAGGCTGAAAAGAATGTTTTTAAGGAGCTCTTGTCAAATGGCTGGATCTTTCCAGTCTTGTAGGAAAAGAATTAAGGAGTAAAGTTTGAGCCCTATAATGGTGGAAATGTTTGAGAGAGATCCTGTGAGAAATCAAATAAGGTGTCAAAATATTACACAACAGAAGATTCCAGGGCCCCATAGAGAATTGTATAAATTCACAGTGACTTTCTCTAGCAACTTAGTAAGAACAGGGAAATGGAGTGGCATTACCAAAGAGTATTGAATATTAGACATTAGAAAATGCCATGAGCTTTAAGCATCTCTATTACCAGCAGCTGCATCATTGGAGTGGCCACTAAGGATCCGGGTTGAGTGTGGAGGGAAGGATGCTAGTAAAAGGCAATAGATAAAGATGGTAGCTTTCAAACTGGATTCCCCATATTCCCACAGGAGAGATGGGGAGGCCTCTTCTAGGGTCTCCCATTCCTACCTCAGTATCTTTAGTAGTTCTATTTTTATCTGGAAGACAAAGGCATCCCTTACATGCTTTAATTGGAAGGGGTGTTGTGGGGAATCTGTTGGTAACAAGTTTGAAAACCACTAGACTGGAAGACACGGGAGAGGGAGTGGGGCTAGAAGTCACCAAGAAGGGAAAGTTAGGTCGTAAGGACTAGGGGAGATGGCTAATAAGGTTGTGTGGTCAACAAGGAGGATTCAGATATGAAGATCTCAGAGCACTCCCCAGTTTGAAGGATGGTGGGGCCCAGCACAGATTTCTGCTGATAGAGAGCTGAAGTTGGGTGGAATTGCTAATAATCAGCACTGAGAGACCTAAAGAAGTATAAACCCAGTGCATTCAAGTATTGACGTGATGTCAAAGATACTAGGACATGGAAAAGCTATGGATTAAACAGAACAAATTAAGAGCCAAGTCTGAAGTTAGTGAGGAAGTGGGAGGAAACAGGAAAAGTCAAACATTATGGGTTTTAAGATGAGACAAAGAGGAAATAAGTACGTAATATAGAACTTTAAAATAGGACCAGTTTAAGGCAAAAAAAAGCACTGCATGTGTAGAGCAAGGAAGGTTCTGAACCTTTCTCTGACCTTGCCCCCTGCAGGGAGAGTAAAAGAAAATGGCTTCTGGGTGCAGGGGGTTCTGAGGTATATGGTGTCAGCAGGTGTCAATTACAGTAAGGAGGCCAGACCTCTTTTGGAGGAAGTGACAGTCCAGCATCGAACCCTGCAGAGAGCTTGTTCACAGAAAGCAGTGGAGGTGCGGGTCCCTGTGGGCATCGCTGAGAGAAAGGCATCCAGGAGTGGAGTGGCCTTTTCATGCCCCTGCTTGGGGATGGGAACAAGACAGAGAGAGGTGCCTGGGGACTTAGATGAGTAATCAGAGGAACGAATAAAATAAGAGAAGACAAAGTAGGCCAGAGATCCAGTGGGAAAGAACAAAGGCTGAAGAGCCAGAATTTGGGGATAGTAGAAAGGTGAAGTTTAAATGACTCCATCAAGCCCAACCCAATGCTAGATGAAGGATGATGACTGGCATGTCCTCACCACTCTAGGAGCCACACTCTTTCTTCAGGGCTACAGGACAGATTGTTTATAAAAACCTTAAGGCTTAAGCACAAATGGATAGAGCGGAAAACACATTAGACCTGTTAACTCAACCCCCCCCCTTTTTTTTCATAGATAGGAAAGAAATTAATGCCTTCCCCCAACACACAGCTGGTTGCCTACTGGTAGAGCCAGGACCAGAACATGGGTACCCAGTCTTCTTCCTACAACCCCCACGACTCTCCCTGGTATAGGGGCTAAGTATGGGGAGGAGGCCACACTTGTGTTGTGACTGAAATATGACAAATATCGGGAGCCTCCTTTATGTAGTTCAGTTCTTATGAAACTTTTTTGTAGAAGACCAAAATGTCCCGTCATTACCAATGAGCTGCCTTTTTTTTTTTTTTTTTTTCCAGAGACCTAATCTCTGTCAGAAAGGCCAATACCACTGGTGTTTGCTCGAACCTAAAATTCATTCTTTTTTGTGTTTGTTCCTCTAGTGTCTTTAGCCTCTAGCACCGTGGGCCTGGCTGGGCAGGTTGTTCACACAGAAACCACAGAAGTTGTGCTGACAGCAGATCCTGTCACAGGATTTGGGATCCAACTGCAGGGTAGTGTGTTTGCCACGGAGACGCTCTCTTCTCCACCTCTGATTTCCTATATTGAAGCTGACAGCCCAGCCGAGAGGTAAGACACTGTGCATTTCTTGTGCCCGTTATCTTTGAATAGCTAATAAATTATGGAACAGTGCCCAATGCAGGAAATGCAGGATGTAATGAACTCTCTGTCCTGACAATAAAATTTTATGTTCTTGATAAGGTTTGAGAAGAAAAATGAGCATGGATGCCTTTATCTAGCAGATTTCTGTCCACTGGGGACTGGAGGCTGTATTAATTAAAAAGGAAAATATCTTTGAAGCTCAAACTTTATTATAATAATTTCTCTGCTGTCATTTGTCATTACTATATATTGGTTCAGATCAGATTATGACAATACCATAGTTCTAAATTATTAGTTACTTCTCTAGGCTACATCAACATTGCCTGGCTCACATCTGGAGCGCAAGATCTTGCAGATAACCTAATATGATGCCCACAGCATTGAATAAACAAGACCAAATGGTTATGCTATTTCACAAGGATCAAACAATACAGATTTGGCAACTTCAACCTGATAATTACTCTGTCCGTAGTCTCTAACATGTGGTTCTAAATATAGATGTGGGGTGCTACAGATTGGAGACAGAGTGATGGCCATTAATGGGATTCCAACTGAAGACAGCACCTTTGAGGAAGCCAACCAGCTCCTCCGAGACTCTTCGATCACGAGCAAGGTCACACTGGAAATCGAGTTTGATGTTGCAGGTATGATCATATAATTGCAAGTCAGCTGCAGAGTTGGCAATGGACTGCATGTGCATTATCCGGATTGTGCGGCAGATGGGGAACTATTTTTTTACATACTGAACATGTTTTTGTTTAGGAGATTTGGGCTATCAGTTTGTATTGAGCATTGCTTTTGTACTATTCATTAAAAGGTCACCATAAGAACAGATGAAAATAAATGTGACAAAATGAATAAATAATAGCTACTATAAACGTGATTTTTAAAAAAATCATGTAGCCTTTATTCTTCCTGATTTTCACCTATGTGCTAGAGAAACCATATTCATCTGTCACATGGATGAGAAAAGCCTATCTTTGACCCTTCCCACTGCAAAGAAATGTTAAAGTTTGGTAGGGAACAATGAAAATGCCTTAGGTGGATTTATACAAGCCCAGCAGTTAAATAATTCATTTTTTAGTGTTAAAAAGAAATTGCACCAGACACTTGTTAAAAACAAGGAAGACTTTATTCAAGACTATTTTAAGAGAGAGGAAGAGTTGGAAGAGGTGAGAGAAATTGAACTCAATTCCAAAAACGGTAAGGGCAGCTGGGAATTTAGGACCACTGAGCAAATTGAGGGTGAGGGATTCATGGAATGAAAACTTACTAACAGGAACTTGATTAGATATCAAGAGTATGGGAATGACTAATTTGCTTGTATATTCAAGGGTGGGGGGATTCTCAACAAACTGATTTAGCAAGATTCTCACTAAAACTGGGCTCAACAAGTCAAAGACAAGGCCAAAAAAAAGGCCTGGTTGAAAAGAGGACCCAGAGGAGCCTAACTTAAGTTTCATCAGGAAGGGAATCCTTGTCAGTAGCTAACCCACAGGTGTGTGGATTTTAGAGGTTGTTGCTAGTTTCCATTTAATAAAATTGTCTTTATACAGTGAAATACTACTTCACAGAGCCAATAATCTTTACCAATTAGTAAAGATATGACTCTGGACATAGAGATTGCATCTTCCCAACAAATACTTGCTGAGTGTTTACTATGAGTCAGTTGGAGATGCAACAGTAGACATGGAAGAAAGAATAGCCCCTTCCTTCATGAAGCATAGAGTATTACAGAAAGTTGATTTTTAAGTTAACAAATATAAATTTAGACAGTATTAAGTGCTCTGGGGAAAATAAAGCAAGATGGGGATTAGAGAATGGCTGTGGGGAGCTATTTTCATGGGCTGATTCTCTGAGGAAGTGACATCTGAACAGAGATTTGAAGATTGGGAAGGAGCCAGCTATGTTCTGGGAGGAGAGTATTCCAGGTAGAAGGAACAGCCAGTGTAAAAGACATGGACCAAATTAATAAGCTGGATGCATTTGAGAAACAACAAAAAGGTTCTCACTGCAGCCTAAGGAAGTTTGGGGTGAGGATCCGATTTGGAATTGGAGATGGGGTGAGAAAGATTGGAAGGGGCCAACCAAGGCAGTGCTTTTGTAAAGAAGGACATTTTACGGATGGCTGTGAGCTATGCTGATGGATGTGTTAGAGATCCTTCTTAAATGAGAAGGGACAGTAGCAAAAGCAGAAAACCCAGTTAGAAGTTGCAGTGGTTGGGGCGCCTGGGTGGCTTAGTCGGTTAAGCGTCCGACTTTCGCTTGGGTCATGATCTCGCGGTTCGTGGGTTCGAGCCCCGCGTCGGGCTCTGTGCTGACTGCCAGCTCAGAGCCTGGAGCCTGTTTCAGTCTGTGACTCCCTCTCTCTCTGACCCTCCCCTGCTCACGCTATCTTTCTCTCTCTCTCCTAGAAATAAATAAAAATCTTAAAAAAAAAAAAAAAAAGGTTGCAGTGGTTGGGTAGGCAAAGAATAATGGTTCCTTGGATAGGCAGTAGAGCTAGAGATGGTGACAAATAGTGAAATTTAGGATGTGGCTTGAAGCAGGACTAACAGAACTTGCTTATGGAATGGATATGGAAGATGAGAGAAAGGGAAAATCATGGATGACTCCTGAGGTGTAAGGGTCAGCAATCAAGTAGTGATGCCTTTAAGGGAGAAGAAGACTTGAAGGATGGAAATTTGAGAATAACAACAAGTTCTATTCTAGACATGAATAGGCAGGTCCACTGCCAATTCTAGGGGGGAAAGGACCAGCACATCTATTCCTTAGTTTAGAAGACAATTATCGAGCACCAATTACTCAGCACTAGGCACTGTGCTACATTCAGATCACTTATAGGGACCATAAAAAGGATTAATATCTTCAAAGAGCTCAAAGCTAATTAGATAAGAGCAAGATTTGCTGAAAGGTAAGAATAGACTTACTGAATGTGTGTTGCCACTGAAATGTGAAAGGAAGTGCCTGATGAGGGATCTGGGCCAGAGAGCAGCCCTGAGGAGGAGCCACCATGTCAGTGACTGGTGAAGTCACTGCAATATAGGAGACCACTGAGGAACGCGTGGCAGGAAGGAGGGGACGCTGCCTGAGGAATACTAAAATTGAAAGGGGAAGGATGCTAGCCAAGGAAGTGGTGTAGATGCAGTATGAGGAGTGAAAGGAGAACCCAAGAAACGTAGCATTTTGGAAACTAAAATAAGAACTTCAAGGTCATGGTCAATAGCATAAAGGTGTTTCAGAGATTCAAGTAATATAAGGCAAGAAAGGCCCACCGGATTTGGCAATTAGGAAAAAAGACATTACAGAGTAGATTCAGGGAACTGGGGACAGAAGTCAGACCACAGTAAGCTGAGGAGTGAGGAATGGGCAGAGAAATACAGACAGGCTATGCTTGCTTTCTGCCAATGAACTGGGTTTTGAAAAACGGTAGCTAGAAAAATGCAGTGAATGGATAAAAAAGATGGAGGCCACTGTGGCCTTCTTGTTTCAAAACTTCTACAGCATTTGATTACATACTGGACACTATTTTATATTGCTTTATCCTCTAATCAGTAGTTCTCAGTCAAGATCAGTTTTGCCCTATGGAACATTTGGCAATGTTAAGAAATGTAGCTGTGGGTGAAAAATAGGATAAAAGAAGGGGATTCAGAGTTGGGAGGGGAGTTATTTTGTTCTGTTGAGATTGAAGAGACCTGAACGTGTCTGAGGCCTGAAGTGAATGAGGGAGGAAAAAGGTAATTGAGGGATATAGGTCCCTAAAGGGATGAGCAGAGAAGTTATCTAGAACATAGGTAGATAACTAGTCTAAGACAAAAGGTTGATGGCTGCCTTTTGTGAATTTGAAGAGAAGGATGTGAGAATATACCTGTTTTTATCTATGTTTGAGACATTCATGTAAGAACTGTCAAGCAAAGGTAAAAGGATCAGCATCTTGAGGAGTTGAAAAGAATAACAGTTTAGAATAGCTAATGGGGAAATGAATGAGAAAACTTACCAGACTCATGTAAAGGGATTTTCCAGCTGGGTGGTGGACCATGAAAAGTCTAGAAGCTCTAACTTAATAGCACTGCGCTGTCAACCTACATGGCCAAGTAGTTTTTTATCAGGTGGCCGCAGCTACTGAGGAGTAACAGCAGAGGTGGTAGGTGATTAGACTGAACCAGAGATTGAGATTTCCAGAGAAGGTTCAACAGAAAGAAAACTAAAGTCACAGCAGTTCAAATTGCTGCAGGAAGAACAGATGACTAACTATAGGAATAACATCAAAATCATGGTAATATATACGAAATGCTTACTCTATGGCATGTTGCTCTTCTAAGCACTGAATGTGCATTAGCTCACTTATAACAGCAATGGAGGTTACTATTATGGTGTCCCCAGAAAACTGAGGCCCACGTCGTTAATGGTAGGGCTGGGACTTTCACCCAGACAATCTGGCTTCTAAGGCCATGCTCTAACTACTACATATACTGCCTTGAGGAAATCTAGGCTGCAGACCAATGCAAGTCAAAAATGGATCAGCATGGTAGACTAGGAAGAAAAAGAGGACTCAAGGAGATAGAAGTATTCAGGAAGAAAAATGGACATAGTAAGAAAAAGTTGAGGGGGGATCTAATGGCAGGAGACAGAGATCAAAGTGGCATATTAGAGCTTAGGATTTCAGAGAAGGTCAAGTAGGGCTCAGGGTAGTGAGCTGCTGAAGTGAAGTAAAGTGGAGTGGAGGTGAATATTATTCAACCAGAGGTCTGGAAAATTCGAATGCAGTGTGACAGAAAGACCATCCACACAGTGGAATCTCCCAGAAGGAGGGCAGGACTTGGAATAAAGGAATATTCCATAACCATATCACTCTGTCACCATGCCCAGATTTACGGTTCTTCTTAGCCTTATTCATGCTCTGATGTTATATTGTTGATTTATTTATTGTCTCATCTTCTCCAGTGGAAAAATCTCTATAATGTCAGGGACTTTGTGCCTTTTGTGTTCACTAAGGTATCCCAGCACCCAGAATAGTGCTTGGAATACAAGAGACTGTCAGCCAGTACTTGGTGGATGAATGAGTGCAGTTGTCTCTCCCGAGGGACTAGATCCAGGAACCTCAGTTTGCATCAAGAACTGATTTCACAGGCACCTGGGTGGTTCAGTCGGTTAAGCTTCTGACTCTTGGTTTTGGCTCAAGTCATGATCTTACTGTTCGTGGGTTCGAGCCCCGCATCAGGCTCTGGGCTGTCAGCACAGAATCCCCACTTGGGATTCTCTCTCTCTCTCTCTCTCTCTCTCTCTCTCTCTCTCTCTTTCTCTCTCTCAAAATAAATAAACTTTTTTTTTTGATGTTTTATTTATTTCTAGGAGAGAAAGAGAGAGACAGCGTGAGCAGGGGAGGGTCAGAGAGAGAGGGAGTCACAGACTGAAACGGGCTCCAGGCTCTGAGCTGGCAGTCAGCACAGAACCCGATGCGGGGCTCGAACTCACAAACCGCGAGATCATGACCTAAGGGAAAGTCGGATGCTTAACCGACTAAGCCACCCAGGTGCCCTAAATAAACTTTTTAAAAAGACTGATTTCATACCCACTGTTTCTCTGGGGTTCCTGGTCTCTCAGTGTTGCTTGTTTCTGCATATCTGCTCCATTTGTCTCTCTACAAGTTTTTTCTGGCTTTTGATTGTACTTGATTGCCCCATCTTTGTGAAAGGGCCCAGCCAGTGCCAGCTAGTTTGAGTTTGTAATTCTTAAATTCGTTAGCTTCCCCCTTCTTGTCAGCTGTGGCCAAGCAGGAATCTGGTAGAAGGACCCTGTAAGGATCGGTCAAATGATGATGATGGTGTGTTTTTCAAAGAAGGCTGTCCGGCAGCCCCAGAACGTACTTACTACAATCACAGAACACTAGTGGTAAAGGGACATAGAGCAAAGGAAATGGTAGATCCCAGGCCTGTTGACTTGCACCTGTCTTGTTCATATCATATTACCCTGCCCTTTCAGATGTGGGAGTTTCCACACGAAAGTGCAGGATTTTTGGACCTCTGCCTATTGTCACTGTGTGTTGAGGGGAGATGGCTATATTGTAGGATGTAGCCCAGCATATTCTTTAACAACCCCACCCCCACCCCCCGTAGTGGAATGGCCAGCACAATTTGACCTCTGCCATAAGGAGTATCCAAGTATTTACTTGTGCTATAAATGCATGTTTACTTTATGTATATCCTGTTTGTTCATTGTTTAATCCATACTCAATGTATATGCATAGCTTAATATTTGTTGATTAAATACTTTAATATCCTGGTTTGTTTAAGCTCCTCTAAGAAATAGAAACTTGTCTATTAAACTCACTCTGCTCAGTACGAAGCAGGGGAGAAGGGGACCAAAGGTCTTTTCCCCTGCCCCTGATTGTTCCAGAAGTCAACCCGTTCCAAATGGATAGAAATAATGTAGAATAAGGCCTGAAAAAACATGCTCCCATCCTGTCATTCTCTCCTCCCTTGCTCATGGCCAACATCACTAATTGATTTCAGTATTCTCCTGCTGAGCCCAGACACAGCCTCAGAATCTTCAATAAAACACTATTCAGTTAGTCATTACCAACCTACTGGAATCTGTTGGAAACTGCTGGAATCAGAAAGCTCTCTTGCAGCCAGTTGAGAACTTGGAACATTGGTGGAGAATCTCTGGACATGAGCTGTTTCAACACTGCCCTATCCTTCTTATTGTCCGAATGTGGGCCACTCATTTCCAAAATTCTGCCTCAGAAATGTACCAAGATATTAATTTCCCAAACTACTGGGTCTCAGAGATAAGCCATCTCTATTGTAAGTAACACAGAGAAAGTTTAAAAAGCTTGCCTGTGAGTACACTCTTGCCTAAATCTATCTCTTTTATTAATGGGCACTACTGTACTAACAACATTGTGGTAACATTGATGGAATTCTTTTTTCAGCTGAAATTACTCATAGCCTCATCACTTTAATAAACAAAAATTTACTTTTTTATATTTCTTTATCAACATCCTTTTTCATGCATATAATATTATAAAGCTTTATTCATAATATACGCACAATTTACATTTTGCCTTTTTCAATACTGTGTTTTAAATACCAGTTTACAAAATTGTGAACTCTTAAAGATTCTGCTTTGACTGAAGTTTTTTTGTCAAAAAACAAAAACAAAACAAAAACAAAAATAAAAACAAAAACAAAATACGGCTTTGTTCTGGAAAGAAGTCTCAGTGAAAACCCTACCAAATGATGGTTACCATCATTACTGGAGCCCCCGTGCTTTCCTCTGAGTAGTTGGGGGTTAAGCATCTACATTTCCCAGCTCACTCTCAGAATCCCTTAATTTTTCAAGTCTCACAAGGGTGTCTAGGTTGATGAATTATGATGTGGTGATTATCTTACTGTGCCAACAATGAATGCTTCAGGCAGAAAAAGCAAGCCAATTGGAAAGAAGGGAGCCTTTGTTTACCCAAATGTGTTTTTAATTATAGTATTAACAAAGATAAGGCAAAACAAGAGAAGCACAAAATAATCACATGGGAGTCTAACAAAGTAAACATTCCATCTATTTATTCTAAACCTATTATTTCTCCAAGTATCTCTTTCCTTTTTACTAGTAGTTCTTTAAGAAACACCAATTTAAGTAGGCCTTTGCTTTAACTACCAAATAACTATGTAGGCCAAAAAAAAAAAAAAAAATTACCAAATATAAAATAAATCATATTGGCATTTAAAGATTAAAATGAAGCCACAGCTGATCAAAGAGATACATTTGTTGACATTTGTTCATCATTATGAATATTTCAAATCTTATGTAGTCAAACATGATTCATTATGATTTTCGAGGAAGTGGTAATATCTCCTCCAGTGTCATTAACAATGTTAATCTTGGTCAAGGCTCCCTGCATTAAAAATTTATAAAAGCAAAATGTTACTATAGTAACTATTCTAGATCAGTGATTCCCGGCCCTTAGGGTTTCAAGACCTCATTTGTATAGCATCATGGACAAACTGTTATATACATATGTGAATGCATGTATACATACATGCAAGCATGCCATTTACTTCCCTCCCCTTTCACAGAGAATTTTTGTAAGAAACACATAACACTAAAACGCACATGAAGTGAGTTCTGTAATTAGTGAAGCTGTGCCTCTAAAGCTTCTTATGCATGTACTTATGGGCCACTTGCAAGCTTTAGCTGAGTAATCAAATTCCTACCACACCCGTGAACACTTCTGGGGAGGCTTTCTGCTTAACTCCCATCACATTTCCTCCACTAGCTCAGTGTGTTCATCAGAGATCTGTTGGTTGCAAGCAGCAGAAATGCACAGGTGCTTATTCAGACAGAGAAGGGGCAGTTCCTGGAAGACACCGGTGTTTCCCAGCCCCGGAGGACAGGGCAGACAGCCCCAGGAAGCTCTAGAACCAGACAAAAGGGCAGTCAAGGCCAAGCACAAGTGCTCTCCCAGACCTTGTGCACGCCCCTCATATGCACTTGCTTGTTTCTCCCTTCTGTCTGCAGACTGGCTGTTGGTGCAGTTGGACAAAATGTGGCCACTTCAAATGCCCTCTCTGCCCCGAGTCTGCGTGCAAATTCCCCACTCTTACCTGTTACTTTAGGGGTGAGAAGAAAGTGGCAATTAGTTCCATTATTGGAACGGGGAATGTAGAAGACTTAGGGAAGAGATGGAGGAAAGGCACAGATTTGAGAAATATTTTGGAAGTAAATATTTATACCTGTAGCATCTGAAGCCAGGCAGTAAAGCACACCTGCATGTTGTTACCTCTTTTCTTTTTCTACCCCAATGTATCAAAACTAGCCGGTGTTTCTGAAATCTGTTAGGGAAAATAATTTTATCTATCTCAAGACCTATTGGTAAGTGGGAAGGGTACAAATTCTTTTTTTTTTTAATATATTTGAGAGAAAGACAGAGCACACATAGGAAAGGGACAGAGAGAGAGAGAGAGAGAGAGAGAGAATCCCAAACAGGCTCTGTACTGTCAGCACAGAGCCCGATGAGGAGCTCTCGAACCCTCAAACTGTGAGATCATGACCTGAGCCAAAATCAAGAGTCAGATGCCCAACCAACTGAGCCACCCAGGCACCCCAAGGGTGCCAATTCTTTATGAATAAACAGATAAAATATATATGGATCCTTTCTGGTATATCAGTGTGTTACTTGAGGACAGCAGCACAGCCAAAGACATGTCTATGACACTCATCAAATAGTTAAGAAGGGTAGGAGGGCACTAAGCAAAATAAGTCAGAGAAAGACAAGGTACCATATGATCTCATTCATATGTGGAATTTAAGAAACAAAACAAAAGAAAAAAGGGGAAAAAACAGAGAGAGAGACAGAGAGAGAAGCAAACCAAGAAACAGGCTCTTAACTGTAGAGAAGAAACTCATGGTTACCAGAGGGGAGAGGGTGAGGGATGGAGGAAATAGGGGATGGGGATTGAGGAGGGCACTTGTCATGAGCACTGGGTGTTGTATGGAGGTGTTGAATCACTAAATTGTAGGCCTGAAACTAATATTGCAGTGTATTTTAACTCACCAGCATTTAAGTAAAAACTTAAAAAAAACAACGAAGACAAGCAGGAGGGACCATGAGAAGCAGCAACCACCCTGGCTTCCCTGGGAATCGTGCAAAGCACCAAAAGAAAAGGGCTCCAAAGGATAGACTTGCCTTCACTTGGCACAACAGCCAGGACTGTGAGGGGCAGCTTGGGGATCCTTTTTCACAGGTGGCCCCTGAAGGGCCCAGAGAAATCCAATTTTTATTGTTTTCCAGTTGAACCATCTGTGGCAAATCTTCTCAGCTGGAAGATCAGATTCTGGTCTTGTAGAAGGCCCACTGCCTAAATTCCTTGTAGAAAAGTACAAAAGCCTGGAAAAGCAAGTTAAGGTGGGGGAAGGGAGTCTCCAGCTGTTTTCATGTAACCATCCCTACTTCCACTTATGCTTTGCAGAGACCGAAAATGTGTTCAATATGTGACTAACAAATTGAACCAAGGGCCTCATAGCTCTGGTTGAGTCTTTGTGTGCGGGTTGAGCATTGAGCAAAATCAAACAGTAAAAATGGTTTAGTTCTGCCATTCCACAAGTCCCCACTTATGCTATTGATTCCCTTCATGTGCCCCTTTCACCCCTTTCCAAAACCTTCAAGAAAGGATTATAGTCATTAGCAGCTTAGTGTGAATAAATATCCCTTCAGAGGATTTCTTTCTTTCTTTCTTTCTTTCTTTCTTTCTTTCTTTCTTTCTTTCTTTCTTTCTTTCTTTCTCCTCTTTCTTTCTTTCTTTCTTTCTTTCTTTCTTTCTTTCTTTCTTTCTTTCTTTCTTTCTCTTTCTTTCTTTCTCTTTCTTCCTTCCTTCCTTTCTTTCTTCCTTCCTTCCTTCCTTCCTTCCTTTCTTTCTTTCTTTCTTTCTTTCTTTCTTTCTTTCTTTCTTTCTTTCTTTCTTTCTATTTTTGAGAGAGAGAGAGAGAGAGAGCGTGAACGGGGGGTAGGGGGTGGGCCAGAGAGAGAGGGAGACAGAATCTGAAGCAGGCCCCAGGATCCAAGCTGTCAGCACAGAGCCTGATGTGGTGCTCGAATTCACGAACCTCGAGATCATGACCTGAGCTGGAGTTGGACATTTAACGGACTGAGCCACCCAGGCACCTCATATTCTCTTTTCAGCCTTATCTCTAACTGAAGGTCTCCCAGACTGTTAAAAGAATTTTAAGAAGAATATATTTAACAATATGTAGCAGTTCCTTCTTTTCTCAAGTACTAGTCAAGCTCTGGTACAATCAACTGAGTTCTATCCATGGTTGAGATTCAACCAACACACACTGGTTCTCTCTGTTGCTACAGTGTTAGCTTACTTCTATGTTGGTTGGACAGGATCTGAGCCAACCTGCACCCTGCTCCAGTGCCGCCTGCTCTCCTAATCCACCCCAGGACCTCCCAGAGCTCCCCATGATCCAGAAACCTAAGCATGACTTTTGATGCAGTTGGATCCTCCTTGGCCTCTGTGTTCCAACCCTGCAGTCAGCATCCATTCTGACTGGTTATGGCCAGTACCCTTCTGGTTGCAAAATATTTTGAGTATCACTCTTGCTTGTACCTCTTGAGAGGTACTTTTCACTGTTTATTTTATGTTTATCTGCCCCCCACCCCAGACCCAGTCAACAATGACCCCATCAAACTGAAATTTCTCCTAAAACCTATTCCTCTAGCTACCTTCAAACAACAGTTGAAAAAAAAGAATTGCTGAATAGGTAACTCTGGAAAAATATGGTTGAAGAGAGAAATATATATATAAATATATGATTTTTTCATCCTATGAAGTCATCCTATGATTTTAATCATCCTATGATTAAACTTTAGGATGCCTAAGAATCACCTGGAAAGTAGGGCACCTGGCTGTCATTTGGTTGAGTGTCCAGCTTCGGCTTAGGTCATGATCTCATGGTTCATGAGTTCGAGCCCAGTGTTGAGCTTTGTGCTGACAGCTCAGAGCCTGGGGCCTGCTTCAAATTCTGTCTTCTCTCTCTGCCCTTCCTCGCTCATGCTCTGTCTCTCTCTTGAAAATAAATAAACATTAAACAACAACAACAAAAGTCTGTTTAAAAAATCACCTGGAGAATATGTTTAAAATTGTAGATTTCTAGGCTTTATTTTCAGATAGATCAGGGATGATTCAGGAATCTGTATTTGTAACTTGCATTCCAGGTAAATTCAATACAAATATTGCCTGAATGACATTTAAGAAATACTGAACTCAGCAAGTGCTGTGAAAGGCACTCAGTTGCCTACGGGCAGGACATCTATTCTTCACCAGGAATGCAATTTATCAGGACTTTAGAGGCATTCACTTACTTCAGTTCCTACAACTTGAATTTCAGATGATTATGATACAAGAATTCTTGATGCATTTTTATTGATTGGCACTCCATTCTTCCTGGTCACCTACAAATGTACTCTTCTTTGTTTTTAAATTACAGAGTCTGTCATCCCAAGTAGTGGAACATTTCATGTAAAGCTCCCTAAGAAGCATAATGTGGAACTTGGAATAACCATCAGTTGTAAGTAAAACTGACTTGTTTTTAAATGCAAAATTTTAAAAAGACATTAGAAAATTGTATTGTCAAATGGCTTACAGGTGTGACAAGTATTTTATGTGTCATTGCCAAGTTTGTATGTAACAATTTGTAATGTTACAAATATTAGCACTTAACCAGCTGTATCTTCGAAGGGGACAAATTACTTAAACGCTCTCCAATCATATTTCTTCATCTGTCAAATGGAAATAAGGATACCTACAAAGTATAAGATTATTTGAAGTATTATATAAAATAACATTTATATACCTAGTATATAGGTATATGACATATTTATAGATCTGGCAAATAATAAATGTCCAATAAATGTATCTCATCCCCACCATGAATAATTAGATGAGCATATAAATGTGTGTAGGTTCTCTATACTTTATTATATTGTGATTAAGTCTTCACAATAATCTATTTAACTAACAAAAATTGCATTTATTTCCTTTTAAGACTATCCTCATATCTGTCCACTATGCATCTATAAGCCATTTTACAACGCTAAAATATCATCTCTTGGTAACTTTTTGAATTCCTGATGGTCTAAGGTGTCTGGGTAACCAAAACAAAAAGAAAAGCAGAACATATAAATGTGTTTAATTCTCTCCTTTCCTCAGGCTCTAGATTAATAACTGCTTTGGTAAAACGGCTTTGAAAATTTCAGCCCCCATTTATAGAATGGGAATTGAAGTTTTTACGGTTTTAATATCCATAAACTAGGTTCATCCATAAATGCCCCCAAGAAAATGAAGCAAATGATTAATACCTAAAGACCAAAGAGGCAATGCTTGTGACTGAGGAGTGGTCCTTTCAAGAAAAAGTGATGAGGTTACATCAAGGCACTTGATGCCGTGCCTCATTACACTCTGTTGGATCTCATTTATGTCAGCGGTTAGGACAAAAATAGTCCTCGACAGGGCGGTGTGAAATGGGGGCTGTCCACTTCAACTTTGACTATATAAATGCAACACTGAAAATGAATTTCACTTATAACCAATACATCAGACAGATCTGGTGCAACACTAAAAATAGCGGACCTACAACACAGAGTCAATGTTAAGGACAAGGAGCTGTATGTATGAGAGGGCACCTGTACCCACCTCCTGAACCCCGGTGTGACCTCCTGGGAGAAGAGTAGGGCCAATGTGCCTGCATGCCTCTCTGTGATACACAGAAATGTGAGACGGACTTTGGGAGACTCCAGACCACTTCTAGATACTACTGAAGTCATTTATGCCTTAAACTGAGTCACTTCACCTCTCAGCCTGTTCATTATGAAACAGACAGGATGTGGTTATTCTGTCAACAGCGGTGCTTACAGAAATGAAGGGAGAGTTCATCAGAACCTACTATTCCAAAAATATTTGGGGTTCAGGGTGGTTGCTGCAGCCCCCATGTAACTCAAGGCTGCTCTCTCTTCTGTTCAATCCATTCCATTTATTTATTCCATCAGAAAGGGCTGGGAAAGTGGTCTCTCTCGGAGTACTGCATAATCTGCTGGCTGTTCACAGAGGCCCCACCATCCACTCCATTCTTTCTCCCCTTTGTCTTCTTTAAATAAATGCACCCTGAGCACCTACCATGCCTAAGCCCTATGCTACGTTTGGAAAATGCACTCCCTGTCCCCTAGAGATGCGTATTTCTAGTGCACATGCTGAAGACACCCACTGCTCAGAAGCTTCTAGTGCCACATTGCCATTTTACTTCCAAATTTTAAGTGGGAAAATTGTCTTTATGGTTTTTTATACAGATTTATTATTTTTTTTAAGTTTATTTATTTTGAGAGAGAGAGTATGAGCAGGGGAGGGGCAGAGAGAGAGGGAGAGAGAGAATCCCAAGCAGGCTCCACACTGTCAGCACGGAGCCTAGACATGGGGCTCAAACCCACACACTGCAAGTTCATGACCTAGGCCAAAACCAAGCGTCAGATGTCTAACTGACTGAGCAACCCAGGTGCCCCTACAATATATTTATTCTTAAAAATTGATATACATAAGGGGAGGGGGGTAGGGAGATGGACAAAATGGGTGAAGGGGAGTGGGAGATACAGGCTTCGGTTATGGAATGAATAAGTCACAGGAACAATAGGGACAGCATAGAGAATATAGTCAATGGTATTGTGATAGCACCGCGTGGTGACAGGTGGCTACACTTGTGGTGGACACAGCAGAACAGATACACTTGTCGAACCACTATGTTTTACACCTGAAATGAATGTAATATTGTGTGTCAACTATACTTCAGTTTTTAAAAATTTAAAGAAAAAAATTGATAGACACAAAAACATAATTTAACTATAAAGGAGAGTATCCCTGTAGAAACTAATCCTACAATAGATTCCTTTTTTAAAGTCAATATTTATATGCTTAATCTTTGAATACACTTTGAAGTGTATTCAGGTATACAAAACTACAACGTATTTTGTTCGTATGATGAATCATTTAAAATTATGCTTTATGGGGGCGCCTGGGTGGCTTAGTCGGTTAAGCGTCCGACTTTCGCTTAGGTCATGATCTCGCGGTTCGTGGGTTCGGGCCCCGCGTCGGGCTCTGTGCTGACTACCAGCTCAGAGCCTGGAGCCTGTTTCAGTCTGTGACTCTCTCTCTCTCTGACCCTCCCCTGCTCAAGCTGTCTCTCTCTCTCTCTCTCCTAGAAATTTAAAAAAAAAAAAAAATTGTGCTTTATGATGCTGTTATATATGTATTAGGTATTAATTACATTTAATGCCAACAATGGAAATTACTCAAACCCCTCCCCCCAAGAATGGCTAATGACTTTTAGCCAGCTGTAGGCTAAATCTATTCATGGAAGCTAGTACTATTATGCGGTTCCTGGATAGAGATGGAGAGATGATACATAAGCTTGTCAAACATGCTTGTCAGCCCACCTACAGGTATAGCTCCATTTATACAACTTATCATCATGCTGAGTCTGTGTGTCCTCATGAAAAATACTCATATTTTCCCAATTGAGAAAACAGAATGTACTTTAAAGGGGGGAAAAAAGGCCAGGGGCACCTGAGTGGTTCAGTTGGTTAAGCATCTGACTGGCTCAGGCCATGATCTCACAGTTCATGAGTTTGAGCCCTACATTGGGCTCTTTCCTGACAGCTTGGAGCCTGCTTTAGATTCTATGTCTCCCACTCTCTGCTCTTCCTCCTACTTGTGCTCTCCCTTTCTCTCTCTCAAAAATAAATAAACATTTTTTAAAAGGCCAGAATCCATGTTTATTGTTATGAAATGGTAAATTCCTGAGGCCTCACACAGTTCCTGACATATACAAGGTGCATATTTTTTTAATTTTTTTTTTTTGAGAGAGAGAGACAGAGAGACAGAGAGTGTGAGTGGAGAATAGAGAGAGAGGAAGAGAAAGAATCCCAAGTAGACTCTGCTTTCCAAGTGCAGAGCCCAACATGGGGCTCAGTCCCACCAACTGTGGGATCATGACCTGAGCCAAAATCAAGAGTTGGAGGCTTAACCAGCTGTGCCAGCCAGATGCCCCTACAAGGTGCTTATTTAATCCCTCTCCTTGTTGAGTGAATGAATAAGGAGTCTATCAGAAACAGTCTTCTACTATCTGCTACTAACCACTGTTCACTCCAAAAAAAATGAGCCTGTGAAGGAGACCATGAATATAGATGTTTAAGCAAAGGCCTTCGTGTGAACCAAAGGTAACACTAACTTGAAAAATGATTTAGAGCAGAGCCTCAGAGCCTAGACCACCCCATTACTCCACTCTCTTCACCTTTCTGTACCATTTTCTTGTCCATAAAACAGTGCACTTACTCCTTTCTTTATAGCATGGTTGACAAGATTAAATGAGTTAGTATATATAAAGTGCCTAGAACCAATTATGAACCCTAACAAATGTTAGTTACCAGGATGACTGCTACTTATCATATATAGAGAGCTTCATGCAATATTTTAACCCAAGCTCTACCGCACACAATTTTGTGGCAGCTGCAATTAACGGCATTTAGGTAGGAAACCGAGGGACCCTCTTCTCAAACACACGCAGGTACTGTTAGTGAAACCGAGGCAATGCAAAGGTTCATTGACATTTCTCGCTATCATACAAAGTCCTCTTCCATCTTCTTCACCTTGTGAAAGCCCGAGTAGTAAGAAGCAGGTCCTCATCTCGGAAAGCATTCCACCAGAGTCTTTTACACTTGGCTTAAGCCTCACTCTTCATACCTAATTGACTGAGAAATGAGTCTCTCTGATTTTGGATGTGGTGAGCAGCTTTAGACTAATTTTCTTAAGTTCCTGATGAGACATTCAGAGCACATTAGCATCAGGCATTACTTTTATTGATGTTATTGCGATAACGCGGAACAATTTATTATAGCTAATAAAGTGGAACGGCCTCGCAGAAGGATGCGCAGTGTAGGACTGGAGACGCCATCCTGAAGCTCTGACAGCTCAGCCAATCAGACGCCAGAGCGCACACCCTCCAACGCGGCCCACCTGCCTTCCAAGTCAGAGAACCCAGTTGCTTGTCATGCACAATTGTCAGTAGTCATTTGATATTGGTGTTTTCTTTTACTGTTTAACCACAGTGTGTATCTACTTTGTACCAGGCATGCCAATAAGAAGTTTATGTGTGTTTGTTTCTTAATCCTCAGAGTGGTCCTGTGACATCAACACCCATGTTCTAGAAAAAAAAGGCTCAGCTGGGTAACGGGCCCAAGACCCAGAACTCACAAGGGCCACCCGGGATTCAGACCCATCCTGTCTGACTTACCATGGGTTTTGCTGTCACCCCTCCACTCATCGCTGTCTCCACCTGATTGATGACCCTTCCCGCCTCCTAGATCAGAAAACCAAAAGACAGCATTTTGTGAGTGGAGTTAATTTGTTGGCTTTCTTTTTTAGTTGACACTGAATTGTCTTCAGGAACAAAGGCTTGCTTTCTTTATATATAAAATCATAAAGCAGCCTTTATGACAAGCACAACAAATCTGTCATTTTCCCCTTAAGTCTTAAGCATATTTAGAAGAGAATGGCTCAAGTTTTTTTGCCAGCTTTGCAATAAAAATTCTACTCGCTGCTCCATTTCAAATCAAATAACTTGTTTTACTTGCCAGATATCATATATACGGTTGCAAGTAAAGTAAAACTGAATGAGTGTGTGTGTGTGTGTGTGTGTGTGTGTGTGTGTGTGTGTGTGTCCGTGTCCAGTGTAGTTTGGATACTTTATCAGTCCCTTTGAGCAAAGTATCTTGACTAGCAGAGTAAGATATGAATAGCTGGTTATTATAGAATGTTCTTGGAATACTTTGTTGATTTATATTTAATTAGCTCCAAAATTCAGAAGATTTTACCTGCCTTCTAATATGGACAAATTTTTTTAAACAAAACATAGCGTCATTTTCTACCTCTTCTGACAACTATTGAGAAGCAAACAATACATGTTCACTTTAATAATCAGTTCTGATAGTGAAGGATGACTAGTGGGTTTAAGTCTTCAGAGGTCAAAAGATGATAGCTTCAACACCGGCATTTAGCTCTATTCCCACCCCATATCGTTTTTAAATGATGGTATAAGATTTTTCAAAAGGCACAAACCCAAATGGAGAAGGAAAGGAAAATAGTTAACAGCAACCAAATTTGTTTTTTCATGTTTTTAAAATATATTTTTTAATGTTTATTTTTGAGAGAGAGAGAGGGAGACGCAGCGAGGGAGGAAGACACAGAATCCGAAGGAGGCTACAGGCTCTGAGCTGTCAACACAGAGCCCAATGCGGGGCTTGAACTCACAAGCTATGACATCATGACCTGAGCCAAAGTCAGATACCCAACTGACTGAGCCACCCAGGCGCCCCAAGACCAACCAAATTTGGAAGTGGCAGAGAAGGTGGAGCAAGATGAATTTATAGAAGCAGATGGGAAAGCTAACAGGGAACCCAGTTTGCATTCTAAACTCTCAACAAAACCAGGAATTAGTGGAATCAGGAACTTCGAGAAGTGAGAGTGATGGTAAAGGGGAGATAGGAGGAATGGCCAAAAGTCTATGAAGTAGTCCCTTAGAGGCCTTCCCCCAAACCGTGTAGCCAGAACCTGGTTCATTTTCTGGAAAGCCTGAGAGGGAGGGACTCTGGGCCCGGAGAGCACAGCTGAGTGCAGCAGCACGGCTCTAAAACAGGGTGAGGGGAAAGTGTATATACTGAATGTGAACACCGCTAGCCTTCTTCCCCTCCGTAAGCTCAAAGAGGCCAGTTTTATACCCTCAAAGCAGGAGAAGGAAGCAGAGCCATCTGACCCAAAGAAACAGCCTGGCCTGAACTATCCAGGGAAGACCATCGGCTACAAACTCCACATGTGCACCTAGCTTTCCAAAAGCGTTTTAGGGGTGCACTCCTTAATGAGAACACACAGCTAAGAAAAGCAGACCCCTGAGGAAAGAATCTAATAGGCAAGACTATCACCAGAAACAAAGAAGAAAAACAGAAGCAGCACATTCAGAAAGGAGAAAACGTTAAAAAGGAAAAAGCTTTCATTAACATTAGTGAGAAGCTAAGATGCTATATAGATGGGCGGCAGGAAACAACTACTGTTATAACATACTGAGGGGGACAAAGAGCTCTTGGAGCATAATATGGCAGAAATTAAAATATTGGAAAGTGAAGCTGAGGGAAAATTCCAGAAATTAGAACAAAACAACAAATAAATGAGGAATCGAGGATAGAGAAAAATTATTCAAGCTGAGTCCAAATGACACAAAATCCAAATAATAGCCATTACAGAATGGAAGAGAAGTAAACTTTTATTAGTTTATCAGTGCTATTAGTGTTAAGAAAAAAACTAAGGCATATTAAAAATTTTAAGCGTTTATTTGAGCAAAAATAGATTCAAGCTAGGGAGTGCCAACCTGGAAGTGGTTAGGAGAGCTCTACCCACAGGAGACTGGGGGAGGACATGTAAAGGACGTGTGGACACAGAGAAAGGAGTTTATTGGTTGGATGTAGCCAAAAGCCTAGTTGGCTGTTTGTGATCGGTTTTCCTTAGCATTTGATTTTGTAACCTTGAGACATTGACAGGCTGAGATTTTGGTTTGCTTCTGTCGGCCAGCACAGCATTAGAGCCACCTCAGTCTAATGGCCTCCATGTGTAATTAGTGTAACAAAAGTCAAGAGAACATCTATCTGGTCCCCAGGGTCTGTGGGAAGGAATTTCCCAAGATCTGTGTAGCAACCCTAGAACACAAACAGCCCGGACAGGTTGTGAACCTTTGCTAGAATCCCTCATCTGATTTTATTTTCTTTTTAATTTAAAAAAACATTTTGGGGCGCCTAGGTGGCTCAGTCAGTTAAGCATCTGACTTTGGCTCAGGTCGTGATCTCACAGTTCGTGGGTTCAATCCCTGCATTGGGCTCTGTGCTGACAACTTGGAGCCTGCTTCAGATTCTGTGTCTTCCTTCTCTCTCTGACCCTTCCCTGCTCACACTGTCTCTGTCTCTCTCTGTCTCTCTCTCTCAGAAATAAATAAAAAACATTAATAAATAAATAAAATATTTTGATGTTTATTTTTGAGAGAGAAAGAGAGACAGAGCATGAGTAGGGGGAGGCCAGAGAGAGGGAGACATAGAATCCAAAGCAGGCTCCAGGCTCTGAGCTGTCATCACAGAGCCTGACTCAGGGCTCAAATTCATGAACAGTGAGATCATGACCTGAGCCAAAGTCAGACACTTAACCACCTGAGCCACCCAGGCGCTCCTGGTTTTACATATTAAGAGGAACTTTATGTAATCTTGGAAATCTGAGGAGTTGAATTCATGATAAACACAAGAAACCTAAGCAAACAATGGGGCGCCTGCGTGGCTCATCAGTTAAGTGTCCTACTTCAGCTCAGGTCATGATCTCACAGCTTGTGAGTTCCAGCCCCATGTTGGGCTCTGTGCTGACAGCTTGGAGCCTGGAGCCTGCTTCAGATTCTGTGACTCCCTCTCTCTCTACCCCTTCCCCACTCACACACACACTCTCTCTCTCTCAAAAAATAAACACTAAAAAAAATTTTTTTAAAGACAACAGACAACTACAGAGAAAATATGTCCTAAGGAAAAGCATGGTATGCTACATGACTTGTGTGTGAATACCGTTTACATAGTGTAAGAAACATACCAAATACAGATCTTATAAAAAATTAAGACAAATCCGTGTTGGGAGAGTGGGGGGAGTCCACAGGACAAGAAACATACATCAGTGTGGTGTTGGTCTAGAGAGGGAGAGAACGAACTCCTCATCTTTCATAATATAAGGTAAATAACTAGCACTGAAAAGTAATGACTTGTAACAGCTGTATGTTATTCACCAGTAGAGCAATAGCGAAAAGTTGCACCTGGGCAAGTAGGAATTAAAGGGCTGCCCCTGCAGAAATCTGACCCTTCACATTGTATGCATGTATAATTTTGATATAAAATAAAACATAAAACATAGAAAAGCAAAATTTAAAAAGCAAGGGAGTAGGTAGTTTCCTCGTGAGGATCAAGAATGTACGTGTATGGGCGGAATGAAAATACTGATCACCGTGATGTTACACTCACAGGTACTTGTGACTTAGGATAAAATTTCTAGGGACCTCCTCTTGTTGGCTTGCAAAACAGCTGTAAAAGATGGGACAGCAATGAGTTTTGGAAAAACTTATAGGTGACTCAAAAACCTAGCTCTGGTAACAAAAACAACTAATGGAGATAGAAGAGTTTGAATTAAAATTATTTTATAACTGCGAGTAAGGTCAAGGCAGTATTTTAAATTTCATGTATATCATAGAACACAGGATTTTGTGTCGTTGCTCTTTCTCTTTCGTCAGGCTTTCAGTTCTGTACATTTGACCATTTATAATGAGATTTCAAGCATTTGGGGGCTTTTTAGAACTTTAATAGCCATGTGTTAGCCTTCTTTGCTAGGCCCACACCCCTGACCCATTTAGTGTAACCTTCCTGCCATATGATGTGCTTGTGTGGCCTTCCCAGCTGGAATCACTTTGCAGAAAGGAGAGCTTCATGCCTAAAATAGATTTAACTGGCCCTGCCTCTCCTTTCTATCCAACTTCTCTGGAGTTTCATGGCCAGTGGCCAGAGCAGAGCTGTCTAACTTATAGTTGGTGTTCAATAAATATGTTTTAAACAAATGATTCTGTGGAGACCTCCAATCAAATTTGAAGCACTGAGTGCTAGCGGATTCTCATTCAAAGGGTTACAAATTCAGAAGCCCTCGGGTGAGGCAAGCCGGTGAATGAGACTCTTCCAAGTGAGGACAGTGGCAAATGGGAAAATGAAGGCTCCATCCAAAGGGGGGAGTTGGAATGGGTCCAAAGTTGCTAGATAATCATTACAGTAAACACTTAGATGGCACATTGCTCATTCACTGGTCCAGTCACTTTAATGTAAAAACTCAATCCTTACCAGAAAAAAACTCTAGGTAAGCACTATTATGATTCCTCATCACCATTTGGAGATGAGAATACTAAGGTGCCTAAAGACTATGTGCTCAAGTGCACATGGCTAATTAAGTGGTAGAGTCTGGATTTGAACCCAAGCAGCAGGCTGCCAAGTCTTGGCTCTTAATCATTATACCATATTGCATCTCTAATTTTTTAAATTTTTAAAAAATATTTGTTTAAGTAATCTCTACACCCAACATGCGGCTCAAACTCGACCCTGAGATCAAGAGTCACATTCTCTTCTGACTGAGCCAGCCAGGGGCCCTGCCTTTCTAATTTTTTAAAAGAAGTTATACATGAAATCTACTAATTTTTATTTATTTATTTTTTTGAATGTTTATAACCACTTTCTTTCTTTTTAACTTGACAGGCTTTTTTTTTTTTTTTTTACAAATAGTTTATTGTCAAATTAGTTTCCACGTAACACCCAGTGCTCATCCCCACAAGTGTCCTCCTCCATGCCCACCCCTCCTCCCCACATCCACCAGTCCTCAGTTTTTGTCAGCATTCAAGAGTCTCTCATGGTTTGCCTCTCTCCCTTTCCCCCACCATTTCCGCCCTTCTTCTCCCCCTTGGTCCTCTGTTAAGTTCCTCCTAATCCTCCTATACGTGCACACATATGATATTTGTCCTTCTCTGCCTGACTTATTTCGCTCAGCATAACACCCTCAAGGTCCATCCATGTTGCTACACATGGCCAGATTTCATTGTTTCTCATTGCCATGTAGTATTCCATGGTATAGATAAACCACATCTTCTTGATCCATTCATCTGTTGATGGACACTTAGGCTCTTTCCATGTTTTAGCTATTGTGGAGAGTGCTGCTATGAACATTGGGGTACATGTGCTCCTATGCATCAGCATTTCTGTATCCCTTGGGTAAATTCCTAGCAGTGCTATTGCTGGGTCATAGGGGAGTTCTATTGTTAGTTTCCTGAGGAACCTCCACACTGTTTTCCAGAGGGGCTGTACCAGTTTACATTCCCACCAACAGTGTAGGAGGGTGCCCGTTTCTCCACATCCTCGCCAGCATCTAGAGTTCTCTGATTGGCTCATTTTAGCCACTCTGACTGGCGTGAGGTGGTATCTCAGTGTGGTTTTGATTTGTATTTCCCTGATGAGGAGCGATGCTGAGCATCGTTTCATGTGTCTGTTGGCCATCTGGATGTCCTCTTTGGAGAAGTGTCTGTTCATATCTTCTGCCCATATCTTCACTGGGTTGTTTGTTTTTCTACTAATTTTTAAATGTTGGCAACTAATCTACCTTTTTAAAGCATTACAAGTCAAGAAAAACACACTTGGTATGTGACTTCTTCACAGATAGTAGAGAATCAAAACATGGTACAGTAAAACCTTGGTTTGTGAGCATAATTCATTCTGGAAGCATACTAGTTACCCAAAGCACTTGTTTGGCAAAGCAAATTTTCCCATAAGAAATAATGGAAACTCAAATGATTCATTCCACAACCCAAAAATATTCATATAAAAATGACTACAATACTGTAATATAATACAAAATATAAAGAAAATACAAAATATGAAGGAAAATAAGCAAATTAACCTGTACTTACCTTTGAAAACCTTCATGGCTGGTGTGAGGGGAGACAAGAGAAAGGAGGGTTGTTGTGTAGGACGACTTTCACTGTCACTAGCAGAATCACTGCTGTCTGTTGGCTCAATGGGATCTTTTTCTTTTCATGTAACCTTAACAAGGAACCTATCCAATGACCTAGAATGAAGCAAAGCATTCCTAAGCTTTCTCTTGTATGGAAAAGCAAAGGACTGTCCATAGGTGCTTTGAAATGACAAAAAATACACTAGTACCAGTGGACACCTTCCAACATTCTGAAAAATCACTGATTTCTGCCGAACACCGTGGCCTAAGACCAAGCATCCAAGCATGAGAGGTGATCACCCACAATCTTGCAGTGAGAGAGAGAGAGAGAGAGAGAGAAGGAAGAACCATTGGCTTACTTGTGATCATGTGACATCTGGTGTCACATACTACTCGAATTGCAAGACATCGCCTGTTTATCAAGTTAAAATTTATTAGAAATGTTTGCTCGTCTTGCAGAACACTCGCAGAACAAGTTACTCGCAATCCAAGGTTTTGCTATACTAGGGTAACGCAAACAATGACTGAGCCCCCAGAGCCACATTCATTTAATATGCCCGGTAGGCATGATAGTGACAGTGACAGGACCTCCTACGGATTTGGACCCACTTCTGGGCTCAAGTTTATCACACCAATGGACATCTACCCGGATAAACTTTTCAAGCCTCAGCTATGGTCTTAGTTAAAAGAAAAAGAGAGAATCTAGTAAATGTGAGAATGGTCACCATGTGTGTCTATTCACCATAATGACTTTAAAACCTCTCTGCAAAGCCGTGCGGGTTTGTCCAAGAGGCCCCAGTGCTATTTTCCTCTGCTGCAAAGATGACAGAGATGGGTTTGATGTAGTTTCTTGCCTCCACTATTGTTTCATTTCAGACCGTTTCAGTGGAACATAGATTTTACTAAAAACCAAGGGAAACATTGAATGCTCTGCGATGGTTACTACAGCTTGGCAAAATACAGTGTAAATTCGTTGGCAGATGCTAGAAAAGTTGTATTTTCTGGTAATAACAAAGTTTTTTGTTTTTGTGCCCTATGCTCAAAACAGTTTGCAGTTGTGAAATGTGACATGTGTAGAAATGCTAAATGTTTATATTTCTCTAGAGGAATTATATCAGATCACTGAATAGAGGTTTAAATTATGAATTAATTATAGTGAATAGAATGTTTTGCATACTTTGCTAGAAGCTAAGAATAATGATTGAATGAAGTCCCATTAACATTTACTATGGACTAATTTAGACAGCGGGTAAGGTATTGGCATCATGTGTTTGCTTTTTTTTTTTCATTGTTGTGTTGAGATATTAAACCATCTGTTCCTGAACATAAACATTTTCCTGGGATTCAGATGGGATTATGGGATATGATATGGTTCTATGATTATTATGGGGTGATCAGCCTGTTTATAATAAAATCTTACTTTAGAGGCCTTTTAATGATCCTTAAAAGGAAATCACTACAGACTTCAAACTGGTAAAACATCTCCTCTCGTAGGCAAATTTTTTATTTTTTATAAATGTCAGTATGGGGTTATTGTAATTATCAGACTCCTAAGTTAAATGTAAACCTTCTAGATCAAGATGATATTTTTGTACTTATATGAGCTATAGTTCATTTTCAGGATTGATTCTAAGGTAGACTTAATACCAATTGCTTTTCATTCTCATCAAATGAAAACATCCCTCATAGAAGTTATAAAGCCCAAACTGACCAATGTGCAGGATAACAGGATAATCTGTAAACTCAATAAAAGTTACATGCACACTGGGGCACCTGGGTGGCTTAGTTAGTTAAGCATCTGACTTCAGCTCAGGTCATGATTGCATGGTCCGTGAGTTCGAGCCTTGCATCAGGCTCTGCGCTGACAGCTCAGAGCCTGGAGCCCGTTTAGGATTCTGTGTCTCCCTCTCTCTCTGCCCCTCTGCCACTCACATTCTATCTCTCTCTATCCTTCAAAAATAAACATTAAAAAAAAATTTTAAGTTACATGCACATATGTAGACTACGCATATGTAAAAAAATATAATTATATCACACCAAATATTTACTACTGTCAATAAAATAAAATAGTCACATTTCAGACCATTTCACAGCATTCTAGGTATGAATGTGTGAGCAAAATGTTAAGATTTACTCTCTGAAGAAAGCAAAAGATTTCCTTCTGAAAAAAAAAAAAAAAAAGAAAAAGAACTTTAAGTCAGTGAATCTCATCCACTTTCCAGCCCCATCCACTTGCGTAATAGGGCAGTCCCATAAAAAGTGGGAGAAGGGAGCACATGTGACAACCCTTAAGGGGAGCCCCCAGCTGTGTCTAATACTCTCTAATCGGGGTGTTGACCTTTTACCTTTCTCTTGGGAATCACAGGTTGAACTAGATTTAAATTTGATGGGCAGCTCTGCAATTGCTTCCTCCAATTAAAAATTTAAAATGACTTTGCTTTTGTTTTTAAGTTTATAAATACTTTCACACAAGTATCTTTATATCAAGGGGATGTAATATGCACATTTTCTAACCCATTTGCTAAGCATCTTTGCTTTGCTTACAAAATGTACCTGCATTAACCATTGCTATAAACTGGTAATGTATGGTGTGGGTGAGTCATGGATATAAAGATGTGACTATTCTAAATTCTTTATTACAGCACCATCTAGCCGAAAACCAGGAGATCCTCTTGTCATATCAGATATCAAGAAAGGCAGTGTGGCACACAGGTAAGGAAGGTGAATTTTCTGGTTCATTCCAAGACATTTCTCTCTTTCTTTTTTTTTCTTTCTTTCTTTCTTTTTTTTTTTTTCTTTTAGGTAAACTCTATCCCCAATGTGGGGCTCAAACTCATGACCCCAAGATCAAGAGTTGCATGCTCTGATGACTGAGTCAGCTGGGTGTTAGGCTTCCTTAATTAAAAAGTAGAAGTGACCCTTTCCACACTCAAGATAGACCTTCCTAATGGATCATTTTCCAGACAGCCGCTGTTAATTGATCATATTCAGCATTGCTCATGCAATGACTATGTAGCTCCCCTGCCTTATTTATTTATTTCTGTACCCACTATAGACAATAATCACCTGAAAATATTTGTTAGGTCCTTCCTGAATCTGTCATAGGCTCTCCTTCACTGATCATCTTTCATCCTTCATTTTTCAGCTAAAAGCCTGGAAGTGGTCCCAATTATGAAACACCCCACATGGAAATAATAGCTTGTGGGGGAGCTTTGCTAGATGCCAGAATGTCCTCCCCAGCCAAGCCAGATCGCTGAGCCTCGAACAATGTCCTTTTTGGTCCATAAACCATTAAACTCAGGGAGTCTCAAACTTTCAGTTTCACAAATCAAAAATATTTTTTAAATGTTTGGGAATACTGATGGAAGACTTAACTTTCTATTGTCCAATTAAGGACTTTAAAAAAAATCCCATCTATTATCACAGTCATTTCAGTAAAGAAATACCCTAATGCTCAAGAAGCAAGAAGGACATTGTATGGGTTTAGGTATATCGGTGTCAGCTCAGATGCCATGACAGGGAGACTCACAAACAGACTGGGTCAAACAAGACTGCAGTGTGTCACTCGTGTGACAACTGAGAGGCAGGCGGCGGGCCGGGGCTGGGAGAGCAACCCTGCCATCGCTTGCTCCGGTCATTGCTGTTTTCTAGCCATGACAGGAGTGAGAGTGGTGCCGAGGGAGTCTGGAGCGCGCATCTTCAAGGAGTGACCCACAAGAAGAGAGGAAATTACGTGCAGGAAAGCAATTAGCAGTCTCTGGCACAGACATAATGCACGAAGAATAGTTCTTCCCGAAACATCACCTTCCTTACAAATCTGTATGTGTACACATGTATGCACAAACACGTATCCATTCGCATTATTTTTCTTATTTCGTGATGGACCTTAAACATTTTCAACACACCTGCAGAGGTCCACCACCAGTGTGAGACTCTCAGTGGCCACCTTGCGGATAGGTGGCATCGAATTCGCCCTTTCTCCCTATCGCAGCCACAGTGGGTTTCCCGGTGTGGGTGGAAACGGCAGGGACACCAATATTCAGACGTCCACCAAGTGTAGCCCGCCGTCTCTCAGCCCTCTGCTAGCACCTGGAACCGCCCAGGATGAAAAGGAAAAGCACCAATGTGGAGAAGCATGATGACACCCAGAGGCTGCGAACCCTCCCCATCACCCCCCTTCCTAGGAAACTTACAGTTCCTGAGTGAAGCTTGTATAGCTGTCCTGGACTAATTGAAGAAACCATTAAAAAACTGTTGTTGCTGTTGTAGTTTTCAGAGAAAAACAGTTTATTTTTTTATTTTTTGTTTTTTGGGTTTTTTTTTTAATATAGTTTATTGTCAGGTTGGTTTCCATATAACACCCAGTGCTCATTCCAGCAAGTACCCTCCTGCATGCCCATTACCCAGTTTCCCCTCTCCCCTAACCCCCCCATCAATCCTCAGTTTTTTCACAGTATTTAAGAGTCTCTTTCTGTTTGCCTCCCTTCCTCTCCGTAACTATTTTTTCCCCTTCCCCTCCCCCATGATCTTCTGTTAAGTTTCTCCTGATCCACATATGAGTGAAAACATATGGTATATCTCTTTCTCTGCCTGACTTATATCGCTTAGCATAACACCCCCGAGTTCCATCCACATTGCTACACGTGGCCAGATTTCATTCTTTCTCATTGCCATGTAGTATTCCATAATATATATAAACCACAACTCCTTGATCCTTTCGTCAGTTGATGGACATTTAGGCTCTTTCCATGATTTGGCAGTTGTTGAAAGTGCTGCTATGAACATTGGGGTACATGTGCTCCTATGCATCAGCATTTCTGTATCCCTTGGGTAAATTCCTAGCAGTGCTATTGCTGGGTCCTAGGGGAGTTCTATTGGTAATTTTTTGAGGAACCTTCACACTGTTTTCCTGAGGGGCTGCACCAGTTTACATTCTCACCAACAGCGTAAGAGGGTTCCCGTTTCTCCACATCCTCACCAGCATCTATAGTCTCCTGATTTGTTCATTAAAAAAAAAATGTTTTCAATACTCTGAAATTTGGTGTCATGGCAGCCATCCAAAATAAGACTGGAAAAAAGGGATTTGTTAATAAAATGCAATTTAAGAATAGCTGAAGAACGCCTTTCCCTTTAAAGACTGCCATAATGCTACATTATTCTTAATGCCTCTTAAATGACTGGGGGGAAGTGCTCATTAATCATGTGTTGCTGTGCATTTACTAACAGGACTGGCACCCTGGAACTAGGAGATAAATTACTTGCGATAGATAACATCCGGCTGGACAATTGTTCTATGGAAGATGCAGTTCAGATCCTCCAGCAGTGCGAAGACCTGGTGAAGCTCAAAATCCGCAAAGATGAAGATAATTCAGGTACTGATAGCCTTCTTAGTTAAGACTGATTTCTCTAACTGCCCATCTGTCACAAAAGATATTACGTCTTGATGCTTTACATACAACAGCTGGCTAGTGACACTGCAGCAGTATTTTACATAGTTAAAAGGGTCTTTAAATTGTGTGTTAGAGGGGAGTATGAATTTTAAATAGTGGTGCTTTTAAATTATACAATTAAGATATTTTCGTTATGAAACATTATTGCAACTGTATCAAAATAATGTTTAAAAATGAAAACTAAAGCATCACCCAACACTACCCTAATGCAATGGAACTCGTCATTTTCTAGTTGATATTTGTATTACATAATTAGAGCCATAGTGTGTGTGTTATACCTTCATAAGCACCACTTTTCAAGCACTTAATATCTATCATTGTTTATTTACTGCCTGTAATGTATTTATCATTTTTCTCTTCCTACTTCGATGGCTTCCAGTTGTTTTACTCTTGTAGATAGTACTGTCACAGACCTCTTTATGTATGCATACCTTTACCCAACTCTTCTTCTTCTTTTGAATTATTTTCTTAGGAAATCTTTTTAGAAGTAGAGCTGCTGAGTAAGAATAGAAAGGAACTTCTCATGATTCCCGATGAGTTTTGTATCATGCCGTTCTCTTTTTTTATTCTCAAGTTAGTTAACATATAGTGTAGTCTTGGCTTCAAGAGTAGAACCCAGTGATTCATCTCTTTCATATCATACCCAGTGGTCATAGCAACAAGCACCCTCCTTACTGCCCATCGCCAACTTACCCCATCCCCACCCCCAACAACCCTCAGTTTGTTCTTCGTATTTAAGAGTCTCTTATGGGAGTGCCTAGGTGACTCAGTCACTTAAACATCCAACTTCAATTCAGGTCATGGTCTCACAGTTCGTGGGTTTCAGCCCCGTGTTGGGCTCTGTGCTGACAGCTCAGAGCGTGCACCCTGCTTTGGATTCTGTGTCTCTGTTTCTCTCTGCCCCTCCACTCTCATGCTCTGTCTCTGTCTCTCAAAAAGAAAAAGAAAATGTTAAAAAAAAATTCCATGAGGTAGAGACTTAAAAAAAAAAAAGTATCATATGGTTTCCCTTCCTCTCTGTTTTTATCTTATTTTTCCTTCCCTTTCCCTGTGATCATGTGTTAAGTTTCTCAAATTCCACATATGAGTGAAATCATATGCTATCTGTCTTTCACTATAGAAATCTTATGAAAGAAATTGAAGACATAAAGAATTGAAAAAATGTTCCATGCTCATGGATTGAAAGTAGGCTGGTGTTTTTTAAAAGGGCTGTATCCATTGGGTAATGTTTCCATGAACACAGTGAGCAGTGCTTCTCAAACTTTAATGGCCTCAGATTCACCAGAAGAACTTGTTAAAACACGGTTCCTGGGCATTACCCCCAGATGAGGCCTGAGAATCTGCATTTCTAACAACCTTCCTGGTAATACTACTGTGGTCCAACAAACACAATCTGAGCAGCGGTAGGTCTTTTATCTGATTATGATAAGAACCTAAAGCTGATTTTAAAAAGTCCATAATTGAAAGATGCGGCTAATGTGGGAAATTACAAAAAATGATCGCTATGGATAGCATAAACATTAAACTTAAAATTTTACCAGCCTTAGGGGTGAAGCCAACTTATTTCCTATGAATATCATTCTGCTGATCATAGTTACAAGTCTTTTTACTTGTTTGTTTTCCTAGTACATATAATATACAGTTTATGATTTCCAGTTTTGTTTTTGTTTTAATATAGCGAAAATTTAAAGAATATAAAGTAATCTGAATGTTTACTTCATTTAGATTTGTATTTGCCCAGTATTTTCAAGTTTTTCTTCTATAGAATCAACAGTGGATTTTTGCCTAACGACCCCCCTTATTGATTCTTTCCAAAGAATTTGATTTTGTTTTCATAGAACAACTATACTCATGTTTCATAGGTTATGTAAGACTCATCAAATTACATAGTTACAAAAACTAGTAAAACTAACATAAACAAGCTTGGGAATAAACAAAATAAACTAACAACAACAACAAATTTGTTGACTAAATTTTTAAGCTTACAGCTCCATTGTTAGCAGGAACATTGGTGCACAGAGGCACTAGACACAAAGACCTATTATTCTGGGGCATTCAATGGCATTGAAAGGTACATTTTACAAAGAGGATGGAGAATCACAATTTTAATCCAGTAATGGTTAAAGAGAGAGTGTGTCAGAGGCTGGGTCCGGCAGGTCCAGGGGTCCCTGAAGGATGGACGGTGTCAGCGAGAGAGAGAGTGTGAAAGAGCCCCGAAATCCTTTCTGATCACCAGGCAGGCATCTCTGTCCTGTCGGTTTTGGTGTCTTTATTTATAAGTCAAAAGTTAACATGGCATCAGAAAATGGAATTTTTACAATGGATAACTCTTTGTGATAAGGTGTTTTTGGAAAATGTACAGAAACAGGTTTTACAGAAGTCTTCTTGCAGAACTGCCCCAATTATAGTGAGGTTGAGTAACTAAGAAAATAACAAGGTGTTCACATTTTAATAACACTAAGATTAAGTCATAGGTTTGTAGATACTCTTATTCATCCTCATCACAGCTGCCAGGGTAAGGGAAGGTGTTTGTGGAAAGTAGGCCTTAGGGAAGGGGCTGCTCTACACCATCAGTTAGCAAAGGTGTATGTACTAAATTATCTTCTGCCGTTATCTGTTCCTTTTCTCTAAGTTAGGCTCTTTGTCTCCGGGCAAGACTTGATTTTCCAGTTATATTCTTTACAGCACCGGAGAGCCAACCATACCTTTAAAGAGTTTAGCTTATTTCCCATACATAGAATAGCCTCTTCGAGTGCATTTACCTTTGTGTCTACTTTTATGATTTCTTGAATAGCTAGGGCATGAGAGACATTTTTGGTTAGCTGATTTACATGTTGAGCTGTATGAATATCCTGGACTAATGCAACGGTAGAAACAGAATTGTACGCGTAAAGGTCAGTCTTTTATGAGTAAGGGTCATTAGCCTGTTCATAGCTCAAGGGAAAGTATGGAGGGAAACAGGACCTTCTGGAGACACGATGCCTGTTCCCATAATCAAAAGAAGAACTTCCCACAATAAATTCCTTCACAAGGTGCAATCATCATACCAGGGCCAGAATAAGGGGACAAGTCACTCCCAATATTGATCAACAAGGTACCTTAGGGGTCAGTGCTCAAGCAGAAATAATTGAGTGGGGGTGGCTATCGGTCATCATCTGATTGGCAAGAGACCATGCAAACTTGCTTTAACCTCACCAGGAGTTTTCTCGACTAGTGGGCTCAGAATGGCTCCCAACAAGAGTGGTCAGAGAGCTTTGTTCCAACCAAAGATGTGTTATTGTCAGTGCTCTAGAATCTTCTATAATTAAGCCATCTAGATCTAGAGTTTGTGGTCCTGTGTTTTTGATTGCTATTCAAAGCCAAAACAAATTGGGACGCTTGGGTGGCTCAGTCGGTTAAGCATCCGACTTTGGCTCAGGTCATGATCTCACAGTTCGTGGGTTCAAGCCCCGCAGCAGGCTCTGTGCTGACAGCTCAGAGCCTGGAGCCTGCTTCAGATTCTGTCTCTCTTTCTCTGACCCTCACCTGTTCATGGTGTCTCTCTCTCTCAGAAATAAATTAAAAAACATTAAAAAAATTAAAAAAAAAAACACAAAGCCAAAACAAATTGGTAGTTGCATCGATCGTCAGAGTTGTTAAGGATGGTTGTATTCAAATATGTTTTATAAGCAACATTTAAAAATTTCCACTCATTGTTTCTCAAGCAACTGATTTTCTGTACCCACATTTGCATTCTTCTCTTTATAAGCATGCTTCAATTGCACTTTCTTGGGGAATTTATTGCAAAAAAGGATAAAGCCTCCAGCATCAGTCTGGGCTGTGTGCTAGTGAAGAGGCAACACTCTATGGAGAAACCCATTTTGCATGATTTGCCAAGCTAAGCACATCTTAGCCACCTTCCTTGCAGAGTAAAAAACCCAAGCCAGAGATGAATATGTGTAATGCTCACAGTTGGCCGTGTTCCCAGTTCCAAAGCCGGGCTGTGCAGACATGTCAGGCAGGAGGAGTTCCAGAAACAGTCACTTAGCACTTGGAGAGCCCGATCTTACTTTCATTTGCTTCTTTCCTTCAGTTCCTCTTTCCTCCTTTTCACCTTTCTCCCTACAATCCCGATGCCTAGTATTATAGTAATTATCATGCTTACTAAGGTGGGATGTTTTTTTTTTTTTTTTTCATTTTTTAGGAGGTCCTATTTTTATTTATTTTTTATTTATTTTTGAGAGAGAGAGACAGAACACAAGCAGGGAAGGGGCAGAGAGAAAGGGAAATACAGCATCTGACGCAGGCTCCAGGCTGTGAGCTGTCAGCACAGAGCCCAACATGGGGCTCCAACTTTTGAACTGCGAGATCATGACCTGAGCTGAAGTCAGATGCTTAACTGATTGAGTCACCCAGGTGCCCCAAGGGGGTCCTATTTTTAAAGTTCTAAATCTTTCTAAAGTTCTAAATCCTTCTATTGAAAACCATGCACCTACCTACAGAAGATAAGACTGTAAATATAGGTGTGAGAGACGTATCTACCCAAACCAGATTTTCTCAAATTGGTATATGAAAATATATACTCATTCAGACATGTTTTTATACCAGACCACTATTTGAAAATTACCATCTGTTCATTGATTTGGAAGAATTTAAGTGTTCCTATATCCTCTTCCAACATGAGGATGTAAGTACTGTAGAATTTGAGTAACTGACTACTCTTTTATTCAGAACAGAGCAAGGAGTGGCGGAGGAAATTATTCAAAATGAGTTAGTTCAAGGCAGACTATGTGGTCATAAAGAGCACATGCTTTAAGATCAGGCCTGAGTTTAAAGTCCGGCTCTGCTACATTTGAGCTATGTGAGTTTGTACCAGCTACTTAACCAGAGATTCAGCTGTATTTCTAGTAATGCAGACACAGAAATACCCACCTTAGGGAACAGTTGTAACTTAGTAATAGAAATATTTCCTGGCACAGTTGGTATTCGATACATGGGGACTATCTTTATTACTATCACATCCTAAAATGCCTTTCTCCACCTTTGTTCTTATCATTCTGCAAGATTGAAATGAATGGAAAGTCGGAATTAATCATTACAAGTCACCGATTTTGGAAGTTTTATACTGCGCTTTATCTGAAATTAAACTGGTGATTTGAATCGTTACCATCCTTGGTCTTCTCAATATTTTAAAATGGTAATATTCAGTATATAGTCTTCACTCCCTAAAATGTGCATATTAATATTAGGCTTTCTGTACTCTGGGAGCCTTCCACTTCTTTCCCTAACTATCTGCCCCTCTCAATCCTTGCTGCTCTCATCAGTTACAGAAAGTTGATAACCGTATGTGATAGAACTTCTTTTCCTACACTAGCAATACTGTAATTGGGTTTAATAGCTATTGAGCTATTAAAGATGTGAGCACATCTTCCAGTTACACTAATTTCATTGCCCTACCTTGTACCGTACCCAAGGAGATGATAGAACTATTTTCAAAATTGTTAAAGTCTTTGTGTTTCACTCAGTCATGCCATCAGCATTTATTTGGTGTCTATGAGGTGTTAGGGTCAGCCAGTTCTTAGATTAAAAACGACACAGTCCCTGCCCCCAAATCAGTCACCACCTTATAGGAGATACAGAAGAAAATAAATAATTAACAATATGATGAATGTTCGACGTGAAAGCACAAAATGTTGAGAGAATATGGAGGCACCCGTTTGAGCCTGAGGAGCTCGAGGAAATGTTTCTAACAGCTTTGGTCCTGAAAGTGTTTGGGAAGTGTTATTAGAATTAACCAGAAGACAATGAGCCAAAGGAGGGGGTCAGAATCCTATAGCAGATGTAGCTGAAGCACAAATTATGTATACAGACTCAGTAGCAGATGAGTAGAAAGATATACTGAAGCCAGACCATTACGATCCGAACCCATGTTAAGAAATTCAAACTTAACTCTAGAAGCCATGGAGGCCATTAAAAGACTTAAAAGCAGGGGAGGGGCGCCTGGGTGGCTTAGTCGGTTAAGTGTCAGACTTTTGCTTAGGTCATGATCTCGCGGTTCATGGGTTTGAGCCCCACGTCGGGCTCTGTGCTGACTGCCCGCTCAGAGCCTGGAGCCTGTTTCAGTCTGTGACTCCCTCTCTCTCTGACCCTCCCCTGCTCACGCTGCCTCTCTCTCTCTCTCTCTCCTAGAAATAAATAAAACATTAAAAAAATTTTTTTTAAAGACTTAAGGCAGGGGAGTGAGGCCATGGTATTTGGTCAGTGAGGACGGGTTGCAATTGTTTAGTGAAGAATGGGGCATTCAGGAGTCTTGAATCAGCTGTTTCCAGTCCAGCCTCAGGGAGCAAGAGCTTAAAATGACTAAGAACTCTAGGCTAGCTTCACAACTGACAAGCTGGGAAATGGGAAAATTAAATTCTCTGAGCATCCATTTCTTCATCTATAAATGTCCATTTAATGCCTACTTCACATGGCTGTTTCAAGGATCAGAGGAGACCATACATGTAAGCACGCAGCAATGATGTGCGGCGCCTAGTAAGGCCCAGTAAATCCTAACTACCAACTGCCAGCAGTAGGATGTTTTTACATTAATCTTAGCTTTATTTTACGATGTCCAAATCTTTTGGAAGACTTGGAATTGTAGGGCTTGCCTCCCGCCCCGCAATATTCAGTGACCATTCTGCCTTCAGGAGCTTTTGCATTTATCATCTTTCATTACTGCAGTGGGGGAAGCCAAATCGAGCCAGATGGCTCTTGCCTGGGTCCAAGGCTCCAAAACAAGGGCTGTCACCCAATCCCTAGGTCCCCAAAATGCAAATAACCCTCTTGAAATAAAATCTATTGTCTTTCTTTGATTTCATCTAGATCCAATGTAAATGAAGAGGGGGGGAGAGCAGTAGCTGAGAGGCAGCCCTAACGCAAAACAGTTGAGAATTTGCTTTTAGGAAGAAATAGAGAGAGCCTTCCAAACGCAGTGTGCAAATAATCCCTAAGGGCCTGTCTGCTTTGTATTACTGCCTTTGTGCCAATCAAATATATAGCTGTTAGCGATTTCTCTCTTGATCTAGAGCACCTCTCCTCTAATACAGAGCATGTTTTTAGAGACCATAAATGCAGTATTTTACCTCCATGGCCTCTAATTTGTGTAGAGAAACATTTCCAGGCTACAATTTGTCCTATCCAAACCAAATTACCTTTACACATTTCCAAATAGAGCCTTGTGCACAGATAGCCTTAGTACCAGTGAAATCTGCCCTTCAGAGGTTTGAACTTTCATATTTTTTTCCAGTGATTTCTCCCAGCTTTTCTCCCCCTCGAATCTAGACTGAAGTAGAAGAAAGTCCCCATTACAAGCAAGCAAGAAGGATCCTAGCTGTGCTGGGAGTGGTGGTAGGGGTGGTTTTGGCAAAAAGCTGGTTCCACAAAAGAACCTACAATAGAATTTTAAAAAGGGCGGGGTGGGGGGGTGTCTTCCCTTTCTTCATGCTTGATCTCAGACTAATGGGGTTTTTAAAATATTTATTTATTTTGGAGGAAGTGCAAGCCAGGCAGGGACAGAACAGGGGATCCAAAGTGGGCTCTGTGCTTACAGGCTAACGGCAGAGAGCACGATGTGGGGCTTGAATTTATGACCCGAGCTGAAGTCAGATGCCTAACTGACTAAGCCACCCAGGCACCCCTCAGAGTAATGGTTCTCAAGCTCTAGTCAGAATCACCTAGAAGGCTTATTAAAACTCAGATGGCTGGGTTCCTCCCCTTGACTTTGGGATTCCTATAGGTCTGAGGTGAAGAGGATGTGTATTTCCTTTTTTTTTAATATTTATTTATTTTTGAGACAGAAATAGAGCATGAGCAGGGGAAGGGCAGAGAGAGAGGGAGACACAGAATCCAAAGCAGGCTCCAGGCTCTGAGCTGTCGGCAACAGATCCCGATGTGGGGCTTGGACCCATGAACCGTGAACTCTGAGCTAAAGTTGGACGCTTAACCAACTGAGCCACCCAGGTGCCCCCAAGAATGTGTATTTCCAACAAGTTCTTAGATAAAGCTGAAGTTCCTAGTCCTAAGACTACAGTTTGAGAAGCACTGTCACAAAGCAGCATAATGTGGAGACTTATTTTATATCTATATATCTATATATCTATATACACATATACATATATATCCATATATATGTATAAGAATAATCACTAATATAAAGATATTCCAATTCTCCTCTCTGACACTCAACAACTCCTTGAACTCCGTTGGTACACTATTTTGATAAGGGCTTATTTTCTCAGGCCTTTTCTCCGAGAAACGTAGCCATACTCCATAAAATACATTCCATCGCTTTTAGTTGAAGTGAACTTTGAGTGACCTGTACAGTTATGCATTCCAAAGGCTCTCTCCCAAATCCAGACCCCCTGTTTGGTCACAGAAGCAGCTGCCATTATGGATTCGAGCCAGATCGTGTTCATTTGGCTAAACAGGCAACACTCAAGAAGCCCTAAAATAACATTGTAGATAAGTAATGCTGCAATTTTGCATCTGTTCTGTGGTCCCATTAATTTTTCTTAACTAGAGCTGAGCAGAACAAACAAGTAGGCTGGCCCCCTTTCATGTCTTTCGCTAATAGTTGTAAACCTTCTGTTGCGATATAAAAGCTTCTTATAATATCATTAACATCTGTTTGGACTCACTTTGAAACTTACTGGCGATCCTGCATTTTTCCTTCTCAGAAAGTTTTTGTTCTGGCTAAACACTCCAGTTGCTCCTTTCTAAGCTGGAGCAGCCTCAAGGGGAGAGGGGGTTGGAATACTTCCACCTCCAAAATGGTCTGAGCATAAATGGCAGTTATCACCCTCCTAAGCCGTAGGACCTCACAACTGCCAGTTGGGCTGAAGCCCGAGAAGGCAGATGGAGTGGGAAGTGCAGCCTGAAGCTGACTCAGACACTGTCAGCACGATAGAGGGAGGATGCTCTAGGTTTGCCTGTCCCCGTGGTGGCAACCCGGGTCTTACTGTCACTCTCTGAGTGAGCCTTAATTGGGTTTACATCACCTTGCGGAAGAAAACTAGACCTCAGGGAAGCAGGGACAGTGACTCCCAAAGCTCTCTTACAGACCTTGTCCCTTGGAACTGTAACTCAAGCTAACAACATCCACTCGTCCCCTCGCTCATTTGTCCAGCCATTTACCAAAGTCCCATGAGTGCCAGACATTGTTCTGGGGATATGAAGCCAAAACGTCTGCTTTCGAGGTGATCCTATTCAAGTGGTGGAGACAAGTAGAGAAATCATTCAAACACAGAGTGAAAAGTATATACTAGAACTTGCATTCTTGATGGGAGCAAATAGTGGTTCTCAGGGAGTAAAGACTCATAGACATTACATTACAATGGTTTGTGGGCCTTCAAAGCTCAACTCTACCTGACTGAATCCATTCCTTTATATTTAATTTCTCTTGTCATGGAGAATTTAAATTTAATTTAGTGTTTCTCCTTGACGAGGGGAACAAGAATTAAGAGAAGTTGAGAACACTGGAAGAATACGCAGGAGCTATGACATCTCCTGGAAAAGCCGCTGGCCCCCGCCTGGTAACCAGGAAGTCTTCCTGAAAGACACAAGACCCATGAGCCAAGTCTCAAAGTAAGATTAGAAATTCTCCGGAGAAAGAAAGGCATTTGTCCATAGGGAGTAATACATGCAAGGGTAACAATGTTAGAAAAGCACTTTTCTAACTACGCTTTAAGGAACTATGGGTGGTTCAGTGAGGAGAGAAGTTAGGAGATGGGACCACAGTGGGAGTGGGGGCATGGCCCTCGGGGGACGAGAAGGGTCCAGCTCAGCTCAAACAAAGATGTTGTATTTTATTCTCAAAAGAATTGGGGAACTACGGAAAACCTTCAAGTAAGACAGTAACATATTCAGATTTATGCCTTAAAAATATTCTGGGAAGGAAAGAAAAGGAATTGTGTATTGGCAGCGCCTGTGAAAATAGGTGTGAGGGAGGGGCAAAGGCTGGAGCCCACCTAGGGAAATAATTTAGGACGAAACCATTGCTGTGAAAAACAGAGCAGAGCCAAGGTGGGGGCCTCTTCTAGAGCGAGTGGCGGTGGAAAGTTCTGGGAACATAGCCTGGTGGACAGATGGCTCCTAAGGGTCTGGATGAGACTGCGTACAGGCAGCCACCACCATCTATGAAAGTAAGGAAGCCAGACGAATTAAATAATCATTTACTCAAGGAATCCAAGAACGTTTTCTAAGGGAATTAACATCTTTTTTGTTTGTTTGTTTGTTTGTCTGTTTGTTTAAGTAATCTCTACACCTGACATAGGGCTGGACCTCAAGACCCTGAGATCAAGAGTTGCATGCTCCTCCAACTGAGCCAGCCAAGCACCCCAATATTTTCTCATAAAAAAATTTTAGGGGCTCCTGGGTGGCTCAGTTAGTTAAGCGTCCGACTTCAATTCAGGTCACGATCTCACGGTTTGTGAGTTCCGGCCCCATGTCGGGCTCTGTGCTAACAGCTCAGAGCCTGGAGCCTGTTTCAGATTCTGTGTCTCCCTCTCGCTCTCTGTGTCTCCCCAGCTAGCACTCTGTCTCTCTCTCTCTAAAAAATAAACATATAAAAATTTTTAAATAAATAAAAAACAATTTTATTATGAAGACCTCAAATATATTTTTTAAATGGAGAAAAATGGTGCAATGAACCATCATACACCAACTAGCATCAACAGTTATTAACTTAGGATCAATCTTGCTATACAGCTCCACTCTCATCCTAATTTCCCCACCCCACCAACACACTGAATTATATTGGGCAAATTCTAGACACCCGTCATCCCATCTTGTAAATATTATTAATGTATCTATAAATGATGCTCTTTTAAAGGATTTCTAAAAGATGTAATTCCATATCATCACAGTTTAAAATATTAGCAATAATTCCTAGCATCATCCAATATTCAGTGTGCCATTTCCTTGATTTTCTTACACATACATGTTTGTGTGTGTGTGTGTGTGTGTGTGTCATTAGGTACCTAGGTAGGTAGATAGAGATAGATAAATTGATTGATAGATAGATAGATAGATAGATAGATAGATAGGTAGACAGATAGACAGACTGACAAATTGATTTTTTTAAAAACAGTTTTAATTTGGGTACAAAAAGATTTACTCATTGTTTTTGGTTGTAATGTCTCTCCTTTCTGATTTTTGTTTCTGACAATTTATTTAATGAAGAATTCAGAAATCAGCTTCTATTTCTGTCACAATCTAAATCTAGCCTCACTTCTTTCCATCCCAGCATGATACATAACAGGAATGTGTCCTTCCTCACTAAAATACTGCCATTTTTTTAACTGGCATCTCCATCACTATTTAAACTCATTGACTGCCTTAAGAATTGATGACTTGTTATTGTGAGGCCTCAGCTGCCTAATTTAAAATGTGCCTACATAAAGTGGCCTGTTTTAAACCCATTCATTCCATTTCTGGTGTTACTTTTTGTCATGTGAGTTGCAAAACTGTTAAAAACAAAACAAAACAGAAACCACCCAGGGCACTCACTGTGGGTTGCCTAAAGAATGAGTGACCTCCAACCAGTTTCTCCGCCTTCTCCCAGTGAGTTGGGACTGCACCCAAACCCCACTTCCTATAGACTAGTGGACTGAAGTTTTAACTGAAACTTCCCACAGGTTCATGGGTTCTGGTACTAGACCTCTGTCATTTCCCTCAACTCCCATAAAGCACTGGTGGCCAAATCCAGAATGCTTGGTGCCCATTGACAAAGTGGTGTTCTGGCTCGCCCTGTATGGGACAATAGTGAAGGGTCAGAGTCTTTCCACTGACATAAACACCCACACTGAAGGACGAGTAGATTGTCTGAGGGTGACTAATATTCAGTTATGCCAAGGTCTACTAATCAAATGACGCACCTCGAATTCTATCCAGAATATAGTTGGTAACACAGCCTACAAAGTACCTGTAATCTATCCATTAATACTTTATTTATGTCAAAGCCAGCTCTGAAGGATGATGATATATCATAGTGTCAAAAAAATTTAGACTCTGTACAGCACTGTAGCCTCCTGCTTCCCTCGGCAGCTCCTTAGCTATGATCACCACCTTGTTGGCCGCCACTCAGGTAGAAGCCTGCAAGTGGTTTGTGAACCATCAAACAGCTATTGAGGCTGGATGTGGAGGCTTCTCGTCTTCCAATATAAATTGGAGTGTAATACTGAATATTTTTATATCGTAAGAGGTTGATCTAAGCATTGCAGTGTATGGTAGATGGCCTTTAATTCTCGATGCATGGAGCTTATTAAGAGTAGGGTCCCAAGGAAGTAGAGGGGATGGGTACATTCCAGAAGTCCCCATCTATGGCAGGAATGAAGTAAACACTGGCAGGAGAGAACATATCACTTCCTACGCTACTCTTAATAGACCTTTCGTTTTATGCTCATTGTAATTGTTCATTGTATGCACAGATAATTGAATTGTTAATTCAGGGTTTTCTGTGCCTCCTTATTTCAGGGTTTCATGTCCTAAATGAACAGCTGCTCACTGCAGAAATGTGACTGTGGTAATGCTTAACTCTGATACAGTCAAGACTGTAAAAGCTGACTCTGTTAAAGTAGCTACTGGACCATTTCATTGTATCCTTAGGTACAGAAATGAAACAGCTCCTTCCTTACCCATTCACAGCTCCCGGGCTCAAGGAATAAAACGAGAAATGCTCAAGAACTTTAAGCATGTCATAAGCAAATAAAAACACTTTGAAATCTGAGACTGCATGTTTGTAATCCTGATGCAGTCAAAACACTCAGTGACATTGAAGGTGTCCCACAATGTCTTGCAGGCCAGTGCTATAGGCAGACCGCATCAACAGATGGTTTCCTTCATACTAATGTTAAATAGTGAAAATTAGTTCATGACAGTATGGCAGCCTGGCATATGCTTCTGAAACATGATTTGCATGGCTCTTCATCTCTAGAACAGAGGAGAGAGAACCATTCAAATCACTACTTTAATGCCTGTGAATTTATCAATAGGATTGACGTTTTAAGATACAATCAGTGAAATGATGTGTAAGAGATTCTAGATTTCTAAGCCAACTTCTCTAAGCCCCACTTAGCCATGTATATGTTCAAGTTTGCTCCAACCCTGAGTAAAATCTTCTCTATATTGAAAGTTAGCTTGCTTGTAAAGGCCTGGAAATAGAATGGCCTGACCGGATCTCTTGGTCACTGCATGACTCTCTGCTCCCTCATTGCTTCCTCAGCCGTGTGCTCATGCCATAGGTATTTATCCCACACAAGTGCCGGGCAAGCACTGTACTAAGTATGGACACAGTCCAAAGGGTCTGCAGTGCCAGGTAGGTGAGTCACTCACTAATTTAAAACAGAGGTCATTTGGCAGTGCACCCCTTCCCTGACACTAATTGTAACCACATCCCCGTATTAGCATGTGATATCCTAAGGAGATTTTACTTCCCCAAATAATTATTTCCTGAGACATAATGCTTTAACGATGATGTTTTGAGTTTCTTATTTTATGTATGAATACGTGTGTTGTCTTACTTTGCTTTTTCCAAAGAAACCAATTATGACTCTCTGGCATTTATTGCAGATGAGCAAGAAAGTTCCGGAGCGATTATTTACACTGTGGAGCTTAAGCGCTATGGGGGGCCCCTTGGCATCACAATTTCAGGAACTGAAGAGCCGTTTGATCCTATAATCATTTCAAGCCTCACTAAAGGGGGATTAGCTGAAAGGTAAAATTTCAAGACAATGCTACAATTACCTGTGTCTGAGATGGGTTTCTGTCCTCACAGCTGCATAGAAATATGCTCCCCTCTCTTGCTTGGTTATCTGTTGACTTTTTCAGATCTGCACAAAGAATTGATTTCAGAGCTTGAGAACTCTCAGGCCGAGCTCTGGCTTGACTTTGAGGGGCATCTTACCGGCAATAACAGACATCATGGGCTTAGCATTGATATTACCCTCTGGAAATGTATAGACTTGACCACAGTCAACTGGAGGTGGATTTATATTGTGTCCATTTTGAGAGAAGACCGAAGTTCAGGGAGGTTAAAAGGCTTGTCCAGTTCAATTCCGCAAACATTTACTGAGCCTCTATTACCTGACAGGTGCAAGGTTTGGCTGCTATGTTTTCCAGAGAGGATGACAGAGGCTTTGTCTTCAAAGATTTGGGGAAACAAAGTGTAGTGACCCATCTTCATAGTGTCTTGTAATTTAGGATGTCCATTTGCTGTTTTGGCAATGATGCATGCATACACACACACACACACACACACACACACACAACTCCCATTAAACTGCTCTTTCTGAGAGATGATATGGTGCATATTCCAAACAACATAACCAGATCTTTCCTGCGGCAATCATGCTCAGGGATGCACACACATCATTCATGCTGACACGGATAATGGTTTGCAAAATAGAGATGTAGCACTGCAGAATTTTGGACCTGCCAGACACCCTGGAAATCAGCATCCCCAACATCTTCATCTGGCCGATGAGGGCACTGAGGCAATCAGACCCTGTAGGAATGTCATGGTCTGATGTTGACAGAGACGCCTACGAGGTGGTGTTCTTCAGATATCGTCTTTTCCTAGCTTCCCCTGCTAGAGAGATAGTCCCAGGTATCTCTGTTAGGGAGACAAGAAAAGATTAATATTGATCTGATTCAGCAACCTACTGGTCAAGTGTTCTTTAGTTTACAACACAGACCTTTCATTAAACTGGAGATCCTTTATGAAAGAGTTAAGTGATCTATTTTTTTTTCAAAGAAAAAATTTCCTTGAGAGTAAATCCATTAGTAGACTTGTTAAGCAGGCCCTCATAACCTGTGTGACCCCATGCCACTTATGCTATCCCAGTGCTGCTGCCCAGGGTCCCAGAAACAGGCTATGGTCAGAGCACTCAACCGCAAGCAGCCTGTGAGGTGGGCCACTTCCTTCACTCAGCGTGCTTAAACTAAGCCAGTACAGTAAGATGCTAGCGCTTGGAGAGAGCTGAGTGTTTATACCATCCCTGAGTTTGAATGCTCATGGACCTACTATTTCCCCACCTGGTGCTTCCAAAGATGGATATGGTGAACATCAGAATTATAAATTCCACCCTACCTGTTCAGAATTGGGTGAGGACGGAAAGACGAGAGGAAAGGCCAAAGGTTTATTAGTTCATCGATCAATAAATTTTCTTTATCCACCTTTCAAGCAGCAGGCTGAGTGCGTTACATATGTTTCCCTATTTAATCCTCAGGGCTCCCCTGAGAGACGATTATCCCCATTGTAGTGATGAGGAAACTGACCCCCATGGGGCTTACAAGAAGTTGCCTGGGCCACACAACTGGGAAGCTGGAGTAAAATGTAACGTTAATTGATTCCTGAATGTAGCCTTTTCTGTCCTGGGAATTACTAGCAGAGGGACCCTGTCACAGCAGAGCCTGGTGTAGGTCCCCACCTCCCTGAGGCTCACTTCCGGTGAGCTGCAGTAATGATGTGTTCAAGCTTTTAAATCTGTAAAAAGAAGAGTGCCCCATACTAAACATCGCTGCGTTTATTGTCCAATGTTGTTTATTTCCTCAGGATTTTTAAGAGGCTACCAAATGACTCAGCTTTTTTAGAATTTAAAAAGCACACAAGTCCATTCGAAATACTAATTAAAACAATTTTTCTAATTGTATTTGAAACTAGAAAGTTATTCACAGCAGATGCAGTTATCTGCACCATTGCCCAGGAGGAAGCAAGAAGTGGCTTCTAGAGCCCCTTGCCGAGTCTTTATTGCTCTGACTATATAAAGTATGGGGTGGGGGGTATCGATATTCCACGGCACACGGGGATCATTTCTACCTCTCTTGTTACTATTTGGTGTTTCAGAACTGGTGCAATCCATATAGGAGACCGAATCCTGGCCATCAACAGCAGCAGCTTGAAAGGAAAACCTCTGAGTGAAGCCATCCATTTGTTACAGATGGCAGGAGAGACTGTCACCTTGAAAATTAAGAAACAGACAGATGGTGAGTGGGTTGAGAGCCACAGTTAAGGATTTTCAGTGCATTTCTTTCCCTGTATGTGTGTTTCTAGGGAAATGGCTCTCCGGAAGGAGTGTTTCAATATCTTTTTATTTAAACTTACTCTCTGACTTAAACTCCTTTTCTGTTTTTAAAGCCCAGTCAGCATCAAGTCCCAAGAAATTCCCCATCTCCAGTCACCTGAGTGACCTGGGAGATGTAGAGGAGGACCCCTCTCCAGCACAGAAGCCAGGCAAGCTCACCGACACGTACCCTTCCACTGTGCCCAGTGTGGACAGCGCGGTGGACTCATGGGACGGCTCTGGAATAGAGAGCAGCTATGGGAACCAAGGTACGTCCTAGCCTTGGGGAACAGAGGACTTACTGTCGACGCCTGTGTTCCTCAAAGATCCACCCCCTGCTCTCTGAAAAGAAGCACCTTTATTCATTTTACTTGTGTCTACTTCAGTGTAACCAGATTGAACACACTGAATATGGTGGCCTTGCATTTTCTCCTTAGTACCCATCAGTCATGAGCATGTAGCTAACACTAGCAAGGCCCCCATTACAACTACTGATGTCTGTGTGTTCAATCCAGACCTTGTCCTTCACGCTTAGATTACTATGAGGCAAACCACACAGTAAAGCGGTTCACTGAAGACAGGCCCCATTCTTACTTTTTTAAGCAGGCTTTCCACAAAGATGGATTGGGAGCGCTGAAGGTGTGCTTCAAGAGATGTGCCAATGATTTGTGACCCTATTTATTCCTGCCTCCACCTGACTTTTAACGGAAACTTATCCAGGTTTCCCGAACACTCACGATTAGAGAGTTGTAACCACAATATATAAAAGTATAGAGTAGATTTTTCTCTCCAGGTGTCATCCTCACGTGAAGAAGTGTAACCTCTGTTAATAGTTAAACCTCACTAACAGTGTAAACACACCAAAAGTGTGAAGCTGAATGCAGACTATAAACTAAAGCCTTCTTTTAAGCATCTATTTCCTTCCAGTAATACATAGCACTGACAGAGAAGGGTGTCAAAAATTCTTCGGAGATGTGATTGTCTCCCATCTGGATTTCTGACAAAAACACCCCTTAAGGAAAGGATATTCCAGATTGCCTCCGTGGTGCCTAGAAAATATTTGAATTCCAGGTTAAGCCACAGGTGCTCAACTACCGAAAGGTAGTCAGACTGGGCACGAGTAGTTACTGGGGCATCCTGGCCATCTTCACATGTGCTGAAAGCTAGAGGTGGGACACTAGCTACACCCAGGAGTTGGTTGGGAAGCAAGATACAACCGGTACACTTTAAATGCTCCTAATGTCAAACACCGTGCAATTTCCTCTCTAGGACTCTGTCCTAAGGAGATAATGATACCAGAGACAGAGATACAAAGACATTGTTATAGGCACTGTTTACAGTGTCTAAATATTAGTGGAACAAAAATGTCAACTGACAGGGAATTAAATAAATTTTGGTCTATCTATACCCAACACAAACCGAAGCTAAAACTGCACCTTTTCTTTTTTTTTTTGCCTTGTATAAATTCCAGCCTTCAAATCCCTTTTCTGCTCTGATTTGAGTTGGTCAAAGAATAGAATACATAAACCAAGAGTTTGGAGCACACATGTTTGGGTGTGGGAGTTGCTTTGTAACTTAGTTAACTGCTTTTTAGGAGACTGTATCCAGTTTGCTCTCTACCTGGCTCTGCCAGTTTTCTCAAGTCCTGTGAAGAGTGAAGGACAAGGAAAAGGAATGATATTTCAAAAGTTCTGTAGTCGTTACTTGTCAGAGAGGATATTGGAGTTTGGTGGAGAAAATATTTTGAAGACCCAAAAGAGAATTAGAGCTTTTATTTATCTGGCAGTTAACTTTTCCAAGTCATAATTCCTTGTGGTGGGTTAGCTATCCCACCAAATATCTGCTCTTGATGAGCCACGAGAGGTCTCTGATAAAAGGACAGACGTCAGATTCTATCAGAGTAGACTCTGGAGTGGATTTATCAATATGCTTGCTTATTTATTATTTATTAATGTGGAAACTGTCATATCACACAGACTGTTTTTAAGGATGTTCCTGATTTTAATGAGTTCCGCCCACAAGGTAATGTGTAAGAACTTAGCTACTTTCAGGGCCCAAGTGATCTTGGGGTCATGAGTTCAAGCCCCACATTGGGTGTAGAGATTCTTACAATGAATACATAAATTTTAAAACTTAAAAAAATATTTAATAAAAGAACTTAGGTACTCTGTCCCTTTATACCATAGGATGAGGACCATGATTAGCATACTAAATATAGGGCCTTTCCCACAGTAATAAAAAATGAAGAACCATTTATTATTCATGAAGCTTTTGGAAATTTGAATTCCTAGACATAGAATAGTGATCATAATAAAAGTAAATTTGACATTAATAAGTTAGAAATCTGTATGAGGTTAGAGAGATGATGTGACGGTGCATGCTGCCTCGCTGCACACCGTCAGGCTATGTGGGCTGGGGCTCCCGCCATGAGAGGTCACCCCTTCACTGCTGAGGCAGCTCCCCCACATCATCGCCGGGAGCTCTGACGGCCCGAAGTTCTCACTGGTACTGGCCTGAAGTGTGTCTGCCCGTGGCTCCTCCTGTTAGTCTCAGTTGTCCCCTCAAGGTCATTCACGTAGACCGAAGTGTCTTCCACTTGACAGCCCTTCAGGTACTCAAAGACAACGATCATGCCTCTTTGGAGTCTTGCTTCCTTCTCCAAGCAAAATCGCCCTAGGTCCTTAACTGTTCCTCACATAACACTTACTTTTGAGTGTCTTTATCATCCTGAGGGCCTCTCTTCTGAGTACGTTCAAGTTTAACTTTATACTTATTAAAGTGTAACACTCAGAAAGGAAGGTTATACAACAGCCTGACAGTCCAGGGCAACTCAAGCCTGTCATCTTCGGCACTGAAAATTTTGGAACTTGTGAACACAGCCTATCTACCTCAACATAGAAATTTTGGTGGTCAAATCCTGTCACTCATTTTGAGTTTATTGTTTACCAAGATCTCAAAGTTGGCTGTTTTTTTTCTTTTATTTGTGTTATTCGGTTAAACCCAGATTATTAGATTGATTATTAGGTTGTTATTATTATGATTATTAGGTCATTATTAGGTTACTATTATTAGATCTCTCCAGATTGTGCTCGTGAAATTGACTTTTTTAAAAGTAAGGCATAGAACCATACTTCTTTTTCCCTGGTAAGTGCTATGTTGTGAGATATAGATGATCTCTTCAGCCTGCCCCTCCAGCCTCTAAGCAGACTTTTTGCCATATCCCAGGAACACCTTGCACATCCTCAGTTGCCCTGCAGTCCACAATAGCTGTCACATTCCCAATAAGATGTCACACCTCCATGATGCTCATCTTCCTCCTTGGGACCAATGTCTCTGTAGCCACATTCCTTACTGTTCTCTGCTTCTCCTGACTGTCAAAGTTGTCCACTTTATTCATTCAACAAATATGTAATGGCTGGCACACTATAAGACCCGTACACATGGATATACAGTGATGAGCAAAAGAGTTGTGGCCTCTATTCTCATGGAAGAGGTAACCCAGTTGAAGGACCAGACAATTAACAAGTTCCCACAGTGCAAAGTATTACTTAGTTAATGCAGAATGAAGTAGGATAGAATGATCAAAGCTGTGGGGAAAGAAGTGTGTTTAAAGAAGTCTCGAGGCAGGGCACCTGGGTGGCTAAGTCGGTTGGGCATCCGACTTCGGCTCTGGTCATGATCTCACAGCTCGTGGGTTCGAGCCCTGCATCGTGCTCTGTGCTGACAGCTCAGAGCCTGGATCCTGCTTCAGATTCTCTGTCTCCCTCTCTCTCTGACCCTCTGCTGCTCATGATCGCTCTCTCTCTCTCTCTCTCTCAGAAATAAATAAAACATTTAAAAATTAAAAAAATAAATAAATAAAGAAGTCTCAGGGCTCCCGGGTGGCTTCGTCGGTTAAATGTCCAACTTCAGCTCAGGTTGTGATCTTGCAATGTGAGTTCTAGCCCCGCATCGGGCTCTGTGCTGACAACTTGGAGCCTGGAGCCTGATTCAGATTCTGTGTCTCCCTCTCCCTCTGACCCTTCCTTGCTCTCCCTCTCTCCCTTTCTCAAAAATATACATTAAAAAAACATTTTTTTAAAGAAGACTCACAATGGGATGACCATTCTATTTTGCAGCTCTAGGATGCAGACTTTTTCTAGTCTGCCTCAGGGTCAGCTTCTATTTCCCATTCTCCTGACCCTTATGTCCATGCCTTCCTGCCTTATCAGAATCTTTTGCTTTGGTGCTCTTGTCTTACTTATGCCTCTAACTCAGAAAACCCTTTCCTTGGATTTAGCAACGGGGAAACTGACAAATTGCTTGTACCTGGACTCTGTCATTTTCATGGGTGGTGTAGCTCTTTTGGTGTCCGTAATTCTTGACTCTCAGCTCAGATAGCTATGTTTCTGTCTTATCTCCCCATAATCTTTAGATATTTCTCTCTTTCGAGTTCATTTTTTCTGTTTTATTGAGATACAGTTGACAAAAAATTGTATATATTTAAAGTATACAGTGTGATGGTTTTATGTACACACATATTGTGAAATGATTACCACCATCTAGTTGATTAACACACCCATCACCTTACATAGCCACTGTGTGTGCGTGCGCGCACGTGTGTGGTGAGAATGCTTAAGGTCTACTTTCTTAGCACATTTCAAGTATACAATATATATTTTTTTTTTTTTACAAATAGTTTATTGTCAAATTGGTTTCCGTATAACACCCAGTGCTCATCCCCACAAGTGCCCTCCTCCATGCCCATCTCCCCCCTCCCTGCCACATCCATCAGTCCTCAGTTTGTTTCTTAGCATTCAAGAGTCTCTCATGGTTTGCCTCCCTCCCTCTCCCCAACTATTTTTTCCCTCTTTCCTCCCCCATGGTCCTCTGTTAAGTTTCTCCTGTTCCACTTGTGAGTGAAAACATAAGGTATCTGTCCTTCTCTACCTGACTTACTTCGCTCAGCATAACACCTTCAAGTTCCATCCACATTTCTACAAGTGGCCAGATTTCATTCTTTCTCATTGCCATGTAGTATTCCATGGTATAGATAAACCATATCTTCTTGATCCATTCGTCCATTGATGGACACTTAGGCTCTTGTCATGTTTTGGCTATTGTGGAGAGTGCTGCTATGAACATTAGGGTACATGTGCTCCTATGCATCAGCATTTCTGTATCCCTTGGGTATATTCCTAGCAGTGCTATTGCTGGGTCCTAGGGGAGTTCTATTGTTAGTTTCCTGAGGAACCTCCACACTGTTTTCCAGAGGGGCTGTACCAGTTTACATTCCCACCAATAGTGTAGGAGGGTGCCCGTTTCTCCACATCCTCGCCAGCATCTAGAGTTCTCTGATTTGTTCATTTTAGCCACTCTGACTGGCGTGAGGTGGTATCTCAGTGTGGTTTTGATTTGTATACAATATTTTTAACTATAGTCACCATACTATAGTTAAAATTAGTTTAAATCCCCAGAACTTCATCTCTCCATTTCTCTAACTGCCAACACCCCTAGCCCCTGGAAAGCACATTCTACTCTCTATTTCTAGGAGTTTGTTGTTTTTTTTTAATTTAGGCTTTACATATAAGTGAGCCAGTAGTATTTGTCTTTCTCTCTCACTTATTTAACTTGGCATAATATTCTCCAGGTTAATCCATATTATTGCAAATAGGATTCTCTTCATTTTTATGGCTGAATAATTTTCTGTTGTATATATATATATATATATATATATATATATATACACACTATGTGTCTTTATTCATTCATCTGTCAGTGGACAGTTAAGTTGTTTCCGTATCTTAACTATTGTGAATAAAACTGTAATTATATCTGTTGAAGATACCTACTACATTTCCTTTTGGAAATATACCCAGACATGGGATTGCTGGATCCATTTTGAGGTCATTTATATCATTTGTATTTTCTCAGAAAAAAAAAATCTATTTCATACAGATTTTTAAATGCATTTGCATATAACTGAGGAATTTCATGTCTAATTCTTTTTATTTTCTTGGGTTCTATAATTACTTCCCTAATATTGTCCCATATTTGGTATATTTGTGTTTTTATTCTTTTTTCCCATGAGTAATAATGTTTATTTTTATTTAGTATCTTTCCAAAGAACTGACTATTGCATTTATTTATCAGTTTTATTCTTGTATTTTCAAATACATTTCTGCTTTTAGTTTAATTAACTTTACTCCATTCTTCTTAGATTTTCTGTTTATGACTAGAATTGGATGCATGATTTATTTATTTCCATTCTTCCTTGTAATTTTCATGAAGATATTGATGACTGAGAAGAGACACCAACATTATGAAAGTGTTGAATCACTATATCATACACCTGAAACTAAGATTACACTGTAGGTTAACTAGAATTTAAATGAAAACTTAAAAAAGGGGAGAGACAGCAATGTGTACAATCAGAGAACCCAAGCTTCCTTTAATGTAGTTAAGGAACACAGCTTAGTACATAAAGAGGGTAGCACAGGGCAGAAGACTGAGCAGTATTCTCTCCATTGGGGGTGAAGGGCTTTCTTTTTCTCTTTAATATCTCTTCTGATCTCTACGAGCTCATGTTTTATCTCCTTCCATCATATTCCCTTGCCCAATTTTCCTTGAGTTCTTCTATCTCTGCTTTGATCTCTTTCTTTATAGTGATGGTGGTTTCAGTGTGTATTTTTATTTTTTTTTAATGTTTTATTTATTTCTAGGAGAGAGAGAGAGAGAGAGAGACAGCGTGAGCAGAGGAGGGTCAGAGAGAGAGGGAGTCACAGACTGAAACAGGCTTCAGGCTCTGAGCTGGCAGTCAGCACAGAGCCCAACGCGGGGCTCGAACCCACGAACCCCGAGATCATGACCTAAGTGAAAGTTGGACGCTTAACCGACTAAGCCACCTAGGCGCCCCTTCAGTGTGTATTTTTAAAATCTTGTGATGATATATTTGGTCATTCTTATCATTTGCTTCATGACAGCCTTTTACTCATGAGAATCCTTCATCTGCTATGGCTTTGTTTTTTTCTGTTCCTTCTCTCCTTTTTTTTTTTTCTTTTTAACATTAACTTGGTGTACATCTTATGCCAGTTCCTTTTCCATTGTTGCTCATCTGTAAATGAGATGACTTCTTTCTAAGTTGGAAATTTGAAGGAGGGTCTGAGACAGAAGAGCCCAAGTTGGGCTCCAGGCTAGGAAAAATGCCCCCCACCCCTACCCTGTTCACAGTGACCTGTGCTGAGTGCATTCTTCCTCAGCCCACAGAGATGGCAACTGTAGGCAGCCAGCAATGCAGAATTCCTCCCTGCCAGCCTGCCTCACTGATGGATTGCTCCTGCAGATGGTGGCCCGTGTGCAGGTGTGGTCCTTCAGCCCACCTCCCTGGTTTACCCTGGTGCCAGACTGGGTCCGGGGGACTTTCTGCCACCAGCATGTACAATCCATGCCATGGCTCCTGCTTTGGAAGCATGGGGCCTCTCTGAAATCGCTGGCCATAGGTGTCCCCTCGTGGCTTCTTATCACCACTTCCCACCCCTGTTTGACTCATGGAATTTGGCCACTTTTTCATATATTTACGGTTTGAGATTCTAGTTTTGCTGAAGATGAAGCTTATTTGTCATCCCCTTTTGTTCTGAGAGGATTTCTAGAAAAGGTAGAGAACTGTTTTGCCCTTCCATCTCAAGACCACATTCTCCTCTAAACAGTTTGAATATTTCTTGGCTAGAACAATTACAAGTAGTTACACAAATGTGTGATTTGATTTTCTCATTCTTAACAACACTCGGTTTTTACAAAACAAATTTTGGCAGGGAATTATCTGGCTCGCTTTCCTATACTAAAATTGGCTTCCAAAAATAAAAGTAATGGTAGGAGCTACAGTTGAAGACTGAATTCCAAAACCATTCTCTGATTTCAATTTTTTTGAATATGAACGAACATTGTTTAGTTCACTTTTTAAAAAATTAATATTCAGTGTGAATTAAGAGCTATAAATGTAAGATATTAATCTGCACAGTATTGTGGTACTGAAAACCAAATATACAATATTGGGGTATCAGAATTTTATAAGTATCTGAAGATAGTTACCCTAAAAATAAAAAATCACTATACCAAGATCCCATACACTATTAGAAGCGCAAACATTTGTAAAGACCTATTTTCTATTACGCTAATGAATAGAACTGAACGTTACTCTCAGTGAAAGGAATCTAGACTGAATTTTTTTTAAGTTTATTATTTTGAGAGAGAGACCGAGAGAGAGAGAGAAAGCACATGCACTGAAGCAGAGGAGGGGCAGAGAGAGAAAGAGTGAGATTCCCTAGCAGGCCTTGTGCTGTCCGCACAGAACCTGATACAGAACTTGATCCCACGAACTGTGAGATAATGACCTGAGCCAAACCAAGAGCCAGATGCTTGCCTAACTGAGCCACCCAGGTGCCCTTAGACTGGATTTTATACCTTGTATCAGTTTGTATCCATTTAAAGCACAGAATTCTGTGCAATGTAGTTACAGCTGGTCATCAGCTTCATCTCTTGACATTTCCTTGCGGGGTCTTTAACCCTACACATCCTGAACTTCTCACTATTTTCTAAGCAAGCTTTGGTCTGTGGTACTTTATAGCACTAGGTATTTTGATATGTTATCAATCCATGCCTTTATCCATTCTAAATCAGTGAAGAAGTAGAAATGGGGGCGCTGGTTGGCTCAGTCTCAGCTCAGGTCATGATCTCATGATTTGTGAATTCAAGCCCTGCATTGGACTCACTGCTGTCAGTGCAGAGCCCCATTTGGATCCTCTGTCTCTGTCTCTGTCTCTGTCTCTGTCTCTCTCTCTCTCTCTCTCTCTCTGCCCCTCCCCTGCTTGCACATTCTCTCCTTCTCTCTCTCTCTCAAAAAAAAAAAAAAGTAGAAATGGACTGAGCTATGGGTTAAAATATCAACTATTTTTGGATTTTTGGAGAGGAGGAATTTTTTTGTTTTGGTTTACTAGATAAGCTGAGTTGGACATGCAGCCAGAATCAAGATTGTTATTTCCCGGGTGCCTGGCTCAGGTTATGATCTCACAGCTCAGCTCCTGAGTTCAAGCCCTGTGTCGAGCTCTGTGCTGATAGCTCAGAGCCTGGATGCTGCCTCATATTCTTTGTCTCTCTCTCTTTCTGCCCCTCCCCTGGTCATGCTCTGTGTGTCTCTCTCTCAAAAATGAATAAACATCAAAAAATTTTTTAAAATAAGAAACGATTGCTATTTCCCTACCCCTAACCCAAGTGTAGATGTTGGGACTTAAATGAGAGGGAAGTCAGACCTACAAAGGAAATTGTCACACAGCATATCAGTTGGATTTGATTTAGCTAAATAGAACTGAATACCCTAATATTACAATGGCTTAAATTGCTAAAAAAAAAAAAAAATAGTCATTTCAGAGTTGGTATATAATTCTACAGTGTTGTCAAAGAACCACGCTCTTAAATATTTCTTCTCTATTATGCTTAGCACTTGGCTTCCGTCTTTGGGTTTACCACATGATGCAAGATAGTTACCAGAGTGCCAGCTATTTCATCTACATTCCAGGCAGCAGAAGGCATGTTGTAAAGAGCTTTCCAGATGTTCCATTTACATGTCATTGGCCAGAGCTTTATCATAGTCAACACTTAACTTCAAGGGAGACTTAAGAAATACTTTCTTCTCCTGAACACGAATATGCCCACCCCCAAAACTGGGACTCTGGGAGAAGGATAAAGAGAAGAATGGATGTTTCAAGAGGCAGCTGGTGGCCTGCCACAGTCAGCGCACTGTACGGTCTTGGCATTGCTGTCCCTCGTGAGCTCGCGGAGCCCCAACAGTGGGACCCATTTGTGCTTGCCTTACAGCGCAGCAGCAGTGGGAGGGGACAAGTCCAGAGGGAGCCAAGAAGAGACTGAGGGTCTCAGCAACCCCCTGTTTTCTTCCAGAACTCGTCAGTAAGGCGACTCATTGCTCTTCCTATATGGAGGCATAACCCAGATGGTAAGAGGAAGCGGAGTGTTCCTGAACGCTGCTCCGTCCTTCAGAACCCCACTGAGGGGACCTGAGGCCAGGGCTCACCGTGACCGTGTGCGTGTACCAGCCTCTCCTGCGAGGCCTGCGCTGTCCCGCCCAACACTTTGACAGGGAAATGCCAGCTCACCCCCAGCTCAGCTTGGAGGGCTCCTTCCCTTGGTCACCTCTCATGACCCACATTCTGACGCCGAGCGGGTCTTGGTTCTTGCACATCAGCGTGTTCAGACTAAAAGGACGGCACTCCTGGGATGCAGTTAGAGCTGTTGCTTTCTGTGCCTGTTTCTCCTCCTCTCTGTGCCAGACATTGCGAAACTGCAGTGTTTGGGGGCAGGAACCTAGTACTGTCATCTTTGCGTTCCAGCTCCTCACATGGTACCGAACACTTAAGAAGCACTCAGTGTTTACTGAATAGTGCTGAGGCTTTCCTCCTTTCCTGCTCTCCCTGGGTCAGAGATCTTGAGAAGCTGAATGGCTTAGCACATAATAAAAGCGATAGGCATCTGTATTTATTAAACCCTCAGTACATTCGAGAATCTGTGTGTGTTATTCTCAGTCCTCTTATCAGCCTGGTGAGGCACGTACAGATCGTTATTCCTATTTTACACTGAGGAGACTTGACCCAAGGTTACAGAGCAAGGAGGTGGTGAAGCTGGAATTTGAACCTAGATCTCTTAGTCTCTGTGCCAGCACAACGTGGTCCAGACCCCGTTCTTTCGAGTCTGCGCCTAACCCAAAGATATTTGAATTGTATCCCCTTTTCATGCCCTGCTTTGTTATCATGCAATAATCGTTTAATGCTGCTTATTAGCACAAGGTGTCCTCAGTGTAGACAGACAGACATGCTTTTTAAGAGAGAGGTTTCCCCAGTAACGAGCAGTGCTTCACCCCTGCTCCAGGCCTGCCTGCATCTTGCCCAAGTCACCAGGAACTACTTAAAAACATTTGGAAGGAAAATCAGGAACTTAATCTGTCCAGTTTAAGCCATGCTGGAATTTGAGGCATCTGGGTATCTCAGTCAGTTAAGCATCCAACTCCTGACTTCAGCCTGGGTCATGTTCTCATGGTTCGTGGGATCGAGCCCCACGTTGGGCTCTGCACTCACAGCATGAAGCCTTCTTAGGATTCCTCCAGCCTCTCTCTCTCTCTCTCTCTCTTTCTCTCTCTGCCCCTCCCCTGCTAGTTCTCTCTTGCTCTCTCTCTTCCTCTCTCAAAAATAAACATTACAGTAAGTAAGTAAATAAATAAATAAAACTTGCTAGAATTTCCCCAGGGAACTAATTGGTCAAGTGGATTAATGCTTATCAGTAAAGGATATCTACTGTCCAGAGAACACCACCATTTAGCATTGGGCTCTTAACAGGTTTACAGCTAGTTAGCACAAGTGAGGTGCAGGCTACCCCCTAATTCTTTTTGTATCACAAAAAGTGAGACTTCACATATTTGGGGGGGGGATAGTTTATCTCGCTAGGAAGGAGAAAATGGATAGGCTGTCACAGGGATCCTGGAGGAATGCAGTGATGTGCCGAGTCACTCCCTTTCAAGAAGAGATTCATGTGTGTCCCCTCAATTCACCACTTTTGACAGAAAGCAGTGCATCCATTGCACAAAATGTGCTAGCCACATTTCTGTAGTTACCCGAGAAGAAACTGAGGTATTGAACTGTGAATATTTGCTCTGCACCATGGACTCCTAATGCTTGGTATCCTAAAACAGAAGGTTCATAGAAGGTTCTGGCAGCCGTGGGCATTTCCCTCCATTCTTGAGATCAAATCCTTGGGATCAGAGCATTATCCTTTGGACACCCTGCTTCCCCTGTACGTTCCTAGTAAGGACAGCATTATAGGCTCCCACAGGTTGAGGGACAGTGAGTAGGACAAACCAGGGATGCTGTGGAGACAATCACCTTATGTGATCCCATCATTTCATTGTATGTGAAAATGGGGGCCTTGGCCTCTTTGCTGTAGTAGCTGTTTTTAAACGCAGCAAGAAGTCCATATTCCATTGCAGCCCAGAATACACGCATGAACATCCATGGAGACACACGCACACACACCCATAGTGGGTCCCAACCTGACATGGTGGGCAAGGCCGTGCATCATGGTTACAGCACCAGCTGGAGCTCCGAGCTGCCACTGAGTCTCTGCTCTCCTGTTCTAACCTCCCAAAAGATTTTTGAAAAACCGCATACCCCATCACACATTTAGAGTTGTCATCTAATTTTCTTCTCCCAAAATGTAAATGCTTGCAGAGACTGTAACTTCCAGTTTGTCATCAGTATGCCTTAAATGTATCTTTGTCAAAATCTGGAACCATGGATTTAGCTCAAATTGATGGAAAATCGTCCATTATATAACCCAATGGCCAAAGCCATTCTTTATGCCTCACCTAGCAAGCTAATCAGACTTAACTCCCTGTCAGAAAGGAAGTCAGTCTTCATTTTGCAATTCAAATAAAATAATAATATGCCCACCTCCCAACTGACAACTGTTTAGAATTCTAACTCTGAGATACAGAGAGACGAGTGAATGAGGGAGGGGGAAAGCCTTGCCAGGAGTCCATGCCTGGTTAAAATAAGGCACTACTCCCGAGAGAGCATCTCTCAGGAAGGAGGCTTTCCCAAATTATCCCTTGAATTGATGACATCCTACAGCCAAGCTCCTTCAAAGCTTTGAGATGGATAAGGCATGTGTCTTTCATGGGTAACATGGCAGAAGACCTACTGTGTTGGGGGAAGTGACAAGGGAGAATCAACAGATCTCAGATCTCTGGTCCTTTTCATAGGGTCAATTTGGGGAAACGTGCGTAAGGAACTTGAGGGTCTAAGAACTGATCCTCCTGGGGCGCCTGGGTGGCTCAGTTGGTTAAGCGTCCAACTTCGGCTCAGGTCATGACCTCACAGTTTGTGAGTTCGAGCCCTGCATCAGGCTTACTGCTGTCAGCACAGAGCCCACTTTAGATTTTCTCTCTTCCCCCCCCCTCAATAAATAAACTTTTAAAAAAATAAATACAGAACTGATTCTCCGCTGGTTATGACTGGAACTCCCAGGAGAGTTTGCAGATACCCCTCGGTACTTGAACCACTGTATTCTCATATGTAAAGTGAACATAGTAATAGTACCTACGTTCAAATACAGTTATGGAGAATAGTAAGGCAATGGAAATAAAGCACTTAATGTAGCTCTGGGTGCCTGAGTACCTACCATGTGTTTCCTGTTGTTATTGCTGTTGACCTTCTTATTCCACACCTCTTCTTACTGACAAGCCATTTCTCACTGGATTCAGTCATCCTGACATGAGTGGGTCCCAGCCCCAACGTAGCCAGGCTCCATCCACACTCGGCAACCAGCAGCCGCTTGGCCACTCCTTGGGCCTAGAACCCACATCTGGTGGCAAATTTTAATCCCCAAAGGACAGACTTGGATAAGGAGCCCTCACATGCCCTGAAAGTGATCACGGGGTTGTGTGGGCAGGAAATGCAGGATCCTCACTTTCTAGAACTTGCTCTAGAGAGGGTTGGACACAGGTCTGGTGGGCACCTCCCCTGGTCCAGGGGATCTCCTGCCCAGACAGAACAGGGCAGGAGCCCTCATAAGCGGGCCCGCCTGCTTAGGTCTGAAGGTCTTACTTCAGGGCTGTTGGAATCAGTTGACATAACACGTGTGAATGTGTTTCAGATATAAGATTTGAGGATCATCTTGATGGCCTTTAGAATCCCAAATTCAGTTAAGGTCAACTGCCTTAAACAAACTAATGGAAACCACAGAAAAGTCAAGTTCCCAAACAGATCTCTCGAATCTTTCTCAGAAACAGAAGATGACACTTTGTTTCTGTTCCAGGCTCTGGCTTTCAGGCTTCAGGCTACAACTTCAACACTTACGAGTGGAGGGGTCCCAAACAGAGAGGCAGCCTGTCCCCAGTCACGAAGCCGCGGAGCCAGACTTACCCAGACGTGGGGCTGGGTAATGAAGACTGGGACCAATCCACAGTCAGTGGGTAAGGCTTTCATCCAAACTGTCAAAACTGCTTTGTGGCTCTCTACTGATGATGGCACATATTGCTAGAGTCGGAAGCATTATGGGAGCTGCTGTCATCAATACCGGCCCCATGGCAGGGCTCAGAGACTTGTGCCTGCCCAGCTGGATCCTGGGACCACCCCACAGCCAGACACGAGCTCATATTTCCCTGATAAAAACAATAGCACGTGGGAAAATCTGCATCTGTAAACCTTGTCCTCACTCTCTGACTAGTCACCTCTCCTTTCATTTAAAAGGTTGCTTCATGCTAGCTTACATTTGGGGGAGGGGGGGGGAAGATACATCAAGGATCCCATATTTTGAATTGAGATGTATTTTAGCATTCTGTTCCTTACCAAAATATTTTAAGGAAATTCACAAAAGCTGATGGCACATAAATGATCTCTCCTGACATTTACAAGTGGGAAAACGTTTTTCTCTTAGAGGGAAGCTTGATTTCTTGATTTCTCTTGCACTCAACAGAGCAGTTGAAAGATATTCCCACATGATGCCGTGTTGATGCAATTCACCCTGAAGGAGCCACGAACACCCTGAAATTCAATTAATAGCACCGGGGTCCTTCCCTCCCTCTGTTCCCTGAAATACTCTGCATTTCCTAGAGCACCCTCACTTGGCGGCTCCAGTTGGAAGAAAGCCAGCTCCAAAAAGAATCTTCTTTTTTTTTTTTTTTAAAGTGAGATGAAAGAGAGAGAGTCTGCATTATGTCTGGCGAGTTCTCACCCCAGACTGTGCTTTCTGATGACAGTTTTACAGGGGCTCCCGACAGTGCGGAGGCTGAACAAGAGGAAAACTTCTGGTCCCAGGCGCTGGAGGACCTGGAAACCTGTGGGCAGTCGGGAATTCTGAGAGAACTCGAGGTAGCCTCGGTCCTGCTACTTGCATTCTTTCTACATTCATTTTTTGTTCTTTTGGTCCTTTTGAGTTGGCATTTATCACCTCAGTTCATTTAAAAGCTTTAACCCCTTTCCACAGGAGAAAGCTGACAGGCGTGTGTCTTTGAGAAACATGGCTCTCTTGGTAGCTACCCTTTATGTTTATATTTTTGCTTGTGAAGCTGCCTTCCCTGCCCCCTTGCCTTCTGGACAGCAATTTGATTTTATTCAGTGCAGTTGAAAGTATTTATTTCCCTGTCCCCACCCCCCACCCCGAGCTTTCTGACTTGTGGCTAACCCTGACTGTACCTGTTTGCCACCGAATCGCTGGGGAGGGAGCTAAGCCCCCCAAGCAGGGGCGCGTCTCATCCTCTTACTTGCTTTAGAAAGGTTTCTTTGGCATGTGTTCATTTGTACCTGGTATAGCGATTAATTTGATCGTGACGAGGAACATAAGAGGAAATTTTATTTTATTTTATTTTATTTTGCCCTTCAAGTAGATGACAAATGCAGCTGGTGAAAATAGCCAGTCTGTGTGAAAAGCAGCCAAAATATGACACAGTACTTTGCTGTTAATTGCAAATCCTGATTCCGTATTAACTTAGTGTGAATTCTAGGAGTTGTGGCGAGCTGGAACACAGTAGCTGGACTCCTGGTGAGTTCTTTAATCAAAGCCGTGAATTTGCTGACGATATTCACACTGTGGTCTAGGAGGTCCTGGGCTGTTTCCTTTTATGTTCTTTTTAAATTTTCTGAGCTGTAAAAAGTAAAGTGGCGAAAGTCTCATTTTTATTTTGATGTCATACGAGGCCCCCAAGTCACCATAAGGAATGTGAATGGCATAACTGGGTGAGACTGCAATTCTAAAACAAATACTCATCTTTATATTATTTTGCTTCTCAATTGCATGTGTGGATATTTTATGTGATTCTAATGTTTGTGAATCTGCAAAGAGAATTATAAAGAAAAATATTAGTTTGAGTTTATAAATATAGTATTACCTGGCATGAGTCGAAACTTCGGAGCACAGTTAAAGGACCTGGAGATGGATAATACTATAAAACTTAAATAAATTAAGACATTGGCCATCGATTCCTTTTTAGGCAACTTTCAAAAAGAGTAAAATGCTTAAGTATCAGCTGGCTTATTTAAACTTTTACCACTTCCTGTATGTAGAATGATTAGCAGAAGGGTTCCAAACTGGATAATGAGCTCAATTCACAATTCTTGAGCATACTGCTTTCGAAACATGTTTGGCTTATATGACTTTTCCATTTTCCATTTTGATACTTCTCTTAAAGAAACAGCCATTCTTCTAATAACTTCTTTTATAGCAAGTAAAACAAGGGTGATGTAAAAAGTGCCAGAGTGAGGCTGGGTTTTTACTCATTTCACTCAGTGTCCTAGTCATGGTCCCCATTAGCTAGCAAATCGAGTTATCTAATGAAAACAATATCTATGAACATAGAAATTATGTTGCAATAGCCAATAAACTTGTTCTAACATAGCTTCAGGCAGGTGTGGCTCTTGAAATTATAAATCCAGAAAGAAAATGGGTTGAGCATATAAGCCAAAAGGAAATTAAAGTCCTCAATGAGGAAGAATGACTGGCATATCTACAGTCTTATTTATACTTTTATCAAAAAGAATATTCATTCACTAGTTTAAATGAACTCTGATCGTGTGATTGCAAATGTTACTGTGCAAAAAAATAGTATTGGAGCTAGTTTCCTGCATATGAAATTACAGCCAGTATTAAAAGCTACAGCATATTAGAACCATAATAAATGTAAAAGATTAGCTAACATGAAAAATGATTACAATTGAAATGAAAATGAAAATTATACTAGTCATTCTTCCCATTAGCTAGCAATGATTTATGTTCAACTTTAGCACTGAAAAATATTAAGACAGAAGAAAAAAATTCAGACTAAGACTTTGGACAAGTTACTTAATCTGTCTTACCAGATATTTATTCTTCTGTAAAATAAGGGGATTATATAATTAATGCTTACATGGCACTTCACAGAATATAACACTTAATAATTGTTCAATAGAAATTATTTTTTTACCATTTTTATTAATGAACAGTGCCTTAACTATTTTTTGTGTAGTATAATATAGGAAGAAATTTTAACTAAATATCAGATAGAAAACTCTTGAACATACCTTGCTAAGTTAGACGTATATCGGTTATCTCATTGATAATTTGGAGGGTTATAACTATAAATTTTGAACTGTGCAAAATGGAAACAGGCAAGAGATATTCCTGAAGTGAAAACAAATCCTAAATAATTTAAAAGAATCATTTTTCAACTTTATTTTAGGTTTTATATTTGTATTTTAAATTTTCTGTTCCTTCATAGTAATTCAACTGAAGTCCACTTTAAACAAAGCAATCAAGCTGTGCTTTGGAAGCTTGGTTCCTCCCAAGTTTTGTCTCCTTTATTCAATAGGAGGGTTGATAAGATCTGGGTGGACCAAGTTTCCAGTGATCTTTCTAATAATTTTAGTTATCAATAGGGATGTAAACAACTTTGGAATAAATACCTCTAAGATAAAAAAAAAAAAAAAAAAAACTCCATCTAGATCAGTTTGGAATTTCTGTAGTGGCTAAGGCTCTGCGAAGCAGAAATGTGATTAAGTATCTTACTTCCAACGTGCTTCCTGCTGGTCTCCTGAAAAATGAATATAAAACATAGATGTTAACAAAGCAAATAACATGTCTAAGTAGGTAAAAACAATAGATGGATGGTCAGCACAGCGGGAAAATAATCACTGGGCTCTGTCATGGACAGTAGACAAAGAAAGGCTGCATGTGGGTTAAGTGCCGTAAAACAAAGGATGTCCCATGACACCAACAAAGCTCTCCATTTTATAAAGGGTTTTAACTGAAATAAAGCAATAGTATGGTTAATCCACATTGGTTTAAATATTAATCTCCTAGAAAGTCAATGTTAGATGCTTCAACCTAATACTTGCCCGGGAAGCATTGTAGCCTGGTAGTCAAGAATAAGTTTTCTGGAGTCAGAGAGTGAGGGCTATAATCTCAGACTCTTGGGCAACTTGCTCAACTTCTCTGGGCATCCCTTTCCATAACAGAAATGGAGAAGTATGGTAACTGTAAAACCTATCAGAAACTGATCATAAATATTAGGTGACATTCTACATACACATATATATGGTACTACATATGGTACTACGAGTGCTACCATGTTAATGGTCAGTTGGAGCCTTACAATTACACGTTTCTTTTTCAAAATTATCAGTGAGATAACTAATCTAGTCAGGATATTGGTAACTGGTTTTGTTCTTTTTCAGCGGAGTTGTAGATATAGGTACATGTGCACCAATACTTGTCTGCAGTTCAAAGACCTTGTTAGTGGCGTGTGTATAGTCAAACACCAGGTCAATCTTAGTGTTACAAAATCTTAGGGAGACAACAAATGAAAGCTCTATCACTTTGCAGTGTTCCCTTCTAATCAGTCATGTTAAATGGTGCCCCTGGCTCCATCTATGTGATGGAGCCTTTGTGACCTTGAGTAAGTCAGCCTCTTTGTGCCCCAGTGTCTGCACCTACAAATTAGGAGGAATAGCAGTGTCTGTTTCATAAAGTTGTTTTGAGGCTTAAATAGGGGAACACAGGACTCAACAAAGCATGGTTACTTTTAGCATCAGTGTTCATGTAGACCAATGATCACGTTGCAGCCAGCACACAGCATGTGGAGTGTACTTTCTGTTACCATGACTTCAGGCATGTTCCCCAATGCTAGTTTACCGTTATCCGGCCATCCTATTGAGGAGGACGGAGCTGGCTTCAGGCATAATTTTGGAATTTTAGCAGTCCCTAGCCATGGAAAATGAACATTCTCAACAGGACATTGGTTTCAAATGCCTTTTTAGTTTCACTTCTAAAATTCAGTCATATTTGGGATCTAATCTTGCCTTTCCTTGTGTATGAACATATTTGAAACTGAACAGACTTCCCTGTTCATTGGTAAAATCCAATCTAAGTTTCCCAGCTTTTGAGCAAAGGGTTGAATCCGGTAGCACAATTAAATGAGTACTCTTTCACCTCTCTGAGGATCTCACACAAAGGCCGTATCTAAGAAATGTTGACCCATGTGAAATACATGGAGACCTTGCTGGTCTACAAATTTCTGGGGCAGGTCACACGGCCTAAGGAAAGACCACATGCTAGCAGTAGGCAGTCAGCACTGGGTAGAAGCCCTTGCCGTTGTATCAATAGCCCTGTTTCAGCCCATTGTCACCTCTAGGGGGAGCTAGAGGCAGCATTGCAAACAGGCCACCTGGTCCCATTGAAAAGTTCTTAGTCATTTCTATAAGACAGATTGAAGTTGCTTCATGGATCCCATCTTTAGAGCCTACTCACTGGAAAGTTAATGCCTAAAATGTAGTTTGCAGTAAGCAAATGTTACAGCTTTTCAATTTGCCTCCAAACTGCCAGGGGTGGTATTTGATTAAATAAACTCAATGGCTTAAGTACTTAAATTGGATTTGAGAGGTACATTATAAATGTCACTTGCAAAGCATTTTTCCAAACTTACATGGTTCAATTAGTACATCCAATCTCCAGCCTTTGGTTATGCCCCAAAGAGACTGTATTTTGACTGGGCAGAAGGAGAAATGTGCTTACTGTTGAGCAACAGGACCCTTTTCTTAGTCCATGGCTTGACTGTCTCTGAAAATTGTCAATGCCACAGGCAACAATCATGTCGGGGAGCACGATGAGTTTGAATCATGAGGCCCCAACACCTCGCAGTCAGCTGGGGCGACAAGCCAGCTTCCAGGAACGGAGCAGCTCGCGGCCGCATTATAGCCAAACAACTCGGAGCAACACCCTGCCCTCCGATGTGGGCAGGAAGTCTGTCACCCTGCGAAAAATGAAACAAGAAATAAAGGAGATCATGTCCCCAACTCCTGTGGAGCTGCACAAGGTCAGGATGCTTTCTTTCCTTTCTGTGGTCACATTTAGCAGCCATTCGGCGCCGTGTGAGCACCCTGATGCAAGCCTGGTAATGACACTGTACCGGGGGCTCAGCCAGGGAGGGAAGCCCGAGCTTAAAGGCAGATGATTAGAGACTCTGTGCTCAAAATGCGATCTTTGGGAGGTTGTGCCATAAAACAGAGAGAATTCGCTTTGGAGCAATGAATTACCTAATGATGTATTTATAGCCAAAATCTGCTTACAAAAATTAGTGGTTCTCATATCCCATGGAGTTTTGATGAACTGGTCTGTCATGCCAACTTCTTTCAAAGTGGGAGGATTTTCTTTAAAATTTTTTTTTCAATGTTTATTTCTTTTAGAGAGAGCACACACACATGAGTGAGTTAGGGGCAGAGAGAGAGAGAGAGAGAGAGACAGAATCCAAAGCAGGCTCCAGGCTCTGAGCTGTCAGCACAGAGCCCCGTGTGGGGCCCAAACTCATGGACTGCAAGATCATGACCTGAGCCGAAGTCAGATACTTAACCAACTAAGCCACCCAGGTGCCCTATGGATATTCTAAATGTCATAACACTCATGGCTTCATTGAAAATGAGGTTCAGGTGTAATGTAGGAATGCTTAATCTTTAATTGCAGGCTTATCAGTAGATGGTCATATGGTGCAGAAGACATGATGTTCTCTTCGGGGCATAATTTAGATGTCTTGGGTCAAGACAGGGCAGGTCCTGGTATGTTCGTCTCAGCCCGTGATGGTTGCTGCATTTGGCTTCATGGAAGAAAGTACGCTATGGCACCCAGAGCTGAATTTGAGTTGCTGGCGGAGTATAAGCAAGGCATATGTAAAGCACAGTGTTTGCAGAACCCAGGGCAAGGAGAGCAGTGGAAAGGAGGTGTCTCTGCTTTTCTTTCATGGAACTAATGCTTTATTTAATACATAAAGGTGTATAGACAGTAATAATCTTGTCCCACTTTTCTTGAGAACCTAGCCCCTCTCTGCTGTTAATAACCTAGAAATTAGTTATTTGTCTTACCCAGAGAAGCGAGTAAATGTTGGATTGAGAGGAGTTAACAGGCCAGACACTCCCTTTTTCCTCTAAAGACGTCCTGGGTAGAATCATCTCGCACTCATTCACTCATTTCATACGTATACTGCACATGCATTCACTTAACTAGTGTGTTGTAAATCATCAGCGGGCACATGGTCCAACGGGGAGAGAGTCTGGGAAATGGGGAAGATGGTGAGGTGAGTACAATGAGAGAGGCAAGACCAAGCTTCCTTGGGGGACAGAGGGTGGGCCCTCACCCACTACAGAAGAGACAGGAAAGGCTTGTTAGAAGTAGGTGCTAACTCTGCAGGAAGATGCAGGAGGGAGGAAGGGAGGGAGGGAGGGAGGGAGAGAGGAAGGAAGGAAGGAAGGAAGGAAGGAAGGAAGGAAGGAAGGAAGGAAGGAAGGAAGGAAGGAAGCAAGCTTGTGCAAAGGGATGTCAAAGATTGTGGTATATTGAGGGAATGGAAATATCCCAAAGTGACCAAAGCCTCGAATTGAAGCCTTGTGCATAAAGAGGAATTACAGGCATGCAGAAAAGCAAAGAAGTTTCGGATATTTTCAGGCCAGGACCCAGGTTTAGCCCCATGCCACAAGTTAGCTTGTTTCTCCAGCCACCCTGAATTGATGCATCTGTTTGGTAAACACCAGCCTTCACTGCCAGTCAAATGTCCTAATGTGCTAGTTGACAAACCCCATTAGGAGGCTGTGAGGTCCCGTATGCTGGTTAAAGAGCAGAAGCTATATAGTCAGTGCCAGTTCAGCTGTACCAAGAAAGAGTTAGCCTAATCTGATTCCCTCAGGTGTCTAAGAATTTGCCTTTCCCTCTTCTCAAAATTTCTGCCCAGGCAGAGAAGAGCATCCTTCATAAACCTCCCTCCTTCAGCCCCAAAGGGAAAAGATACCAACATGTACTGAGTTCCTATTATATGCAGTACTCTGTATTTTTAGCCCTTACAATAACCCTTCTTAGCAGGTATTTATTATCCCCATCTACAGGATAGGGAAAATAGCAAGTATAAAATAGACTCATTTTTCCTTCTAGAGTGAAGCACTTTCCTCAAAGGAAGATTATTGATAGCGCACCGGGACAAAGACCTGTCTCCCCATCCCTCCTGCACTGAAAGCATTTAGCAAAGATAATGCCGATGAATGGGGTGTGCAAGTTGTTACAGCTGAGGTTGAAAACAAGTGACTGTGCTGAAAATCGATCTTATTTTTTAAAAAGGCGTCATCCACTTGCCGGCACGATGAGCGGCAGTGTGTGGACTAGCTGGAACATCTCCATGGCACTGTGTGAATCAGGAGGCCACGGGATCACACACATGGAAGGGCGCACTTGACCTTTCCCCCTCAGGGGTTGCAATAAGTACATCATCTGAATTGATCCCAGAAAAAATAGGCCTCTTGTAAGTGGATGGTGTCCTGGGCATTATAAGGCGCACAAAAAGATGTGGTTAAGTGAAAATGTAACCAGAGAGTCGACAGTCTGAGAGCAGGGAATTCTGGGAGTGGTGTATGCTCACAGCCCGGGTATCTTTTACTTTTTAAGAGAATTCAGTCATTCGTTAGGCCATCCACATGTTTGTGCTTAAATGCTTTCTCCAGTTCTGAAGTGTGTGAGCAGAAAAGTCACTCAGGCTGTGGCTGTGCTCGTATGTTGCATGTGGGTGTCTTTTGAATGCCTCACGATCGCCTGACACAGTGACTTTTGGGAGGATTGAGTTATCCTCCCAGTGGGGCATTGCCAGCCTATACTAACCCTTTGTAAAAATAAAGGAAAGGTACTCTTTTGGGTGGTAACCGTGGAATTAGAAAAAACATTCCTTCTTCAAGTTGAAGGTAACCCCGAGCTGGATACACAGCTTGACAAGTGGAATGAGGGCCAGTTTTCAGTTCCCAGAGCCCCCTTGCTGGACTTTTTCAAATGGAGCTGGTGGAGGAGTTCCCAAGGGGCATCAAAGATGATAGTGAAGAGGGTGGATGAGGTAAATAGCACACCATTCTGAACGAGCTTGGTATCATTTTCCGTCGCCAGCTTTCTTGTGGCTATTTGCTACTCGATGAAATCTGTCTCCTTGAGGACAGGTTACAGATCTGTCTATGTCCAACCAGCACCTACAAACCCATACTGTGTTCACTAGAAGCTAGATCAAGGGGAAAAGAATGAGTGGGCAAGTATCCATCTTCGTTCCTGGGAAGAAAAAACAAAAAGCAAAAACAGCTCCATCTCCGGATGACGGGTAACGAACGTCATCTTCATACAGAAAGAATACAGTGTGGTTTATCTTCCAGTCTCTTGGGTTTCAGCTTCTTTCCATTATTTACCTATGATTTTTCCAAATGGTCCTCCTTGCCATTCCTTCTCTTCCTTCAGACCTTCAGAAAAGACCAAGCTCAAGTCAGGGTCAGTATGGTTTTCTTTCATTTCACGCCATCTGCTGTGTCTGAAGCTCTTCCAGGTCTGGCAGAGTCTTCCTTCAGGCTGTCTGCACTCATTCCTCAACCCCAAGAGCAACTTGTCCTACATGACATTTGGAACAGACATAGAAATGCAGCCCCTCTTCCTTTGTTGGCTGTGTGAATGGGGGAGGAAATTAGAGCCGACATGATGATTTGATAGTTGGTAGGGTGTGGGGGACAGTGAGAGGGGTCACAGGGTAGTAATACTCAGGTCCCCTGAGGCCACGACCTCTCAGACTGTGTCGGCTAAGATGATCTGAAATACATTTAACCTCACAATTCAGGACAGACAGACATCCACACTCATATTGGAATGAAGTCAAAACTTGAGTGCACAGTTGACACTAACGTTTTCTATTTTTTATGTTTTTTTTTCAAATTTACTCCTATATTAAGCTGATTTTGAAGTTTATCAGAGTCTCAATCAAAAGTTTGCAGAGTACTGCCTTAGACAGTAGTTTGGCATAAAAACCTCTGATGATCTTTACCATGATTACACGGGATGCTTGTTAAAATTGAGTTACCTGGACAGCACTTTCTGGGAGTGCAGGCGAAGAAGCTGCATTTTAGCAACCTCCTCATTGGGCTCTTTTGCACCCGAAAGATTGAAATCACTTCTTTTTTGTTTTGTTTTATTTATTTCTGAGAGAGAGACAGCATGAGCAGGGGAGGGTCAGAGAATGAGGGAGACACAGAATCTGAAACAGGCTCCAGGCTCTGAGCTAGCTGTCAGCACAGAGCCCGATGCAGGGCTCGAACCCATGAACTGGAGATCATGACCTGAGCCGAAGTCAGACGCTTAACCGACTGAGCCACCCAGGCGCCCCTGAAATCACTCCTTTAGGTTTTGCCAGTGGAGGTCATTATTCTGTTTCAGCAAGATCATTGACAGCAGCTGGGTGGCAGGGTAAAAAGGAAATGAGGTAGGGGCACCTGGGTGGCTCAGTTGGTTATGTGTCCAACTTCAGCTCAAGTCATGGTCTCACAGTTTGTGGATTTGAGCCCCCCATCAAGCTCTGTGCTGACAGCTTGCATCCTGGAGCTTGCTTCGGATTCTGTGTCTCCCTCTCTCGGTGCCCCTCCCCTGCTCACACTCTGTCTTTCTCGCTCTCTCAAAAATGAATAAACATTAAAAAAAAAAAAAAAAGAAAATGAGGTTGCATCCTCAGCCCTAGCCCTAGCGCTTCTGGATTTTATCTTTAAAATGAATTCCAGTTGGTACTATAGCTTACCACAGATTCTTTCTCCTTGCAGATAAGAAGCTTGTGATCTTAGCTACAGTTCACTGATAGCCCTTTCCCTTCTGACACTTACATATCCTTTAGGTCCATTTAATCTATTTCTGAGATGAATTCTAGCTGCACTTCTTTGCATACTTGAAAGCAAAAAAGATTTTTTTGTGTGTAAAGTCAAAAGTTTCCCCACATTCAGAACATTTGGACTTTTTTTTTAAGTTTTATTATTTATTTTTGAAAGAGAGAGACCGAGACAGAGTGCTCGAGCAGGAAAGGGGCAGAGAGAGAGGGAGACACAGAATCCAAAGCAGACTCCAGGCTCTGAGCTGTCAGCACAGATCTTGACATGGGACTCGAACTCACAAGCTGTGAGATCATGACCTGAGCCAAAGTTGGACACTCAACCAACTGAGCCACCCAGGCAACCCATGGACTTTTTTTTTTTAAGGCAATTTATTTATTTTGAGAGAGAGAGAGACAGCAGGACTGGGAGAGGGGAAGAGAGAGAGGAGACAGAATCACAAACATGCTCCCTGCTCCCAGGGCCTTGAACTCACAAAATCATGAGATGATGACCTGAACTGGAATCAAGAGTCAGGCGCTTAACCGACTGAGCCACTCAGGTGCCCCTGGAAGTTTTTTACTTAAAAAAAATTTTTTTTTAAGTTTACACATATATTTTGACAGGAAAGGCATGAGTGGGGTAGGGGCAGAGAGAGGGAGAGAGAATTTCACAGAGGCTCGAACTCACGAACTGTGAGAGTGTGACCTGAGCCAAAATCAAGAGTCGGATGCTTAAGCAACTGAGTCATTCAGGTGCCCCACCCCTGCACTTTTTTTTTTTTATCATAATTGACATTTCTTTTTGCCCTGTCCTTTGTTTTTAAATAAAATTTTATTCCTTCATTGTATGCAGCTATTTTGTATTTATCATTTTACAGAAAGGTTTTAAAAATACTTCTTCAGCATCTACTTTTATTTATGGCTGCTGGTGGTGTGACCCTGGAACACTTAAGTCACCTGTCAGGAACCTCTTTATTTCTTTTTTTTTTTTTAATTTTTCAAAATATTTTATTTATTTCTGAGACTGAGAGAGAGACAGCGTGAGCAGGGGAGGGTCAGAGAGAGAGGGAGATACAGAATTCGAAGCAGGCTCCAGGCTCTGAGCTGGCAGTCAGCACAGAGCCCGACATGGGGCCCGAACCCACGAACCATGAGATCATGACCTGAGCCGAAGTTGGACGCTTAACCGACCCACCCAGGTGCCCCAGGAAGCTCTTTATTTCTTATGACTGCCTTTGCCACCATCAACTTTTTTCCCAGCCCAAGTTCACTTTGCATTTTCAGTGTATCTGAATGTTTCCATAGGGGATCTTTGTTTTTCTTGATATGATAAAGTTGTTTTTCTCCTTGTAAGGAGTGTCGTTTTCTGTGCCTAATGGCAGCTTATTTTGCAATATTCTGCCTGAGTCAGGAAAAGTGGCTCAGCCCTAAGAGGAAATATGAAATGCAAACACACATCTTATTCAGACACATGCCTCTTTCTTCACCAAATATTTGGAGTTGGTACTCAAGATGGCAGGTATAGACCTTCTCCAAATAGCTAGTATAGAATGGTCTTACTCTGGAAGTCACTAGAAGCTAAAAATGACAAGCTGAATATATGAACCTTTTGCTTTTGCCTATATCTACTTGCTAGCTGCAGTTTCTCTTTCTCTAGGCAAGGGGTGATCAGTTAGAAAGAATGCAGACTTCATTGTCAGGCACACCGAGGTTTGGTCACAGCCTGACAGTCATTAGTCGTGTCACTTGTCTCCACCTTAGTTTTCTCATTTAGCGAAGGCGGGGGCAGGATCCTGCTCAGGAGAGGCGCCTTCACAAACAGCGTTTTCCCAGAGGAAGTCACTATCGTTCAGAGCCTTGCCTGAGCCATGCGATGTCAGAAACCCAGAAACACAGATCTCCACAGCGTCCCAGCCTGAAAAGAAGATTCCGCCTTCCTTAGAACCTCCGAGAGGAGATGTAAACCAGAATGAGAAATCTGTTTAGACAAAGACAAATGGAGGAGTGTCTCGTTACTAGTCACTACCTCCGTCTAAAGAACATATTCCCTCCCTGTAAAACCAGGAGCAGCGAATAATCAGAACATTGTTGGAGGGATGTGGATGTGTGGATGTGTGTGGAGGCTGTGTTGTGTGTGTGTTTTTTTTTTTTTAATATTTTTTATTTATTTCTAGGAGAGAGAGAGAGAGAGAGAGAGACAGCGTGAGCAGGGGAGGGTCAGAGAGAGAGGGAGTCACAGACTGAAACAGGCTCCAGGCTCTGAGCTGGCAGTCAGCACAGAGCCCGACGCGGGGCTCGAACCCACGAACCGCGAGATCATGACCTAAGCGAAAGTCGAATGCTTAACCGACTAAGCCACCCAGGCGCCCTGCGTTGTGTGTTTTAAGATGAGTAATGGCATTCAGCCCTGACAGGCCTCCAGAAGGGTCATTCCCTCTGCTTTATCTATGATCCTGTTAAAATGCACTCCTCAGAACGTAGAAAATATAATTCTTTTTTTTTTTTAAGATTTTGGGGTGTTTTTTTAGTTTATTTTTGAGAGAGAGAGAGCACACATGAGTGGAAGAGGGGCAGAGAGTGAAAAAGAGAATCCCAAGCAGGCCTCTCGCTATCAGCGAAGAAGAAACTTTCTGTATGTCTCGTCCGTGGGACAGGGCAAGCAGTAAAGCTAGAATGAGATTTCCAAGTTAGGGTTAAAGCTGCCCTGTGACTTCTAGGGAGGAAAAGGCAGCACCCTTATGGGTACCTTTTCATTTGCGACTCCACCGGGCCCAGCTCAGTCTGCATCATATGACTCTTCAGCAAGTTGCCATCCGTCTCTGCCGTGTCTGGGCTCGGAGCCATGGAAACATGAGTCCAGCAGAGTGGCGGGCCCCAGACTCAGATGACCACAGCAGTCTCAGCGCCCCAATGTGCTTTATGCTATTGCTCCAATGTTAGTAGCTTCCCTTAAGTCCAGCTCTGGCCAGGGATCCTTCACCTCACCTGATGTCTTTATGTCTCTGTTGCGATCAATATGTTCACTGGTAGGTTTGTAAGATATTATTTATATTCTCTATAGGGTGTTCATTTACAAACAGCGTAGCAGCTCTCTGAGGGTCACCCTGTCCCCCTAATGGCCTGGTCCTTGGAGAGTAGCCTGTAGGACCTCTTCCTTCACCATTGTTCTGTCCTAGAACTTGTCTGGCTGTAGTAAGGATTACACTGATCATGGTCTTGCCCAGGGCTTGTCTCTTTCTCTGCCTTAGACAGATAACAACTCTCGCCTTGTTCCCAGGATCCTTGTCCTGTCCGACCTCCTGAATGGCAGTGAGCCTGGCCCGGAATTCCCACAAGCCCACAGGGTGAGCGGAGGGCATGCCTCCCAGCTAGAGATGCCGGTGGCCCTTGAAGCAAGGAGGCCCACGTAGACTTAAGGACAATGGAGGTCTGAAGGTTTCAGAGGAAGCTGGACAGGGTCAGGAGCTGGAGAAGAGCCAGGCCAGGGCAGACCTGGGAGCCAGAAAGCGGAAGCAGGAGCAGAGGGAGCAGGTGCTGAGTAACCAGGTGCTGAGTAACCAGGCCGTCCTGAGAAAAACCCTGGAACAGAGACTCTCCCAGCTGATTAGCTTACTGGCGGCTGCGGCAAGGGAACGGGCTGGTGGCCGGTGTTACCAGCTGAAGTGGGGAGACCCTGTGCCCTGGGGCCTCCGCTCAGTTCATCCCAAAGATGTCACTGAGGGTTCTTAGTCTCCTTATGAGAAAGAATTCAAGGATAGACACATAACACAGTGGACAAACAGCACCAGCAGGAGAGTTTATTAAAGTGAAAGTACGCTCTTGAGATGTGAGATCAGGTGAGAGAGAGACACACACACCCTGGGGCTTCGCTTTCTATCTTTTATTGACAGTCATTAACAAGGAGGTGGAACATTCATTTCTTGGGGCGGAGATGCAGGGTTTCATGCCTTTTCTTCCTTACTTGGTTAGGGGTTTTCTGTCATGGCATCCGCCATCTTGGGCCTTTCTGGTTTCATCCAGCTTCCTGTGCGGTGCTGCCAGGACAGGAGAGCTGGGCATGACTTTCTCATTGCCGTCCTTCAGGCATCCTGTTAGAACGGAACTGACCGCCTACTCTGACAGCAGAGCCGGCGATAACTAGGTGACCAGGTGCCCATGGCCTGATTTGATTACCCAGAGAACTAGAGACTGAGCTCACTCTTTTCTCTTTGCTGTGACATGAAACGATAGAGGTAAAGCTGCTCTGACATGAATTGGGAAAGCAGCACATAAATCCATCCCAGATCTTAAAAACTGTGATGCTCCTCTTGGTTCGGACTCCGTTCTCCAAGGGCCAAGTCAGCCCTGACGTGCTCATACTTAGAGCCAAAATCCAAGCTACAGAATCTCTCGTTGTTGAGCCCCTACTTCCCAAGCCTGTGGTACCACACTCCTGCCAGGAAGCAGGAGGAGGCAGTGTTTGAAGCAGCTGTCCCTTCCTCTCCTCTGCCAAGGAGGCTCCCCAGACAGGAGGGCAGCAGCTGTCTTCCCTGACCCAGTTTATCTTGAATCCCAGTCTGAGTGGCATAAACTAAAATCACTTCCTCTTGGGCTGGAAGAACACAGTTGGGAGGCCATATCTTTATTTTCTTCCAGCCTCACAAGTAGTAATAAGATTATCCTCCAAGCCAACATTACTTGAATTATAGAGTTTAAAGGAAGAGAGCTACCCCTGTGGTGTCCGCAAGAATAAAGCCAAGTGCCTGGTGATTTACGGGCAAACTAGTGCCATCTCTGAGAAACAGGTGTCGATTTGGCCCTTATGGCCATCAGGTAAGGGGCCGGATGATAGGGAGGCTGCCAGGGCTTTGAAAGTGCTTCTGGGATAACTGTCACTTGCCATGACTTGCTCAAGATAGCAGCCACAATTGGCCTTAAGACCCAAGTGGGGAGAATTGCCTCTGTGGCTTAAAGTCTTTCACATGTGTCGAAACTGAAAACAGAAACATTAGGTTTCTAATCTTTGCCTTGAGGACATTGTTCAGACATGTGAATAGACTTGCTTAGAAATCTAAAACAAGGCTCAACTTGAATTGTGGTGAACCGTTCTGCGTCCTGTTAAAGCTTCTGTTCTCAGGAGGATTAGAAACAATTGCAGCATGTGCTGACTAATAGTTAAAATTGAACTGAGCTTTGTAAAACCACGTTCTTGCCCAGAGTTATGTTTCAAGAGGCTCATTGGCCCTTTTAGAATGGAAAAATCTAGCCCTGTGTTCATAGTCCAGGTTTTCCGGCTGCATTCTTTGGTCAGCACAGAGTAGAGACCCTATGAGAAAACTTGATTCCCAGGACCCAGAGAGGGGAACATGAAAAGCGCAAGGAACAGAAGTTTAGGCAGATGTTCATGGAAAGCCACAGAGGGGCTCTGATGAGAAGAAATACAGCAGACATGATAAATTATTCATCTTTTGCTTGTTGGGCAGTTGGAAATGGATAAAGGCTGCCTGACCCACTAGGAGATTATATGTCCAGTAGGAAAGAAAAATAAATCATAATTTGGTGGAAGGAACAAAGCAAATGAGGTCAGATACTCAAGCACTGCATCCTAGAGCTTATGCATTCTAACTGGACAAGTACGCCCGTCAACTTTTTTAAGATTTCCCTTTTCATTAGCAGGAAGGGAATAATTCTGCTACACGAGATTGCTAGGAGTTCAAAAGCAATCTTATGTAAGAAAGTGCCTCTGTAAGAAATTCATCTCTGGCACAAAAATAAAAGGAGGGGAGGAATCTTGGAATCCTTAGAATTCTTTTTGAACAGGGAATAAATCAGAAGTAACCACCACCAATCTCCATGCCAGTAGGAGGCGGCAGCTACATGGCACAATTTATTGTCGCTGCTTTGAGAGCAGCCAGCTGTGCTCCCCACTTTTGTGAATTATTGATTCCTGGCATCTTCTCTTTTGTGTCACTCTAAAATAATTTCATTTTTGTTATTGGCTATCTCCAGGAGAGCCATAGAATTAGCTCTTAAAATTCCTTTTTTAAAAATTCTTTAATGTTTTATTTATTTTGAGAGATAGAGATAGAGATAACATGAGCAGGGGAAGGTCGGAGAGAGAGGGAGGCACAGAATCTGAAACAGGCTCCAGGCTCTGAGCTGCCAGCACAGAGCCCGACGCGGGGCTTGAACCCACGAACCATGAGATCATGACCTGAGCCGAAGTGGGACACCCAACCAACTGAGCCACCCAGGTGCCCCAAAATTCCTTTACCTCTAAAATTAGGGAGTCATTCTAGACAAACAGATTTGTTTTAAATTCAAAGCATCGGTTCGTCTCTTGAAGAGTTTGCCCTCAAGTCTAAGGCCTCATGGCCAACAACACTGACCTTAAGGTTAATGAGCTAATCTGTGAACCTGCTCTGATTGACATCCAACTCGAATACTGTGGTTAATGTACTACCTCTGCCTGGTGTCCACATTGTTTGGTGCCCCTCTCAGGCTCTGGCCGTGGAGCTGACATCCAAGAATCACAGGCCAGTTGAGCAATAAAGAGCTTCACTGTTACCCTAGGCCCTCACCAAACGCTCCCCCCCAGTGCAAGAATACTGGTTCTTGTGTTAGAAAACATGCCTTAGGTCTAAGACAGAGGCAGGCTTCTCGATGTCCATTGCAAGCATAGGCTTTGCGACCCTCACATCTGGGTGCACCTGAGGAGTGTGGCTGGGCTTGCAGAGAAGATGCCCCACTACCCATCCAGCCAGGAGCACAGGGTCCCTAGTACCCTCGCCCACACCTAGCTGTAAGTGGAGCCGAAAGAGCTAGGATGCAGTGCCCTCTAGGAGGCGGGGTGTTGGTCCCTCACCAGCAGTGCTACTTGCCACGTGCTGAGAACATGACTAGAAACAAAGACACAAAGGGGCAGGAGGACACGAAATCCCACAGACAAGGCACAGACAACGCCAAAGCGGGGCACAGGAGCAGGGACCTTGAATAAAGAGATTCATCTACTAAGAAGCAAGGCCCAAAGAATGGCCGACTGTCACCAATCCTATTAGCTATCTGCTTTCTCCTCCTCCTCCTCCTCCTCCTCCTCCTCCTCCTCCTCCTCCTCCTCCTCCTCCTCTCCCTCCCCCCTTCTCCTTCTTGGCCTTCTGCCCCTTTTCCTCCTCTTCCTTCCTCTGAGAAAGGAGCATGTGGATAGGAGGAAAAGAGCTAGAATATAAACTAAAAAAGTTTCCTCTAGTGAAGTCACCTTTGAGGACTGGCTGATTCCAAATTGGAAGTGGGAAATATTCATGATAAGTCATGATATCTTGGAACCAGAAAGCAAAGAAGTTGTCAAAACAAATGGGTCATATAGAAGTTAACATGATAGACTCCCCTTAGCCAAAGATAAGAATGTTTGAAAACCCAAAAGAGTAATGATGAAATTCATTGAAATCCATTATCTATATATAAAGCCAGAGGTTTATAGGGATACTTTACTTAACAGAAGTCACACACACACACCCCCCACCAAATAAAACCAAAAAACCCTCTTTGGGACACCATTGGAAACATTTAGTGCACCGATTCCCTATACTAAAATTGGAAAGGAAGAATTAGCATTCATTCAGCCTTTCTGGTACAGGCTGCACTTCATAGTAACCAAACAGCACTAACTGAAGAAAGGAGTGTTCTTTACAAAAGAATTCTAGCTGGGGCGCCTGCGTGGCTCAGTCAGTTAAGCATCTGACTTTGGCTCAGGTCATGATCTTGTGAGTTGGAGCCCGCATGGGACTGTCTGCTGTCAGCGCAGAGCCTACTTCAGATCTTCTGTCTCTATCTCTCTTTCTCTCTCTTTCTGCCCCTCCCCTGCTCACGTTCACTCAGTCTCTTTCTCCCTCTCAAAAATAAGATGAAAAAAAGAAAAGAATTCTAGCTAACAAATATGGAAGCTATTATAAGGATTAGAAAAAGAGTATCACTCTGAAGCCCCTAATGAAATTGATTCAGACAATGATCACCATTGGTCAAAATTTACATTTAGATGAGAGGTTGATGGGAAGCTGTCCTTACCTGGACACCCCCCACCCCCAGAGTGGGAGGAGTAGACATTGAACGATGTGATGTCATAGGAAGCACACCTGTGATCAGGTCCTACCCCTCCCCACAAAGCTGACCGTGACTCCAATCAAGGATCCAGAGGTAATTTCCATTTACAGGGAAATGAGAACCAGAAGAGCGAGCTGCGGGACAAGGTACTGTTTCCATAGTAAGGGAACAGCAGGGGCCATGCTCCAGATGAGAGGACATTAACACTCAGGTGTAGACCTTGTTACGATCCTGATTTGAACAAACCCACTCTAAAAACCACGTTTGAGACCATCAGGGAAGTTTTGTTATAGACTAGGTTTTGGAGTGTATCAGGGAATAAGGATTAGTCTGTGAATGAATTAATGACATTGAGGTTATGTAAAAAGAGTGATCATTTTTCCCCCAAGATTCATCCTGAGGTATGTAGGAGTGAAATGACCTAAGGACTGGCATTTGCCTTAAAATAATCCCACAGAGAAGGAAAAAGAAGGGTGGACGAAGCAAGTGTGGCATGCTCTGAAGGGTCGTGGGTCTGAGTGATGAGTCTATGGGGATTCATTGTTCTAGACTCTCTACTCTTGAATCTGCTTGAAATTTTCATTAAAAAATAGCTTTCTCCTAACTCAACATATTGTAATGATTTTGCAAAATAAGTATGCCAAGTCATTATGCAGTATGTCGTAAACTTATACAGAGCTGTATGTCAATTATATCTCAACAAAACTGGGAATTAAAAAAAAATTTTAATACCTTTCTCCAATAGCCCCCCTCCCCTCCTTAGGAAAGGGGCAGACCTTACCTGAGCTATGGCCCAAGGCCAAATCATAATTATAGAGGCTCTGTCGGTTAAGCACCCTACTCTTGGTTTCAGCTCAGATCATGATCTCAGGGTTTGTGAGTTCGAGCCCCACATCTGCTTGGGATTCCCTCTCTCCCTCTCTCTTCCCCTCCCCTGTTCACTTTATCTCTCTTTCTCAAAATAAATAAACTGTAAAACATTTTTTTAAAAATTATAGAAGGAACTAAAAATTCTGCTTTGTAATGATTATTCATTAAACAACCACATGCGAGGTAAGGAGATAGTGTGCCATGAAAGATCTGAGCTTCACAATCAGAACCTCTGGGGTTTGAACCACTTCTCTGTTGCTGGCTATTTCACTATGGACAAGTTGCTAACTCTCTGTGAGCTTGAGTTCAGTTCCCTGTCTATGTGGTCTACTCTGCAGACTTGGTGGAGTCAGTAACATCCTATTTGCCTTTCAGTTCATACTCAAGACACACAGTCTTTATCACTTATTCGCAAGAAGTCTAGAATTTCCTGCTGGGGGTCTCTCCATCCTGCCTACCTACACCCCTGTCCAAGAATGGGGCTTCCTCAGCCTTTAGGCAGGGCCGGCCTGGCTTCAGTCAAAGGTGGTTTCACCTCTCATGTCCACACGGTGTCACCATTGAGCCATCCTGGCCCCAGCCATCCAGCCGCCCTGCAACTACAGCCTGGACAATTCCCAGCAGAGCCCTAGGGCGAGAGAGGCATTAGGGGAGCAGGGCTTGAATTAAATGCCGTTTAGTTCACACACACAGCACCTCTTGGCCAGTTTTGACTGGCTTCCATACTCAACCACTTGGTGTGTCAGAACCAGTCCTTTCATTTATTTGACAAAAACACTAACCTTACTATGTGGGAGACATGGTGCTAGGGGTTTGGGATATACTGGTGAACAAAACAAAGCTTCTTCCCCCTTGAGATTCTCTCTCTGTCCCTCCCCCACTCAAACTCTCTAAAAAATAATTCAAAAAAAAAAAAAAGCCTGAGACTCTTACCCATCTCTAAGGATTGTTAGGATTAAATCAGATATCTTCACTGGTCATAAACTCAAGAAGCTTATGTTTTGCTCACTGCTGTACCTTTTTTATTTTTTTAACCGCTATGTCCTTAGTCTTTAAACCAGTGCCTGGCGTGCGCATGCGCGCGCACACACACACGCAGACACACATGCACACAATGATAGAATGAGCCTGCAAAGACGATCGTTCCATTGAATCGTTTCATTGAACATTAGTTCCCTCAATTCTTTTCCGAACATGTGATAGCCCCTCTTGTGTGTGGAGTCCCCCGCGGAGCCATTTTGATGTGCACAGGAATCACCGGGACCCGCGGGTTGCCGGTTCAGTCAGTCTGGGGCCGGGCCTGAGTCTCTGCATGGAACATGCTTCTGAGAGGTGTGGATGCTTCCGTTCTGGAGCTCACTTTAACTGCAAGGCACATGTTTGTTCGTTTCCTCTTAAAACAAAGTTGCAACAAAATCCCTTCTAGTGTACTTGTAGGAAAGAGCCAGGTAGGGGTAGAATGTTTGTATGTCTTAATTCATAGGATCTAGGTTAGATGCCATTTATTATGAAACTCCTCTGATTTCAGGGATTTTAAAATATGGGGAAAAAAAGGCCTATCTTAGAACCTATAAAATAAGGCATAAATGTTTGGTGTCTGGAATCGGGTAGACAGGCCCCCACTATTCATTACTTTTGTGACCTTGGGAGAATTACTTAACCTCTATAAAATTGAATTTCCTCACCTCTGATATGGCAATAACCATGAGGGCTGTCCGGTGAATAGTACTGACTCAGCCAGCTTGATTTTGTAGCTCTCTGCCCTGTGAAATAAAAAACCACAAACACCACTTTCTGGAGTTCTTTTGATACTCTCTACTTCTCTCAAATAAACTAGGTGGGTATAGAAAATTAGACCTGTTTTATCTTTACCTTTTGTCCTGTACAGCTCTGAATTTTCTACTACTTTACAAGAATATATACATGTATTACTTGCATGAGAAGAAGAGAAAGGATTTTAAAAAAAATAATTAGTATAAAACAAAGAAAGCCCAGATTGGTGCTTGAAGAGCGCATCAGTTTGTATGGAGGGCATCGGGGAAAGCTTAGTGCTATCAGTGGCCAGCTTAAGACATTAGATGAGCACAAAGTGCTGAGTATGTCACCTGGCAGGGCCCACGACAGTGTGTGCTCAGCAGATGTTACACATAAATGTGTTTGCCTCTGGAAGGCAGCCTCCCCTCTCATTCACCGCTGTTTCCCAGCACCCAGAACCCTGTTTAGAACGTCGTAGAGACTCAGTACACATGTGGTGAAACGTATGAATGACTGCATGGATGATGAACCTCAGACTCACTCTTGCGGGGGGTCAGATGGGAGGCACGAGAATCATGGGAAGCAGGTGCAGGTGGCTACAGGTGGCTACAGGTGCAGACGGAATCAATGAGGCCCGTAGCTGAGAAGGGCCAATGCCTTGAGTTGCTGAAACCAAAGCCTGGGTGCTATTCAGGCCAGACCCCGCAGCGTGTCAGTTACAAGAATACTTCGAGGTCTTTTAACTCATTTTTACTCTCAGTGTGGACCTTCAGGATTGGGATCCCATAGCAAATAAAATGATGGACTCTGTGGCGCCTACTCAAAGGAAAATGATACGCTGAGCACTGTACCTAGCACAGCATCAGGCTCGGTTGGCAGGAAGGAAAGGCCTTTGGCTTGGTCCTGATATCCAGCTGCTGCTGGCTACCCCCAGCACCCGGGTGCTGCTCCGGGAAAATAGAGAAGTCAAGCTGCCCTGGGAAAATTCCCACCTCTGTACATCCGAGGACTGTGGTTAACAAAAACAAGAAGACCAGGACTCTCTAGCAATTCCCTTCCCCTTCCTTTTCAGTTCTGAGCGTGCCTTTACAGATTCCAAGGATGTTCTTGGAGACGAGGAAAATCAGCAGGGGTGTGGGGAGCTGCCTGATGTATTACAAATCCATGGTGTTGCTGAGTAAATGTGTTTGACAAGTTGTCAAACAATTGTTGCACAAGAAGTTACACAAGCGAAGGTCTCCCACCAAGCTAAGTGTCCCTGTCACGTTTTCTCACTCTCCAGGTGACCTTGTACAAGAGCTCCGATATGGAGGATTTTGGGTTCAGCGTAGCAGATGGCTTGCTGGAGAAAGGAGTGTATGTCAAAAACATTCGCCCAGCTGGGCCAGGAGACCTTGGTGGCTTAAAACCCTATGACAGACTCTTACAGGTAAGACCTCAGGTGAAATTCTAATGTAACTTTCCAAAGTCTTACCTGACCAGTGCCCACCCATCTGCCTTTGTCTCAGTGCTAGTTAGGGCCCCTCCCATATGGGATAAAACCTTTCCCTTTGGTAGAATTTACCAGTCATTGAAATTGTCTGGTTCCCTGTGTATATTCTCCAGCAGATTATAAACGGCTTGAGAGCTGTTACATTACTCTCCCATTTCCCCTTATACAATACGCCATATCTCAGTATCTCACACAATTATCTGAAAGCAAAAAGCTAAACCTTGTTCACTGAGTGGACTACTATCATGGCCATGTATAGTTTCAGTGAGCCAGGCAATCTCCTGATTTTACGGTTTTTAGGAATAGCATTTTGTAGGAAAAAGAGGGGATCGACATCAGTGTTGAAAGTGTATCTAACTGGAATGAGTCTGAACCAAAGAGCTGACTTTCAAAGTTGAGGCTATACTGATTGGTTGGCCTTCAGACACGTGTTCGTTCACCAAAGCAAGTTATCGTTGATCAATTACAGTTTTTTTTTTATGTTTTATTTATTTCTGAGAGAGAGAAAGAGAGATGCAATATGAGCAGGGGAGAGTCAGAGAGAGAGGGAGACTTAGAATCTGAAACAGGCTCCAGGCTCTGAGCTGGCTGTCAGCACACAGCCCGACACGGGGCTCGAACCCACAAACATTGAGATCATAACCTGAGCCGAAGTCGGACACTCAACCGACTGAGCCACCTGGGTGCCTCCAATTACAGTTTTAAAACCAATTCTGATGATCACTTTTATCATAGCAATAGAATAATTAGTCTTATCCTGGCAGGATGGGACACTTTCATTTTCTACAGATACTCGAATGTTTGTTGAATGAGTAACAGTGGTAACATAACCTCTGTGTGTCTCTTCCTGATCTATAAATTGGGGCTGTACTGTACCTACTTTCATGGAAGTTGAAGCTGTATAGGTAGACTGGGTTCAGACTGTGAAGGGCCTTGAATGCCATGATGAAGCTCTTGGACTTTACTCTCAAGCATATTAATTTCTTAAGCAGAGTAGTGATATAATTTGTCAATTTAAAAAGACAGTAGAATAATACCATATGTGAGTTGGGGTAGAATCGGGAAGGGGAAGACCACAGGGAGGGAAACAAGGTGGGTATGGGTTAGGTACCTGACCTCAGACCTTAATACCTTCAGTACTTCCAGGTAGAGCAGCCTGGGAGGCAATTGGCAATTTGGATCTGTTGCTCTAAAGAGACGTTAGAGCCAGATTTAGGAGATTTAGGTTACTGAAGGGCATGGGTTTGGATGAAGATAACTATGGTGGGCTTACAGTGAGAAAGAGAAGAGAATCAAGGACAGAAAAAAAACAGTTTAAAGGATAGGAATAAATGAAAGTCGGCAAGAACTGAAATTGAATTAAAATGGATCAAAACAAACTGGTGTCATAACGAGCCAAGGAAGGAGAGTTTTAAGGATGAGAGGGGGTCAGGCACAGCCAGTGCTAGCGGCCAAAGCGGATGAGCCTCGGAGACACCATCTGTGTTGGACAGTTGGGGTCATGTGTACTTTACATGTCAGGTTCCAGATGTGAAAAGATTGAGAATGAAAAGTCGAAGAGTGGAGGCAGCATGTAGATGGTTTAAAAACCCTTGTTGGTGAAGAACAGGGAGAAATAAAAGAAGATGAGCACATGTATAAGCTGAGGAGGGGATGGGCTCACTTCCGAGAGGTAGTTCAACATCACGGTCAAGAGCACAGCTCTGGGGCCAGTCAGACTGCCTGGGATCCCACCCTGTCTGGACCGCTCACCAGCTGCTGATCTGAGGCAAATCTCTGAACCAGTCTTGCTTCACCGACCTCGTCTGGAAATTAGGGATAACGTCCGGCACTTGGACCACATGCCGAGTGTGAGGCAATCTGCTTGGCATGGGGGTGTTGGGATGCATCCCTGTTCCGAGCTCGCAAGGGCCTTACAGTTTAATAGCAAAGAATAAGTCAGCCAATGCCTACCTTCTAGTGTGGTTGGAGAAAGGACAGACCCTGTGCAGGGTGCTCATTTAAGCACCCTCAGGACACCTGTTACTGGCAAGTGTTACTCTGGGTTCTGAGAATTAGCTTAGACTGTAACGATAATTCAGAATGGCTCTTCTTGATTTTTCAGGTTAATCATGTCCGAACGAGAGACTTTGACTGCTGCCTTGTTGTGCCCCTCATAGCAGAATCTGGGAATAAGCTGGACTTGGTTATTAGTAGAAACCCACTGGCTTCACAGAAGTCTATAGAACAGACTCTGCCGGGAGGAGAATGGAGCGAACAGAACAGTGCTTTTTTCCAACAGCCTAGTCATGGTGGTAATTTGGAGATACGTGAACCCACTAACACATTATAGCAACGCTTTTTATAAAGCAGGACAAAAGACAATATCTACATGGTGCTAACAAAATCCCTTTCAGATTTCTGTGGCATTGAAAGCACAGATAATCACGTGGCATTAACTGCAAGCACAGGGGTCTTTTAAATCTCTCTCATGGCTCATGTTCACTTCCCCTTTCAAGTTGAAGAGGTTTCTTTCTTGGTGACCGCTATGGTATATGGCAGCCAATTCCCTGCCAGGCCCAACGGTAGAGAGAAAAAAAATAGTAGACGGGCCACCCCTCCCCCCAGTTAACATCAGAGGAAATTTTTTACAAGTTCATCTTCCAATCACTTTTTAAAAAGAGAAATGTCTGTTTGAAAAATCTTCTCTATGACAAGTTCCTTAATTCACTTTGCAATCAGTTTCTTACTATGAAGTCGTTAATGTCAAGAACTTGGCCAACAAGTCTTTCCACGAAGCTGGCTCTCCTAGGGGAACTCAAGTTTGAGATGTGGCTAGGGACCGCTGCCATGGGGGAGGGGCGTGCAGGTGTAACATTATCTTAAAACGTTTCCGCGATGATGCACGTAGGAGACCATAATAGGTGGTGGTAAATGTTTTGCCCCAATATAGGAATGATCTTAACTAAGATGTATGCTATTCCCTATGCAACAAATTTACAAACAGGATATGTCTTGTGACCTGTTGTTTTTTTTTTTTAAGGACACATTTTTAATAGCTGCAAATCTCTGATAATGAATTAGAGTGCTTAGGACCACTGAGAATTAGTTATCTTATTTTTAAAATTCAGGACTAAGAATTTAAGAGAGAATGAAGAGTCTATTAAAATGAGGTTTATCTTAATGATAGCAAATCAAACTCATCTTGCTTGACATGTTTGGAAAACTGGTTATAGAGGGGTGTACAGCACATGTACTTTAAAATGACACTGGACTATCTTTTGTTCTGAGCCATGCTACTTCTTGAAATTGTAAATACATCTTTCACAGAATGCATTGCCAATTACCATCCCTCAAAGCAATAAATTGTGACAGTTGCTTTTAATGTTCGTCAGCAACTGTTCTCATTTGTTCAGATATTTTGAATAGTTACACTAATAACTGTTATTTGGTGAATACTGAAAAAATAGATCTGTATATTGACTGTAGAATCTCCATATTGAAATGATTGTTTTCCAAACATTTTCATTTGGGTCAATAATTCAAACGACTGCTTAGGTAAAGCATTTGAACACTGTGTCCTTTGTTTAAGGAAAAAGTTCACCTTTCTCTTTGTGCAAAGAAATATATTATTTCAATCATATTTCACAACCCGCCAGGGCAAGAAAGTATAAAGCAGGATCATGTTAAGAGAAAAAAAAAAAAAAAGAAAGAGATCATGAGTCACTTAAATATGTATTTTTATTTGTAACAAACAAGTATTAAGCTGTAAAGTATTTTTGTACAAATTTAATACTTTAATAGCATGGTATTTATCGTCTATGTATGGTTTTGGGGAATTCAAAATTGTTGCAAATATTTGTATGGAAAAAAAAACCCTCTACCAAATGGAATAAAAAGTGATTTTAAAAAGCCAAAATTATGACATACAGTTTTTGGTGCTTTGAATATATTTTATTCCAGATGAACCCTACACAATGCTTAGTGCTACAGATTTTTTTTTTTTAATTTAGTTTATTTATCTTAGAGAGAGAGAGAGAGAGATGGAGTGTGAGTGGGGGAGGAACAGAGAGAGAGAGGGAGATGCGGAATCCGAAGCAGGTTCCAGGCTCTAAGCTGTCAGCAGAGAGGCTGATGCAGGGCTCAAACTCATGAACCGTGAGATCATGACCTGAGCTGACGTTGGCTGCTTAACCAACTGAGCCACCCAGGTACCCCAGAATTTTCTAAAGGGGAGAGGTTTTGCCATAAACTTGAAAAGCAGCACTGGAAGGATGGGAAGAACATAGGTTTTAAAATCAGATCTGGGCCTGAATTCCAGCTCTGGTACTCACTGGTGGTATAAAATTTAGTTACTGTGAGTCAGTTTCCCCACCTGTGGTACTGAAGGTCATATCTGCACTCAGGACTATTGTATGGAAAAGATGTAAAACATATAAAGTTTAAGTCCTAAAACAGCCTGTACACAGAAATACCCGAGACTAATTATACAATTATTTGACGTGACAAAGATAGATTTTAACTCAACAATCATAACATCTGCCCTCAGAGAACATCCCATGTGTTCTATGAAATACATTTATATAAATTAAAATGTACCAATTTTAATGAACGCTATGCTACTTTAAAAAGACACCTACACTTACAGTCCCAACATTTTCATTTTTGCAAACTGTCTTTCAGGCCTTGTAAACTCACAGGAACAAGGTAAGGATGTCCACTCTCACCATTTCTAGCTAACAATGTATTAAAGGCTGTTGCCAGAGCATTAAGACAAGAAAATGAAATAAAAGGCATCCAGATTGGAAAAGAAATAAAACATTCTCTATTTGCAGATGATACAACCTCATTTATAGAAAATCGTCATTAAGGAATTCACTAAAAATACATTAAAACTAATAAATGAGTTTAGCAAGGTTGCAAGATACAAGCAAGATCAACTATATTTCTGAACAGTAGCAATGAACAACATCAATATAATGGGAAATTTTTTTTTGCAAGTAATATTTCTAATAAGGAACTTGTATGTCAAATATATAAAGAACTCTTATCTCAATAAGAAGAAAAAATAACAATTTAAAAATGGGTAGGGGCACCTCAGTGGTTTAGTCGGTTAAGTGTCTGACTTTGGCTCAGGTCATGATCTCATGGTTCGTGAGTTCAAGCCCAGCGTCGGGCTGTCTGCTGTAAGCACAGAACCTGCTTCAGTTCCTCTGACCCTCTCTCTCTCTGCTCCTCTCTCACTCACACGTGCTATCTCAAAAATAAAATAATAAAATAACTTAATTTTTTTTAAATCGGTCAAAGATTTGAATAGACATTTCTCCAAAGAGGTCATACAAATGACCAATAAGCACATAAGAAGATAATTAACATCACTCGCCATAAGGGAAATGCAGATGGAAACCACACTGAAATAACACTTCACACCTACTAAAGTAGCTATAATTACAAAGTCAGGTAATAGCAAGTGTTAGATGTGGAGAAACTGGAAACCTCACACACTCCAAGTATAAATACAAAATGGTGTGGCTGCTTTAGAAAACAATCTGGCAGTTCCTCAAATGGTTAAGTATAGAGAGTTACCCTATGACCCAACAATTCCACACCTAGAAATATAATTAAAAGAAATCAGGGGTACCGGGGTGGCCCAGTAGGTTAAGCCTCCGACTCTCAATTTCAGCTTGTGTCATAATCTCACAATTTGTGAGCTCAAGCCCCGAGTCAGGTTCCCGTGCTGACAGCACAGAGCCTGCTTGGGATTCTCTCTTTGCACCGCCCCCGCCCCCCATAAGTAAAAAATAAAAATAAAAAAAAAGAAATTAAAAAAAAGAAATTAAAATACAGGTCCACAGAAAACTTGTACACCAAGGCTCACAGTAGCATTTTAAAATAGCCAAAAGTGGAAACAACCCAAATATCCATCAACCGGATAACCTGAGAAATTCAATGCACTGTATCCATACAATAGAATAACTATTTGTCCATAAAAGGAGATGAAGCCCTTTTGTCTCACTGCACCACTGAAAGCAAGATAGGTCACCTGCAGCTCTACCGGAAACACCTGTAAAAATTCAGCCAGGGTTCCTGATTTTGTCTTATCAGCTCAAACCAACATGGTGTGTTCCAGAAATACAGCCTCCATATTGCTGCCAATTTTTCCATCAATACACAAAGGATATAAGGCTTCATCTGGTTAGATTGAGTGATTCTCCTTGAACGGACTATCCGAGACATCTACTCAAGAAAAGGAACAGTGCTAGTTCTTGGTATCTATTTGTTAATCTTTAATAAAAGAGAGAGATGGTAGATGCTACAACACGAAGTATAACATCATTACGCTAAGTTAAAGAAGTCAGTAACGAAGAACCACATATTGCAGATTCCAGTTATGTGCAGTGTCCAGAACAGGCAAATCAACAGACAAAGTAAATTAGTGTTGCCTAGAGCCGGAGGGAGGAGGGGATGAGAACTAAGGGGTACAGGGTTTCTTTGGTGGAGGTGATAAAAATGGTCACAAATCCATTGTGGCGTTAGTAGCAGGACTCTATGAATATACTAAAAGCCGCTCGATTTTACACTTTTAATGGGTGAACTGTATGGGAATTATATCTCATGAAGGCTCTTTTTCAAATACAGGGATAACAGGTACACTTTTTCCTTAACTTTTTCTTTTAGCAGCTGACAATAAATAGAGCTCTAGAAAAAGTAACATCACGGAGAGAAAATAATTCTCCAAAGTAGAATACCTTTAAAACAACGTATTCCTAAAAGAAGTAACAATCATGTGCCGTGATGGAGGCGTTAGCTAATGTTACAGTAGGAATCACACGGACTACAGAAATGCATCAAATCAACACACTGTACACCTTCAACATACACAGTGCTACATATGTCAATGAAACCTCAAATTCAGGAAAAGAAATGTACTCCCTAATCAGAAGGAATCTCCGGGAAAACAGTCTCCGGGTGGAGTGGAAAACATCCAGCAGTGATGGAGCAAGGAGCAGCCTTGCAAGGTGAACAGTTGGCACTGAACATCCTGAAAAGGCTGTCAATTCATACACAAGGCGTAATTACAGTCTCTCGTTACCATGGCTTCACACCACTGGCCAAGATCCAGCATGATCATGGAAGTTAATAAAGGCATTATCGCAAAAATAAAACACTTCATAAGGTACAGACTTAAAAAATATATATATAACAAATTTTTCCTGCATTTATGTCCAGTGCTACCAGTCAGTTATCATGATGACAGATGTTGAAATCATTACGGTTCTTTGATCAAATGAATTTAAAACATCTGCTAACACAAACACCTTAAAGTAAAGCTCCAGTTTACATATCCTGTTTTATACCTTAATATTTTGAAGCTATAATGTTAACTTTGTGTTGAATATTAAAAAAGAGAGAGAGAGAGAGAGAGACAATTACTTTGAGTAATCTGAAATAAAATTAAGTTTCTTGATTACTTGTGGGTATGAAAAGTTGCCTAGGGGTAAAACCATTCAGTCTCAAATTCCGAAGTTTCGAAGACACCTGTGGAGATGATTCTTCCACCTGTTAGGACAACAATAAAAATGAGATTAATTTTCTGAAAATATACACAAGTTACCCTATGTACTTCTATTTCCTCTACTTCTACGGAAGACAGAATACATTTTCCCTGCCCCCTTGGAAGGCCCGAGCAGCAGACCAGGGCAATCAACTGTCAGCAACTTGTGAGATTGTATCTGCTTTCGCTCACTGTACCATCTCCAGCACCCAGCTCCGGGACTGGTGTGAAGAAGGGACTCTTTGTGAATGAGTACATACATATATAATTTGTACAGGGGTGGCCACTACATAATTTGGCAGGCCAGTTCCAAGTTAAGAACTTCATGATGGTTAAGTGCAGAACATTAAACCAAGTATGGTGTAGTTTTAAGCAGAAAGCCCCCTAGGACGGACTGCTCAGCTGCACATCCATGACACTGGCCTTGGGTGCGATGTGACAAAACACCGCAGTGCCAGTATTCTTGGCACTGTTAGTGATTCCCAAGCCCAAGGCAATGGATTAGTATGGTCACGAGAGTTTCACCGCCAAAGGGAAATGGGAAAAAGAAGCACAATTAATCTTTCACAATGCTAAACCTGTTCAATTTATAATGGTTACCTTTATGTGTCAATCTGGCTATGCCACGGTACCCAGATAATTAGTCAAATATTATTCTAGAGGTTTCTGTGAACCTATTTTTACATGAGGTTAACATTTAAATCAGTAGACTAAGAATAAAGCAGATTATCCTCCATAACGTAGGTGGGCCTCATTTGATGAACTGAAGGCCTTAAGGGAATACTTAAAAGAAAAAAGATTGACCTCCTCCCAGAAACAAAGAATTGTGCCTGCGCTTGGGTGCAAACTGCAGTGTCAACTCTTCTCTGGGTCTCCAGCCTGCTGGGCTCCCCGGGAGATTTAGAACTTGGCAGCCTCCGTAGTCAGGAGCTAATTCCTTAAATAAAGCTAGATAGGTAGATGACAGGTGAAGGTAGGCAGGTCAATACATAGGGACACAGACGCAGCTTACTGGTTCTGTTACTGGAAAACCCTGACTAATAGAAGAACTATGTTTATTCAGGAATTTTGTGATTATGCCTTTCCTAGATATTTTTTTTATATAATGCCATTTTCTTTCAAAAAAATTCTGGAAATCACTGCTTTCTATGATAAATTTTCAAATATTGATGCATATGCTTTTATTTAAAGGGGAATTTCTGTCTTGCACCCTTCCTTTTTTTTTTTTCCCATTGGGGGACGTGAGGCAAAACAAACAAAAAATCAGGACAATATTTTCTTTTAAAGCTTTTTTTCAAAACCCAAAGCTATTGATCCACAAAAAAGCAACAGCATCATGTAGGAGGGGCTCAGCCATCAGTACATGCAGAATTAAAATGCTGCTGTGGTTCTTATGTAGCTACATGTACAAGAAGGAAAGGTGTGAGGGCAGCCCTTGTCGCAAATCTGAGCTTTTAGAAATCACGTATCTCAGTGCACTAGGAAGTCTAGAATTATGGAAACACAGGAGTCCCTAGTTTATCACTCGTGAGGCTTTGAATTCTTAGCTTCTTCATTCCCAGGGGTTTCTGTAGGCATCATGTGGCTTTGGCGAGGCTTGCGAGAACCCCGCTGTGCAGTGGCCGCAGCCAACGCTGGACTCTCTGTGTTCACGGACCTCTTGCCGTACTGGTCTTGGCCAGAGCTTAAAACCTTTGGCAAGCTCGGCAGCGAACATGGATAACACTGTCACTGTCTCTTTGTACCATCCTATAAACCAGAAGCCGCCCATCCCATGCTGGCATGAAGAAACATAAAGCAAGAAACTTCTAGAAAAAGGGCTCTTTCTTTGGAATTTTCTGTTCCAGTTCAAAAGCCTTATTATCCCAGGGTCTTTGTAAGAGGTAATACAGTCAATTTCAGGAAAAGGTGTTTTGTTGAGATGGAAATTCCATACCAAAGAGTTGATATGGAGCACAGAATAAAACTAAGAATCAGCAGGGATCCAACTACTTCCACGAAGGTTAAAAAAAAAAAAAACAACTTTTTTTTTAACCATGCCTGTCCCTCGGCCTCTTTTTCCAATCCTAATGTACCTAGATCCTCTGGAAGCCCAAGCTGGGAGCCCAAGAATCACGCTCAGGCCCGACCCCACCCACATATAACCGGCCATCAAGTCCCGTGCACCCTTGGCCCCTAAGCGGCTCTTTTCCAACCCCATCACTACTACCTGACTTCAGAACCTAATCATTCTGTTCAAGTCACTGAAATCATCTCTTTGCAGGGAACTCATCCCCTATGGCCTCCCAAAACATAACTTGCTCAACTCCAAAGTGACCTTCAAAAACTTCAATGCACCGAGCTCTTAAAATGCATCTAGTGTCCCCCACTGCGGTAAGAGGAACACTGCACACTGAACATTCTCTTTGGAAGAGCCTGTGTCTTCCCGTCTCTTCCAGTGTCTTCAGCTCAGCCTCCGTCTGCGCGCTGTGCTCCAGCCACACTGCTCCACACTTGCGATGGCCTAAGAAGCCAAGACGTCTCATGCTGCACTTACCGGCACCGTCTCAGAGAAGGGTTTCACGGTCTCCTACCCATTCGGGGTCAGAGGCTATCCATATTCTGTCGTTAGAACTCAGCTAGGTATTGGCAGCTTACATTAGCACTTTCCCCTCGGGGCTCCCACCGTGGTCCCTTTCAAGGTCATGGCCTTGAGAGCCTATGAACCCCAGCACATGAAGCAATTCTCAAACTTCTACTGGAACTTCATTTGGGGATCATTGATAATTACCCAGCTGCTTTCATGGACAGTGGGGATAAAAGTAAGGCCGTAGCCCACAAAGGGGGCGGGGGGGGTGACAAGGAAGATGTGTAGAAAGACAGTTACAAGATGACAAAGTCTCCCTGCACACCGCCTGTGCGGGCCTCATGCCAAGTGACAAAGAGCGCTAGGATCGAACACACACAGGGGAGAGGACATGTGTCCGAGGGAAGAGAACACGTGTTTTTAAGTCCTATAGCACAATGTGACACTAATAAAAACTCCACAGCCATTTATCAGCGCACTGAAGTCAGCGCACCTTAAAGAGCACAGGAGAACGTCACTCTTACCATCAGGACCTTGCTTGGACTTTCAGCATCACTCATGCCACAGGTTCTTTTGGACCCGCGGGGTTTTGATGGATCTTCATCTGTACCCACTTCCTCGGGTGAAGAGAATCTCCGCGCTCCAGCAAGGGGCATCGTCCTGTCATCAGCCGCGGAGGCCTCGCTTCTGGGTGTCACATTGTTGGCTGCGACGGGAGGGTGCTGTGGTGTTGACGGCTGTGTGCTCGCTCTGCTGCTATCTCCAGAGCCCTCCGACGGGGAGGCGAAATCTGCTGGGGTCGCGCAGCTCTTGAAGAGCTGGTTTTGCAAAAAATGTTTTAAGCGAGTTTTTCGGGGAACACTGCTTTTCATAATGGCACTCCGGAGGTGCGACTCTTCTGCGATGACATACACTCTGCAGCGGCCCCTGGTCACCGCCGTGTAAACATGCTGCCAGTGCTGGCGACCCGCCTTCCCCACCACGTACACGACCGTCCGCTCCTCGGACCCCTGGGAGGGAAGGAATGCGGCGGGCAGAGTTAGTACCGCACGGTGCGCTCATGTCTTCACGCAGTCCAGCAAGGCAGAAAAGAGAGAAGTCCTAAATCTACTGCTTGGCCAGAATATTCACCTAAATCCACCTTACGCTTCCAGTTTCTTCATTATCCAAGAACTCGCGTTTCCTAATCATGCTGTTGAGTTCAGGTCTTACAGATCCACAGCTGGGTTGTAGAAACCCAGCAAAAGCTCAAAAGACTGCATGCCGTGGCAAATCTTCCCTAGTGAAAGAACTTTCAATGATCGTGTAGGCTCTACATATGTTATCCCACCCATACTTATACAGCACAAAATAAACACCTTAAATATTCGATAATAGGAGAATAAATTTGTTTATATTCATATCAAGTATCTGTATATAGACATTTGAAATACTATTCTGCAAATGGCAAAGATCCCTTAAAATTTAAGAAAAGTGTAAAAGCTGGATACGTTTGGCACACCTAGGTGGCTCAGTTGGTTAAGCATCGGACTCCTGATTTTGGCTCAGGTCATGATCTCACAGTTGGTGAGTTCAATCCCTACATCAGGCTCCATGCTGACAGTGTGGAGTCTGCTTGGGATTCTCTCTCTCTCTCTCTCTCTCTTTCTCTCTCTCTCCCCCTCTGCCCCTCCCCCATCTCTATCTCAAAATAAATAAATACATAAGCTTTAAAATAAAAACTGGATACCTTTATGTAAAGAATGATCACAACTCTGTAACACAAAATAAAATTACTCTGATCCAAAAATGTACACACAAAATGAACACATTATCTAACAAAACAAGTCACAAAAAAAAAGACGGAAATCCATCCTATCAAAAATTTAACTAGTCTGTCTCCAAAACGGAGGCCCTGTGGACAATTTTTTTTCTTGTACTTTTCTGTATTCTCCCATTGTTGAACATTTATTACTTTCACCAAGGTAAACAAAACAAAACAGAACAATGAACCTTTGCTTTTTAAGTTTAGCAAGTCAAGAATTCTATAGGCAAGAAAAACGCCCAATGTCACCATGTAACTATGAGCAAACAATTTCAAGTCTGGGGACTATTCTCAGTCCCTGTTATTTTCAGTGCTGACATAAATAAGTGGTCCAAATCATTCTCTCTCCCAATGCCTCCACACTCCCCCAACCAAAGGAATTGTGGAAAGACAAATAACATGTAGAAAACACAGATCCTCAGTTAAAACCCTCGTCCACAGCAAGCCCTTCTATCTCTAGACACAGAGAATTGGAACCCACGCTTCAGTTTATCCAAGTGTGACAAATACTTCCTTCTGGGGCTGCTGAGTCTCAGAAATGTGCTTCAGTGACACCTGGTTATACAAACGCTAAATCCATTTTACAGACGCAAAGCACCCTTTCTCCCTTTAGACCTCATATTGGGTACTACTAAACAGGTAAATGTCTAAACCTAAACTTAGTTCACTGAGCTCCTAATCAAGGAGCACAGAAAAACTTAACAGCTTCATAGTCTGTCTCCCTCGTATTCACATGTGCTGCAACCCACGGCCCCTCACAGCATCTACAGGGAATATGTATAAAAAGCAAATCCAATCACATCAGACTCTGCTTAAAGCTACAGCTCCCGAGCTCTCAAAATACAGTCCTAACTCCTTACTATGGCTCTTCTGGCCCTTCAGAAGCCAGCCTTGGCCCTGCTCCCCCTCCCCGCCTCCACTTCCTTTCCCTTGCCTTCCCACGCACAAGCCTCACTCCATCCAGCACTCGAACCTCTCTGTGGTCCTGCGGCGCCGGACCCCTTCTGGACCATCCATGCACTCTCCACACCCCCTGCACTCCCTCTGTCACAGAACATTTACCGAGCTGGAATGTAACCGTCTGCCTTCTTCACTGTATTCCTCACTGGACTGTAAGCTCTGCGAAGGCAGGGCCACATCTTTCTTGCTCACTGTTCTTGACCCAGTGTCTAATGATTGATGATAAAAATTAAACAGCCATGCCAAAGGTGTGCTTAGAAAGCAGGACATGGACATCTGATGTCACCTCAACAACCTCTATAAATTATTCATCCATTTTTCATATCTTTCTCAAATCATTAGAACTTTCATACTTCTTAAGGGAGGCAAGTTTCACACCCTTACTTTTAAGTTATGTATATGTCTGTTCTCTAAATGTGTTCTAAAACTCCGTATGTGTACGAGTAGACATAAACCATTAATTTCTTTCATGAGTTTATAGACTTAGAATCTGAAAATCTGTATGGACCTTAGAGTGGGAGTTAAAACACCTTCTCTGCAAAGGGTCAAAAAATAAGTATTCTAAGTTTTGCAGGCCAGCTGTTCTCTATGGCAACTACTCAATTCTTCCTTTGTAATGCAAAGCAGTCAGAGCCAATATGTAAATGAACAAGTGCTGCTGTGTTCCAATAAAACTTTATTTACAAAGACTGGTGGTGGGCCAGATATGGATACCATATTGGAAAAATCAGTCCTAGAAGGTCTTAGGAAGTGACCTGGCCCCCCATCTTTGATCCTCCCTTACCCTGCATTACTTCTCTGACCTCATCTCTTGTCACTCTCCCACACTGGCCTCCTTGCTCTTCCTGTTCATCAAACGACAGGCTGCCACCTAAGAACGGTGGCCTTGGCTATTCCCTCAACCTAGAATGCTCTTCTCCCAGATACTCACATGGTTAACTTCTTTACCTCCTTCAAGTCTTTGTTCAAATGCCACCTTCCCAATGAGGCCTATACTGACTACTACTTAAAATTATAACTGCATCCCACACCTATCCCCACCCCTTTTCCATAGCATTTGCCACCTTCTACCATAATATGATCTACCATAATATATACAGTTGACCCTTGAATAACATGGGCTTAAACTCCACATGTCCACTTACATATGGTTTTTTAGATAATAAACACAGTACATTAGTGTAAATGTATTTTCTCTTCCTTATAATTTTCTTTTTTTAATAAACATGTTTTCAAATTTATTTATTTATTTATTTATTTTGAGAGAGAGAGCACAAGCAGGGGAGGGGCAGAGAGAGAGGGAGAGAGAGAATCCCAAGCAGGCTCCACGCTATCAGTGCAAAGTCGAATGCGGGGCTCAGTCTCATGAAATGTAAGGTCATGAACTGAGACGAAATCAAGGGTCAGGTGCTGAACCTACTGAGTCTCCCAGGAGCCCCTTATTTATAATTTTCTTAATGACATTTTCTTTTCTGTAGCTTCCTTTTTTTAAGATTCTTTTTTAAAGTAATCTCTACAACCAGCGTGGGGCTCAACGTTACAACCCCAAGATCAAGAGTCACACACTCTAATTTCTGAGGTGCCCCTAGCTTACTTTTTTGTAAACTAATGTATGTATTATTACTGTATAACATACAAGATATGTGTTAATTGACTGTTTACATTATCATTAGGCTTCTAGTCTACGGTAGGCTATTAGTAGTTTTCAGGGAATCAAAATTATACATAGATCTCTGACTGCAACGGGGGGTTGGCACCCTAAGCCTCCACATTGTTCAAGGGTCAACTGTAGTTTACTTGTTTTACGACTGCATCTGTCTCTTCCTCGCCAGCAAATGTAATCTTCACAATGACAGGTATCTTTGTTTGTTTCATGGACTGATCTAAACCAAGCACAGTCTGACTCAATAAATATTTGTTGAACTGAACCTGGAAGAAACAAACTACACTGATACAAGATAATAATCACAAATGTTCTTCAAGGTAAAAGATGCTCTTTCAATCACAAAATGCAAGACAGATTCAATAAAAGGAGCACTTAGACTCCAACCTTAACTAACTAATAAAAAGACCCCTTCAAACTTCATTTGTCCAGAAATGTAACAGAAGCCTGGAATTATAAATTTGAGGAAATCTTTCAGAAAAAAAACAGCAAAATAATGATGAGATGGGAAACAGGAGAGAGGTAAGAAATTTAGACAATCAGTTCTGGAGGCACAAATTAATAGAGATTCTAGAAGGGCAAAACAGAGAAAACAGAGGGCAAGAAACTTAATGAAATTATTCAAGACAATTTCCCAAAATTGAATGAGATGAGTTTCCAGAAGTACAGAGAGCCCATCATAAAGATCCACGGGAGAAATTCTGCCAGGACCTGCAGCCAGGAATATTTATACTTCTTAACAACTAGCTGTTTTGGTTTTTTATCCAATAGACACAGTCCACTGACTGCTTCTCTCTTATTTTGAAAACAAAGCCACATCTTCAGTCTATATTAGCAAGCAAATAGGTCAGTATGCATATCTGCAACCCAACCCTCTCTTGGCAGGAAATCCTTTCTTCACCATCCTTACCTTGACCTTCTGCATGGCATCATTTCTTTACCTTTTAAAAAGAAGTAGGCTGAACTGTGGGCATTTTTTGAAAGCCTGTTTCAAATTCTTTTTGGAACTGAGATGGGGTAGCTTAATAAATAAAATACCATCCATTTAAGAAAAAAACACACAAAAAAATTGGAACCCATATGCTAATTTATGTTTGCTGACCAGTAGTGGATACAGGCTAAGCTAAATTTTTCCATATGCAAATGTAGACTGATGCAGCTTCCTGATTAAAGCAACATACTGACATCAAAGAGGGGCACTCAAAACAATGAGTTAAATAACAGAACCACAAATAGCTTATGAGATGTCAAGAGTATTAAAGTAGAGCTTCAAAGCAAATTGCAGTAAATGCAATGTTGTGTCCAGGATTAGATCCTGGAACAGAAAAAGGATATTCATGGAAAACTGTTGAAATAAAAAAAAAAAAGTTTAGCTTAGTTAATAGTATTCTTCCAATGATAATTTCTTAGTTTTGACAAAAACACCACAGTTATGTAAGATTAGGGAAAGTCAGATGAAGGATATATGGGAACAGTCTGTGCTATCATTCCAACTCTTCTATAAAACTAAAATTATTCCCAGGGCACCTGGGTGGCTCAGTTGGTTGAGCATCCAACTCTTAATTTCGATTCAGGTCATGATCCCAGGGTTGTGGGATCAAGCCCAGTGTTGGGCTCCAGGCTGAGCTTGAAACCTGTTTACGATTCTCCTTCTCTCTCCCTCGCCCCTTCTCCCCAGCTCATGCTTTCTCTATAACTGAAACACACACACACACACACACACACACACACACACACACACACACACACACACACACAAAACCTAAAATTAAAATTATTTCCAAGTAGAAAGTAGTTCCCTCACAAGAACAGAGGAAAGAGATATATTTGTCAAAACCCATCCAACTTTTTAATTTAAATATGCATGCAGAGATGTTTGGGTGGCTCAGTCAGTTGAGCATCCAACTTTGGCTCAGGTCATGATCTCACGGTCTGTGGGTTCAAGCCCTGCACTGCGCTCTGTACTGACAGCTCAGAGCCTGGAGCCTACTTCAGATTCTGTGTCTCCTCTCTCTCTGCCCCTCCCCTGCTGTCTCCCTCTCTCTCTCTCTCTCTCTCTCTTTGTCTCAAAAATAAACATTAAAAAAACTTTTAAATTTAAATATGCATCCAAATTATACCCCAATAAAGCTCACTATACAATAATAAAAAAAAACAAGCTGCACAAATAAATAAACATCAGCAAACCATTTATGTAAACTTTGGTAACCTTGTTTCTTTTTAAAAAACAAAGGCAACAAAATTAAGAAGAAAATCTTTAAAGGTACTCTATCTCTTCAAGATCAGTTCAAATCTCTTTATAAATGTCCACTGTTACCTGAAAAGTGTGAATAGTTCTTGCCCATGCATGTTTAATTTGACAATATTTCATTAGTTTGTCAAAGTCCACAGTTATTTCCATGCCAGCCATATTATTAATGGTCAAAGATCTTCTCTTTCCAAAAGTTACATCAGTTACATCCTATGATCAAAACAAAGAATTATTTTGTATGTTTTCAAATATGCACACTGTAAAGATAGTCTACTTTTGTGTTGAACATACAAACACAAGTAAAATAGCACGTATATTCACAATTGTTAAGAACTTTCAAAAGACTTAACATCTACACTTGAGCACAAACTAAATATATATACACCCAAATTTTAATAAATTTGAAACACCCTTAATTTGACTCTCTGGAGAATAGTCTGTGTGCCAGACTTATTCTGAGGTCTGTACATTTCACTTCTTGCACTGACTAAGTCTGCATATATTCTTTGAAAAAAGTTTATATTTCCTCTCATTCTCAGAGCTTGTAAACAATAAGCCTCTACATTTAAGAGGGTGTTTATATAATGAGAACAAATTCAAAGAAACTTCTATGGTTTCTATATTTAAGCAGCAACCAAGGAAATGATGCTTTGCAAAATACATTAAGTATGTTACTTGTCCCTTATTTCTGTTACTCGAGCCCTCCAAAAAAAATGTTTCTTCAAAGTCTTCCAGAAAATATGAGAAAGAAACTTGTCCCACCTTGTTTTCTGAAGCCAGCTTTACTCTGACACCGAAACTAGACAAGACATTACAAGAGAACCACAAACCAATATCCCTCATAAACGTGAATGCAAAAATCGTTAACAAAAAATTATGGAAGAATGTCAATTCCTTTTTTTTTTTTTAATTTTTTTTTAATGTTTTATTTATTTCTAGGAGAGAGAGAGAGAGAGAGACACAGCGTGAGCAGGGCAGGGTCAGAGAGAGAGGGAGACACAGACTCCGAAACAGGCTCCAGGCTCTGAGCTGGCAGTCAGCACAGAGCCCGACGCGGGGCTCGAACCCATGAACCGCAAGATCATGACCCAAGCGAAAGTCGGACACTTAACCGACTAAGCCACCCAGGCGCCCCTGGAAGAATGTCAATTCCGATATGATTAGGTTCTGAATCAAACCTGAGGCAGTTAAAAAAAAAATTACCTCTAGTAGGTAAAAAGGTACTATTTTTCTGTTATCACTTACATTTGTTATAAAAAATATTTCTCCATTGCAGAGTCGAATATCACTTTCAAAGTCATGCTTATTTTTAGTGAAACCACGAAAAGTGCCGTTAAACTCTTCACCACTGGCCTCTTGTTCATCACTCTGACTGGAAGAGACATCTTGGGGGAGTAACTCCGAGAGATATGCATTCCTGGTACAACAAATCTTATCACCAACTCCAAACTGAAATCTGTTCCGATGGTCTCTGAGTCAGAAAATGAGAATATATTATCAAGGTTGGGAAAATCTCAATTTCATTTTGTTTAGGCATTAACCCCCACTGAGATCTGATCCAATTCTCAGAATAATTTCCAAACTCTCTCGCCTTCACTTTTGTTCTCCGAACGTCAACAAGATACCAGGCTCCCACAGTCGTGGTCTGATTACCCATCCTGTCCGTGGTGCCTCACTCTCAGGGACATTTCCCAGCCAGATCTTTCCAAGTTAGAAATCTTGGCAGAGATGCTGATGTCTCTCTTTCCCTCTATATTCTAAAAGCTATCCAGCGTCTTACTGATTCTGCCTTTCAAGTTCATCCTCTCCTCTCCAACCTCTCCTAGCCCTGCCCTATATCACATCCTACCCCGCTTACACCTGTTTCTATTCTTACAACATTGTATCAGAATAGCAGCAGCAAAGTGAATAAATGCTGGCGATGTACCAGTTGCCATAAGTCCCTTAGAGATACGACTTCATCTCATCCTCACTACATGTCTATATGGGAAATTCTGCATCAGTATCCTATTTTTACACATACAGACAAGTTAAACTGTCTGCCTGAGATCACAGTCACTGGGACACAGACTGGGTGATCTCCCCCCGACCCCCCGGCTGGTACTTTCTAACCCTTCGTTAGGTTACTAAGGTGGGTTTTTGTGTGCGTGTCATCCCTCAAGAGACCAGGAGCTCCTCCTGTAACTTCTGCATCTCTACTTTCTCTGCACTTAATAAACAGTACGTGTTAATAAATGCAAGAGAAGTGAGTTAATTTCCTCTCTGTGTAAACACAGTAGATTTCCTACACCCCTGTTTCTCTGATAGATGTCCACTGAGGTGCTCTCTATGGCCATCCTGTGGCTAAGGGTCTTGGACATGCCTATACACATATTTGAAAAAAAAATTCTCCTGAATCCCCCACACTCATCTCCGAGAAGCTGGAAGCTGCCAACTTGAAAACCACAAGGAACACTATATTCCTTAGTTTACTTATTACGTGGATTACCGAAACACTTCCTAAGGGGACATATTCAACTGAAGAGAAAAGTTCATTTCACAAATGAGAATAAAAAAGATTTTTGAATATGTGGCTACAAGTGATCAAGGAGAAAACAAATAAAAGAACAGCAAAAGGAAGGGCTGTCCTCAAGGATTTGGATCCTTCAAGCTCACCTGATCAGGCGGCCCGTGTAGTGCTTGCAGCAGCAGGCGTTGATTACGTCACAATCTTGCCTGAAACACACAAACGAGCAAGGGTCACCTTAACGGCATCTGCTTTCTGCTCACTTCTGTTATCAACAAGTACAATGTACTACACGCTGTAAAAGGTTTCCCGGAATTTCGCCAGGAAAAAACATTTTGTAATCTTCATCTTTTTAAAAAAGATTTTATTTTTAAGTAATCTCTATACCCAAAGTGGGGCTCGAGCTCACAACCCTGAGATCAAGCATCATAGGCTCTACTGATCGAGTCAGCCAGATGCCCCTATAATTTTTATCTTAACATAAACCTTTTGTCTACTCAGATTTCCTGGGAGTTTCCAAATATAATATTTGGTAGAAAGAGCCCTGTTTAAAAACTGCCCTCTGCCATATCTAACAAAGAAAGACCTCGAAATGAGAGACAGAATTAACAGTGATGGACTATGAGAGTCTCCCATTCAAACAGTACCTATACTGATAAGTTACGAGATTTGAAAGCTGGACTAAGCACACCAAAATATTGCAAATGCTTTACCTTCTAAATGCAATAAATTGTGATGTCTGTGCATCTTGCAAGTCATTTTCTTTGAGTAAGGTTCCAACTGCAGAATATAAATCTGGTAATTAAGAGAAAAAAGTTAACACAGAAAAACATCACATTACAACATTGTTTCAATGGAGAAACTAAGGCAGAGATCCTGCTAAGGGGTCCGGAAAATGGAATACAACTTCACCATGGGAACATCAACCCCATTTGCTAGAGCAGCCAGAGCAGCAGAGGAGAGGATGGAGATGAGGGTTCCAGATACCCCATCCTCAACAGAGAGGTCACCACTAGCTGTTAAGAACAGTCCTAATCTATAACACAGCCCCTCATCACTGATAGCTGGTGAACACTGACTTTAAAATATGAGCAAGAGGGGTGCCTGGATGGCTCAGTCAGTTAAACGTCTGACTTTGGCTCAGGTAATGATCTTACAGTTTGTGGGTTCATGCCCCACATCGGGCTCTGTGCTGACAGCTCAGAGCCTGGAGCCTGCTTTCGATTCTGTGTCTTCCTCTCTCTCTCTGCCCCTCTCCTGCTCATGCTTTGTCTCTCTCAAAAATAAACATAAAATTTTTTTTAAAAAATATGAGCAAGAGAACAAAATATGTAACAGAATTATTGCACCGTAAGACTTCTTTCTGTCTTAAGGTCTGGTGGTAATGAGATATAATTTGAGAATCTATATGCTTTGCATCTGTTATTTCACTTTAATCTTTACAACATTCACAGGAGGCTGGTGGTATTATATCCAAGGTTGATATTTAGTACAAAATATTAAGATACTTCCATAAAGGATGGAAAATACTTACTCCCCAAACACCGCAATGCCCCACCCCCCGAACCGTGTGCTTCCTATCCCCAGAACCCCCAAGCCTCCCCCCATGGTCCAGCAACTAAAAGGTTAATCCTGCACAGCAGGGACATTCATTCCAAAAATGACCATACCTTACTGGCCATTACCTAGTTTGACCACCAACACTGATTACAGTCTAGATATAAATGCAGAGCTGCGGCTCTTGGAAGTAAAAGTAATTTTCCAAAAGGGTTATGGTGCCTGGCCTATCTCTTTCAGACTTCAGATCACTGACAATGACGACAGCCACTTCCAACCTTCCTCAGAGCAGAGAAGTAGGCTTCCCCCAATCTGTCTTACCAATAGTACAAAACAGCAAACATTTCTCATAGGAGAGAGAGATTTAACAATTTGGGGAAGTACATTCTAGGCTTCCATGCCTTCCCCTCACCGCAGATGAATCCCAAAGGAATGAAAAAGCCCAGGCTGCATGATGCTCTGCTTGAGGAAGCCTAAATTAGTTGCTTACTGAGCCCTTCATGGTTCAGATAAAGGGAAGATTATCACTTAAAAAAGGTCAATGCTCAGCTGCTCACCCCAGCCAAGCCCTGGGCTGCCAGAGTGGGAACGTCCAAAGGTCTCACAGGGTATTGTTTTCCTTTACATGTACATGATCGTGCTGGTCTGCTCCTTGCTTCTTTCATTCTCTCTACACCTTATAGATCAATACCTACGCCATACTTCACTGATTCTAAGAGGTACACTTTTCTCACACTTTAGCATCTCTGAAACTCCAGCCCAGCTCTGAAGGCTGTCGTAGGTCTCCGTACTTTGCAATATAATAGAATAAGGTACTCAGTGATTTCATTATTAGTGAAAATGTACTATATGCCTCTCTCTAGGGAATATTTATTCAATTCTCTTAAGTAAGGGAGTAATTTCATAGCTGAAGTTTGTAACTGAGATAGAAAAACAGCATCAGCTAGGCTCTGTTGCCATTCTGAAACACACCACTTTTTTTTTTTAAGGACATTCTCAATAATATAATGAATGGGTTTAAAAAAAACACACCGTTCTTTGGGTAAATCTAAAAGGAGTGGCAGGCAAGTTATTTAACTAAGTCTTATTTTTTCTTCATAATTACTAGCACCTACTCTTAACTGTTGTGAGAATATTACCTATTAATTCTTCACAATATATGTAATAAAAAAATCACAAAACAATGCGGCTTATAATCCCATTAATGTAAAATGGAAATAAATAACGCATGTTTGTATATGGATAGAATAAGGCATAAAGGATGAACATCAAACTCTTACTACATAGTAGGAGTGGTGGGCGAGTAAGAGTAATGGTATGTGACCTTTTGGGGTTGCCTTAGAGGAAACCGAGAGGAAGATTACAGGGAAATATTCATTTTTTACTTCAAACACTTCTGTATTATTTGGCCATTTTTAAGGAATATAAATTATTTCTATAATAAAAAAAAAATCAGGGGCACCTGGGTGGCTCAGTCAATTGAACATCAGACTCTTCATTTTGGCTCAGGTCATGATCTCACAGTCGTGAGATCGAACCCCACATCTGGCTCCACACTGGGCTTGGAGCCTGCTTAAGCTTCTCTCTCCCTTCTCTCTCTCTGCCGCTACCTCCCACTCTCTCTCTCAAAAAAATAAAAAATTTTAAATTAAAAAAAAAAAATCAAAAGGGCATTTATAGAATACTATGTATTAGATGATTCCATCCCAAAAGAAAAACATTACTGTAACGTGAATGGACACTAAGCCAAGGGGACTGCATATGTGACACACAAAGCAGGACATGCTTACACGTAAAGCCGGGAGTCACCTGCTTTCACATACGAGTGAAAGTACCTCCATAGTTAAGGGACACCCTTAACAATGAGGGCAACTACAATAAATTCTCAACAGTAATCACTTAAATCCTAATTCAATTTTGAGTAAACCATCACACTATTTAAAAAAAAAAAACAGTTTTCTAAGTCTAGAACACAAAAATGATCAAAAGGTTTACTCTACTTGCATTAACTTGTAATAGTTCATTTAATATCTATTCTTTACAAAAAACTAACAGCACCTCAAAACTGACGCATGCCCTCAGCCCTCCTAACAGCCCCACCGGCAGTGCCGCTATGATTCCCATTTGCAAATGCTTAAGTGATGTGACGTGCATCATACATTCAGGGAGAAGACTCAGGAGCCTGTGCTCTTTTTGACCCTGTTATGTTGTCATCCTAACACCCACAATTAGAAACAACACTTGTCCGTTGTATAAGACACAGAAAGAAATAGTAGGAACTCCAGCTGGCAGCAGCTGGACCACCTTAATTTCTGGTAAACAAATGTACCCAAGGCAACAAATGTATTCACAAGTAAGAAAATCTTCATTAATTAGGATATGCTTTCTCCTGGATGAACCTGGATTCCTGAGGCTTTGTTTCATTTTAAACGAATCATCTATATCCAATTATTCACTCAACAGATATTTACTGAGCCCTTAGTGTGTTATGTGTCAAAATCTTACTTTGTGTGTGTGTGTGTGTCTGTGTGTCTGTGTACCATTAGTCCTTCCAAATTCCTTCCAGCATGACATGATATAGAAAAGACCTGTTGGGGCACCTGGGTGACTTAGTCGGTTAAGCGTCCGACTTTCGCTTAGGTCATGATCTCGTGGTTCGTGGGTTCGAGCCCCGCGTCGGGCTCTGTGCTGACTGCCAGCTCAGAGCCTGGAGCCTGTTTCGGAGTCTGTGACTCCCTCTCTCTCTGACCCTCCCCTGCTCACGCTGTCTCTCTCTCTCTCCTAGAAATAAATAAAAATATTTAAAAAAAAAAAAAAGAAAGAAAAGACCTGTTAAGGCAGGTTTGATTACTTATGTTGGGCTAAGAAAGCTTACTTTTTTACAACATTCTAAGGTGTTTAATGATGATTAATAAATTAGTTTATTTTCGGTGCCTAAATTTTTTACTAGCAATATTTATCTTCACCATCAAATGAAATGATAACTCATCATTTAATAGGCACACTGCAAAACTGAAATCGTAACCCTACATCATATAGAAGCTTATACTTACAGGAGTGATGATCACTATTTGGTAACTGAGAACTGGCATCCTCTTCTGGGAGTCGCATAAAAATAAATGTTTTATCTCGTATTGAGACAGGGAAAGTTGGATTATCATTATCAGAGATATTCAGCTCTGCATCAAATATTGGAAACTGGCGTCTTGAGATTCTTAAGTGAAGATAAAATAACACACCAAGAACGTGAGTACCCAAGAATGTGTCGCTGTATATCATCAGAGATACTGTCAATACTGTAACTATTATCTGCTAATAGATAATAAATAGGATGAAAAGGCTACCCATATAGGCATTATAAATAGTAAATGAGTTTTACAATAGGATTAGCAAGACCACAATGTTACATTTATCAACCAATCCCCTACCTCTAGCAAATCAAAAGTGTTAAAGAAAAATGTCAGGGAATTTACCATTCTGAGAAGTTGACCTACTCTCCTCCAGACCACAAATGAACGATCTGAGGTAAGTATTAGCCTCATTTCACAGGTGAGCAGCACGAGCCTTACTCCACTGCAGTGGGCTGCCCACAGCCACAGAAGTAGAAAGCAGAGGGACTACGAGGCAAATCTGGGCCCTTCTGGCTCCATAGCCCTTTCTATTTAGTTACTCTGGACTCTTTGGGAGCTTTTCCAAATGCTTACATCACACTCTTTTTCTCCTTTCTTCTGTGTATATCATATACGCGGCCTCATTTTCTCAGCTGAACCAAGTATCCGCATCTATTCCCTCATACTTCTTTTGTTCTTATGTTTCCCAAGACTAGCAACTCATGTCAGAGAGCAGAGTCCCTACTCTACAGGCAGGTGCCTTGTCATAACCGAGTCTCTCCTTGGTTATTTGCAAGAAGATGGACTCTCTGAAAAGACTCCACAGCAGCCCGGCTATGAAATCTAGGGGTACCCTATCATCACCTTCAGCCCTTCCCAACAGGGTTGAAAGGGAGAAAAGGGAAGAAGGCCGCCCTGCTGAAATATCCCAGATGTAATTTTGGGGGCACTCAGAATCACCCTGGGTTTCCTGTTTTGCTTCTGACTCAGAACATGAAACATAACCTCTATCTCTAGGAGTCCTTCCCTGGAATCATTGGGATCCTTCCGACATTAGGTATTTGGTGATGATGATTAAGAAATGATGAAAGGAGCACGGCCCAAATGACATCACAAGGGTTACTAAAAGGAATTCCCAAGTTTCAGATAAAACTGAGTTCTAAGAAATCTAACGGGCTTTAGATTCTTACAAGACTTTCAGACTTTTAAAGTGACCAATTGTGGGGCGCCTGGGTGGCTTAGTCGGTTAAGCGTCCGACTTTCGCTTAGGTCATGATCTCGCGGTTCGTGGGTTCGAGCCCCGCGTCGGGCTCTGTGCTGACTGCCAGCTCAGAGCCTGGAGCCTGTTTCAGTCTGTGACTCCCTCTCTCTCTGACCCTCCCCTGCTCTCGCTGTCTCTCTCTCTCTCTCTCTCTCTCTCTCTCTCTCTCTCTCTCTCTCCCTCTCCTAGAAATAAATAAAACATTAAAAATAAATACATAAATAAAATAAAGTGACCAATCGTCTATACCAGCCTCCCCAAAGTGAGGTGGTCTTTAGGTAGGAGCAGAAGGGTTATATGAAAAGGGTATTACACATCTAACTGTGTTCTTTTGCTTCATGTCTTACTATGAGCCTACAATACCCTACTGTATCCCTGTCGATCCTTCCTATAATCCTATCCAGGGCAGACAGGGGCATAGAGAAGGCAGGTTCTAAATGTTCTCATTTCTGCTGACATCCAATCAAGAAAACGTTCAGGCAACAAAAACAACATTTTGTAAGAGTGTCAATCAAAAACAAAGATAAATTTTGGCTCAATGAATAAAACAGTCTTAGTATTCCAAGATCCCATTACATCTATTACAAAGGATTGCTCTAAAGGCTTATGACAAGACTCAGGGAAGAAAAGGATTGTTTTCTCCACTTAGGGGAGTAAGACGCCATGGGGGCCACCAGGATTCATCGAGGAGTACAATACTGTGTTACCTGCTTTTTGGCTTGGGGCGCCCCTTACAAAAATTGGAGATAGTTCTCCCCATTCTCCTTTGAACTGTAATGAACTCATTTCCAAGTCTCTGTTTCCCTTTGGGCTTATTCTAGTCTCTAAGCTTGATGCAACTTTAATTCACATATATACTTTTTAAATCCGGGAAACATATTTTTTAAGTTTATTTATTTATTTTGAGAGAGAACGAGTGAGAGCATGCAGGGAAACGGCACAAAGAGAAAGAGCGAGAGAGAGAGAATGAATCCCAAGCTGGCTCCATGCAGTTTATTTATTTACTTTGAGAGAGAATGAGAAATTGCAGGGAAAGGGCAGAGAGAGGAAGAGAGAGAGACAGGAAGAGAGGGACACAGAGGGAGAGAGAGGGAGAGGAGAGAGAGAGAGAAAGAGAGAGAGAGAGGGAGAGAGAGAGAGAGAGAGAGAGAGAATCCCAAGCAGGCTCCATGCTACCAGCTCAGAGCTGGATGCAGGGCTCAGACCCATGAACCGTGAGATCATGACCTGAGCCGAAATCCAGAGTCAATCACTTAACCAACTGAACCACCCAGGTGCCCCAAAACACATTCATTCTTAAATTTCAATAATAATTCATGCTAGACCAGTAACGAAAATATGACCTTTGTCTTTCTGTGGGGCAAAAGGTATATATCTACCTGAAGGCTAGAATAGGTTCACTAAAAGAGCACAGTAAATGCACTGCATTGAATCGCCCTAATTCAAAGACTAATATGTATTTTTTTTATCTCTGATTTCTAATACAAGAGAGGGAAAATGTGAAATTTTAGTTATACTGTACCTCGTAGCATTGTTCACAATTAGCTCAGATTCTGCTCTGTGGTTTGTCTTTAGTTCAATAGCACAATTTCTTGACTTCAGAGTCTCAAAAAGATCTCTCAGCAAATTACCAGGTTCGATGCTGGGTAACTGTCTAATATCACCTAAAAGGGGAACAAAATGGATACACTGGGTTCCAGGTAATGAGGGTCCTGAAGTTTAGAAGTTGTCTTCATTTCTCCCTGCTGATATATGCTATAATTATAAAGACTTACTCTATGAAAAGAAAGCCCCCAAAAATCTTGGTTTAAAATTACTGAAGACCATGATCTCCTTAAAAATATTTAACAACAACAACAAAGCATTCAAAGTAGACAACGAGAAATATAAAGAAGGGATCACACAATAAGGGAAAGTCTGAATTGAACTTCTTTCAGTCCTATAACCCCAGACAAACAGTGTAGGGGCATATAGTTTAGCCAATATGTGAAGAGAAAAACAGGCCTTAGATCCTTCGAGATTTGGTATTTAGTTACCTGTTCAATCTTGCTCAATGTCTTAGTAGATATGGAAGAATCTATGGCCTCAAATAAATAAAATAAATACATATAATACAAAATAAACAAACCCAGCGTATTTGATAATAAATTCCAGTAATATAGTGATAATGTTTGGGTCTATTAAAATTCTCTTTAAACAACAAAACTTGGAGTTAGAAAAAAAGAAAAACAACCTATTTTCTCAGTGGAAACTGGGGAAATGCCTAAGCCATTAACAGAATCAACTGCTCAGAACACATCCTCAAAGACCTAAGAGGATTATTTATATACAAGTTGATTCTCACAACATGATTCTATTTTATCTCCATGAAATCGTACACCAGCAGTACCCAACAGAATCGAACTAAATCTCACCAGAATGGGAAAGGACTTAAAAGGCTAGTGAGTTATTGAGTTATTTGAGTTAATTTGAGTTATTAGCTGAAAATCATAAATTTACTCCTAAGTGGTCTGTAATTCAGACTTCGTATCATTCCCAAATGATCTACATCATTATTTCCTCTGAGTGTGTGACATTTTTACCATTTGAATGGTCATCATTTAGGTTATCAGCAATAACCTCTTACAACAACTCTCATTTCGCGGCCTGGCCTGCTACTATCTTGGTCCAAATGAAGAGCCACCCAAACTAACAGAAGAAGTAGTCAGACTGAACTCAGGGTAGCTGCAGTGTGGGCTCTGAGAACTGGCTTCCCACCTGTAGGATATGGATATTAAAACCATGAAATGGCGTAAGCAGCCTACTAACTGCAATGCTCTGAATAAACAATTAGTATTCCAACAATATTTAACTTACCAAGGATGATAAGCTTAGACAGTTTGGAGTGCTCACACAGCAACTTTAAAACCGACCTGAAGATCTTGACAGATACCAGACTCCCTTCATCTACAACCAGAACTCTAACAGAAGAAAACTTCCATGGAGTGTTCTTGGCTTGGTTTTTTTTCTCCCAGAAATAGAAACTATAATTGACCTATAAGCAAAGCATGGCATTTTTAAATTCAGGTTATAGACTTTGCAAAACAAAATTCTAATAGCATGTTATTTAAAAAGAAAAGTTTTTTTTAAGTTTATCCATTTTTGAAAAAGACAGAGCATGACTGGGGGAGGGGTAGAAAGAGAGGGAGAGAGAGAATCCCAAGCAGGCTTCATATCACCAGCACAGAGCCTGATATGGAGCTTGAACCCAAAGATCACAGAGCCTGATCTTGGGGTGCTTGAGGGCTTAGTAGGTAAGTATCCAACTCTTGGTTTTGGATAAGGTCATGATCTCACAGTTTGTGGGTTTGAGCCTCACATCCAGCTTTGTGCTGACAGTGCAGAGCCTGGAGCCTATTTCAGATTCTGTGTCCCCGCCCCCTGCCCTGCCTTTCTCTCTCTCTCTAAAATAAATAAATATTTTTTTAAAATTTTTAATAAAGTTCTTAAATGGGGAGCACGGGGATGTAGATAGAATCACATAGGGAAACAGGCTAAAGAAATAAGGAACACAGAAGTTTTAGGGATGGACACACAGAAAATATAGATCAAATAAATCTAAAAAGAAAAGATCAAATTGTTCAAAGAATTGCTTCCTGGTAAGTACTACGTGTGTTTAAAAAGCTTTGCACACAGCACTATTCTACTACAAAATCTCAACCTTTCTCCTACTGCTCTTGACCAAAGAGAGCTCCCTATTCTTTTCTAACCTTCTCTTGGCCTTCTGAGGTGGCCCAGTCACTTTGGCTCACCTCTTCTCCCCACTGGAATTCTCCATTCTAGAAATAAAAGGCTGCCTTCCCAACCTAACTATGAAAATACTATTTTTCTTCTAATATTCCAAGGTCTCTTACTTCCTCAACATTTAAATGTTTATTTTATTTATTTTTGAGAGAAAGAGAGAAAGAGTGGAAGATGTAGGATCCAAAGTAGGCTCCTTGCTGTCAGCAAAGAGCCTGATGCGGGGTTGTGAGATCATGACCTGAGAGCTGAAGTCAGACGCTCAACCGACTGAGCCACCCAGGCTCTCCTTACTTACCCAATATTGAAAAAACTACCACCAGAGCTGACAGCTCAGAGCCTGGAGCCTGCTTCGGATTCTGTCTCTCTCTGCCCCTCCCCACCCCCTCAAAAATAAACATTAAAAAAAGTTTTAAAAAAACCTACCACCAACAACAAAACAACTAAAAATACTATTTATTAAAGACATAATAATATTTACTACTTTAAATATGTAGATGAGGAGAAAAATTTTGGAAAATAAAACCAGAGAACATTAAATATTTTGGTATACATCATTCCCAAAATGTTTCTACATTGTAACTATATATATGTATATACATATGTATGTATATACACATATATACATACATGTATATGTATGTATATACACATATATACATGCATGTATATATACACACATATATGTATATATGTGTGTAACTATTTTTATATATATGCAGATTTTTAAAAGTATCATATCTTAATTTAATGTTCCTACTGCAGCTAGATTCAACATATATATTAAAGAAAGGCCTTCATATTTTCCACCTGAAATGCTTCAATTCCCTTCAACAAAATCTTCATTCTCTCAATGGCCTTGTCTCACAATAGAAGGTTTGAAATCACTGCTAATTCGATTTTATGTATTCAATCAGTTATCTTAGAAATGACTGGTTGACATTTTCTACTATACTTTTAATACTACCCATTCCATACAGGACCTACCTACGAGCCTGGATTACTCCCACAGCCATACAGCCATGTTCCCTTACACACTAACTCAAAATGGGGTTGCCTGATGAGTTATAGGACACATAGCTAAAACTGAATTTCAGATAAACAATACATGACATTTTAGTACAAGTATGTTTCATGCAATATTTGGTACATCTTACACTAAAAACTTGTTTTATCTGCTCCATCTAGTAACCCTAGCCCAAGGATGATAAATAAATGGCCCAAGTGGCCCATCCATGCCTTTCCTAATGGCCCTACACTCTCGCCTGCCCCTAAATGTGGCTTAATATTTTCCCAGCATTCCAAACAGATATTAAGATACTACCAATTTCATTCTAAATGAAATTTAGAAATAATCGCTCTCTGACTCTCTAATCCAACCCTTAGACTCATCAGACATGAAGGTGTAATGGAAAATATCATAAGCTGATCAGAAGACCCCTCCATCAGTGAGCCACACTGAACTTTTGCAGGACTCTTTTCACCCTTGTGACAAATAAAGGTAATGGGCGACATAATTTCTGAGGTGGCTCTGTGATTCTTAAACGGATTTCTTCATTTCACTCTCTTGCTTAGGAACCTAAATGGACCCCCAGAAAACCAAGTCCAGGCGTCTTTGTTAGGGTTATAATAAGTGAAGAAATTATGCCACTGCCAAAAGATAGCAAGCAGGGAAGTCAGAAATCTGAATCCAGGTGCTAGGTCCACATCTGGTTAAGATCATGGGCAAGTCGTTTAATACCCCAAATTTCAACTGGCTCTCCTACAAAATGACTCATGTCACTAGTTTATCAAGGATTTAATGAGATGGCAAAATACTTTGTAAACTTTAAAGCTCAAATTCCCAGCCTAAAGCAAATTCAATTTCCATTATTTTGCAATATACGGAATTCATTCCAATCAATGCAGTCACCTCAAAACCCATCTACACATGAGGATCGTTTTCCTCAATGTCTGCGGAAAGGCCTTCCCCCTAAGTAAAATGTCCTTCTCCTCACCTGAGGCTCTCTGTCCTTTACAGTCCAATTCAATGATTATTTCCTTCAGAAAGCTTCCAACTAAGTTTCTGGATCTACAAAATGACAGATCAGAGCTAGAAAAACCTCTCCAGGTCTTTACAAGTTTAAAATTTATGACTCCTAACTGCAGCCAAAACTATGTTTTTTGAGCATATTAACTTATTTGAAAATGTTATTACGTGACTATTTACCAGGCATTATTGTAGGCTACGAAGATAAGGAACTAAACTAGATGATCAATGTCTTCCCTTTTTTGGAGCTTTGCTTCTCTGAAATAGACTAAAACTTTTCCCTTCCAACACACATGCTTCTCAAAACAAGGTCTGTGAACAGTAACATGCTTGTAACCTGGTACAGCAGAATAAAGCTTGTGTTAGAATCTATGCTAACAACATCATTAAGCATATGCTTCAGTTTAGCTGCCTTTTTTTTTAAATAGTAAGACATTCTCAATGAAGAAAACAGTGCACTGATCTACTGTCCAGCACGAGTGAGCGCAAGCTCCCGTCTCACTGCAAACCAGTTAACAGTTTACAGCCTGGCTGTTCTGAGTGGCACTGACCTAAATGTTCAGCTGCTATGAAGCACGGATCCATAAGACGTTCAATAAACACCTACTGACTGTCATCAGGAAGAAGTAAAACAAATAAACTGATTAAACAAAGCATGTCTTTAAGGCAATGTTTTACCTGCAGAGAAAAATGTAGAAAGCTTTACCTGACATAGTGTATAAGCGTTAAAACCAGTCTTCTGTCGCAATAAGCCAGCTGCTTTCCCTGTCGGTGCTGTTAGTAACACATCGATAGCCTTGTCTACCTTCGGTAGACTTTGCTCGGTAAAGGTAATCCATTCGTCTGGTACATCCTGGTCTTGCTCAAAATCTTCACAAGCCTTTTTTACTTCTTTTTCTTCCAACTGCTCCATATGCTTAAAAAGACGGCTAACAATCGTGGTCTTCCCACAACCGCCTTTCCCACTTATGACTGTCACAGCGTTGGAGCAAATCATTTCCAACGCAGCCACCTGGTCCTGATCCAGCCGAGCTTCACTTATTTCGCCATTGATTTCATGTTCACCATTATTCCCACTATGGTCACCATGGTCCTGGCCATCCAGAGTGTCCACAGAAGTTTCTACGCTGCTCTCATCAGGTTTACTCTCGTCCAATGCGTCATCACTTCTTGAATGCTCCGGTTTTGGAGTGTGAATAGATGCAAGCACCCTTCTGACATCGACATGTAAATGCCATGGGGGCCTCATCATTAGGTAGCATAGGGAAGAGGCAATGTCTTTCTCAGCCTGGTAAAGGTCATAAAGAAAGATGCAGCCCTTCTCGTAGGTCACCACACCAATATCCTTCAAAAACTTCAGAGACTGCCAAGCATCATGGAAAGATATATGGTCTGATAACTTGAAAGTGAAGTCAGCTTCTTCAACACACGTGTGCCCTTGTTCTCTACATATATGCTTCAGTTTAGAATATATTATTAATGCATTCCTCTCCAAATCAGTCATCAACTGGAGAAGAGACTTGCACTGATAAAATGATGCCCAACTCGCCTCGCACTGCAAAAGCTTCAATTCTGTGTAGGTTATCTTTAAGAAAATAGAGTTCAAGTTGCTTTATAAAATTATAAATGTCCGTGAATCTTATCAGAAATACAGTAAAAACTGTTATGTCTCAATAATCGTTCAAGTCCCAAAAGTCGTGTATATCAAGTAAAGCTGGAGAAAACAACTCTACCTAATACGTCCCCAAGTGTTTACTGTCCTGAGATTCAAGATCTGTATATATTTTTAATTAAAATTCTATTTTCCCAAAACAATACAGATACAGTTTTGAAAGTCAGTAACACTGTGAAGCTTACCAAAAGACGAGAATCCCCTGCCTCACTCTTTCATGCCTTATAAAGTCAACACTTTCAACATCTTCTGTTATTTCTTCCAGAATTTACTCCACATTTCCAAGGACTGTTTACACTATCCTTTGATTTTTTTTTTTTTAATTTTAGATATTCAATATGAACTCCCTACTGTGGAAAGTCTTCCTCTGGGGAAGCTCTCTCTTATACCATCACCTTCCCACTTCCTTCTCCTCCTCCCATCATTGAACAATCGTTACAGTATATATTTTGTTAATCAGTTTTGGTTACACTCCTCTCAACAATTCTGCCCCAAATCTACTGAAGAGGAACAAAACTTCCTTCACCATGATCCACTCAACAGGCTCTCCTGTTTTTTTTCATGGAGACATCCCTCCTGGAATCTTCCATACATCTTAAGGGCTGAAATGTTTCCCCCCAAAATTGATATGTTGAAATCCCAACCTTCTAGTATTCCAAACTGTGGCCATATTTAGAGCTAGGGTCTTTAAAGAGGTAATTCCGTTAAAATGAGGTCACTGGGGTGGGCCCTAATCCAGAAGGGCTGGTGTCCTTAGGGGGAGAGGAGATTACAACAGACGGGCACAGAAGGAAAGTCATGTGAAGACACAGGGAGAAGAGTCTTCTTACGATCATGTTTAAGCCCAGGAGAGAGGACTCAGAAGAAACCAATCAAGCCAACACTTTGATTTTGGACTTCTAGCCTCCTGAACCATGAGAAAATAAATTTCTATGGTTTGAGCCATCCCGACCATGGCTTGAAGCACAGACTTAGAGGGTAGGCAGCCCCAGCAATCTAAACCTCAGTAATGGTTTTTATTCTTGATGCCAGTTTACACACTGAACAGTGGACTACAAGCCTCCTTCTCCCCCTTGGGTTCCAGAATATGCATTGCTCTGCCTCTCTTCTCTACTCAATAAACGCAATGACCGAATGTTCCAGAATTTCATTTTGCAAAACATACTGAAACCATCACCATTTTACATAGGGAACAAATTCATTGCTCTAGTATTTCTCAAATTGTGGGGGGAAGGGGTTCCAGAAACATTCTTGGAGATCCAAGAATTATCTAAGAATTTTTAAATCGTATTTTCATTTGGAAAAAGGCCTGTAACCAAGTCCTGACAACATTGAAGGGCCACATTTGGTTCCCAGGACCACTGAAGCCTCAGAGTGTCACTCCTACTTTTGGTCTATAATGATAAGAACAGAAATGGGTTCATATGTAAATGATATTATTGGGCCAAATAATGAAAGTTTTCAAAAGTTCAAACAGGAAAGTGAAGGACTAAAATGAACTTTCCAAATTCAATAAGAACTTGTGTCTTCAATGAGACCTATATTCAAATCGCAAATGGCCCTTTAGTTACCAAAATATGTTTCCTATTAAATTACATAATGAAATTATTGACAATTGGAATGTCATCAATTTTGTTATTTTGTTTTCCTTTATAAACTTACTGTGTAATAGCTACAGGTATAAGAATTTTATAGTTGGCTCTAACACTAAAGGAAAAATAAATCAACACTGAGGTCCATACAAATTTTTTTCCTTTGAAAGAGATGCAAAGATTACCAAGTTTGAGACCCACACCCCCCATACAAGATTATTAAATGCTGTGTAAATGTCTTACTTACTTTATTAAATCCAAGTTTCCAGGGATGTGTGCCTAACATCTCTTCTATGGCTCCCAATACCTCCTTAGAACCTGAGCTTATGAGCCGTTTAAAGTGTCGAGGCAGAAGAACTGGAAGGAATTCCATTATTTTTGGAAACTGCAAAGCTGTCATTACACTTATAAATGGAACTACAGGGTAATAGAAAAGAACAAATCAAAACACACAAATGAGCTCACAGACGACTGATCTGATGGACTTTCCCATGCAGCACAACCAGTTTAAGAAATCCTAGTCAAAGAGAGATCAATAAATGTATTTTAACCAGCAAGAAAATTGATTGTATTATAATAATTGATTTTGTACTAAGGTGGTTTTCACTGTGTTTAACTCCAAAATTTATGTTCTTCAAATGCTGAGACAACTACTTCTTGGCCTTCTGTTTCCTTTTGCTTACAATATAATCAGAGTAAAATTTGTGACTCTGTGATATAAAGATAAATTTAAAACTAAGCGTAAAAAATAAGTCGTTTACATTTTAACCTTTATAATCATTTTTCTGACTGTGATCATGATTCTTTTGTCATTGAAGTCATTCAATGCTCTACTGCCAAATTTATTTGATATAATTAAGAAATGAAATATTCCACTCATGTGGCTGCCCAGATAGCAAGCCATAATATAAAATTATTTTATATCACTGAAATTTTTCCAAAATGGAATACTCAGGAATATGAGTATCTTTCTCCTCTGCCTTCTTAAACAGAGCAATAACTAGAACTGAATAACTAACAACTGAACTTTTTAAAAAAAATTTTTTATTTATCTATGAGAGAGAGAGAGAGACAGCGTGATCAGGTGAGGGTCGGAGAAAGAGGGAGATACAGAATCTGAAGCAGAGTCGAGGCTCTGAGCTAGCTGTCAGCACAGAGCCTGACACGGGGCTCGAACCCATGAACTGTGAGATCATGACCTGAGCCGAAGTTGGCTGCTTAACCGACAGAGCCATCCAGGCACCCCATGACAACTGAACTTCTTCTTAATGACTCAAGGAAATCCCATGGACACAAAAGTTAGAAAGACAGAATCACAGTTTTAGAGCTGGAGTGACACTGAACGGAGCTTAAAGATCATCTCACCCAACCTCTCCACGTTTATGATGAGGAATCTTGAATGACAATGACACACCCCAAAAGTAATAGAAACACATTTTCAAATACACATCAAAAAACAAAAATACTATGTCAAGACACTATAGTGGTAATGTCTTAAACACACTAGTCATTAAGTATTTCCACTATACTAAAACTTGATGATAAAATCACACCTACTTGTGTTTTCCAGAGGAAGGCACATCTCATTTTCTGGTACAGACTCTTCCTGTCCATTCTGTTTCGACTTCGACTGTTTTTGATCATTCCTTTCAGTTTCCTTTTGGAAAGTTCTATATGTTTCCCTAAGATTTTCAAAGTTTAGGTTTTTATAGCTTGATACAGCGTTCACCCATGCTAAAAATTTACTTATATTATCACTGGAGACATTACAGTCTTTAAGAAACAGGGAACAGATACTTTTTTGATTTGGTGGTGACATATCAGACTGTAAAAAGTAAGATGGAAATCCTTGAACTTGATACCTCTTCAGTCCCAAAGGTTTCACTTGTACCTTCACTCGCCACCAAGGACCCGTTACTGGAAAACGTCCAAACACTTGACATTGCTCTTGAGTGTTTTCATCAGGAATTACAACTTTAAAAAAAGTTAATTTAAGATATTTAAAACCCTTTTTTCAATGTTTTACCAAATCTACTACTCTCTTTAATCCGTCTACAGCACCCTGTACAGATATCTCTTAAGGAATCCACATTCCCTTGCCTATGTCACCCTCTACTACACTGCAAGCTCTCAAGAATAACAATGTTTCACTTATCCTTGTATTCCAAGAGCTGAGTATGGTATATGGCCAAAGTTGGCTGTTTCTCTTCTAAAACCAATCATCTTTGCTATATACTGACCTACGCCAATAATGACCTTCATGCTGTTTCTACAAAATGGCATGGCCCCACCACCACAGGACCTTTGCATAAGCTGTTCATCTGTTTCAAATGTTCTCTTCCTTACTTTTTACCTCATTTACTATAGACCTCAGCTTTATTGTCACTTCCTCAAGAAAGCCTTCCCTGAATCTCAAGAATATAATCTCCCACAGCACTACTTACTATTCCTTCCATGCACTAAATAATAGTATAATTACTTCTGTAATTAATTAAAGAATGTTTAATTCACCAAAGGATAAGCCCCATTAAGACAGAAATTTCATTATCTTCCCTCTCCTGGGTATACTTGCAACAGACACCACCTTGCTTGGAACAAGAGAGCCAGTCACTCACACTTTTAGGATAAATGACTACACTCTCCACAAACACTTGAAAACTTTCTGTTGAAACTTGGTGCTGTCCACTCACACGTAACTCTTTAAATTTAAGTTAATTAAAATTAAATAATATTTAAAATTTAGCTCCTTAATTACACAAGCTGCATTTCAAGTTCTTAATTGGCTACATGTGGCTGGTAGCTATTGTACTGGACAGTACAAATATTGAAGGATGCCATCAGCACAGAAAATTCTACTGGTCTTAGGTTACCACTACAATATTCTTAAATATCAGTTGCAATGTACACATAACAGGTACAATTTACAGCACAGGAAACCACACAAGGTATACACTCATGGCAACACTATTAACACAAGGTTAATGAAGCAACAACGCCTTGAGGTGTTTCTTGTGTATGTGTGTCTATTTTCTAAGTGGCTGAAAAATAAACACACATTTGACTCCAGGCAGGATAGGAAAGCAGCCTGAAATTCTGATTCCGGGTGTGAATACAGGCTGGATATCCAACTGTTTCCTTGACTCTAAAGCTACCTCAAAAAGTTGTGATTTTCAAATGAGATAATACACATAGAGCACAAGCTTCACACATCGTATTTCCTCAAGTCACTGGTATTATTATTATCTTATCCAAAGTATGATGAAACATACTCGTCCTAAAAAAAATGTTAGCAGCAATGGGACGCCTTACTTAGGACAAGGCCAGAACGGGAAACGTTTCATCCTCCAATCCCATCCCCTTGGGGCAGGGGGCTTTCTCACCGTGGAGGCGCCCGGGGAGGCTGCCAGCCTTTACGCCCCCACTGCAGAGCTCCTCGGCATCGACAAACACCAGATCTTCACTCTCCTCCACTTCCCCCTGATAGTCGTCGTCTTCCTCCACCAAGTCCTTGGGTGGGAGCAGAGGTCCCTGCAGCTCCCGCAAGTGCTGGGTCAACCAGGCCATGACGAGACCCCCCGGCCTCTCCCCACATTCCGGAAAACCCGAGCAGGGTACACGGCCATGATCAGCCAATCAGCTCCGCGACGTCCGGGAACGCCCCGACGGCGGCCTGCGCGCGCTCAGGGGGCGGGGCAGCGGCGAAGCTCCGCCCCAAGCTTCCCGCGGGAGGCCGGGATCAGACGGCGACGGGCGGGGTGAAGAGCGTGGGTGCCTGCAACCAGACTTGAGTGTCCGCAGGATGCTTGGACCAAATCGCCTGGACAGCGTCATGGGTGGCACTTGCAGAGCCTCTAGCACCTCCAGAGAAAGAAAAGTGAGGGAAGCCCAAGTCTAGGGAGGCTACAAAGCCCAGAAAAGTAAGCCCTCCCCAGCACCCTAAAACGAAAACCCAGAGGCCCTTCAGGACCATCGGCCATTACCCAAAGCACAGAACAGTGAATCACCAGCCGGGAGACCCGTTTATTCATGACTTACTTGGTTCTCTGTTTCCTTAAGGAGTTAAATTTATATCATGAAAGGCTCTTTTTCAAGGTGTAGTTCTCTACGCCCCGTTCCATACGCACTGTATCGGGATCTAGGGCAGGGACCCAGGATTCTGTCTTTTATGCACGTGCCACGTTATCTATTTCGAGCTCAGCCAGGTTTGGAAACTACTGGATTAGATGACATTCAAAGTCTGTTTCATCTTTTCCTCTGTGAGTACACACTGCTCGCCCAAGCTTCTTTAAAATGGACTACTGCCGGGGCGCCTGGGTGGCTTAGTCGGTTAAGCGTCCGACTTTCGCTTGGGTCATGATCTCGCGGTTCGTGGGTTCGAGCCCGCGTCGGGCTCTGTGCTGACTGCCAGCTCAGAGCCTGGAGCCTGTTTCAGTCTGTGACTCCCTCTCTCTCTGACCCTCCCCTGCTCTCGCTGTCTCTCTCTCTCTCCTAGAAATAAATAAAACATTAAAAAAAAAAAATTTAAAATGGACTACTGCCTGCTAACCGTGGAGCAAAATAGCATCTTCTAGCCGAGTATGGACGGGGACCGGGGAAAGGAAGTAGAAGGCAAAGCACAGGGGCTTAAAAAGTTATTCTGGAGCCGTGGTTCCCATATGTGATGGGGATACTATTTGAAAGTCGTACTCTTTGAGGAACACCATAGAACGTATTATTATTTTATTATTTTATAGTATTTATTATGAAATTATTAATAAATGTAAAATAACTAAACATGCACTGTTTGCTAAATTCCAAAGCATTTTATGATAGATTTTAATATACATAAACAAGATCCAGCACCAACATTTTAAGAAAAATCGATGGGAGAAAATACTAAAATTGATGTTGCCCTTTGGGTACAAATATCTCTTTTTGTTGCTTTTACAAAAACTCTCTGTTACCACTGACAAAACACCAGGTGTTTCCAAGGTTTCCCAGGATCATCTGTGTGAGCTTAAAATTCCTTGCTTCACACTCAACAAAGGCTACTGTTTCCACCACAGCATTTAAATCTGGTCGCCACACTCCTAGTCTCTGTTGCAAAATCCAGTGGATACCTTCTTGCCTTTGTCTTACCTCTTCTCTCACTGATTAACTGTTAATCAGTCAATTAATTAATCAGTTAATTGATTAATCAATTTGACACTGATTAACTATTTTCTTCTTGTAACACCTTATTCCCTGGGCTTTCATGGCCTGTGTTCGTTCTCAGGGCGTCCTCCTACCTCTGTAACCATGTATAGTTTCCTTGGGCCCCTCTACGGCCCTCTTAAGTACTAATACTCCCCAGGTGTCCATCCTAAGCACCTTCTCACTCTGTAACCCTCCCCTCAATCATCTTTCACCTATTCTATCATCTATACTCCGTGATTCCTAACCTCACCTCCAAACCTGTGTAAAAAACCACCTCGTAGATGCCACTCCTGGATGTCCCTTGGCTACTTCAGACTCAGCGTATCTAAACTGAAAGTTAAATGCTGCCCAAACCTAAGTCACTTATGTGTGTACACATAGTATGTTTTTGTTGCCAACATGGTGATTTGGGCAAAAGACTCCAGAGGTTAAGCTGCAGTCTATATAATTTTATTGCATTCTTCCAAGTAGTATAGGTGAGGATTCAGGATGGTGGGAACTTTGCTTCTCTACCTGTTGTTTTGTCATTTTTTAAAAAATGTTAACAAATCTAGGTTTCTGAATACCATTTTTACTGTTTCTACACAGTAAACAACACTACTGCAGCCTGGCTATGCATGAAAATCACTTGGGATGTTTCTAAAAGTGAGATTCCTGGATCTACCCTGAAGGTACGTTTCCACAAACACAGACATGAAGTGAGTCACTGTGTAATTATTGTGGTAGCAAATAAGTAGAAACGGCGAAAATGTGTACAAGTAAGAGACTTATTGAATAAACTATGGTATAACCATACAATGGAATATTCTGCAGTAACTTTAAAAAAAGAAAGAGGAAAATCTCTATGAACTGTTAATGAGTGGTTTCCAAGATATTATATTAAATAAGAAAAAACAAAAATCATGCATATAGTTTTATTTATGTGTATGTGGGTATGTTTGTTTAGGGGGAAAAAAGGGAAGGAAGAAAGATAGGAAGAAAGGAAGACACAGAGAATTAAACCCAGAAATTAATGAAAATAGTTACTTACAGGTAGGATAGAAATAAGGTAGAGGAAAAAAGACTGGGAACAAGATCTCTGAGTGTAACTTTTTATAATGGTTTTAACTTCTGCACCATGTGAATGCTTCGCTATTCAAAAATAAATAAACCAAAAGCAAACCTAAATTGAACACAAACAGAAATAAATGAAAGTGTCTATTAAAACATATAATATAACCCTTCAGGGGAAATAGTCACTTCAAGTTACTTTTGAATACTTTGGTTTTTTGTTTGTTTGTTTGTTTGTTTTTTATTTATTTATTTCTAGGAGAGAGAGAGAGAGACAGCGCGAGCAGGGGAGGGTCAGAGAGAGAGGGAGTCACAGACTGAAACAGGCTCCAGGCTCTGAGCTGGCAGTCAGCACAGAGCCCGACGCGGGGCTCGAACCCACGAACCGCGAGATCATGACCCAAGCGAAAGTCGGACGCTTAACCGACTAAGCCACCCAGGCTCCCCTACTTTTGAATACTTTGAATAAATAGTTTAAGTTACTCTGACTATAGACCCTTAATAGGGTATATGCTGAGAACAAAAGATCTACTACAAAGTAATCTTAAACTCCACCACACACTATGGTTAGTGTTAGTTTTAATAATGGTATGGTAATTTTGAAATTATGTATTGTAGGATAAAGCAAATAAATAAATGTCTTTATGTTTTATCAAATGAAGGTTTTTAATGTACATGAAAAGAAATACAAGCAAAACACGAAAAGCTCCTACGATATTAAGCTTGAATTAGAAATGTCAATATAAGCTTGTGGTTTCCTAAAATATATTTTCTAGTTCTGTCTACTGAGAGGGCCTGGAAATAATGTCATCCCAGTAATTCTGATCACATCTACCACCCAAAATCTAGGTTTTAGAATACAATTTTCTCATTCAAAGAAATGGAGGCTTCTTAAGAACAGCTGTTTCTACCTCCAAAACAAGGAAAATAGAAGGCAGACATGAGACTTCTTGTACCAGATGGCAAGGAAGTCCTCAAAAACCAATGGGTCTATGATGAAACGATTCAGGCGCCAGCTGGAAGGGACTTCCACTAGCCAGATTTAGGGAGGTTTGAGAATCAAAAAGAAAACTCACTGCACTTGAGTGTAACTGAGTACATAAAAAGTGATGTGTCTGTTGTGATACTAAATGCAAAAAAAAAAAAAAACTTTTAAGGAAGAAGGAAAGGGAAAAAAAGGAAAAGAAGAAAAGAATGTCAGTTAAGAAGTTTAAAAAGAAATTCTAAAAATATAAAACACCATGTTGCAATCCTCAGTGTAATAACTGATTCAAGCAAGTATCACCAAAGGATTAAAAAAAAAAAAAAAACATTGACTGAAGAGTCAGTCGGAAACCGTGGTTCAGTACTCTCATGACTATGAAATATCACAAATTGCAAAGGGGAAAATGTATTTTTACAATGAAGATACTTGCCAGTCACCCCTTGATCAAGTTTTTAAACTTTGCCCCATTAATGAGACAAACGGATGTTGTGTATCTCATGGTATGATGCAGTACAATGCACAGAAGATCAGCTGTGAAGTATTTTTGCCAAAAACATTTAACCTGACTTTATTTAAGGTTGTAGACCAGCATTGTTCAATAAAATATGTGAACTACATATGTAATTTAAAAATTGCTAGTAGCCACATTTAAAAAAAGAAACAGGTACCATTAATTTATTGATGTGTTTCATTTAATCTAATATATCCAAAATATTATTTTAACATGGTAGTCAACATACAAATTACTGATGAAAAATTTATACTTTTTTTGTGTGTGGTAAATCTTTGAAACCTTTGATCTCATGGATCAGCTTGTGAGTTCAAGCCCTGAATCAAGCTCTGTGCTGACAGCTCAGAGCATGGAGCCCGCTTCAGACTCTGTCTTTGTCTCTTTCTCTCAGCCCCTCCCCTGCTCACACTCTGTCTCTCTCTCAAATATAAATAAACATTAAAAAAGAAATGGGTTAAATAACAGGATACCAAAAAGATTGGTAATTACACACAGAGCAGAAATTATTTTTGAAAATGTGTTCAATTTTATTCAGTCAATGGATATGCATATGTGTGGCAGGTAGTACCATTGTTGCCAGATATCTAGTTCCCCTCTCATCCCTAAACCCATAGGACCGTACTTCCCCACCTACGTGAAGTTAGTCATGGTCCTCTGACTTTCTTTCGCCAATGAAATAAGAGCAACATGTCACTTCAAGGTGGAAGTATTTAAATCTGGGTACTCCTCTCTCTATCCCTAACGATTCCTTACCTTGACGATTTTGGGACTGTGAGGTACAACAGTGTGCCGTCATATAATGGACAGCTGCCCTGGAGAGTTCTATAGACCTGCGGGAAACTTGGAGTCAATGAGAAGCAATCTTGATTGCGTTAACCCACTGAGATTACAGAGTTGTTTGTCTTGTCGGCAGAACCTAGCCTATCCTTCCATGTACTAGATGGTTGTGTTGATAGGTACAGTGAGAAACATAAGAACACAGTTATAACCCTTGCCAAAAAGTTCCTATAAATTAACGAAGATAAGTACATTGGGAGTTCGTGGGCTGAGGGGCTGGAAAACCATACTAAGGGCTGACTCAGCAGAAGTTTGAATGTTATAACACTGGGATACCATTGTACGGTAGGAAAGTGGATTTAAGGAAGAAATAAAGCCCTACCCACAGAGAGCGGATATCTAGTTCCATAGGTCTCCAGCCAGAAATCCAGACTCCTAGTAGTGAAGTAGTGATATGCCGAAAAGGGAAAAAAGACTGAGGATAAAAGGCCTTTGGGAGTGCCTAGTCGACTCATACGATGTTATTTAATACATAAGATATGTCTTTATATGTTTTAAATAATATATAAAATGAAAAATTGATATGGATTTTTAAGGTGAAAGAGAAAAGTAATGTCCCCTCCGAGGGGACAGGTTGGGTAATAAATACCACAAGATCCCATGAAGCCTTCACGCCCTCTTCTTTACCACATGGGTGCCTCCATAGAAATATTGAGGTAATTAATTGCCCTTGATGTTAAGCCCCTATCTCTAAATGTTACAAAGTAATGGCCCTGGTTATCTCAATTACAATTCAATTTAGTCTGCATTATTACGTACATCTTTACTCAAACTAAAATATGTGAAGGGCTAAATCCATGCCCTTAACTTCTATTTGAGTATATAAGTTTTTAAGTTCTAGGAGAATATGTTGATAAAATAATTATTGCTTTCTTAAATAGACTTTCTAGAGGCTCCTTTCCTAACATATATGCCATGACTAAGGTCAGCAGCAAGGCAGAAGCCCAGCTCTGCTACCACAGAGGTATGGGCGGCAGGTCGATCCCTCATTGGCCATCTTGGTCTTTAGCTGTTAGGCAGTTATTGAAAATTATTGATTTCATCTTGTACAATAAGTGGGGGGGAAAAAAAGCAGCTGAAGTTTGGAAAGTCTTAATGAGAAGAAGCAAATGGTTACAACCCATTTATTCAGTCAGTACAAATTTCAGGACTGTACCCATTCTGGGCACTAGAGAAGAACTATGAGCACAAGTCCCTGCATATTCTAGTGGAAGGAGATAGGCAAAGAGCAAGTAAATACAAATAGCAAGGGATGCTGAGTCCTAGGGCTAAAATAAGAGAAATTAAGGGGAGAGAGGATGATGGGAGTGGAGGTTTGTTATCTCAAATAATGGTGGTCGATGGAAATAGAGGCAGAGATAGTATTAAACTGACATTGAACATTAAAAAAAAATTAAAAAAAAAAAGGGGGGCACCTAGGTGGCTTAGTCGGTTAAGCGTCCAACTTTTGCTTAGGTCATGATTTTGCGGTTCGTGGGTTCAAGCCCCATGTCGGGCTCTGGGCTGACTGCCAGCTCAGAGCCTGGAGCCTGTTTCAGTCTGTGACTCCCTTTCTCTCTCTGACCCTCCCCTGCTCACACTGTCTCTCTCTTTCTCTCTCTCCTAGAAATAAATAAAACATTAAAAAAATAAATAAACTGACATGGATAAGATAGTGTGTTATATTGGCTCTGGGGTGAATTATTGAACAGAAGTGCACAACAAGGAATAAGTGAAAAATGTAATACTTATGTAATCCAGAGTCAGCAATAGAGGAAGAAGACTGACTTCATGGAACAGAAATCTATTTGAGCATTCCACAGGGTCAGGCTGGTTGCAGAAGTCAAACTGCATTCAGATTAACAGCTGTGCTTTCCTGGGCTCATTGTAAATGGCTGGAAAATTCCCTTCATCTCTACCTATGACACACATTTCTGGTCAAAGCCAAAAAAAGAAGAAGGAGGAGAAGGAGAAGAAAGAAGGAAGAAGGAAAAAGGAAGAAGAAGGAGGAAGAGGAGGAGGGGGGAGGGGGAGGAGGAGGAGAAGAAGAAAATCCCCCAGCTCACGAACCATTGAAGAAAAATAAGATACAAACAGGGAAAGAATGATAGGGTAGGAATGATAGGGAACAAACAGGGAAAGAATGAGTGAAAGCCAAGTAGCATGTAGAAAGAGAATTACACTGAGGATAAAGCACTCATATGCAGGGCAGTAGAAAAAAGAATTTGAAAACTCTTCTAAAAAAAAAAAAGCCATAGGCTATAACAGCAGCTCATCTTCCCCAATGGCTTATTTCATTAAGGAATGGAAAATCTGTGAAATTCCACTTGTGATAGACAAAAACAGAATTCGGAGAGGGCACAGAAAACAACCCTAGGAACTAGGTACCAATAAAATGTCCATTTTACTTCTGAGGAAACTGTTGTGAAGAAGCTAAATAACTTGCTTAAGGTTGGAAGTGGCCGAGCCAGGATTTGAACCCAGGGAGCCTGGCTCCAGTGCCTGTGTTCTTTGCTGCTACATGTTCGGGCACAGTTCTGTGTTCTCAGCATCCACGCACAAAGCCAAAACACACTGGGGTTGTGTGGAGACACATACTGCTACAAGATAAAACTCCTTGATTTTCCACCTTCCTTTACTTGTTTGAGATTTGTAAAGTATATGTACATTTCTCTGAGATCCTAGAGTAGATTTAGAATAGTTATAATGACAGCCACAACATGATGTCATCTATCAGTGATAATTAACTCAAATTGCACGGAGATTACTTATTTTTCAAATAGTGCTGGATCAACCTGTAAAAATTCCATGCTCCGTGGTTTAAGATCAATAGTGCATGTGGGAGAAATGAATGTTCTTTCCTGGCTAACTCTGTTTTGGAAAGATTATTGTGGGCTGACACCTTCCCCATAAGAGTTGATCACTACTTCATATTTTGAGAAAAACTACTTCCTTACAGCTCCCACACTGCTCTTAAAAAAGCTTCACCTATTATCTCTTTGCTAAATTGTATCATCACCAAATAATGGGGGGAAGTACAAGGTTTGAGCTATTTCTGTGTGGTGGCAGGGGTGAGGAGAGGATTCACTTAAGGAGATGATACTCAGATTTCAAAACATGTAATGAATCCCTAAACTACATCTATTCTTCCTTTTCCTCTACAATGTCTCTCTGATTGCCCCTTCATTACTGTTACACTCAGGGCCATTCCTAGGGTATGCAGAGCCTTGTGCAAGTATTTTTTGCAGGGCCCCTGTCTATATAAACAATTTAGGCCACCCTAAATCAGCATGCCCATCCTTTCTGGGAGCCTCTCATGCTCACACAATCTCCTGCTCACACAAGTCTAAAACAGAAACGAAAATTTGCTTCCCCCAGTAGGCATGATTAGCTTGCAGGCTTGCCCTCCCAGAACGCAAGACCTAGCTGTGGAACCCCAGGGTGATAGCACAGTTGAGAATCATGGAGCAACTTGGGGTGTCTGATCAAGTCCACTCACTGGGCAGGCGGTGGAAGATCATCCACAGAGAAGCTGGTACTGAGCCCATGTGGGGTCCCGGTTCTGTCCTGAAGTGCCCCACGTAGATGGATGCCAATCCAATCTCCACTGGTCCCAGGTACCAGAGAGGGTCTGAGAAGATTTCAGGAAACCACTTCTAAGAGTGAGACTCCCCGGATGCCTGGGTGCCTCATTAGGAGCCCTAGGTTATAAGTCTAAAAGTTACACCAACACCTTATTCTGTGCCTTCTCACCTAACTGACTCCAACTCCCTCCCATCTGGTCCCACAGCCTCCATTTTCTCTCCTTTTCTGGTCATTGTTCTCCTAGTGCAAACATACTCTTACTTCACTGTCTTATTTTGGGCCGTGTTCCTTCTTATTGATTTTATCAAATATGAAGCCTTCAGTTGTCCTCGTTTACATTATGGTTTGTATCCCTAGCCCCTCTGCAGGCACCTGAATGGCTCAGTTGGTTGAGCATCTGACTTCAGCTCAGGTCATGATCTCATGGTTTGTGGATTCAAGCCCCACGTCGGGCTCTGTGCTGACAGCTCAGAGCCTGGAGCCTGCTTCAGATTCTGTGTCTTCCTCTCTCTCTACCCCTTCCCTGCTCTCACTGTGTCTTTCTCTCTCTCAAAAATACAGTGATAGAGAGATAGATCCTAGCCCCTCTCATCTGCTCAGGATTGTTCACTCCAGCAACCCTTCCCTCTCTCCTACACCATTCATTTTTCTCTATGCTGAACTATTTCCATCTGCACACGAATACGCCACCTTAAAAGTCTTTTCTTTATGGGGCACTTAGGTGGGGCTTATTTGGTTATGTGTCTGCCTCTTGATCTCAGCTCAGGTCTTGATATCACGGTTCAGTCAGTCTTGAGTTCAGGCTCCAGGTTGGGCATAAAGCCTACTTTAAAAAGATTCCTTTCTTTGTCTTCACTCCCCCCACCAGCCACCAACCCATTTCTTAGCTCTCTTTCTCCAAAATCATTTGATAGGATTGTGCTCTGTCCAAAGGCATTTGAGAGTGCTGGTTGGAGTTGCAGGTGTGGGTAGAGGCTGAAATCTAATTCATTCTTTGCTTGCCAAGTAAATGCTTGACACAGGACTTTTTTGTTCCTCATTTCTGAGGAACAACATTTGAAATTGATCTACCTTGAGGCATCTCTATTTCCAATTAGCCAGACCAAAGCAGGCTTTTTTTTTTTTAATGTATATTTATTTTTGAGAGAGACAGAACACAAGAAGGGAAAGGGCAGAGAGAGAAGGAAACACAAAATCCAAAGCAGGCTCCAGGCTCTGAGCTATCATCACAGAGCCCAAGATGGGGCTCGAACCCATGAACTGTGAGATCATGACTTGAGCCAGTAGGACACTTAACCACTCAGCCACCCAGGTGCCCCTGGAAACAGGACTTTTTATTGATTTTGCACAGAGGTCCTGCATGTCTGCCTGGTCTTTTTTATCCCAGTTCAGTCAGACTTCTACCCCCATCGTTCTCCTGCAATTCCTCTGGTCCAAGGTCACCAGGTGACACTCATCTGGCTGAACCCAGTGGTTGCTATATTTGTTTCCTATTGCTGCTATAACCAAGTACCACAAAGTTAGCTGCTTAAAACAGCACAATTTTTTTTTTTTACAAATAGTTTATTGGCAAATTAGTTTCTACATAACACCCAGTGCTCATCCCCACAAGTGCCCTCCTCCATGCCCATCCTTCCTCCCCCCCACATCCATCAGTCCTCAGTTTTTGTCAGCATTCAAGAGTCTCTCATGGTTTGCCTCTCCCCCTTTCCCCCACCATTTCCGCCCTTCTTCTCCCCCTTGGTCCTCTGTTAAGTTCCTCCTAATCCTCCCATACGTGCAAACATATGATATTTGTCCTTCTCTGCCTGACTTATTTCACTCAGCATAACACCCTCAAGGTCCATCCATGTTGCTACACATGGCCAGATTTCATTTTTTCTCATTGCCATGTAGTGTTCCATGGTATAGATAAACCACATCTTCTTGATCCATTCATCTGTTGATGGACACTTAGGCTCTTTCCATGTTTTGGCTATTGTGGAGAGTGCTGCTATGAACATTGGGGTACATGTGCTCCTATGCATCAGTATTTCTTAAAACAGCACAAATTTATTATGACACAGTTCCAGAGGTCAGAAGTTCAAAATGGGTCAGCAGGACAGCCTTCCTTCTGAGGCTCTAGGGGACAGTGTGCCCCTTGCCACATCACTCCAAACTCTGCTTCCCTTACCCCCGTTTCCTCTACCTCGGCCTCCAAACCTCTTTCCTCCTCATTCTAAGGTCACTTGTGATCACATTGTTCCTACCCCAACCATCCAGAATAAGCTCCCCATTTCCAGATCATTAATGTGATCACATCTACAAGGTCCCTTTGGCCCTGGAAGGTAATGTATTCACAGGTTCTGGGGAGTAAATGTGAATGTCTCTGGGGGCCCCTGCCCAGTCTATCAGTTAGTTCTCAGCTGTCTTCTTACGTGACCTGTCAGCTGTATCGGACGCACTTGATCTTCTGCCTTCATACATTTTGGGCCCCTAGTTTCTGGGACACCACAATCTCTTGGTTGTCTCCCTTTCCTTTCTGTGCTGGATAATTGCAACAGCCTCCTACCTGGTCTCCTGCCTCCAGTGCTCTCCCTATAAACCATGTCTCAGTGTAACAGCTGTAGTGATTCTTTTAAAACAAGTCTCACTATATTACCCTCCTTTGCTCAAAACCCAGCCATGGTTCCTCCTCACGCTCATGATGAAAGCAGAAACCTCTACGGTTCTACGTCCTCTGCCCTCCGTCAGTCTCACCGACAGTCTCTCCTGTTCTCCCCTTGGATCATTCTGCTTCAGCTACACTGGCCTCTTTCTTGTTCCTTGAATGCATCAGTCTCAGGGCGCTTGCCCGGTGTGTTCCCCCTTCTGGAAATGTCTTGCCGGCAATCTGTGTTTCTAGCTCATTCACCATCTTTGAGTCTTTGTTCATATATCATCATCTCAGTGGGACCTTACCTGTTCACTCTGCCAAAGGCCCTTGGTTGGGAATGTGAGTTGCTAGAACCTTTTGAAAGTAATTGCAAAGTGTCTTTTAAAATATTTTAACACATCCTTTCATAGGGTGTTTCCATCTTGGGGGATCTCCCTCACAATGAAGCACCCCATATAAGTTTATGGGGATATGTGTTGTACATCTCTCTTAGACTAAAAAGAAGCCAGGAACAATCTGATTGTTAGTCAACAGAAAAGTGATTTGGTTAATTATGGTAAATCATATTAAAGAGCATTATACAGCTATTAAAAAGAATGAAGTTCATTGGAGCACTAGGGTGGCTCGGTCTGTTAAGCATCCGACTCTTGATTTCAGGTCAGGTCATGATCTCAAGGATGTGAGATCGAGCCCCAAGGTGGGCTCTGCATGGAGCATGGAGCTTGCTTGGGATTCTCTCTCTCTGCCTTAGAAGAAATAAACATTAAAAAAAAAAAATGGATGAGATCTAACTGGATAACTAACTTCCTAATTACTAAGTCGAAGGATGGCAATACTGGATAATTGAGCGAAAGCAGCACATTGCAGACTAATGGGTAAAGCATGATTAAATTTTTGAAAAACAAAAAGAAAACAAAAATTCACATAACTATTTTAAGACCATGCAGAAAATGTAGCTGCATAAACACTACATTATTAGCATCAATTACCTGTAGAGTGTGGAAAGAGAGAAGGAAAACAGTTGTCTCTTTCTTGAAATACTTTTGTGTTGCTTTGTTCACTAAAACATGCACGTAACAATTCAGTAGTTACAATTATTTTTTAAGGTTAAACTACAACCAACTCGACAGCAACCTCATAGTCCACTTTCATTCACTTAAGTGTTTGCTGATCACCTACCGTGTTTCAGGCACAGCTAGATAAAGGGTAAGGCATGGCGGTGCTGGTGGCAGTGCAGAGACAGGCTATGCTTGTCTTCCATCCAATATCTGAGGGGTTTTTTAATTAAATTATTTGCCCCATTTACAAATCAAAATATTTTACATTAAAATTTTAGGCTTCTAAATTTCGAATATCTGACAATAGTGGGCCTGCATTATCTCATAGGAAAAATCTATTTAAACTATGTACTTTGTGCCCTCTTTACATAAGGCCCATTTTCTCTGATTGACCTTAGTCCTCACTGCCCCCTAGGAAAGACATGTGTCCTCCTGAATGCATTCGAATCTGTAACTCCTGGCCTAACGAAGGCAGGGTTGTGTGGATGTAGAGGAAGTAAAGAGTAAAGAGGTGTGAAGGGGATAGACTTGAGAGGGCTTGGTGACCAATTTGGGGGGTGGGGGCGAAGCAGGGTGGGGACAAGGAGACTTGCATGGATAATAGTGTCACTATCTAAGACATGGAACACAAGAAGAAAGCCCAGTTTGGGGGAGGCTAATAAAAAGACAAGGGCTCTGTTTTGGACAGGTGGAGGTGTCTGTGAAACATCTGGGAAAAAAAATCTAGGTAACAGTTGAACTTATGGGTCCTGGGGAAATGGTCAGAACAAGAGATAAAAATTGGGGAGTTGAAGAGGTGGTTTTTGCAGTGACTAAAACAATGATAGTTGATGAAATTGTGCAGGGGTGGTGGGAACTCTAAAGAACATTCCTTGTAGACTAGAGGAAGGCACTAACAGTGAGGCAGAAATGAGCATCCAGGAGAGGGAGGAGACCACCCTGAATGAAAATCTGAAATTGTCATAGAAGCCAGGGACCTAGATTTCCCCGGAGGGGTCCCTGTGTAGCTCGGTCGGTCAAGCATCTAACTTTTGGTTTTGGCTCAGGTCATGATCTCCTGGTTATGAGATCCAGCCCCAAGTGGGACTCTGCTCTGGGTGTGGAGCCTGCTTAAGATTCTCTCTCTCCTTCTCCCTCTGACCTTCCCCCATTCCTCCTCTGCCTCTCCCCTCTTCCCCATACCTTCCTTACTCCCCTCTGCCCCTCCTTCTCCTAGCATGGTAAGTCCACTCTCTCTCTCACACACACACACACAAAAAAAAAGTTTCCCAGGAGAAAATGGTTACTAGCCAGATGTCACTGAACGTCATATCTAGTCTTTCAGAACCTAATCTTAAACACAGATGGGAGTCTTGAGCTCTGTCTCAAGCTTGGGGAGGGACCTTACACAAGTCTTTAAAAATGTTTGGGCCTCAGATACCACAGCAGTAAGTAAGGACGTTGGACCAGGTGATTGATCCCTAAGGTCTTTGAAGTACTAACATTGTAGGATTGTTACAAGCTGCCTTCTCTGGCCAGTTATCACTACCTGTTCTTGAATCCATGCAGCCATAAGAGTGTGTGTGTATGTGTGTGTGTGTGTGTGGTTCAGTTGCTTCTATATACACAAGGATGACTGAGGCTGGATTTGGTCAGTTCTACCTACATGAAAAGAGGAAGTAAGCAACTGCTCCTTGAGAAACAACTTAAAAAACTTCTGCTGATACTTTCCCAATTCCCATAGACCACTTATAACATGCTCATGAATTTTCTTACCCTAAAGTTACTTCCAAAGGTAAATTCATGGGGATATGAGAACAATGACCTATAAAGGAGCCAGTTGTTGTCACCATCCTGGATCAATCACTTCTTACAGGGGGGGATTTCTCTCCTGGTCTCTGATGTTTTATTAACTATGTTATAAAGTTTCTTAATGGTGACATCTTTCTCCTACACAGTAGGCCCTCAAGAAGTGTGTGTTGAAACAAATGTGTATCTCAACTTATTCAATGTTTATGTTTATCAATTAGATGAAGAATGGGTGTCACCACTTAATTAGAGAAAGTTACGTTTAAGAAGCATAATTTCAGGGGGCACATGCGTGGCTCAGTTTGTTAAGTATCTGACTTCAGTTCAGGTCATGATCTTGCACTCTGTGAGCTCCAGCCTCATTTCGAACTCTGTGCTGATAGCTAGGAGCCTGGAGCCTGTTTTGGATTCTCTGTCTCCTTCCCTCTCTGGCCTTTCCCCACTCGCTCTCTATCTCTCTCTTTCAAAATAAATAAACATTAAAAAAAAAAAAGCATGATTTTAGGAGGTCCCTAAAAAAGAAAATCAACCTTGGGGAAAGGAAAAATATATGGGAAATGGCAGATTCTGGAATAAGAGAATTGACTGTGATTCAGGTTGAAAGATGCCAAGATCAAGGAGGAGGGTGGATACAAGTTATAACTGTCACAGCCTGTGGAGTGAAACAGTTATTGCTCAATCTGTACCCACATACAGAGATGTTGCATATCCTCTTTTCACTGTTACTATCTGTTGCGTTACATGCAAGGGCAGTAACCTCTCCTGCAGAAAGGGGTGGGGTAGAAGAGCCTCTGTCACCCTGATTATTCCAGGTTCCCTTACAGTTTTCTCCCGCAGGGCAGATTTTAACATTGGCTAAGCTAACACCGTTAGTCAGTCCCCTGTGTGACGAGCGTGACATCGGAGTTTTGTAGGCTTACCATACACCTTCCCCATTAAATTCTTCCCAACAGGTTCCTGATAAGGACCAAAGCCACTCCTTGAGCAGGAGGCTCATGTGCAATGGCACTTGTTGGAGTTCCAGGTAAAGCACAGGACACCTGGGAAATTTGAATTTCAGACAACGAAAAATCTCTAATGTAAGTGTTCCCAGAGTTTCTGGGTTTTTTTTGTGTGTTCTTTTTTGTCTAACCTGACAGCCCTGCATTTTGTATTCCATGAGGTTTCTGTCATTGATGTTTCTGATTGACTTGGTTACAAGACTTCAGCCATCCCCTCCGGGGTGCCTTTGTACCTCTGCTGCCCTCTAATGGTCACAGTTGGTCGCTGGCACCAGAAAGGCTGGATCACTCTGTCCAAAGAATTTTGAGGAAAGGGGTGAAGCTTGTCCATTTGGCAGACCAGACGTGCCTGGAGCGGGATCTTGCTTTGCTCCCGGCACTGTGCTGAGCTAGCTAGCAAGTCCCAGGCTAAAAGACGAGAGATTTGTTTGTTTTTAATGTTTATTTCTGAGAGAGGCAGAGCACGAGCAGCAGAAGAGCAGAAAGAGAGAGAGAGAGAGAGAGAGACAGCATAGGAAGCAGGATCCAGGCTCCAAGCTGTCATCACGGATCCCGACTCGGGGCTGAAACCCACAAACTGTGAGATCATGACCGGAGCTGAAGCCGGACACCCAACTGACTGAGCCACCCAGGTGCCCCCAAGATGAAAGACTTGTACAGAAGGAATACTGGATTTGAGGTCAGATATCTCAGAAAAAAAAGTTCTTTTCTAAAATCTGTCACTGACAACCTGTGCACTTACATTTGGGGCTTCTGTTTTCTCTTCAAAATATAGCACAGACCTCAGGAAGGAAATAATCACTCTTTGAAAAAAAGTGCAGCAGAGTCCATCTAGAGATGACAGCTTTGGGGAAACTCCTGGCCCTGCCAAGCCAGGACCCCGAGTCTAGCACGGCTGAGAAAAATTAAAGGTAAATAAATAAAACTGATAAAACTGCTGTAGGTAAAGTGGAAAAGGACATTCACCTTAGAGGACTTCTGTGGACGATCACCGATTTGGGCTGGAGACAAAGGATTGGGATCTTAAAGAACTGGCAAGAGAGGAACCAGGTGTAGACACACCTATGAAATGAGAGCATGCATGTCTAGCAGTACGGCAGCTGGCCGGCCCACCGGGCCAGTAGGAGTATGGGGCAGCCTGGCACCTGAGTCTAAAGTTCCTTCATTTGCTCAGTAACCTTCCTCTATTCCTTCCAGTCTTTTATAAAGCAACTTACAGACAACAGTGCTGGGTTCAGACATCCTAGAAATGAAAGCCTGGGGCCGTGTGGCCAGGTTGGAGTGAAGGAACGGTGAGAGAGCCAGAGCATGATGGGGAGGCAAGGAAGTAGCAGTAAGAGGGGATTAAGGAGAGGGTGGAGCATTGCTGGTTCTAGATGACAATGGGCCATGGAAACATCCTCCTACAAATACCAAGAAATAGTTGGGTGGTGACTATCTTTCCTACAGTTACACAACACGGGTGCCTGAGACATTTTACTTGTGTTGAAGACCACAGAAGGCTGGAGAGTTTTGTGATTCTTAAAGCTCGTATATAATGAGGTTATTGCTAATCTGTGAGATCCTGTACTGCTCCAACAGTCTATGGTTCTTAAATGTATTCCAGTGGAAAGAGAAATGATATACTAAAGGAGCACAGAGAAATGGGTGAAACATGTCAGGTGCTGGGACCGTGGAGAAAGATGCCACTACACGTGTATGGCCCCTGCCCTTCCTACACTAGGCCCTTGAATGTTATGCTCCTCCTGCTAATTGCCCAGGCTAGGATCCTAGAGGCATCCTCAACTCCTGGCTCTCTACGCCCTGCCTACCCCTGCAATTCCTCACCAAGTTCTAGAAATTCTAAGAAATTCTAGAAATTCTAAAAATATGCTTTCTTTGTCTGCTTCTGTCCATGTCCTCTGGACCACCCCAGTCCAGGCCATTTTGTCTTCCTGAACAACCTCCTGAAAGGTCTTGCTGACTCGAGTCATCCTAAGTATGAACCCCATCAGTAGCTTCTCATTGCTCATAGCCTGAAATGTGATGAAAAGGTTTTTTCTGAGCTGGCTTGTGCCAGCCAACGACTGAGATCACTCAGGTAACTCCTGAGTTTATGTTCTCCCCACCACTGCCCTCTTTCATCCTGAACTCCAGCCATACTGAATTTTGTGCAGTTCGTCCATATGTTAAGTTCTCTCTTGCATCAGATCCCTGTACAAGTACAGCTTCCTCAAGAGAGTCTTCCCTGACCCTGCCTAGAGGAAAAGTTTCTCATTCTGTGTAGCCACTTCTCCTAGACATAATAATGATAATGTTAGAAATTATAATGTCCACTGCAATCCAGGCATATCATGATGATCCGTAGGAATACACCATTAATTTTGCAACAGATTAAATAAGAATAAAGAAATAAAGTTTTAGACAATTAGGTCTTTGGGATAAACTATAAGCATATTTGAAATGAACGAATTAAATATGCTAATATCTTTATGGATATTAACCATAAAACTATGGAAGAAACTTTCACAAAAATTCAGTGATCTGAATTCTTAATACGCAAAATTATTTTTAATACGCAAAAAACATATGCCATGTTCAATTCTGGGTTTTGTCCAAACATGATTTTTGACATTATCCATAAAACCAGAAAGAGCTGCAAGATCATATAGTGCTTCGAGGCTTGTACGACATGGCAGAATTTCAGTTTCCATTAAATAAACAATAAATGACTTTAAAAATTAAACACAAAGCTAAATTTTTTCATAAAGAACTGACTTACTAAGTGCCTGCACTGTTCCTTGCTAAAATGTAAAGAAAGCGACCTCTGGTGGAATTCTAATGAAGTGTTCCTCTAGTGTTTTCAATTTATCTACTCAATCACTGTAGTGGTGATAAAGGTCTGTGTGCCAGGCATTGTGGTAGGCTTTAGAGACAAATACCTGATGGAAAAGTGAAGTTCAGAATGGTTGAGAGGCAAATATTTTTAGAAAAAGCTGTTCAGAGCTGCAGGAGTTGGAGTGGAAGTAACAAACTTGGTAAGGGGCTGCGGGGGAGATGGTCAGGGGTGGCTGCGCAGATTAGGGTAGCAATAGAGACAGGCTATTTGGACATGGTACCTTATGGAAAGTGTCAGTGGGTTCATTTAGTGGTGCATGAGCACTTACGGGACAGTGAAAAAGTAGGCAAAGATCTAGGCTTTATCCTGTTGCACTGTGTATGTCAAATGGTCTTTGCTGGATATGAATAGAGTTGTAACAAATCCTGCACAAAAAGACATTGAGTGGGTGCCTGGGTGACTCAGTCGGTTAAGCATCCAACTTCAGCTTAGGTCATGATCTCACAGTTCATGAGTTGCAAGTGCTGTGAGTGTGAGTGGAAGCATGTGCTGGCAGCCAAATAGAGATTGTGCAGTTATGACGACTAGCTGATGGGATGTGGCACGTGGGATGAGACCTTACAATGACCCATCAGGGCTTGAGTAGCAGCAGCCTTTAATGTCATTGCCACAAAGGGCGGCTGGGTGGCTCAGTCGGTTAAGTGTCTACTTTGGCTCAGGTCATGATTTCACAGTTTGTGAGTTCGAGCCCCGCGTCAGGCTCTGTGCTGACAGCCCAAAGCCTGGAGCCTGCTTCAGATTCTGTGTCTCCCTCTTTTTCTGCCCCTCCCCACTTGCATGCACTCCCTCCCTCTCTCTCCCCCTCTCTCCCCGTATGCCTCTCTCTCTCTCAAAAGTAAATAAATATTTTTAAAAATTAAAAAATAAATAAATACTATTGTCATGAGCAACAGCAGGGTCACTACAGTTTATTGAATCATTTCTATGTGCCAGGAGCTTTTTCTGTATTATTTTAATCCTCACAATGATGCCATCAGCTATATGTTATTAGTCTCAGTGTCCAGTGGAGGAAGCTGAAACTTGCATAGATTAACAATTAATGAATTAACCCGAGGAATTCAGCTGGTAAGCAGTGTGGCTGATCAATGCAGCGGCCACTGTGCTACTCTGGTCTGGTGGGCCTGGACCCCAACACTGAGGGAGTCATCAGAAAAGAGAGGGTGGGTAAGGCCATGAGGACAACTGAATTCATCAAGGGAGGCTCAAGGGAGGCTTGAGAGGGAAAGAGAAGCGGGGAGGGTGGAAGCTGAGAGAGCAGCAACATCGGAAGGAGTGGTGGAGAAGGAAAAGAAGGAGAAGGTTAAAAAAACAGAGAGAGAGACAACCCTTAGAATTCCAGAATTCTTTTTCAGAAGGAAGTAGAATTCAATAGCATCAGACACTGCAGAGAGATGAGGTGTGATCAAGTCTAAATGTTGATCACAGATTGGCAGCTAAGAGCCCACTGATTGTCTCCGAGAGAGAAATGTCAGCGGAATGGAGGACAGCCCTCTATTAAGGGAGCCGAGGAGCACATCAGAAGTGGAAGAAGGGAGCGAGCCAGCATGGTGGGCTTTATCAAAGAGCCCGACCGACGAGACTGAAGGGTTTCTCCTCCTAAATATTGAAGAAGATATAATTCGGAGGAGGGGCAGACATGAAAAACAAGAGGTTGAAGGTAAAGTAGAAAGAATGACCGACCAAGTTTGGAAGAAAAAGAAGATCCAGAGCATAGAGGGAAACAGGCAAGAAGGGAGATGCGGGAAGAGAGGGAAGGAGGGAGGCCCCACCATACCTGGGTCTGTCCATAAGCAGAACAGCGAAGGCAGAGTCAAGCCTAATGCCTGCTTTTTACCTCTGGAGTAGAAATCAGGGACAGCGGCTCCGAGTCAGGATAGGAAAGGACAGGAGTCTTGAAGAGAAGCCTTCTCACAACTGCTGTTGGGTATGGAGGTGACAGGTGACCTGAGACAGCAGGAAGGGGCTGGCTGGAGGGGACACCGCGGCAGATGGGCACACGCCAGCACACCCGTGCTTCTGTCTGGCAGCAGAGAAAGGAGATCACAGGGAACTAGAGAGGAACTAGGTAGATCTTTACAGAGCGGATATTTTGCAGATCAGCTCTGGAGAAAAGAAAGGAGAATACTGCCAATGTTTTAAAAAAAAATAGGGGTGGGTGGGGAGTGAGGGCTGAGGATGAGAGGGGTGTCGCGATAGACCGACATCAAAGGGGGAGATTGAGAGTGGAGATCTTAGTGTTGGATGCCAGTTTGGTGGGGCAAGAGGGTGGGCAGTCGTGGTACAAGGGGGAAATGCTAGGCTTTTAGTGAGAGCACCTATGTGCCAGGCATCATGCTAAATGCGTCCTGTATATGTGATTTTACTTAACCTTACAGCAAACCTATAAAGTTAATATTACTCTTATCCTTTTACAAGTTAGTTTTCCCCACAGCGCATGTACTAACTCACAATGCTGAGGTTGAGAGGGGAAGCAGTGGGTAATGAGAGACAAGGGTGGGTCACAAGAGTGAATTGTTCTCCTAGATTGGATTTGAAGGTTAGGGAAACCGGGAGCTAGATGTGGCTAAGTCTGACACTCCAGGAATGCACCACTTCACCATGATGGCCAGGAGTGGGGGTAAAGATACAAGCTAAGGGAGTACATTATAAGCACAGAAGCAAGGGTACTGAGAAGAGAGGGTGAAATATCCAGATTGTATGAGCTCTAAAAGCAATGACCTTAATGTATGGGGCTGGGCAGGGCTGGCTACATAATTTATAGGGCCCAGTGCAAAATGAAAATATGAGGGTCTTCATTTAAAAATAGTGCTGTTGGGGTGCCTGAGTGGCTCAGTCAGTTAAGCATCCAAATCTTGGTTTCTGCTCGGGTCACAATCCTGTGATTCGTGGGTTCAAGGCCTGCATAGGGCTCTGTGCTGAGGGTGTAGAGCCTGCTTGGAATTCTCTGGCTCCTTCTCTCTCTGCCCCTCCTCTGCTCACACTCACTCTCCAAAAAAATAGTTTTAAAAAATTATATATAATACTGCTAAAGTTATTACAATGTAGAATTCTTTCCTTTCCTTTTATGTGTGTGTGTGTGTGTGTGTGTGTGTGTGTGTGTGTGTGCAGTCTCTTGACCTGTCATGGTGTTTTTACTTGTAATTGCTTGTCGTGGTCCCTTGGACATGGGGATACTTGTAGAGTGAGTGCAGACCCTCACAGCTGCCCTGTGGGGGCTCTGTCCCATGACTCAATGCGGGGGTCCACTGGCTTCTGGTTTCTACCTACCCCATATGCTGCACTGGAGCTGAATGGAAATAAATCAGCCTCCCCTTCCCATAGCCCACCACTCTCACCAGAGCAGAAGGGCAGCCATGAAGGAACCACAATCTCTGGATCAGGGTGGACAACAGGCTCAACCTTGCCAAGTGCCCACCAAACAGACACAGTGGCACTGCCAGCCTGGGACAGAGATACGTCATAGGGAATGTTTACTCAACCTCAGCCCTACCTGTGCCTGCATCTAGTCCCCAACCAGGGTCCGGGAGCAATGATGACAGGTGGACTTGCTCTGCTGACATGGCCCAGTCACTATCCCAGGGAAGAGACAGGAAGGAGCAGACTGGGCATCAGTCCAGTTGCTGGGGGTGGAGGAATTGAGGAATTGAGGGGAAGTGTAGGAGGTCAAGAATCTGATCAGGGAAGGTGAGGAGACAGTGGGAGGCGGGACCCCACGTGAGCTGTGTCTCCAAGCCTCTTGAGTACTATTCCTTCAGTCTTCACTTACAAAACACAAATTAAATATAAAATTGTTGTATTAGTTTGCTAGGGGTGCTGTAGTGAAGTACCATAGACTGGGTAGCTTAAACAACAGAAATGTATTTCCTCACTTTTCTGGAAGCTAAAAGTCCTACATCAAGATGTCCCATACAGGTTGGTTTCATCTGAGGCCCCTCGCCTTGGCTTGTAAATGGCCCTCTTGTTTCTCTGCCTTTACCAGGTCTTTCCACTGTGTCTATGTCCTAATCTCTTCTTCTTATAAGGAAAAAAGTCATATTGGATTAGGGCTCACCCCAGTGACCTTATTCAACTTTAATCCCTTTTTAAAGATACCATGTTCAAAATCCTTTGTTTTTAATGTTTATTTATTTATTTCTTTTTTAATATTTTTATTTCTAGGAGAGAGAGAGAGAGACAGTGTGAGCAGGGGAGGGTTAGAGAGAGAGGGAGACACAGACTCTGAAGTAGGCTCCAGGCTCTGAGCTGGCAGTCAGCATAGAGCCTGACCCGGGGCTCGAACCCACGAACCGCGAGATCATGACCTAAGCGAAAGTTGGACGCTTAACCGACTAAGCCACCCAGGTGCCCCAATGTTTATTTACTTTTAAGAGAGAAGCAGTCTAAGGCCATACCACCCTGAACGCGTTCGATCTCGTCTAATCTTGGAAGCTAAGCAGGGTCGGGTCTGGTTAGTACTTGGATAGGAGAGAGAGAGAAGCAGAGAGCAAGTGGGGGAGGGGCAGAGAGAGAGGGAGACACAGCATATGAAGCAGCCTCCAGGTTCCAAGCTGTCAGCACAGAGCCTGACATGGGGCTGGAACTCCTGAACCATGAGACCACAACCTGAGCTGAAGTCAGAAGCTTAACCAACTGGGCCACCCAGGTGCCCCTAAAGACCCCATGTTCAAATAATAGTCCCATTCTGAGCTACTAAGTATTAGGTGTTCAGCATAGGGATTTTGAGGGACACAATTCGGCCCCTAACGATTGTTAAGACTTTCAAGACAACACTATAGGGCATTAAGCCCCACGCAGGGGTATTTCTGTGCACGGACACTGTGTGGCTGCACCAGACACATGGCCATGAAGCGAGCCCTGGGCTGGGAGAGTCATTGTATAGGGACAGCAGTGTGCAGCTGGAAGCATCAGACCTGCCCTTTTCAGACCTAGAGGCATCAGGTTCATGGCAGAATGAGCACCCTTCCCTGGACAGAATTGTAAACGAAGCAAAGCAGTGCACTTGGTGAGAGCCAAGTTTCCCTGAGATGACAGAGAGGATGAAAATGCCTTTGAGCAGGTTGAGAATGAAGAAAAGTTTCTTTGCAAGCAAATGAACATCCCACTGCACAGAGCAGAAATGTCTGAGAGAGAGGTCAGCTGGGAGCAAACAAGCTCTGGAGGGTGTAGAATGGGTGGGAGTGTAAAAAGGATACATACTGGAGGACCTGACATTTCATTACTTTTTGTTATGTGGGTTTGAAATTCCCAGAATTTAGAAATTAAAATTGAATTGAATTCTGATCAAATATTATCATGCCTTGATCCAACCGCTATTGTACATCATATACAAATACATGGTGTTACTGCTTGACAGTGGAAAAGTATTTCATGCCGACCTACCCTGCTCTCTGTGGCATCCATTCCAATCAATGCGATATTTAGAGAGGATGGATTATGAAGAGGTACCTACTGTAGCCTTAGTATACAGCCCACTCTCCCACGCCGGAAGCAAAGTCGTAATTGTTATCACAACACGGTAGTGCTCTAACAAATTAAGCTTTGTCCCTTGTATATTTGCTTGGGAGTCATTATCCTCATTCTTATATTAGTCTCTCCCAGAGAACAACAACAAAAAAGACTTGTCTGCAATTATATGGATAAAAATACACAAGCAATTAACAAATTGAAAGAGCTTCTATATAGTGGAATATCACTATAGGAAATTAATAACACGTGAAATAGATAAAAGCATTTTTCTTACACAGAGAGCTATCAATACAGACATATGGTGCATATGATTTTTATTTTTTCTTTTAATCCCATCGAATAAGATTACAAAAATAATTTTAAAACTACTCAAATAATGACAATTATTTTGAAAGTTAAAGTAATACATGTTCATTGCGGAAAAAATATAGATAACCAGAAAAGAAAGGTGGTATCATTATAATCCTAACACCCACTTACTTTTAGATGCTTTTGTTTGTTTTTTCTATAATTATAGATCCATTCACTACCTTGTTGCAAAAAGTAGAATCCTATTTTACATAGTGCTTAGTAATCTGTGTTTTGCCACTAATAATGTAAGATAAACATAACATTCTGTTAATGACTGCATTTAGTTAGAATTTATTTTTTAAATTTCCTATTGTTGTAAGTTTACATTGATTTCAGTTATTTACTGTTGTAAATAACATAGAAATGTATATCCTTCCTGCTATAACTTTTTGTACCTCTACTATTATGTCCCTGGGATAGATTATAGATGTCAGTAATGTGTCAAAGTGGAAGGTGGAGAAAGGGGAACCCTCTTACACTGTTGGTAGGAATGGAAACTGGTCCAGTCACTCTGGGAAACAATATGGAAGTTCCTCAAAAAGTTAAAAATAAAACTACCTTATGATTAAGCAATTGCACTACTAGATTTTTTTGAAGATTTTATTTTTAAGTAATCTCTATACCCAATGTGGGACTCAAACTTATAAGCCCAATATCAAGAGTCACATGCTCCACCGACTGAGCCAGCTAGGCCTACACTACTAGTTTATCCAAATAATACAAAAATACTAATTCAAAGGGATACATGAACCCCAGTGTTTATAGCAGCATTATCTATGATAGCCATTATGGAAAGAGCTCAAATGCCCATCTACTGATGAATGGATAAAGAAGAGGTGGTATGTTTATATAATAGAATTATTACTCAGTCATAAAAAAAATGAAATCTTGCCATTTGCAATGAGTTGGATGGAGGTAGAGTGAGCTTAGAGTATGCTAAGTGAAATAAGTCAGAGAAAAACAAGTGATGTATGATTTCACTCATGTATGGAATTTAAAAAACAAAACAGGGGTGCCCAAGTGGTTCAGTCGATTAAGCATCTGATTTTGGCTCAGGTCATGATCTCATAGTTCATGAGTTCAAGCAGCATGTCAGGCTCTGTGCTGACTGCTCAGAGCCTGGATCTTGCTTCTGATTCTGTGTCTCCCTCTCTCTCTGCCCCTCCCGCATTCATGCTGTCTCTCTGTTCTCTCAAAAATGAAAAAACATTAAAAATTTTTTTTTAAATGATCATACGGTAAAAAAGAGAAGCAAACCAGGAAACAGACACTTAACTATGGAGAACAAACCAATGGTTGCTGGAGGGGAGTGGGTGGCGGGATGGGGATTAAATAGTGCACTTGTCATGAGCACTGGGTATTGTATGTAAGTATTGAATCACTAAATTAATTGTACACCTCAGGGTACCTGGGTGGCTCAGTAGGTTAAACATCTGACTCTGGATTTTGGCTCAGGTCATGATCTCAGGGTTTATGGGATCGAGCCTCATATTGGGCTGTCAGCACAGAGCCTGCTTGGGGTCTCTCTCTTGAGTCTCTCTGGGCCCCTCCCCCTACTTGCACTCTCTCTCTCAAAATAAATAAATAAACATTTAAATAATGTACACCTGAAACTAATTTATACTGTATGTTAACTAACTGGGATTTAAATAAAACTTTAAAAAAATGTCTCAAAGTATATGCATGTTTTTAAGCCTTTTGAAGAAAAATACCTTTAATCAGGAAGAAAAGGTTAAGAACTCGTCTGCTTGTACAATTATTAGGTATTTACCCTTAGAGAAGTATAGTGAAAAGCATACCAGATTAGAGCAGTAAGACCAAGTTTGAATTTTTGCCTTGTCCACTGACAAACTGTAAGACCTTGATTCATCACTTAACCCTTTTAGGTCTTGTTGTCATTTGAGTTGACAGTGAGTCAACAATATAGTTGTCCTTGAAGTTAAATTAGTTAGATCCACTCACAATAAATATGAACAGGAACAAACCTGGAGAACATCCATGAATATATAAATGGGAAGAATGGGAACTCAAATACGAATGTAACTTAGTCACCAGACATTCAGTGAAATTTCTTTAGGTCCTCTTTGGGCAAAGACATGTTGGTTGACCATAGCTGCATAAGAAATGGGTGTCGAGCTGCCAAACTGAAGGTGATCTCCCCCAGCTCTGCCCTGCCCAGGGAGTGGCAGCCTTGGCTAGGCAACCTCAAACATCATAGTGTCCTTGAAGGCACTATTTCTCTAGTGCATGAGATGGTCCCAAGCTCCCTTCACCAGGAAATGTTGAAATCAACGAATTCCCCTGTACCATGCTTCATATATAGATTGCCTATATATATTGTATCTATATAGATTCTATATATATGCTTCATTTATCGATTGCCTATAAGGAGACAATACACTAATATGTTGACTTGAGAATTCAATTCTCTGGACAGTTATGCTTTTCATTACAAAGTAGAAAATCAGTATACTGATTTTTATCAACCTCTTGATCACTGCAGATCTGCCATTGAAAGGTAAGTCCATTCCAAGGAGACTGAAGAATTCTAGTCTCTGAGATGGCAAGGCCAAGATGGATTCCCCAATATTCACCAAGGTCAGTGCCACTTTGGTGGAAGCCAATATGGGTGGGAAGCTTTCTTTAGACTCCGAAAAGTAATGGACAAAATCTTTTATTAGGTTTTCCATTTATTTAATAGACATCAATGAGTATCTAACTTCATATCCTGGAGGAGGTCACAGTCTTACCTCCAAAGAGAGACATAAACAGTATGATAATGATTACAAACAATAAGCAAAGTGCAAAAGTTTATAAACATCTAAATTACTGAGAACAGAGGAGATGATTAATCAAGGAAGTTTGAGAAAGATTCATGGAGGAAGTAATATTTATGATACACAGTGAATGAATATAAGGATGTACCTAGCTGAAGGTGGGGTGAGGAGAGGCGAGCATTCCAGATAGTTGGAGCAGTATGTGCTAAGGCATGGAAATGAAAAGGGACATGGTATGCATTAGGAATCATAACAAACTTAGCAGGACTAGAACAAAAAATACAGAATCAATGTAAAGGAACAAGGAGGTGGTGATGGGATTTAATGCTAGAAAGATAGTTTGGGACCTGCTTATAAAGGTCATTTTATGCTATTTAAAGGAGCTTGGATCATGCAGTCAAGATAGAGAAACACATGCTGGAAATTGAGATAAAGTCAGAGTTGATTGGATTTACTCCTAAAGATTTTTTATTTTAATGTTTTATTTATTTCTAGGAGAGAGAGAGACAGCATGAGCAGGGGAGGGTCAGAGAGAGAGGGAGTCACAGATTGAAACAGGCTCCAGGCTCTGAGCCGACAGTCAGCACAGAGCCCGACGCGGGGCTCGAACCCACGAACCGCGAGATCATGACCTAAGCGAAAGTTGGACGCTTAACCGACTAAGCCACCCAGGCGCCCCTCCTAAAGATTTTTTTAATTCCTGGAAAGACATTAACCTGAAAGAGGAGACTTGGTGAAGCACCACATGGCTCTGAAGTTGACTTTATCCTGTAGATCACGTTTTGTCAACAATTTTGTGGATAGAGAAAGTAACTTCATCAAACTGGCCAATGATGCAAGCCTGAAAAAAAAAAGTTAAAATGTTGAATGATTGAATTAAAAATTTGAAAGACTACACTATCAACAATGGCCAAGGTATGGAAAGAGCCCAAATGTCCATCAATGGATGAATGGATAAAGAAGATGTGGTGTGTGTATATATATATACACACACACACAATGGGGTATTACTCAGGAACCAAAAAGAATGAAATATTGCCATTTGCAACTATGTGGATGGAACTAGAGAGTATTGTCAGAGAAAGACAAATATCATATGACTTCACTCATATGAGGACCTTAAGATACAAAAGATGAACGTAAGGGAAGGGAAGCAAAAATATATAGAAACGGGGGTGACAAAACATAAGAGACTCTTAAATATGGAGAACAAACAGAGGGTTGCTAGAGGGGTTGTGGGAGGGGGGATGGGCTAAATGGGTAAGGGGCATTAAGGAACCTACTCCTGAAATCATTGTTGTACTATATGCTAATTAACTTGGATATAATTTCAAAAATAAATTTTTTTAAAATTCTCAAAGATTAATTCAACTCTTCTAAAATGTTTATTGAGCATCTATTATGTTTCAGGAAATTTTCTAAGTGCTGGGGATCCAGTTCTGAACATGTCAAAGTCCTTGGCTTCATGGAGTTTGTATTCTAGGGAGGAAGGTTCATGATAAACAAACAAATATATAAGTATATAGTGTCATGCACTGACACCTGAATTGAAGGAAACTGGTACTTTGTAAAAGAGAATAAGAAGTAATAGCAGAGAGAGAAATTCTGGGGGAAGAGAGTTCCAGGCAGGGGAATAGCAAGTGCAAACGTCCTGAGATGGAAAGAAGGTTGACATGCAAGAAGGCTACAGTGGCTGCAGCTGACAAATGATGGGAAGAGTGATCAGAGATGAGAGCGGTAAGAAATGGAGTTAGACGGGAGTTGCCTCACAACTGTGGATCAGTGATTCCAGATAAACAAGATAGCATTGAACCACAGTGTATATTAAGCCATTCAAAAATAGTTGCATGGTGTTAAGACAATAAAGATATAATAAGCTTTGGGTTCTATTTTGTGAAAATCAATTACACAAGATAAAGATGAAGGAGATATATGCCATCAGCAGTTTATGTGAAAAAGATCTCAAGGCCTTGGTAGATCCACAAGCCAGTAGGACCTTGCATGAAATGATGACCTTGGCAGACACACATATCGATACCTAGCACAGACTTAGGCTAGATTAACAGCAACATACATCAGCTAAGTAACAGGATAAACTAACATTCTTTTTACATACAGTATTTAAAGTATTACATTTGATTTGGCATGATAAATTTTAAGAGAGCTATTAATTTAAAATATTTCCCATTATTCAATGACAAGGATGCTGAGACAAATTTTTTCAGCTTCCCATCTCATCATTTCTGAGCTCTGCTTATTATGTTTTTATGTATATATGTATTTATGCCCAACGTGGGAGTCAAACTCACAGCCCTGAGATCAAGAGTAACACGCTCCACTAACCCCACCAGGTGTCCCATGACCTCTGCTCATTTAAAGCTCTTAGATCTCAAGTGAGAAATGATCCCATGTGAACACAACAGTGGTTTTGCAGACTGGGAAGTGAAGGCTGTCATTTTGGGCTCTTCATGCCACTGAACCAAAGAGAAAGATGTGGGTTATTATACTGGTTCTGAGTATTGATTGCAGCTGTCAAGGGGGAAATGAGATTGGTGAGCACAGGGAGGACAGGAAGTCTTTAAGATTGAAATCCAGAGAACTCCGCCTACTAACATTCCATATCCAGTGATGAAGGTTAATGTGCAATTCCAGCACTAACAAAGACCACTGAGGACTCACACCCTTTAAGAATGAAGGTTTGGTCTCACAGCATCAGGGAAGGAAACCTAGAGAGCTGATGTGCTGGCCGAGGCCAAAGGGAACGTGGAATGAGAGTGAAATTGCATCCTGGTGACAAATCACAGAAACAAAGACTATGCAGGCTTCCTTTGTTTTGTATGTATTTGTGTCTACTTACCACTTACTTATTTTCTCTCTCTTTTCTCCTATATTATATAAGAATTAATTGTTGGTGATGGTTACCTTTATTTTTAGAAACTTTAGGCAAAAGATACATTAAAATCACCTGGGGACAGATACAATGACTGATGAGATCCTGTACTTCCTCTTTTGAAAGAGTGACAGGACCTTCAATTATTTGAGGAATATTTGCATGTTATTGTTATTGTTACTGGAAATTGAAACATAAGATAGAAAGGTGAGAATAAATGCTGAATAGCCAAAGGGTAGGATTCATCTGTTCTTGCCCTTCTGCGCTTTCCTTTGTAGTTGAGAGAAAACTGCATCTCCTGGATGTCCTTGACAGCTAACTCCTCATTATAAAACACGGAAGAACTAGAGGAGCTTTTCTTTCTCTGCTTCTTATTGGACCCCTGGAAGAACATAGTTGCTGCACAGGTAGTGGCGGTCCACATTCCCGCTTTCCTCCATGGAAATGCATCAACATTGCATGCATCAGCAGCAAGCTGTCCATGGCCTCAGCAGAACAGTGGTCACGGGCTCTTAGTCACACCTCTTCTCTTCTTTCTCCTTCATGCGTAACAGTGAAAATGGCTTCCTGTAGTTCTTAATCTCTGGATAGCTTCACATTTTCCTTTTTTTCTCTCTTTTCTAGCCTTTCCAAGCCTTTGATAACCAACTCCCAGTATTAAATTCCATCTGTTTGAAATAACTAGTAGGGGTTCTAGTTCTCCATAAGGACAAACACTGATCTGCTGAACCCATGTCCCAAGCTATACAAAGAAAACCATGGAGTAGATGGGGAGGAAAAGGATGGTCATTGACAGGCCAGGAAAAAATGGGGAGATCAGATAACAGGATGTCTTTATAAAGTCCGGGATAGCATATTGTGATTTCTGATGTGTAGCAGTTTCAGGTAGGAATGGAGCCCAGAGGGTATGGCCTTGGAAACAGGGGCTGAAGTAAAGTAGAGGCATAGCTTCACTGTGATTGATGAGATCCTTTAACTGTGATGCAGGGATGCTTTGGTCACTCAAATGTCATTGGAACAAGGACAAAGGATGCTGGGATATGACATAGAGAGAAAGATGAGAAATGTTAGATTATGTCTTCTAAAATATGCTAATAATTTATTAGAGAAATACATTTTAATGACCAAGATAGAATATTAGAAATCACATGAATTATTTCCCCCTCTTCAAACTGCTAAACAAATGCGTAATGATTGCTCTGCCTCTTGTCTCAAGCCTTGGAGCAACTGGCAGTGACTTAATACAAACAGGCACACTTAACTTTGTAAGCATAAGGGAATCTTACATTTTCCTCCAGGGCACATAAAATAAAAATAATAAAAGTCACAGATTAATATTTGCCCTTGGCTGAAGTCGCTGCAGGCCTTTTTTAAAAAATCCTGTTACAAACATAAAATAAAAAGATATATCAGAAGATCCAATGTTTAATGCACCAGCAGGTGCACTGTAATTAGCTAATACACTTTCAGAATGACATGAAATTATCATTAGTGAATAATGGGATTAAGAAGACTACCGGAAGTAATGTATACTTCACCCCATTGTGCTATCAGAATGACTTCATTTTACACTATATTTACGTATTAAATTCCTTAACCTCTCTTTTGCTGAAATCTTTGCAGTGATGGTACAGTTAATACTACCTGGCATTTCTCTTCCAGGAAACACAAAAATAGCACCATCACATTAATTTGGTATCAGGAGAACAAAATTTGTGGCAGTGTCATGCTCTTAAAAAGCCAGCACTAATGTATCTTTTAGCTGGATTTGCCTAGGAAGTGTTTTTATCATATTTACACCCCCTGTAACTTAAAACTTATGCCCACAAAACAGTCCCTCTAGGATAGAGCTCATTAGAATGGATATTTTACCCTGGAGTACACTTTGCTATTTCCCGTTATAATTAATGTATTGTGGGCCCCATTAGTATTGTTACATAGGCTTCATCTCTACCTGCTGGAGAAAAACATTGTATTCGGTCACACTTCCTCTGACTGTGGCAAGTTTTATCTTCAGCTGATAACTACAGCCCCAAGTCTACTAAATTCAGCAGGTTAAAAGTCTTATGTGGGTTAAAAAGGGATAATGGGGCATAAGTCTAAGAACGGATAATTTATGGTTAAAAATTTCTCTCTCCAAAGATGTCTTAATTTTTTTTTTTTTAATTTAACTGTAGGCTATTCCTTAAAGTGCTAATTTGTAAGGGGGCGCCTGGGTAGCTTAGTCGGTTAAGCGTCCGACTTTCGCTTGGGTCATGATCTCGCGGTTCGTGGATTCGAGCCCCGCGTCGGGCTCTGTGCCGACTGTCAGCTCAGAGCCTGGAGCCTGTTTCAGTCTGTGACTCTCTCTCTCTCTGACCCTCCCCTGCTCAAGCTGTCTCTCTCTCTCTCCTAGAAATAAATAAAACATTAAAAAAAATTTTTAAAAAAAAGAAGTGCTAATTTGTAAGGATAGAGCTTAAGGGTAATTTTTTAAAGATTTTACCGAAGTCAACTGTAATTACAAAGCATTGTGCGCTGTGATCTGTTCTCCGCTCTTCTGTATTTTAGGTGGTCTGGTTTTTGCCATCTTGGATTGCTTCTTTAATTTTTTTTTAATATATATATTTTTTAATTTTATTATTTCTAGGAGAGAGAGAGAGAGACAGCGTGAGCAGGGGAGGGTCAGAGAGAGAGGGAGTCACAGACTGAAACAGGCTCCAGACTCTGAGCTGGCAGTCAGCACAGAGCCCGACGCGGGGCTCGAACCCACGAACCGCGAGATCATGACCTAAGCGAAAGTCGGACGCTTGACCGACTAAGCCACCCAGGCGCCCCTGCTTCTTTAATTTGTTACTTTTTTCATTTTAATTACACTCCACACTCAATGTGGGGCTTGAGCTCATGACCCTGAGATCAAGAATCATATACTCTACCCAATGAGCTAGCCAGGCGCCCCTTGGATTGCTGTTTTAGAAGTCCTTTCAAACCTTATTGTTAGGAGATACTAGACAGATCTATGTGGGAGCTTCAGTCACTGAGGCTATAAGACAGAAATAATAAAGGGCAATGGAACAGAAACACGATTGGTGGTTGTTAGTTGTTACCAAGGGCACAGCTAGGCAAAGAGGCAAATGTAGACATGTCTAGAATATTTTTTTCCAACATAAAAATAGCTTTATTATTTTCTGGTAATAAAAATGATACATGCTCATTATACACGTTTTAAATACATGAAAGTCAAAAGAAAGTAAAGATCACCCAAATACAATAGCCCAGAAAAAGACATCACTTTTGGCAAAGGTCTCTGTATGAAATATATATAATTTTAAAATATCCAGTGTTATAAACGGGCCCATATTAAACATATTATTCTGTATCCTGATTTTTCATTCAGTACTATTTCAGGGACAAATTTCCATAGCAATAAATACAATCTAAATAATCTTTAATGACAGTTGTATATAACTCAGTGGTATATATGTGATAGAATTTATTTAACCCATTTTCTTTTGAGGATATTTAGGCCATTTCCAAAGTTTTAATATAATGAACATCATAAAGTACATCTTTGCCCTCATGTTTACATACTTGTGTATTCTTTAGGACAAATTCTAAACCAAATGCTGGGTAAAAGTGTATCATTAAAATTTTTGATATACATTGCCAAATTTGATACAGACTGTCATCTAGAAAAGTTGTACCAGATTTCACCCCTGCCAACAGTGAACAATAATGTCCCCTTGCTCATATTTTATCAATTACTTTGATATTTGCCAACCTGGGATACAATTAATACAAATACATCTAAGCAAATGAATGATGGTATTTTGGATATTAGAAAGATGTACTGGGCACCTGGCTGGCTCAGTCAAAAAAGCATGTGGCTCTTTTTTTTTTTATTATTTTTTATTTTATTTATTTTTGAAAGAGTGTGAGTTGGGGAGGGCCAGAGAGAAAGGAGCAGAGACAGGATCTGAATATAAATACAAAAAACTAACACATATATTATTACTGTTTTTATTTTCAAATAGGATATACCTTTAAAGATTTTTAAGTCTTTTTTTTTTTTTTAATTTTTGAGAGCGAGAGTGCATGTGTGCATGTGCGCACAATCAGGGAAGAGGCAGAGAGAGAGAGAGAGTAGGCTCTGTTAGGGCAGAGCCCAATGCAGGGATCAAACCCCACAACCATGAGATCACGACCTGAGCCAAAACCAAGATTCAGACACTCAAATGACTGAGCCACCCAGGGGCCCCAAGAATACCTGATTTTTAAGTCACCCCTTTTCAAAGCAGGTATTTCCTGGATTTGAATAAAGAGTTTTGTCCATACTCCAATAGCAGAGTGATCTGGGATAAGAGTCAACTTATATCAACTTTCTTGATATCATTTTCCTTGATATTATAGTAACAGAACCCAGCTCAGTAGGCATTCAAAGTGTAAGTGATGCCTCAATGTTAACTGAGTCTGAATCTCCTGCAAGTAAGTTCTTTCTACTTGCTTACCCTCCATTGCAATCAATGCTGGTCTATAAGAAATTTTAAAATTAAGAAGCCAATAAAAAAACTTTGGAAATATTCCCTTGCTATTTATAGAGAAAGCCACAAAGTTTTCAGTGAGACAGATGACACCAATAAGAAGGCTCTAAAGTGAAGGTTTGATACGCAATGTAGATCTTTGGAATTAAAATGACTTCCAAGAACATACTTTCATGTCAAGTTCAATGGACCATCAAATATATACAAATAGTTTGACAGAAAGATGGAAACAAAATACCACAAATATCAGTTTATCCCCTATCAAATGTTGGTTTATTGCTGCTTAGAAATGGTTTGGGAGGGGCGCCTGGGTGGCTTAGTTGGTTAAGCGTCCGAGTTTCGCTTAGGTCATGATCTTGCGGCTCGTGGGTTCGAGCCCCGCGTCGGGCTCTGTGCTGACTGCCAGCTCAGAGCCTGGAGCCTGTTTCAGAGTCTGTATCTCCCTCTCTCTCTGACTCTCCCCTGCTCACGCTGTCTCTCTCCCTCCTAGAAATAAATAAAAATATTTTTTAAAAAATGGTTTGGGAATATTTTCCACTATGAATCAAATCTATAAGCAATGTATACACAATGTCTAATTCCTCTTTTCAAAGACACCTCAGATTTAATATTTAACATTAATACCTTTTATCTGAAAATAATGGGATGGAACCATCTAAGCAAATGAATGATGGGAGTATGGATATTAGAAAGATCCACTTTAGGGACACCTGGCTGGCTCAGTCGAAAGAGCATGTGACTCTTTATTTTTTATTTTTTAATTTTTGAAAAAGTGTGAGTGGGGGAGGGTCAGAAAGAGAGGGGCAGAGACAGAGGATCCGAAGTGGGCTCTGCATTGTCAGCAGAGAGCCCGATCTGGGGCTAGAACTCACAGACTGCAAGATCATGACCTAAGCCAAAGCTGGTCATCACCTCAACCAACTGAGTCACCCAGGCGCCCCATGAAGAGCATGCAACTCTTGATCTCAAGATTATGAGTTCAAGCACCACGGTGGATGTAGAGATTACTTAAATAAATAAAACTTTAGAAAAAGAAAAGAAAAGAAAGATGCGCTTTGGGTGTGATACCAATTATTTTGAAGATAGTTTAATGGACTATTTGGTTCATTGATTTTGTAAATATTTATTGGGCCATATTATGTACCAGGTACCATACTAGCTGTAAGAGACACAGAAATGGTCAGGATATAGCCCCTGTCCTCAAGGAAATTTCAGTTTTGTGGAGAAGAGAGAAATCAACAGACAATTACATTATGGAGTGATAGGGAAGCGAGGTGTGTGTAAGTGCTTCAGAGTCCTTAGAAGCAGTCAGTTGAAGGTGCCATTGGTAGCTAGATGAATGTCCTGAAGAAACCATGGGTCAGGAGAAGAATAGGGTCTGTCATGACTGCCCAAAAGCATGCCATAGACTGCCTCGTGCACATAATAGCAAAGCAACCAGCTACCATGGAGACATCAGCTGTACAACAGGATAAGGTGAAACCTCTGTGAAGACCTATGGAAGAGCTGGCAGAGAAGCCGGAGTCTCAGTCCAGGCCACACTCAGTGAGGCTGGTCTCCTGGAGAGCCACCAGTTAGCATTGGAGTCGAGATTACAACTCTCTCATGTTGTTTCCTTTCATCCATTCATTTGTTTATTGACTCGAACATAAACTCCATGAGGGTAGGGGTTTTTGTTGGGTGTGATTTAAAAAACATTTTTTAAATATTTATTTACTTTTGAGAGAGAGAGAGAGAGAGAGAATCCAAAACAGACTCCAGGATCTGTGCTGTCAGCACAGACCTTCACACAGGGCCCAAACCCATGAACTGCTCGAGATCATGACCTGAGCTGAAGTTGGACCCTTAACCTACTGAGCCACACACACACCCTAAGTTGAGTGTGATCTTCACTGTGTCCCCAGCTCCCAGGGCAGTGCCTGACATAAAGGAGGCTGTTGATAAATATTTGTTCAGTGAATGAATGGTTAGATCAATGAATTCATTTAACTTACATCTAATGACTAAAGGGGTGGTTAACTGTTAACAGAGGAACAGGATAGTGTAAAAGGGCAGAAGACACAGGAAGGCTTGTGTGCTTACTGAAAACCTGTTGGAATCAACAAATGAGCTTTCACATCCATCCCTTTCTATAAAAGCTTGACTCTGTGGAGGCTTCTGTATGCAGTGTGGAGTACAAGAAAGAGTGTGGGCTTTGATATCAGACAGATGTGCTTTTAAATCCTGGCTCTTCCAGATCTGGGAAAATCTCAGGCTCATTCCTAAATCTCTCTAAGTCAGTTTTCTCATCATGAAATGGGATTTGTACCTTCAGTGTGGCTGTGAAGGATTAACAAGAAAAAACATGAAATGCTCTGAACCCAGCTCCCTTTGCCCTCACCCATACTTCCAGCCCCAGAGCTGGGGTTCTGCTGAGCTCTGGTAGAGCTTTGGGCCCCCAAATCCCTAGGTATCCAGCCTGGGCCCCCTTTTCTATTTCTCTTCCTCCCTTCTCTCTCTCCAACAAGTTTTCTCCAAAAAGCCTTCCTTCCCCTCTCGAAAGTGCACAGTAATCTCTGCCTCCTCCTCACAATTTTACTTTCAGTTCCATTGGTTTGTGGTTCAAATAGCAGATGTCCTCAAACTGTTGGCTGGGGTATTGCCTTTTCCTCCTCACTCAGTGTCCTAGGATCCAACACAGTGCCTTGATTCTGGAAGGTGTCTCATAAATGCTATTCACGGTAACCCTCACTTTCTGTACTTACCACACCTCAGGTCATCAGAGTTGTTTTACACAGGCTAACGTACCATCCCATGAAACTACACTATCAGAGTCGCGGATCATTATAACAATTCTCAAGAAGTCAATACAATTGATTATTCCAGGAATCCTATGCCTGTTTTCAAAAACAATACAGGATTTTCTCTGTGCTTTGGGGCATTATAAAATGGGACAAAACCCTAAGAAGTGAATAGGGTTCTCCTTCCTGGAGAATTGCCCATGGTGCATTATAAGGAAGATAAGTAAAAGTCTTTACTAATTCATGTTTGCTGATCAGAGAGAACACCTGGAGGCTCATTCTTGGTTTCTTCATGTACCCCGGTCCCCACATCATGAAGCCATGGAGATACCCTCTTACTGCCCACAGCAGGATGCAAAATTTAATTCCTATCAATGAACATTTATTAACAGACCTACAGAAGGCAAATCAAGGAAGACTAGATCACTCAACAAAAAGAGTCTAATAATTTCCAGCCACAGGGCCATCTGGTTGCCATTTCATTAATCAGGTTATTGCCAGCTAACTAGACTTGCTCCTTAGGATGTCAAAGGAAGTCATACTCCAGCAAGATGACCTAGTGAAAACATATTATTGATTAAAAAATTTCTAGAGCTCCTACTCCAGTTAACCAAAATCCTAATAGAGTAAATATAAAAACATTGTTTAAAATGATTATTCTCTCAAAAAACATATACCTAGAGGGGAAGGTGGAATCTACTGGTCTATATGAATTTGAGAACACTTGAAGGCAGTGGTTCTCAAAGAGTGGTCCTCACAGCAGCAACATGAGCATAACCCGGGAACAAGTTAGGAAGCTAAATTCCTAACTCCAGAATGACTGCATCAGAAATCGGGTAGGATCCAGCAATCTGTGTTTTTGACAAGTCTTCCACATCATTTTGACACCCATTAAAGTTTGACAAACACTGCTGTAAGTCAAATAAGTGAGTTCAAATCAACATAATTCCAACAGACTCCACATGTACTGAGTAATGGAGGCGGAGGGGGGAGGGGCTTGGGGTTAATCAGAGCTTCCTTTATGACCTCTCACTGAAGGAAGAGAGGTCCAGATTCTGAATGGACCTCTGAATCTGGGAGGTCCAGATTCAAAATGAAAAACGGTGAAACATAAAGTCAATTCTTGATGGTCTTGATTACCACTTTTGAATTATCAGTGACAGCTTCACGCAGTCCCAGGCCAACTTCCCCAGTTGGGCCAAAATACTTTCAGACTACATTGCTAAGATAAGCTAAAGCAGCCTCCTAATGGTTTACAATATATAAAACTAAATATCAAAGGCTTTTACTACTTCCTTCCTTTTCTTTTTTTTTGTTTTTTTTTTTTAAGTTTATTTTTGAGAGAGAGAGAGAGACAGAACATGAGTGGGGGAGGAGCAGAGAGAGAGGGAGACACAGAATCTGAAGCAGGCTCCAGGCTCCGAGCTATCAGCCCAGAGCCCATGTGGGCTTGGACTCATGAGCAGTAAGATCATGACCTGAGCCGGGGTTGGATGCTTAACCAACTGAGCCACCCAGGCGCCCGCTTCCTTTCATTAACATGTATAATCAAGAGTTTCCAAATTAGGACAGGTCACAAGAATTAAAATCATACAAAGTCTAGTGCAACCTTTTTCCCTTTGCTAGTTTTGGCACATGGGTAATTTGAGCATTGTGAACACATGTGAAGGACAGATGGGTAAGACGACAAGGGCTCCTGAGGGCCAGCCGGACCATGACCTCTCCCATCTGCCTAGCTGGGCCTTTATGTGGTCTGTCCATCAGCCTAAGGCTTATTGTGTTTTGAACCTCACCATGACACCCTTTTTCCAGAACTGTAGCTTCATGTTCCTAACCTTGGTCTGTTAACCTGACCCTGATTCCTGATAACTTCCTTCTTTTTTTTTTTAAATTTTGAGAGACAGAGCATGAGCAGGGGAGAGATAGAGGGCAAGGGAGAGAGGAAGAACCCGAAGCAGGCCCCACACAGTGTGGAGCCTGACACGGGGCTTGATCCCATGAACCGTGAGATCATGACTTGAGCCAAAATCAAGAGTCAGACACTTAAATGACTGAGCCACCCAGGCACCCCACACCTTTTTTCCTCTTTAAAGATGACTTCCTTCTTTAATCATTTGTCCTTAAATCTAGACTCCAGTCTGACTGTAATTAACCCAATCATATTCATTTTTAAAACTGCAGGAGCCTATTCCTTTGATGCACAGAAGGCTAGAGGTCTAGCTTTTTATCATACATTCTCTAGACAGGGAAATTCCATTAATCCTGTGGAAATGGTTTTCTTAGAGTATTTCTACCCATCATCAGAAAGATAGTCCTAATCCCCACTTTACTCAGCTTTGTTTACTATAGCTGAACATTTTGTTATGTAGGCTCTTAGAATTTAATTGAACTTAACTTGTAAGGAAACAACAGCTCTGTTTAAGATAACATGCTAAGCCTTGCAGAGATGGCCCCTGCATACTCAGGGAATGCGACAGAGTAATGCCCCCCACTCCCCCAAAGATATCCATGTCGTGATCCCAGAAGCCTGTGAATTACTTCTGGGAATGAGTAATGGGCCTTGCGATGCACAGATTTCCTTGAATTAGCTGAGTGGGCCCAATGCAATAACAAGGATCGTTATGAGAGGCAGGAGGACAAAGGAAGAAAAAGAGGTGATGAAGAACAGGCCAAAGAAAGAAAGAGAAATGTAGATTCAAAAATGCTACATTGCTGGCTTTGAGGATGGAGGGGAAGAGGCCAGGAGTAAAAGAATGCAAGCACTCTCTAGAAGCTAGAAAATGCAAGGGAACATATTCTCCCCTAGGGCCTCCAGAAAGAATGCCAAGGACTTCTGACCTCTAGAATTGTAAAATAATTAATTTATATTGGTTTTTTTTTTCTTTAAGTAATCTCTACACCGACATGGGGCTTGAACTCACAACTCCAAGATCAGGAGTTGGATACTCTACTGACTGAGCCAGCCAGGCACCCCAGCTTATATTGTTTTAACCCACTAAGTGTGTCATGATTTGTTCTAGCAACAATAGGAAATTAATACAGTAGTTTACAATCTAGTAAGAGAGAGAAGATGGCACAGGCAACTTTGGTACAGTTGAGAAAGTAACAAGTGTGAAATAGAAATACAAAACCAATGCTATGGAAATGCCGAGGTAGTGAGTACTTCTGTCTGCACAGATTAGGAAAGCCTCCTAAAAAAGGTGATTCTCCTGGGCCTTCAAGGCCTGGGTATGATTTCAATGGGGAGACCCAGTAAACAGCAAGAGTAAAGGCATAGAGTTGGAAGGTACAGGATCAAACAAAAAACTAACATAGGTCCTTGTGACCTGCCATTTTCTCAAAAACAAAAACTACTTGATTAAAATTTCATACATTCTACTCAGGATATAATAGGCCTCTAGGTTTATAAAAAAATTGTAATAATACCCCAAAATTATATGATATGTGATAAACTATCCTAAGAATGTAAATTACAAAAATACAGATCTTGGGCAAAATCTCCTCTCTACACAGAACATGTCATAGTCAAGGGCGAATCTAGTTCATTTTCAGACAGGCTTGACAGGAAGGAACAGAAAAATACTAAGGGTTAATTAAGATAAACACAAAGGTAATTATTTAAAAAGGCATCTGTTACCATTTACAAATTAGCCACTTCTATGACCTTTGCAAGCAAGCCAAACTGAACAATGGCATTTAACTGAACTGAACGTACTTAGCAGACTGGAGGCACTTGGGCTCATGTTGATGGCGATGGAGAAGACAGTAGAATCTAGTCCCTTATTGGTAGGTGTTGTTTGTCTAAACTCACAGCTCATGATCTTAAGTAATTTCAAATGGCTCTCATATGGCCTAGGTTTGAGCCACTCTGTTTTGGGAGTTGGGAAGGAAGGAATAGAATCATCCAGATTGTAGAGCTGCAGCACCCAAACTCACCATCCATAGCCCTTTTAGCATTGCTTATGGTAACAATGTTTTCCCAGGATGATACCTGTACTCAGTGCCTTAGCAATGCTTGCTTTCTTCTTTATCTTCTGGTGAAATCGATTCCTTTTGGTACTGTTCATATTCATTCCAGGAAGACTCAGAGGAACAGCTGGTCTCCACGGGCCTGCTCCTGTAAGAATGGCCTGGAGCTTCCGCAGAAGGGTCCAGATCTGTACCAGAAGCACTTGGGTCCTGAGAGAGAGCTGCATGCTTTGCAGACCAACTTTCTTTACAAGAAGAACTGGGCATGTTGCAGGCATCCTTATTTCTCTCACCCCCTGTCTTTCTGTCAAAGCCCAGAAAGGTAACCTCAGACTGGCTGCATTCAAATGGAACTTGCGGAGTCATTCCATCTTTTCTCAAACCTTTATCATGAGGGTGTGAATCATTATTCTGGCTTTCATCATCTTCCACTGGAATACTTGGTACGTTATCCAAGAATAGAGGGGAAGGACACCTGAACGACTTTAGGGAGGTGGGAGGATCCTCAGCAAAATACAAGCAGGCTTGAGTACTTTCAAGAGTAGTTCGGACCTAGTTAACCAAGAAGCAAACAAACATTGCGTTAAGCTTGAACAACCTCTCCTTTCACCTTTTTTCTATCTACCTATTAAGGAATAGCCTCTTGTTTTCATGAAATAAGTTCAACAATAGAGTTTTGAATGAGAAGGTATTAAAGATTAGCTAGACCCTTTCGTTTTAATGAGTAAATTCAGAGACTTGAAGCAAAGTATACAAGAAACTGCACTGAAATAAATACCAAGAGACCTGACTTTCGGCCTAGATTTGCCATCAACTACTCTCTGATCTTAGATAAGTCTCTGTACATTTTTTACTTTGACCTTAACATGTGGAGTCCTGGAAAGGGTCAGGGTATGGGGAGACCCAATCTGTAATTCTCAAATACCAGAATTACCTATAGAAGCTTTCCTAAAATACAGATCCCTAGGCCCCAATCTAAAGATTGACACTCAAAAAAATATGGAGATAGGGGCCCAGGAATCTGTATTTTTAAAAAAAACTTAATGTTTTATTTATTTCTGAGAGAGAGAGAGAGAGAGAGAGAGACAGCATGAACAGGGGAAGGTCAGAGACAGGGAGACAGAATCTGAAACAGGCTCCAGGCTCTGAGCTGTCAGCACAGAGCCCGATGTAGGGCTCGAACCCATGAACTGTGAGATCATGACCTGAGCCAAAGTCAGACGCTTAACCGACTGAGCCACCCAGGTGCCCCTGGAATCTGTATTTTAAAAGCTTCCCAGTTGATCTGGATATGCAGCCCAAATTGAGAGCTGTTGACCTGATTTAAAAGAGCAAGTAACACACCCTTACATACACACACGTACTTGTTAAAAATACATTTAAGGAGCTTTACTATTTACAAAGTGCTTTCACACCCTCTTTTAATCTGTACAAACAACATGATTCTTCTCATCTTACAGATAATAAAGCTGAGGCTCAGAAAAGGGAATAAATATCACCAGCCAGTAAGGAGCAGATCTGTTGCTTGACCTAAGATCTGGCTCCCAATTCCATTTGTCTTCCATTATACATCTCATAACTCCTTTTGGGCCCCAGATTTCGGCCATAGTTCATATAGTTCTTACTGGTGGTGTCAGGCCTCGAACACAGTTCTCCTGATTCCCAGGCCAGTGTTGTTTATGTTCTGATTATGTTGACGTCTTGTTTAAAATTCCTCCATCGTTCTACAATAGACTCAGCATTAAACCCACACTACCAGAATGGAATTCATGTCCCTCCACCCTCTGGAACTTCCTATTATTTTAAGCACTTCAGCTTTTCCCTCATGACACCTCACTTCCATGGAGCACTTGCAGGACTACTGCCATAGAACCCATCCCCTCTGAGCTTTGCAGGGACAGATGCTCTCTGACTAAAGTGCCCTTCTATTTTTACTGCTGCCTAAATTCAGCCTGTTCTTCAGACTATAGCACAGACATCACCTCCACCAAGAAGCTTCCTTGACTTCCAAAGGCTGGTATGCATTCTGAGTCTACGCTCCCATATTGAACTGGGCTTCCACCCACCCTGATGCCATGTTTACTGATCTGACTCTCACTCTGGACTGTGAGCCTGAGGGCAGCAACTGTATCTTGATTAACTGTTGCGCCCTCAGTCCCCAGTACAAAGTCTGGCACATGCAAAGTAGGCACTACCTAAATATTTGTTGAACAAATAAACAAATAAATGAATGGATGATAAAACTGATGGGTACATTAAAAAAATCAATAAGGGAAATAAGTGCTACATTTTTAATGGACCAGATCTCTTAATGAAGGCTGAATACAATTCTCTCCAAACTACCCACTGTCTTTTCATTAAATTTTTTTGTGGTGCCCTGATCCCACCAATAATGACCTCTACCAGAGTACCAAAGAGTGTGACTTAGTGACTTGGAAAAACAATCTAGTAGGTTAGAATTCTGTGTTAGGGGTTGGATTTGCCTCATTGATAAAGAATTTACTTAGACATAATGTATCCAATTTAGGTTTTCCATGGTTCTGTGGGCTTGGTACTGAATAAAACCATGTGTACATACTTCATCCATTGCTGGTCTTAACTTTGCCCGCGTGGTAGCACACTGGCCCGCCAAAGAGAATAGCTTGGCAGAAAAATTCCGAGGACAGGGATGCACTTTCTTATCTAGAAACGAAAGACATGAATCGAGTCCTCTCTTCTCCATCAATTCCATAAGGAGATCCCTCTAGAAAGAGAAGAAGATAATTTTATCTTTTAGAACTCTATCCAAAAAAATAACCAGGAAATGGGTGCAGAGATAAAGACGATTCTTACCAGCTGGATATGCTTTGGATCATCTAACACCACTTTACAACCTGTCAGAACTTCCATTATTACCTATAGGGAATATATAAAGTCAGCTACATATGTTAAATATATACACTTGACAACTGATAAAGTGCATTCTAATCAATGACTTTATATTTTATTATTTGGCCGATTACATGAGATTAGTGTGTAAGACATTGAGTAACAGGAAATCAATAGGTCTAAACGTTAAAGCCCTTATAAAAATTCTTAGAATTTAGAGCCTTCCTGGTGATAAACTTTCCTCCTTTGTTGACTGGTACTTGGCACTTACAATTCCAAAGCTATAGACATCCGTTTTTATGGAAAGCTTGCCCTGTCTGATATACTCTTCAGGCATATACCACCGATGTTTAGTGCTGCTGCTGGTCATGCTTATGGTAGAGTTCTGATGTTCCAGGTGGGGTCGGAAGTGTGCCATGCCAAAATCAGTCAGTTTGGCTTCAAACTGATCATCCAAAAGTATGTTTGCACTGAAATTGTAATCAAGGACAAACAAGACGAAAAACATCATAAAGGCATGCCGGTGAAACACAAAATGGCAAGTGTACCCTCATATCTAGTTAATTCCAAACACTGACAACACAAAGCAGTACATAATTTTCCATGAGGGGATTTTCCCATACTTCTTAAAGTATAAATGTGAATATTATATACAACTCAAAGATGAAAACCTGACTGAGGAACAGTGGACTTTCTAAATTTATAGATACATTGAGGAAGTTGATGGATAAAGCTGATGCTTTGTCAATAGGAGAAACTAAAATGAACCAAAGCAGCTTTCCTCATGCCCTTCCGATACGCAATGAGAAGGCTCACTGGGGTTTAGTCAGCTAGCAGTCAAGTACCTGGTATGTGCACAGAGCTGTGCTGTGGAATGCCCAGCTCATCAGCAGAGAGCCACTAACCTGCAGCGACTTGAAGGATGTTTGGTAGCCCCTGCCTTAAGGATGGCCCTTCTCTACTGTTCCATCTCTGTGACTTTCTATGGACTAAGCACAAAAATGTCTTTGAGCCTTACTTAAAATATAAATATCTGCCGAGGTAAAGACAAAGTGCTTCAAGTCAGTTTTAGCTGCTTGTCCGATAAATCCTAAATAATCAGTTAACATCCTGGCTGACAGTATGCCTCAGCTTACATTTACCGTCAAAGGGCCGTCACAGCAGAGACAGAAAAGGATAAGACCAAGCATTTCACGTGGCCCACACCTGGAGTGAGTCCCAGCTCTGCCTTCCCCTGGTTCTGTGACGGCTGGTGGGTTACTTCACCCCATAAGCCCCAATGTCGTTTTCCTCATATATGAAATGAGGCAAACAACAGAACTCATAGAACTGATAAGAGGAATATAAATAGCCTACTGTCTGGCATACAGTAATGGTCAATAAATAGTAGGTAAGATGAAAATTAGTAATTAATCATGAGGGAGCAGAAAGATATTGATAAAAGAGGTGAATGGGCCAAGAGAAAGGAATCTATTTCTCAGTTTGGCTTAGGGCTATTCAGAGCCTGATCTTTGTCCCCTGAAACCAAAGTGTCCAAAATGCCAAGTGTATGTATATTTGAAGTGCTACACATTGTTATTAAAAGTGGTAATTTCAGTCAGCTGAATCTCCAACTTCGGCTCAGGTCATGTCTCATGGTTCACGAATTCAAGTCCCGCATCGGGCTCTGTGCTGACAGCGCAGAGCCTAGAACTTGCTTTAGATTCTTTGTTTCCCTTTCTCTGCCCCTCTCCCACTTGTGTGTTCTCTCTCTCTCAAAAATAAAAAAAGTGGTAATAGCCAGAGGAGAAAAAATAAGAAATTCTTAATCCTAAACAAATAGCAAATCTTACAAAAGTCCCAGAAGTCCTTGCTGTCCCTGTACAAGTGGGCTGACAGGCAGACCCTAGTTTCATGGGTCTGAATTGCAGGTGTTCTAATAATTCAGAGTATTCAGACTCCTCACTCTGTTTCAAAGATTCAAAACTAAGACCTTTAAGAATTCTAATCCAGACTTTGTCTAGAACTAAGCTGACAACAGACAGAATGAAGAGATTCCCCAAGGCCCTTTAATAAAGGATAGAGAAGAACATGTTCTGTATTTTATGTCACTCTCTGCCCTTTAAGGGTGGCAGGAGACTTGCAAAACCCAAAGAGCCTGACTCACGTATCGGTCCTAGGGCCATCACCTGTGGTGTGGTCCTTGCACTTATGAGGAGACACTAAAGAAGGCCTAGGCCTCCACACTTGAATCCATAATCATGGTCCTCATTTTTCTCTTTGCCTTGTCTTTTCTCTCTATTTCTTTCAAACCTGACAACCTCTGGGGCCAGCCCAGGTCCCACACATCTCTGTCACTCATCTTCCATCTCATTTGGAAAACTGTGTTGACCACCCTGACAAACCTCTGAAGATGCGGAGTCCCCTAGAGCTAGATCCTACCTTCTCTGCAGCCCTAGGTGAGAACAGACACTTGGATCATAATTACTGCTTCCACAGGTATGTGTACACTTCGGCTCTGATCAAGGCAGGAGCTTCTGGAGATCCCCTGATCACCTCGGAGTGCTGGGTATCTAGTGCCAGGAGGCGAGATGGGCACAGAGGTTTATTAGGCCCCATTGCCAGGACCCAAACCTCTGCCCCTCCAGCTCCTGCTGCACTACAGCCTAGCTCTCTTCCCATCCCTCCCACCCACCCCCCACCCCCCGCCCCATGCACACACTTTATTTCAGCACAGGGGGACACAAAAGCTCTGAATGCCAGTTTCAGTGTCACACATCAAACTCTCTCCTTCCTCAACTCCAGCTCTCAAGACGGTATAAAATCATAACTTAAAATGTTAGACCTTGGGCACCTGGGAGGCTCAGTGGGTTGAGCGGTTGAGCTTCCGACTTCCAGTTGGGCTCAGGTCACGATCTAGCAGTTTGTGAGTTCGAGCCCCGCCTTGAGCTTGCTGCCGTCAGCGTGGCACAGAGCCTGCTTCAGATCCTCTGCCCCATTGTCTCTCCGAGCCTCCCCTGCTCATGCTTGCTCTCTCCCCCCCTCTCTCTAAAATAAATAAACATTTTTAAAAACGTTAAATGCTACACCCATGAGGATGCAAAAAGCTGAATTTGCCAAACACTTAGATTTCCTGAAGAATGGGTCTTTCCTAAGCCCAAAGGAAGAAAAAAATAACAAGCAACAAAAACAAAAATATCCTCTACACCCTTTAATTGATCCTCAGCAAAACTAGTGGGAAGCTCTCAGCAACTGGTGACTCATGCCGCTGAAAGGCTCAGGGAGAACGGGTAACCACAATGTGTGACACAATAAATCCCACAGAGGACTTGGGTCCTCAAGAGGCCATCAGTAAGAAAGCGAAATTGCTCCAGGGCACCTCACTGACACTTTTCATGGTATCTGCTGAAGAGACAAGTGGTTTACCAGCAGACTTCAGCGCATAACATGAATTTCGAGTCCAGTGATTTACTTACTCTGTTCTAAATAAGTTAATAATACCTGAGGAAGGAGACTGGTTCTATTTTAAGAAAGTAGGAATTGCAAAAGCCCCTTGAACAATGAATTCTACCCTAGTTCTTTCCCCTGCTACAGCCTTCAGTAGAACATTCATACCCTGCCTTCAACTATCATGCAGGTTAAGGGAGTATGTTTATCTTAGGGAGGTAAAAATAGACTAATAAAATAAAGAGAACATAAAAGAACTACAATCAGATAACAATATAGGAAACAAAAGCACAGCTTGCTAGCTAGAGTGCTTACTAAAGAGACAGACGAGAAACAGGTCACGGCCCACACCTTCAATTTCATGTTCCTACAAGCTATTTCTTCTGTTCGTTCCCAGAAAGCTACTTACTGTAGCACACACCATCACCTCTCTCGATAATTCCTGTAAGTAGAAGGACCAGTAATGGTACACTGAGGAGATGGGGAAAATCCTACTGCATGAGGCGGTCAATTTGTATTCTGACTCTGGGGACGAACATGCCAGGGTCTCCGGCACAATTCTTTTTGGGGCCTGAGCCTCCCCAAAGGCTACAAGAATTGCTTTCTCTGCCTACCAGTTTTTTTCCTGATCCAGTCAAAGCCCTTGAGCCTAAAATATAAAGAGCATGATGATACACCTAGACTATCTATAATGCAGAATTTTAATTTAATTGAAAATAAACATGTGACATGTAAGCATACGGTTGGCTTTTCAAAATACATATTTTTAGGGGCGCCTGGGTGGCTTAGTCGGTCAAGCATCTGACTTTCGCTTAGGTCACGATCTTGCGGTTCGTGGGTTCGAGCCCCACATCAGGCTCTGTGCTCTCAGCTAGCTCAGAGCCTGGAGCCTGTTTCAGATTCTGTGTCTCCCTCTCTCTCTGACCCTCCCCTGCTCATGCTGTCTCTCTCTCCTAGAAATAAATAAAAACACTGAAAAAAAAGGAAAAAATTCAAAATACATATTTTTAAAGGATTTTAAGGGGAGTTTTTGGTGTTAAGTAACCCAGTCCAGAGTAGCCAACATTCTCTGAAAATATCTAGACTCCAACCAATTGGCCCCAGAGATAAAGATAACTTGCTGGCCTCTTCCTGACAGCCTGAGGCAACAGGACATCTTGCTGTCTGTGTCACAGCTGTTGTGTCACCGAGACACCCCTCACGGGATGAGGCAAGACCCAGCTACTCAGGGAACCTACAGGTTACCGGACAAAGGAACACACGCCCCTCCCCCCACTTCAGCAAGAGGTGCACGTGACGAAGCTGAGGCCCTTTATTCACCCTCGGATGGTACAGCCTTCTCTTTCTTTTCCATTGAACCCAGGCAGGACTCAGAGACAGTACTAAAACTTGTTATTGCTTTATGGATGACTTATGAGTCCTAGGCTCCCTGTGTCAAAGGCCCAGCCAATAAGGGGTATTCCTGCTTTAAATCTGAAATTTCATCTCTAAGCAAACTAGCACAACTTCCCTACGGCTCAGTTTCCTTGTGGGTAAATAGATCTGAGAATGCTTTCCTCTTAGGGTCGTTACAAAGATTAAACGAGAGAATGTAATCAGAGTGCCCAAAACACAGGGAGGGCCTCGAAACACACTCTGAAGGATGTCGGCTGGCATTTGTCTATCCTATATCCACCTTAAAATCCCAAGAAACTTGGTTGGGTATCTCTAGAAGTTCAAGGCACCAATCTGAAGTGACAAAGGTACAGGATGGTTGCAGGAGGACTCTGAAGGTCTGAGGGTCATGGGGTTAATCAGTTTCAGGGCATCCGTTGCATTTCAAAATAGTTCCAGAGAAGTTCTGGAAAAACCTGCATAAAGTAACATTTCCAGGTACTCTAAGATCACGGAGAGAAAAAGAATTCTTTGTTGTATATATATGTGCATGCATGTATGTACCCATCTGTATAAATGAATAAATGTTGGGATTTAGTGACTGTGATGGTAAACAATTAATAGGAGAAATTCAAGTTTATGTAACATTTCATTGTGTCAGCATCCCTTTGAAATGATGAACGTATTTGGCAATTTTAGAAGAAGGGAGACACTGAGGGAAATAGGAAAATCTGGCGGGAAAGAGTTGTTTATATCTAAAATGTTTCTGAAAAACAAAAGGAGGGAGAGGACTGGTGTGGGGACAAGAGACTTGTTAATTAACCAATCAACCAACCAAACAAATAGACTGCATTTCCTTCAGGCTTCGCATCCCTACTCAATGGTAAGCGGGAGTCCTAGCCACAAACAGCAGGTCTGGGGGGTGAAGGAAGGCAGAGTTTGGGTCGTGAGGCAAGGGTGTTACAGTGGGAGGAAGGGGCCGATCGGTGGCTTCCTGGCCTCCGTGCAGACCACTCAGTGTTTCTAGTCCCTCGCAAAGCAAATTCTCCACGCACTCCACTACCACCATACACCCCTGATCAATTTCCCTCTTTGAAAAATTCATTTCTAAGCATATGGCTTTTTCCTTCCTTTCTTTCCTAGACCACCTCCCTTGTATGAAAGTCTGTTTCCCTTGGCAGGAGACACATGGCAATGCCGGCGAGAGAACATGATCTTATAGGAAACATTAGAAATGTTCACTGAGATTATCTCGGCTTTGGAAACATTAACGGGTATGAATGCCTGGGATGAAAAATGCCAAGGATAAAATGCATTTCAATTTAAAATCGTTCATAAATGTGAAAACAATTAAGCCAGCTAAGGGACAGGATGGAAATAACAAGAAGGTTTACTGCTTTCAGATGCTTTTATGTGATCCTGTAACTCAAAAACATCTTCGTTTCCCAAATAAAAATGTGAGGGTCTTTTGCCAAGAACAGAGACTTCAACTCTTCAAGATTCTTTTCTTTAAATCCTTTTCCTCCGTAAATTCCACCATCTGGAAGTGAATTTTGTTTTTCTAACATTCTCTTTGAAGAGATCAAATTACTAAGACATATTTGGGCGAACTAAACCACCAAACTTCTTGAAAATACCTTTGGCTCCCTCCTTGGGTGTTCTCCAGCTGCGTCCTTGACAGTGTCTCCTTAGAAGACTCTATTCTCACTGCTTGAACAAGACGAAGATTCCGAATGCAGACCTCCAGGCCTACTCTCCCCTCAAAGTCTGCTGCCTACTGCCATTTTCACTAGGAGTCCAACGTCAACATTTCCCAGTTTGCACATACTAGTTAGTTATGTTCTCTTCTCCTGCCCAGTTTCCCTGTCTCTGCCCATGAAACCAACATGCTCCCAGAAATCCAGGCCAGGAATGCTCAATTGCCTAAAAAAGACCATGACTGTTGGACCCACACAAACATGGAACCCCACCTCCCTTCCCCATCTACAGACATGGTACGGAGGCAGATCACAAACTTCAGTAAGTTAGCTTCCTCCTCTGTCGCACTGAGGTAAGACCAGTGCTACGCAAACTCAGGGTTGTTGGGAGGAGTAAGTTATTCATTGGGCCTTTTTGTCAGGTCTTAAGCCAGCCTGGCTTTCACAGAGCTCCTTAGTGTGTCCGCAGCCTATCAGCTTCGGAGAATGCACTAGCACTTACCAGTGCTGTCCGAATAGGTGGTAATTACTGTTTTGGGACTTTGCTTATACTGTTCCCCTCACCTGCAAAGCAGGTGATTTTCATTTCAATCCTCAAGGCAGCCTAAGATTCACTTCCTGCATGAAGTTGTCATTCCACTGCTCTGAATTCCAGTGATACTCCCTTCTCCAAGTTCCCACTGTGCAGCCCGCACTATACCATGTGGCACTTCCTCAGAGAGACCAGCTTATGTTGTTTACATAAGCATAATGTTGAGTCTATAGAAGACACCAAACAAACATTTGTTGTTATAATCAATTTGTTAATTAAGAGAACTTGAAACCATAAGTGGACCCAGAGCTCTCTGCATATGGCAAATACATGGCCCAAATGTTGCCAAAGCAGCATCCCATTTTCTTGGCAGACATCACTAATTGAGTTCAGAAAGCACCCACCCCAGGTTCTCTTTCAACACTGCAGGTGGGAAGTCATTACCAATCAATGAATGATGGAATGTGAGATGAAACTGATTTGCCTTCCCCACTACAGTATAATCACTTCCTTTTCAGAGGAGGTAAATGAGTCCACATGGTTGAAATGACTTGTTTTTTGCAAAACAGCTTGTTAATGGCAGAGCCAGGACTACGGTCTATCCCTCCTTTTTCCGTTTGCTATTCTTCCAATTTACTACAGTTTAACTGAAAGAAATGTCTTTTTATTCAGCTCTTCATAAAAGATGGAGAAACTATTGAAGACAAAACAGAAGTAAAATGGAGTTTATCTCTTCTTCGGGTATGTATAGTTAATTGTGGTGGCACAATGATGGTTCACAGGTGATTCACAGGAAGACAGGCTTTAGCTCAAAATAAATGACATTCTCATTGTTAAATCTGGACCCAAATGTTGACAACATGCTGTGCAAGGGCCCAAGGACAGGCTGGAGGAGACACGTGAAGGCAGAAGGAAGAGTCCCCAGGAAGAGGGACGAATTACATCCTATTGCCAAGTCTTGGGCTGTGCTTTACATCTTATCTCACTTCATGTCCACACCCTGGGAGAAGGTTCAGAATTCACCTGCCAGCTTCCAGACAAGGACTTTTCTTTGAAGAGTAGAACAGAATCCTTATACAAAAAATTTTAAGGCACAATATATAAGTAAATAAATAAGCTGTTAAATAAAAAGCCATAGTCTCCATCTAAAGAAAGCCTCGTTGATATTTTGGTATGTTCTAATCTTTTTTGTTTAATTCATGAATTTGTAATTCTAAAAGTTACAACTATACCATACACTAGTTTAATTTGGCCTTTTAAAATAATTTAATGCTTATTTTTGAGACAGAGTGCAAGCAGGGAACGGCAGAGAGAGAGGGAGACACAGAATCTGAAGCAGGCTCCAGGCTCTGAGCTGTCAGCACAGTCTGACGCGGGGCTGGAACTCATGAGCCGCGAGATCATGACCTGAGCCAAAGTCGGACCCTTAACCAAGTGAGCCACCCAGGCGCCCCCAATCTGGCCTTTTCCCCTTAATCTCACTTTATGCACATTGTCCCATGTTATTTCATACTATTAAAAACATTATTTAGTCGTGTCAAATGATGTATGACAAACTCTCCTGTGATTCACCAGTCTGAGGTCCAGAAAAGAAAATAAAAGTATCAGGGCCGTGCAATAAAATGATACCTTCCCTAAAAGCTGCCTTTCCTTACAAAGAATGAGAAAATTCATATGATGCAGGCAGAAGAATAGGAATCTTAGACCTTCCTGAAAGCACCAGGCTGTACAAACAGGGACCAAGAATCAAGGAAACTCAAGTTTAGAGTAAAGTAAAGAATTCATTTAAAAGATTCGGGAGGGTGATCTGGGTCAGCCAATTCACATTTGGTCAGGCCTGCTGGAGGCTGAATGCCATTACCATCAGATGTTCCATGCCCTGCATGAAATGAGTTGGTTTCATTCCAGTTTCTAGAGAACAGGTGCACACATCACCAAAGGAAAGGGGAGGAATCTACTGTTATGGCTGGTACTAATTAACATCTTTGCTGGCAGACTCAGCAGAAAGGCCGAGAGTACACTGACTGTAGAAGGGGTTGATTTGGTCTGGAACAGACAGGGACACACTGATGAGCCCTATGAAACCACAATCTCAAAGAAATGCCCACAACCCTGGAACTCCACACCCTGACGCGTTCCCGGGCAGGCCTGGTCTACAGATGGTTATGTTTGAGTCCTCGAACCCTTTGGAAAAGCCAAAAAAGGCAACAATCAGCAAAAGCCCCTTTACCAACTAAAAAAATAAAATACATTGTTAGCACATTTCCAGTTTAAATCCTGCCTCTTCCGTGAAATTCTGTCTCTGACCAGATCTCCTTGGTGCTCTTTTATCTGTAATACTATTCGGCACTCTGCCTTGCAGTGTTGCTGAAATTATTTTATACTTGGGCCCATCCAGACAAGCACCTGAGATACCAGCCTGGAAGAAATGGCCTCCTTCTAAGTGTAAGGCCTCCTAAGAGACTCCAGAACCTTTCTGTTCCCACCTATGGTCCCAGAAAAGCCTCAGAATCCCTCGTAAAAGCCTCACTTATCCTACCCAGGTCCTCAGCCTGGTTGGCACCCCTGCCCATGACGTTCCTCGCCCTTCCCAGGAGCCCTTTCCTTCTTCTCCAATCTTGTTTCTTCCTCTCCATTTGTCTTGCTTTCATTATACACTTGGTAACTCTTTACTTGACTCTTTCCCTTGAACAAATTATTGCCTCCACTAGGACTATTCTCTCCTCTTCTTTCAACCAGTCCACTGCCATGACCCATCTCCTGAAAGACTGGGCTTGGAACTCTGTAGTTAGAGCGAGCCTTCTCAAACCAGCCGTCTTTAGTGCTGCACTATATATTCTCTGGGTTTGTTTTATCCCTCTGGTCACCAGGTTGAACCCTCAAGGACAAGACTATGATCACCCATGTCTACCTCACATGGTCTAATACAATGTCCTGCATACAACAGGTGTTCCATAAATATTTGTTAACTAAAATAAACATGATTTTCCAAATGTGCAATAGCCATATGTTAACACAGAAGTGATTTTTCTTAAAGCAGAGCTTAGTTTGGAGGTCTGCTTTCCGAACACAATAAACTGATGATAGAGGTGAGTGCTATGGACACAATGTTCGTGTACCCCTCCCACCCAATTGTCCCCCTACAATATCCCAGCTCAGCTTCTCCAATGGCCTGATTCTGCCTTCCTCCTTTCCTCCCTTACTTCTATTGTTCCTGAGAGCACTCTAAAAAGTCCGCTGCAGGCATATTTCTCCTCTGAGCCTATGTCCTGCGAGCCTGCCTGAAGGCCCCTATCCAGAAGGAGAAAGCAGGTTATCACGGCCACAGCCTGAGCTCTAACCTGATCCCTGGAGAGAGATGCCAGCAGGGGAAATCCAAAGCTGAGGAAAACCTTGGATACAGGCAGAGGCTGGATCTGTATCCCTCCATCACCAGCCCCCTCCACACTCGCCGTTGGTGGTCTTCCCTGTCCCCCTAGCCGATCAGGTATCAGAACCTCAACACTCTCTCGCTTCTCACCTCTCTCTCCTATCAAGTTCTGCTTCCAGAAAAGGATGTTATGAGCTCAGTCATACAAAAGGGAAATTAATAACATTATGTATTACCGCTTGGGACTGAAAATAAGCTATATTCACTTTAACTTTAAACCAAAGAAAAAATATATACAGCAAAGTTCCAGGTGTTTATTTATTTACTCAGATAAAATATATCTGGGACCCTACTGTGCGGAGCTGGTGGTAAGGTGGGTGGAAGAAGGATTCCTTCAGGTTGGGGGTGGCCCTTCAAAACAGACCCCTGACACCTTCATGGTGTATCTTTCTTTGTCCCAGGTCCTTGAGGCAGCACCCGCTTTGTGGTGATTCTGTGGGGCCACTAGAGTTGATGAATTACCACCATGCCCCAGGAGCAGACATCTATGGGCTGTTTCCCTATGCCCCCCAGGGCCAAGTAAAAATCTAGTCTTTTTGTTTTCTTTTGTTTTTTTAATGTTTTTATTTATTTCTAGGAGAGAGAGAGAGACAGCGTGAGCAGGGGAGGGTCAGAGAGAGAGGGAGACACAGAATGAAACAGGCTCCAGGCTCTGAGCCAGAAGTCAGCACAGAGCCCGACACGGGGCTCGAACCCACGAACCGCGAGATCATGACCTAAGTGAAAGTCGGACGCTTAACCAACCAAGCCACCCAGGTGCCCCAAAATCTAGTCTTTTTATATGGAGTTCGTTTCAGCAGAAAACAAGGAAGTAAGCCATCTGCTCCTCTTTTGCTCAACTCAAAAGCACACTAGATGCTTTTGCAAGATACCAGGAGATGGTTCAGAAAAGACATCAGCCTTTTAAATTCAGTCATCCCTGCTACTCCACCAAGGTGTCTTTACCTACTTTTGAACAGATTCAAGATGAAGGGCGCACAGGAAAAATTCACCAGGGGGATTTTTGTTACAGCCTATCTACTCTCTGGCTGAAAGATTCTTTAGGTCTACTGAAGAAAAAGAAAGATGAAAGATGGTGCTTCTAATTTTCTCATGTTTCAAAAATGAACACCGAAGTTACTGCTTGGCTTGTCCCAGATGTAAAGTGAGAAGCCTGCAGGCTCAGTGGAATCAGCAAGACACTGGGGACTCAGGGACAAAGAATTTTAATCATCGTCTACTGTCTACTGCTGTTACCTTGCTGGGAATCCCCGGACAAGTCACTTAACCTTCCCTTAAACCTCACTTGAAAAGAAAAAAGTGAGATTAATACAGGTGCACTTCAAAGTTTAGTATCAGGTATAATTAATAAAATATGCAAAACAATCTATCCTACATCGTTCATTAGAATTCCCAAAGATAATATAAACTCTCCCTTTGGCAACATAGATGTAGCTTTTGAAACTGGGTAGATGCAATTTTCATTAATAAAAAAAATATCAAATCACTAGAAGGTACACCTAAAACTAAGTGGATATTGTATGTCAATTATACTGCACCAAAAAAAGTAAGATTTTGGGAGCACCTGAGTGGCTCAGTTGGTTAAGTGTCTGGCTCTTGATTTTGCCTGAGGTCATGATTTCACAGTCCGTGAGTTCAAGCCCTGCGTCAGGCTCTTCACTGGCATTGCAGAGCCTGATTGGGAGTCTGTCTCTCTCTCCTTCTCAGTCTCTGCTCTTCTCTTGCTCTCTCTCAAAATAAAAAATAATAAATAAACGAAAAATCTTAAATACTTAGATGTGCGATCTTAATCCTTAAACACACATACATACCAGGGAAACTACAGGTAAAAAAGAGTGTGAAGTATGACTCCCCTGTGATGCTGAAAGGGGCTTTTGGGTGCAAGTCAAGCCCCGGGACAACTTACCTTGATACACTGCCACAGATGACCGAGCACGGCTCCGTGTTGTGCAAATACTGAATGGCTCTGGACGTTCCTATTAACACATTGATCCGAATGTGCCAAGACAGTGGGGCCGTGTTACCCTAAAAAGACAACAGTGGTTGGTCTGGGAGTAAAACACACGTGTGTGCAGTACATAGAGATACGCCAAGGAGAGAAGCAGATGGTAAGGCAGGGGAAGACGGGGGAATGAACATTTTGGTTTCCCATAACTGACTTGTGATTCAAGATACATTTTCCTCTACTACCAATGATTCTAGTCCTCTTTACATCCAATAGAAATACCCAATAATTTTAACCTTAGCTTAATCAAAATATGCTTAGTAAGGTAACTATGGTTAAAACTTCATTAAGTAGGATTTTTAAATATTTGTGGCACAACAGTGTGGGTAATTGAGAACAATCTGTTTTTATTCTGATCCTCACTGAAATGTAACATATTCAGAATAAATTGTTAAACTTATCTTTCAAAAATATGAGGAATCAAGGCATTGGTTCAACCTTCTTCTCTTTAAGGAGTCTGAATCGCCTTTATGTCTACCCTTTGCATTGAATGGTATTTTGTATAAAGTTATGCAAATAAAAATTATCTAAGAAAGAAGAGCAGTTAATGTAAACTCATGGAAGATATGGAACTAGTAAGGAGTAAGCAAATCTTTTGGCCACCACATTACACAACACACAATAACTCAGGTATTTGTGCAGTCGTTTTTAAGAGTATAATATTAATTCATGGAAAAGTCTTCTACTTCCTCGGGAAGCCCATTGTTGACGATCCCCTTATGTGAACGCATGTTGGCCTCCTGGATCTCAGGAGATTTCAGCAGCTCTTTCAGGGTTTCGGGAGGTCAGAGAGTTGGGGGGAAGTCATAGGTCTGACTTACCACACACTGCAATCTGTCAAAAAGTGATCCATTTCTCATATATGGATAAACGAGGCAGAACTTCTCACTCTCTGTAAAATATGCAGTCAACTCCAGTATGTTTGGATGATGGAACCTTGAAACAAAAGATTTTTAAATCCATCAAATTGTTCATTCAGATAGGAAATGAACAGTGCTGTTGTTTGGGGGTGATATGGTGGGGCGGGGAATAGGTTTAAAGGAAAATATAAATTTGGAGAAGGAAGAGGTAATCTCATTGGACACATGACACAGGTTTGTTTTCCAAATTGGTCTAAAGAGTTCTAGCAAACACTAGCCATTCTTTGATTGTGATCATGCAACTATAAATAAAATATCCAAATATAAGACAGAAAATTTAAGAAAGTGATGATTTCTTAAAACTTGGGAGTCTTGGGAACTTTATAAGAAATAGACGACACTCAGGGTGCCTGGGTGGCTTAGTCGGTTAAGCGTCCGACTTTCGCTTAGGTCATGATCTCGCGGTTCGTGGGTTCGAGCCCCGCGTCGGGCTCTGTGCTGACTGCCAGCTCAGAGCCTGGAGCCTGTTTCAGTCTGTGACTCCCTCTCTCTCTGACCCTCCCCTGCTCACGCTGTCTCTCTCTCTCCTAGAAATAAATAAAACATAAATTCAAAAAAAAAAAAAAAGAAATAGACGACACTCTCTGTTATTAAACTATGTTTATCAATATGAAAGCCAGTGTTAATAAAGATAACAAATAAAGATTTGTTAAATAGGGATAATACAATTAAAACTATTCATTTCATTGCTTTAAGTATACTGTATAAATCACCAAAATAGAAGAATACAGAAGACTATTTTCACCCATCCATTTAATGAGTATTACTATGTCAGATTCTGTGCCGGGTACCCATCACACAGCTAAAGGAGATATCCAGGGTCTTCATAAAGCTAAAATCAGTTACATAAAATCCATGTGATTAGTAAAGTTTGATGTTGAAGAACATATCACTGATTTTTATTGTATTTATTTATTTATTATTGAAGATTTTTTAAATGTTTATTTTGAGAGAGAGAGTGTGTGCACACACATGAGTGGAGGAGGGGCAGAGAGAGAGGGAGGGAGAATCCCAAGTAGGCTCTGCACAGTCAGCACAGAGCCCACCATGTGGTTCAACCCCACTTACCTTGAGACGATGACCTGAGCCGAAATCAAGAGTCAGACGCCCAACAGATTGAGCCATCCAGGAGCTCCTAAAGATTTTAGTTTTACGTAATCTCTCCACCAAATGTGGGGCTTCAACTCACAATCCCAGGATCAAGAGTCGCATGCTCCACCAACTGGGCCAGCCAGGTGCTCCAAATATATCACTGATTTTTAAGTGGCAGAGTTCTGGGGCACCTGGGTGGCTCAGTGGTTTAAGAATCTGACTTCAGCTCAGGTCATGGGTTCGAGTCCCATGTCAAGCTCTGTGCTGACAGCTCAGAGCCTGAAGCCTGCTTCAGATTCTGTGTCCCCCTTTCTCTCTGCTCTTCCCCCACTTGTACTCTCTGTCTCTGTCTCTCTCAAAAATAAACATTAAAAAAAGATTTTTAATGAGAGTTCTATGTCATTGTAGCATGCATTTTCAGCCTCTTTTCCTTTAAAACTGTTTCTTTTTTTTTTTTAATTTTTTAATGTTTTATTTATTTCTGAGAGAGAGAGACACAGCACGAGCAGGGGAGGGTCAGAGAGAGAGGGAGACACAGAATCCAAAGTAGGCTCCAGGCTCTGAGCTAGCTGTCAGATATAGTTTTGGTGCCCCAAAACTGTTTCTAGAATACCTGTATCATCACTGTGAAAACCAATGGAACTCAGGTAACAAATATGAAACATAAAATGTGAAATTCACCTATACCATGAACCCAGTTCAATTTAATTATTTATTGATGATCTACTACGTTCTAGGCATGCTTGGGTTAATAATAATATGGGTTAATATTTTAACCCATATTAAAATAAAGGTTTTTTTAAAAAATTCTATTTACGAAGGCCTATTATTAGTTTCTTCAATAGTAAAACCTTCCTATAAAACACACACACACACACACACATAGCTTCAGGTTTCTTTTATTCCTCCTATCATAAAGAAGGAAGGGTACTGGGGCACCTGGGTGGCTCAGTTGGTTAAGCGTCTGGCTCAAGTCATGATCTCATGGTTCTCGAGTTCGAGCCCCACGTCAAGCTCTGTGCTGACAGGCCAGGGCCCGGAGCCTGCTTCAGATTCTGTGTCTCCCTCTCTCTCTGCCCCTTCCCAGCTCATCGTGCTCAGTCTCTCTCTCTCTCAAAAATAAATAAAAAAGAAACATTAAAAAATATTTTTTAAAAGGTGTGTGTGTGTGTGTGTGTGTGTGTGTGTGTGTGTGTACACAAGATCCCTACCCCTACTGCAATTCTGACCATATCTATAAAATGAAAAACAATGGACTGAAAAGGAACTGAGCTGGTGTATTTGACTACCTAAAAAACTCATTTATACCACTATCTGGTAACTTTAAAATAATTTAAAGAGCTAGAAATCTTTTGGAAAGCAGCTAGCAGACTTCATGATGACACAGTGATGGCCCTGGTGCTCTGCTGTCTTGTTCACAGGGCAGAAGTGACCACTTGCTTATCTTTAGATACTACCAATCTAGCTGCAAAGTGGACACTGTACAAGTTTGTGAGGTTTGGAACGTGGTGCAGCCATAAAGACTGCTGCTGGCTTTGCATCTGCGGGCCCTTCTCAGCCATCCTTTTACAACACATTTTTAAGTTGTAGGATTTTAGATTATATAGATCTGAAGGTCTGCAGATACAATACCTTTTTTTTAATGTTTATTTATTTTGGGGGGAGAGGGGATGAGACACAGAATCTGAAACAAGCTCCAGGCTGTGAGCTGTCAGCACAGAGCCCGACGTGGGGCTTGAACCCAGGACCAGTGAGATCATGACCTGAACTGAAGTCAGACACTTAACTGATGGAGCCACCCAGGCGCCCTGATACAATACTTTGAAAATCAATTCAACCAGCAATTGTGAGTGTCTATTGCAGATAAAACACAATGTGAGGGACCACCATGTGGTGGAATGGACAGACCTGAACAACAGACAAACCTAGGTTTGAATCTCCGGTCTTGTTTGATCAGCTGTGTGAACTTGGGCAAGTTATTTAACTTCTGTGAGACTGTTTCTTTGCTATGGTCTGAATTGTGTTTCTCCCCCAAGTCGCTCCCCTGCCAACCCAGCTCACATGTTGAAGCCCTAACTTCCAATGGAAAGGTGCTTGGAGATGAGGCCTGTGGGAGGCAGTCAGGGTTAGGACTGCATCCCTCACAGTGGGACGAGTGCCCTTATAAGAAGAAACACTGAAGAGTCTGCTTCCTCCCTCTCCGCCCTTTCAGGACAGAATTAGAAGGCGGTGTCTACAAGCTAGGATGAGCGCCCTCATCAAGAACCAAATCTGCCTTGATCCTGGATTTCTCAGCCTCCAGAACTGTGAGGAAATACATTTCTTTTGTTTAAGTCACCCTGTCTCTTTTGTGACATAAGCCCTAGCAGAGGAAGTTTCTTCAACTGTACACAGTAATTAAAACGTCACTTCGCAAGGTTCTCATGAAAATTAAATGGAAAGGTAAGTGTTTAGCCAGGTGTTACGTCCTCAAAAATTATTAGCTCCCTTTGCTCCCCTTGGGAAAGGAGGGAAAAAAGGAATCAGCAGCCACATCCCAAGGACTTCACAATTCTGTTTAAGGCACAGGGATTAAACACTTCCCTTAATATTGAACTTGAAAAACTCACCCTCAGGTCTCAGCTGAGATGTTACTTTCTCCGAGAAGCCTATTTGCTGTCCAGTCCCCCACCCCCTCACACCGGGGTTACCATTTTCTCCTTCCTCAGTGCTCTGTACCTCCCCATCTTACCACTTTGTTTACTGAAACAAAACTGTTTGTTCCTTTTAACTTACGGGCTTCTCTCCTAATCCCACTTCAGCCAGCATGTTCTGAGAGAGGGCTACAACTGACTTATTCATTAATAACTATCTGAGAAGAAGGAGATTGAAAAAGATTTAGGAAATGAGTTGGACCTTCTCAAAAAGGTAGGATCTACCTCAGTTTCCCCATCTGTAAAATGGAGATAATGACAGTACTTACCTCACAGGATTGCTGTGAGGATTAAAGAATTAATACATGTAATATATTTGGTATTAAGCCTAAAACTAAATAAATATTACTGGTATAAATAATAAAAATAGCACACTAAGAGTATTCAACATCACGGGGTTGTTAATTCTCTTAAAAGTCATATATAAATACTTCACCAGAATAAATCCAAATGGGTAAGAGACGTAAATGTAAAAAAATGAAATCATAAAAGTACTTGGAAAAACCGTGGTAGAATTATTTTATCACCTTTCACTGGGGAAGGTCTTAGGAACTATGATATAAAACTCAGAATCCATAAAAGAAAATAAAGATTAAACTCAACTACATTAAAACCACTTCTGCACAGCAAAGACTAGAATAGGCAAAGACAAATGTCAATCCGGTAAAAAATTTGTGTCTTACGGGCACCCTCCTACACTGTTGGTGGGAATGTAAACTGGCACAGCCCCTCTGGAAAACAGTGTGGAGGTTCCTAAGGAAACTAACAATAGAACTCCCCTGTGACCCAGCAATAGCACTGCTAGGAATATACCCAAGGGATACAGAAATGCTGATGAATAGGAGCACATGTACCCCAATGTTCATAGCAGCACTCTCCACAATAGCTAAAACATGGAAAGAGCCTAAGCGTCCATCAACAGATGAATGGATCAAGAAGATGTGGTTTATCTATACCATGGAATACTACATGGCAATGAGAAACAGTGACATCTGGCCATGTGTAGCAACATGGATGGACCTTGAGGGTGTTATGCTGAGCGACATAAGTCAGGCAGAGAAGGACAAATACCATATGTTTGCACGTATAGGACGATTAAGAGGAACTTGATGGAGGAACAAGCGGGAGAAGAAGGGGCGAAATAGTAGGGGAGAGGGAGGGAGGCAAACCATGAAAGACGCTTGAATGCTGAGAACAAACTGAGGACTGATGGGTGTGGGGGGGAGGGGGGCGATGGGCATGGAGGAGGGCACTTGTAGGGATGAGCACTGGATGTTATATGGAAACCAACTTGACAATAAACTATTGGTAAAAAAAAAAAAAATTGTGTCTTATAACATAAGACTAAGGCTATGTTCGGGGCTCGACCTAAACCATAAGATCGTGACCTGAGCCAAAGTCAGATACTTAACGAACTAAGTTACCCAGGCATGCCTGCAACATTATTTTCTAATATTAAAAGATTAGAAAAAATCTAAAAATCTGACAATATGAGAATGGTTAATCAAATTACAGTACAGGAACACAATGGAATACTAAAATTAGAGTGAACAATATATATGCTACCTCTGATGAGAACATAAGAAAACAAAATAGAGGGACATGTGGGCAGCTCAGTCAGTTAAATGTCTGAGTCTTGATTTTGGCTCAGGTCACGGTTTGAGTCCCACGCTGGGCTCTGCACAGAAAGAGTGGAGCCTTCTTGAAATTCTCTCTCTCTGTCTCTTCTGCCCCTCCCCTGCTCTTGCACACACACGTGTGTGCTCATGTGCTCTCTCTCTCAAAATAAATAAACTCTAAAAAAAAGAGAGAGAAAAAAAACACATACATGCTTATGCACAATGTATTTCTGGGAACACCTACAAAAAACTGATGACTGCTGTGCCCTTGGGGAAATCCGCTGGGTGGCTAAAGACAATAGAGGAAAAATTCCTTTTCTTGATTTATCCTTTGGCAGTTTCAGAATTTTGAAAAATTCCAATGTATTACTTACTCATTAGCAAATAAATAAAGCTCAAATGTAGAAACCTTCTGCGGTTACAATGTTGGCTTTAGTTTTTTGTTGACTAAATGATATGCATTAAGGTTTTAGGATTAGAATGCTAAATGTTTTGATTGCTGGCCCGGGCTATAGAAACAGGATTTAGTGCAATGCCTCCTCCTCCACCACCCACTTCACATACTGGTTTAGAAAACATCTGAAAAGAACATTTCTTTTCATAAAGGGTGTTGAGTGAAGTCTACAGGGTTAAGGGCCTCCAATGAGCAGGTTGTACAGCTGCAGATATGAATATATATGAAAATGAAGTCATTTCAGTTTGTCTCTGAGGACACCTGGGCTCATGAATGAATTCCCAGGAAATAATATGCACATCAAAAGCACTTGATTCCTTTGTCTAAACTCTCTTCCTGAAGAGGGTAATACTGATGAAACAGTTTCGGACTAACATGTCTCTAAGGAAGGGGGAAACAGTAAAATATATACAATTCTAATGTTGGAGGAGTTATTTTACATTCAGCCATGTTAGTCACACATGATTTAATCCACTTCCTTGTGACAGTTTCTTGTTAAAATATGCTCAAGTGAATTATGTGAATGGTCCACTCTAAAATGTGTTCTAAGGAATACACTAAAGCAGATGTCAAAAATTTACCCCAAGTTCTCATATCCACCCCACATTTATTACATGCCAACCATGCCAAGCACTGTGCTATAGAATCAAAAATGCATGAAGATGAAAACCAGGCACGGAGGGAGAAACTCCAGACCCAATATACTCACAGTAGTAAAACTTCAAGCTCAGATAAAAACTGCTTCCATTGTTTCTTACATTGCATTTTTTTCTCCTAAATATCATAGAGAAAAATAAGAAAAAAAATTAAGAAAAGGATCTCTATTTCTGGGATTTGTAAACCAGGGTCAATAGTCTTCCTGAAACCAGCTGACCTTTTTGATGTAAATGTATATAAGATTTTTCTGGGGAGAGGATCCTTAATTTTCATCAGATTTTCAAAAGGCCATTAACTCCCAAAAAGATTTATAACCACCGCTCTTCAAGTTAGAAGTTTTTCATGCAGGGTATTATGTTGCCGTATTTTATATTCAAACCCGTTTACCATATTTTGTACACATTTACATACATTTAAAAATATGATCTGTATTCAAAGAAAATCCCATGACAGAAATGCTCTACCTGGTATTAAAAAGAATCCAGCTTGCGATAGCTGTATTCCGGTTAGAAGTGATTTCACCAATTTGGCATTTATGATTTGGGTCATTTGGTTTCAGGTTTATCTTTGTATTAATTTTGAAATGATGGGCTTACTAAGAAATTGAAAAACATAACTCCTTTCTTCAAAGAATCTTCAGAAGCTTATCCCAGTGCCTGACACAGGAATATTTATTGAATAAATTAATGAATTCAGTAATATTGTATAAGGACCTTCTCTGTCCCTGGTATTGTTCTTGATGGCTTTATAACCCTTATGTCACTGCATGTCTCTGCATCTCAAGATCCTAACTTCTACTGCAAAAGAATTAAGTATGTTATTAGCCTCCATCAGCTCTAAGTTTCTATCATTTGTAAATTGCAAGACAGGGCAAGGTTTTTAGACTCTGTTCTCAGGACGAAAGAGAGAAATCCAACTGGAATTCTGGAAGCTATTTTCCAAGTTAACCCAGGGAGTCAGAAACAATAAAGGAGGCTAACGAATCATTTTCATGGACCACTTTATGAGAATTTACATTTTAAAGTGCCACTGTCCTCAGAGCCAGGTGGATTTGGTCTCCGTCTTATTTCTAACACTCAATATTTGTGACTTTTTGTCACTTAACCTCCCTGAGATCATTGTTTTCTTATTCTGAAAAAAGCAGGAGTTAGTTTTTGTGTTCGTGCTAACCTAGCTTAATGCTCAGTGCACAAGGAACCTCAGCTTCACTGGGAGCTGATAAGAAATGCGGACTCTCAGATCCCTGCCCAGGTGTGCTGAGCCAGAATCTGCACTGTAAGAGCCCCAGGTGATGTGGCTGCACCTATCTGAGGCATCGTGGACACTTCCCCACTTCAGTCCCTCCAGGAAAGGTTACTGAAGTTCGTGTTCCAATTTTACAAAACCACATTTCTTTAGAAACAAATACTCTGTGGCTAAGGTTTCGTTAAATTGTCCCATCTTTCCTGCTGTGTGTGTGTGTGTGTGTGTGTGTGAGCATGTGTGTGCATGCACACTTAGGGCCTTGTATAGTTTCTAGGTCTTTGGTAACTCTGTTACTTCCTGTCTTTTTACACCTAGAGATTAGCAAATAAACTCATAAAAAAGACATACATGCTTCATTCAGTTCCCCTAATGAACATTTATGGAGCAATTTCCACGGGCCAGGCCCTGTAATAAGACTCTGGGATACAAGGATAGATAGATAAGACCCGTTAAAGAAAAGCACCTAGCCCATTGGGAGAGGGGCATGAAGAAACCAGTGTTAGGAGATAATGCTATGGTGCTGTGGCTGCACATTGGAGGGTCACCAAAATTATACCAGAAGGATTGGAAGCAATCAAGAAAATGATCATTGTCTCTAAGAAGGAAAGGAGATCCAAAGGCAATGACATTCCATTCTGAAGTCAGATCCCCAGAATAAAAAAAAAAGAAAACAAAAAAACCCAAAACCTCCCGAGAGAGTGTGAGTTGGTAGCGGCCATGGAGAGACGAGGAAAGCAGAGGGCTCTAGCCACTGGGGGGTGGCTCTGGGGCTCAACCCTAAGAGAACGTACAAATGGGACCCACTGGCCCTAGGAAACAGGCTTCTATTTGGCCACCTCTAGAATAACCACATTCTCTTTGTTGAATGGTGTTTCATTTCTTTATTAGACCATTTGTCTCCTCAGGAATCTTGAGACGTCCATATAAAATCAGTGGGCATAAAATGCAATTTAGGGGCAGGAGAAATCAGGTTAATAACTAAAGGGGAAAAAAGGGCCCCATAATCTAAGCTGCAGAGGAAGAATCGCCTTAGATCTATCCTCTGCCCTACTTGCCCAGGTCTATCTAACCAATCAGGAGATTTGGTCCATTTCACCTCTTGTCTTAGACATACCTTCTGCTTGCCTCTGCCCTGGCTCAGAGCGGTGCTTTTCAACGCTGGCGACACATCCAAACCACCTGGGGAGCTTTGTCAAAATACAGATGCCTGCCACCACTACTCTCACTTAACCTGATGTTGAGGGGGTCATTTTAAAAAAGCTCCTGAGGTGACACTAATGTCAGGCTTGAGGACCCTGGTTTAAGTACCATCCATTTCTTCATTACACACCCAAGACCTCCTCTACCCACCTCCAGACTAGTCCTTGCCATCTCTCCTCCAACGCCTCTGCCAACTTCCAGCCCATCGTCTAATCAGTGCTCAGAGTTATATTTCAAAAACACAAACCTAATCCTTTCACCCGCCCACTTAAAAACCATCCACCGACTTCAGCCACCTTTCCCATATCATCTGCCATTAACTTCCCACCTCCCACACGAAGTTCCCCTCCACCCAGTGATCTGTTATTAGCGAGTAAGGTGTATGTTGGCATGCACGCACGCACGTACCTCTGGGCTGTTGCACCTGCTCTTTCTTTCACCCAGAAAGCACTTCCCATGCCTCCTACCTGCCAAAATTCTACTAGGCTTTCGAAATCCAGCTGAAAGGTCACTTCCTTTCATCCACTTTTTCCATTTGTGCATTGCAGAAGTGTTTATCAAGTACTTCCTCTGTGCCAGGCACTCTTCTGGGTGCTGGATCTGTCTCCGCACTGGCTGTCTGTTCTGGGCTCCCATGACCTCTTGTGCAAATCTGGGCTCAACAACTTCTCACACTGCAGCTTAATCTTTGCTTTACCTGACCGTTTGCCCCACAGGTCTGAGCTCCCTGAGGGTGGAATGATGCCTTATTCATCCTTGCCCAGCACCCAGCTCACAGAAAGAACTGAATGAATGTTTATTGACTGTTGACCTTAACAAGGGAGACCAGAAGATCAGTTCTTCTGGGTATATGTGTGCATACCTGTCTCTTCCAGGCTCCTGGCTTTGATCCCCAAATACCCTCTCTGCTTTACCGGCTGTAGTCACTCAGCTTTCTGCTAAACTCCAACTCTGATCATTGCCTTGCTCCTTCTGTTTGATGCCTTCCCTTTCCCACCCTCTTGGACTGTGATAAACGATAGTTTGTAAAGTAGCACCCAACACCAATCTGTGATTTAGCCTGTGAAGCTGCCTGGAACAGACACTGCCCATCCTGAAAACAAAAACAAAAACAAAACTAACAAACAAAAAAATGAGACAACTGGAGCAGACCAGCACAAGCAAAGTACCAAAGCTCCTACAAGGCTTCTCAGAAAAGTCTTTCTCCGTCGACACATCTGGGGATGGGAAAAATTTCACTTCCACATTCCTCCAAGGCAGGCATTCATTTCACGGCCTTTTCTCCAGTCACCTGAGGTCATATATCTTATTTCCATTTATTAAGTTTTATTTTCAAATATATCTCCTTTCAATGTTGATGAAAAATGACACATTCTAGCATGAAATATGAGCAAATAAATGGAAATGATATCCTGCGTTAGTAATTCTTTCCATACCTGTTTAAATAATTTAATGGCATAGGTTCGGTTTTGGATCTCCACTCTGTATACCTCAAAAATTTCCCCTTCTCCAATTAGGAAGTCTTTGTGGAAATTTTTGGTTCCATCTCTGATGCCTTGAAAGCTGATGGAGGATTTAAACAATATTCCTTAGGGTAGAAAGTAGGGAGAATTTTGTTTTTAGAATCAACATCATCGTTATAAAGAACCAGAAGTTCCATATTAGAAATACTTCAGAGCCCAGCGGAAAGCCAGGAGTAGACCCAGGAACCAAAACTGACCCCATCATATGCTCTCTGCTCTTGGGTCTGGCTCCCACCATTCCACAGAGCAAATGGCTTTTTAGATATCTGAACAATAGTACTGTGATTCTATCACCCTTCCAAAGAGGTCGGCCAAAGAGCTCAGTTGAGGAAAGTTTTCCATGACTCTATTTCCTTGTCATTAGATCAATGGGCTGCTTTTGACTGACTATGAACCTAAAATCATTAAAAGAAAAAAACGACTGTAGAAGCAGAAATTTTTCTATGATTGACAGAAACATTTTTCATGAGCCAAGTCCTCTAAATTTCTAACTTACTTCCTTAGAGTAAATTAGGAAGATGCTTCAGCTTTAAAAAATAATAATAATCGAAAGCAGAGATCGAGAGAAAACATTTAAAAGGTAATCAAATACATATCCAAAGGGAAAAGCTTAGCTAAATCCTTCACAGCCCAATTTTGGATATATTGCCACATTTGCTGTTTGATTTATATCTTATTATTAAATCTTAAAGGACCCAAATTTCATCCAACTTCTCTAATTCTCTTTTGAACCAAAGAAGGTACAGGTCTGGTGGTAAAGATGAGGCAAAGCAGCCTTTACTAACCATTAATGTTTGTCAGAATGATTCCCAAGTAGAATTAAATTATTCTCCCTGCTAATAAAGAAATAAAGGTGATATGGAAATAATGGGATTTTCATAGTGGCCTTCAGCATTGCTCTACAAACACCTCTATAGATCTCTCTGCAAGGGCTATGAAAACTTCTAAAACTATATAAAATCCAATGTAATTTTTAAATGTCTCCTATAAAAATGCAAATTTCACTAACAGAAAATATGAAATCCTCCCGAGGGAAGAGACCACAATTACATTCTCTATTGGCCAATGCATTTTTAATATAACAATAAAATAGCATCCATCAGAACTCAGTGTCAGTCAAAACTGCAAGCATTTCAATATCTATGAAAATTCTACCCTAAACTTGCATATTAATGAAGTTAATATGTTTATTGCTATTTCTCCCTGTAAATTAACTTAAAGCAAAGCATGATTTAAAGTAAAAAAACATTTTTTTTTTACCTTTCTCATTATGTTCAGGAGTAAGAACATTATCCACTGTGACATTGGCTATTTCCTAAGAGAGGAAATACATACTGAAGTAATTCCATTTCATAACTCTAGAAAGAACAGAACCTTAACGGAAATCCAAAGCTCCCCCTGGACTATACAGTGCAATCGAGTAGAATCTAATTTAGAAGACAGCTAGTAGAAAGGAAAGTTACTTTATTTAATTCAACAGTATTCATTGTCATATACATTTAAAGCTTCCATACCAACTGCAAAGACTCAAGTATCATTGTCATAGTTATAGTCAATTTTAAATGACTTCTAAAGCTATAAAAAATGATCACCGCCAATTTTTGTTCCCCTAAAAAGCATCAGCAACATGCAAAATGCCAAGCAGAACAGGAAAATTAAAAGCTGAATTAAGACAAATGCACAGTTCACAGCACTCTTAACAGTTCTAAGCCTTATCTAAGACACATCGCTGAGAAGAGGAAGCTCTTCACTCTTCTCACAAATCTCTAATTTCCTGAATCCCTAACTAAACAAAGCAATGAGAAAGTTAAAGCTTTACTGGTTTTAAAAAGTACTTGCAAATCCAGTATTTTTCTGTCTGATAATTTCATCCCCCTGCTCAATTACATATGCAACAGAGTTCAAGGTTCATTATCTATGCACATACACTCTACCTTGGGTAACAGGTTTGGAAATCTATCTCTTTGATGACTCTGCTCTGAATGATTCAAGACTGCTCCTGAAAGAGAAATAACGGGAGGTAGATATAGACAAAATTTTATGTCTCTAATAAGCATGTTGTTTTTCTTTCTTAGACTGTGAAAATAAACACCTTACTAGTAACGTTAATTGCATTAACATTCCCTTTGAATGGTTGCAAATTAACACATATAAATAGCTTTGTAATCATCAAATATTTTTCAAACATGTTTTTGTTCAGTTAACACATACCTACTTTAAATAATTATTTTTTTTAAGTTTTTATTTATTTTTGACAGACAGAGAGAGCGCATGTGAGTGGAACTTGGAGAGGGGCAGAGAGAGAGGCAGTCACAGAATCCAAAGGAGGCTCCAGGCTCTGAGCTGTCAGCACAGAGCCTGACGCGGGGCTCAAACACACGAACCATAAAATCATGACCTGGGCCAAAGTCAGACGCTCAGTTGACTCAGCCACCCAGGCATCCCTACCTACCTTAAATTATTGATAGACATCATTAAAAATATTAAAGTAGAAAGTAGAAAATTGAAAGGGAAAAAGCAACATTGTATCAGTTTTTTACCCATATATTTTAAAGTTTTATAATTATGGGATTATATCTCCTTAAGTTAGTTTATTTTTTATCTCCTCTTGTGCCATAAGATATTAGAGGTAGGTGTGTGTGTGTGTGTGTGTGTGTGTGTGTGTGTGTGTGTGTGTGTGAGATCAACCACAAACACCTACCACCCCTTCCCAAGTAACTTCTGTCTGTTCTATTTGAATTGAGGTAGTCCATGTAGCTTCCAACAAAAGATGAAAAACCTGAAATATCTTGCTGTCACATCTGACATTTTGATTCAGACTTCAGAAAAGTTTTATTTTATCTTCTAGTGTTTCTTTGACTGTATTCTAATGTTTTAAAAACCTCCTTTGTTTAGAAGACTGGCAACAAAACACAATTAGTAACAGTCCTCCTTGAGCAAACTACAAGCCAATTAGATCTAGCAGACATTCTATAGAATATTCCATCCAAAAACAGGAGAATATATAAATACTTCACAAGAGCACACTGAACAATCTCCAGGATAGACCATATCTTGGGCAATAAAATGAGCCTCAATAAATTTGGAAGGATTGAAATCATACAAAGCACATTCTCTGACCACAATGCAATTGAAATAGAAATCAGTAACAGAAGGAAATTTGGGAAATTCACAAATACATGAAAATTGAACAACAAATCCATAAATAACCGATGAATCCAAGAAGAAATCACAAGGGAAATTAGAAAATACTTTCAGATGAATCAAAATGAAAACACAACATACCAAAACTTATTGGATGTAGCAAAAGGAGCACTTAAAGGGAAATTTATAGCTGTAAATGCCTAACTTAAAAAATAAAAAAGATCTTAAATCAATAACCTGAATTTTTACCGTAAGGAACCAGAAAAGAAAGTGCTAAATTGAAGGAAGAAAAGGAAGTAAAGAATTAAGATTGCAGTGGAAATAAATGAAAAATGTAATATGAAAACAGAAGAGAAAATCAACGAAACCAAAGGGGTGCTTTGGAATAATCACAAAATTGATTTAGCTAGACTAAACAAGAAAGAAAGAGAGGAGACTCAAATTACTAAAACCAAAAACAAATGAGGAGGCATAACTACCAACCCTATAGAAATAAAAACAATTTAAGAGATATGATGAACGTTTGCATGTAAAAAAATTAGATAACTGAGGAACACCTGGGTGGCTCAGTTGGTTAAGTGTCTGACTCTTGATTTCAGCTCAGATCATAATCTTGCAGTTCATGGGTTTGAGCCCCACAGCTGTCTCTGTGCAGGTGCAGAGGCTGCTTGGGATTCTCTCTCTTCCTCTCTCTCTGCCCCTTCCCCACTTGCATGCTCTTGCCCAAAGTAAATAAATAAACTTAAAGAAAATTAGATACTTGAAATGGCATAGACAGATTCCTAGACGGACACAAGCTGCCATAACTAACTCAAGAAGAAATAAACAATCTGAATGGACCTATTGCAAGGAAAGAGACTGAATTAATAATTTAAGATTTCCCACAAACAAACCCATGAAATCCAAAACTCCAAGCCTGAATGGCTTCACAGGTGAATTCTACCAAATATTTAAACAAAATTTAACATCAGTTCTTTACAAATTCTTCCAAAATAGAAGAGGAGGAAACAATTCCCAAATCATTCTATGAGACCAAGATTATCCTAATACCAATGCCAGGTAAAACATCACAGGAAAACTATAGCCCAATATCTCTTATGAATATGGATGCAAAAATCTTCAATAACAGCAGCAGCAACAACAAATCCCCAATGAAATATTAGCAAACTAAATCCAGAAACATGTAAGATTATATGCCGTGGTCAAATGGGATTCATTCAAGAATCCAAGACTGACTTACAATATGAAAATCAATCAATGTAATATATCACATTAATAGAATGAAGAGCTAAACCCATGATATCCAATAACCTATCATAAAACCCCAAGGAATAGAAGAGAATTTCCTCAATTTAATAAACTGTATCTGTGAAAAGCCCACAAATAACATCATACATCATTATGAAAAATGGAATGCTTTCCCCTTTACATCAGGAACAACAACAACAAAAAAAGTCTGGTCTATTCAACATTATACTGGAGGTTCTAGCCACGGTAATTAGGCAAGAAAAAGAAATAAACAACATGGGCAAGTATTGTGTAGAATAAATTTGAACTAAGGGCACTAAAAGCCATTTTCCTTTTGTTGCCATAAAAAGGGAGAAAATAGTTCATTGTCATATAAAATGGAAGATTCAAAATGGCTCTCCTAAGAAGCCAGCAGAAAAACTGTGGATTTCATATCAAAAGTAGAAAACAATTGCTGACCATTGAAATATAAATGCAAAACGTGTAAGGTCAGTCTTACCAGAAAGATAATGAAAGCAAGTAAAGATTCTAGTTTCTTGAACAAGTAGGTTGTGTCCTGAGATAAGATGGAATGTTTTATGGATGTGAAAACAACTAACTAATGGCCGCCACCTTAACTGCAAGAATAGTGACTAGGAGGAAATACAAGACCTTTCTTGGTAGGATTTGTAGGAAAATCCAAATCCACAAAGTGATCTCTCCTCTAAAATGAAAACCATCCCACCAAACTGAACCATTTCAAGGAAAGGTAGCCAAAAATGGATATTTGAACAGATAATGGTTTATTTGGATAACTGGTAAGTCTGTCCATGGTAGTAACAAAGAAAGACTAAATCTTTTTATGCATTTTCAGTTAGGAACTCAAACTCCTAATTCATTGAGTAACTATCATAGGAGACACCTGTTCCGTAAGATCACTTAATGATTTCCATGAATCATCACACTGCTGCTTTTAACAAGCTATACAACTAACACTTTAAAGATTTTATTTCAAAGCATCAGCTAAACAAGTTGCAATTAAATAATGCTATTTTTCTCAGCTAAGGACTCACAGACCAAAGTGCTATCTTTCCCTTCATCGCAGACTTACCTATCTCCTGGTACTTGGGCAGCAAATCATTGTCTTTCCACCCATCAGCTAACCTCATATTTTTAAAAATGAAATCAATTTTGCAAGTGCAACAGGGGTCAAGCAAGGAGTGACATTTTCACCTAAGAGTCCATATCATTCTCTGCTGTGTAAATAAACAACATAGAGAGTGAAAAGGTATCCTGAAATCTATTCCAGAATCTGTAAATATAAAACATGACCCTGTGTCCTATCAAATTGGTGTGAGTTTATATTGTGACCAGCAAGTCGTGTGGGCAGTTTCAGCAGCTGGAAAAGGCTCAGAGAATGAAAAGGCGATGCATTTACAGGTTCCAGGGACTCACTGTATTTAACCTTTGTCAGTCAACTTCGTAGTGAAGCATTCTATGGTACTAAACCAAGTGAAGAAATAGTGACAAAAGAGATTAGCCAAGTTTTACAGGCAATATCATAGTGCAAGCCTACTGGGAACTGTCTAATATCTCATTAACATAAAAAACATATAAAAGTCCATCTGAAGCTACCGTGTTCTGGTACAAATTTCGCAAGATTTCTCCTAAGTAGGGATGATAAGGTAGAGGCTCAAGTGCATTAAAAATATGCAAATATACACTGCTAGGAATTTACCCAAGGGATACAGAAATGCTGAGGCATAGGAGCACATGTACCCCAATGTTCCTAGCAGCACTCTCCACAATAGCTAAAACATGGAAAGAGCCTAAGTGTCCATCCACGGACGAATGGATCAAGAAGATGTGGTTTATCTATACCATGGAATACTCCATGGCAATGAGAAACAATGAAATCTGGCCATGTGTAGCAACATGGATGGACCTTGAGGGTGTTATGCTGAGCGAAATAAGTCAGGCAGAGAAGGACAAATATCATATGTGTGCACGTATAGGAGGATTAGGAGGAACTTAACAGAGGACCAAGGGGGAGAAGAAGGGGGAAATGGTGGGGGAAAGGGAGAGAGGCAAACCATGAGAGACTCTTGAATACTGACAAAAACTGAGGACTGATGGATGTGGGGGGGAGGGGGGATGGGCATGGAGGAGGACACTTGTGGGGATGAGCACTGAGTAATATGTGGAAACTAATTTGACAATAAACTATTTGTAAAAAAAAAAATAAATAAATAAAAAATAAATTAAAAAATATACAAATATACAGAGCTAAAAATATCTTTGGATGAAAGAGCCAAAAGAATAAGGATGCTGATTCAAAAGAATTTTCAGCCTAAGAGCCCTTGAGTCTGTAACATAAGACCCAAGATCACTCAAGATCATTCGGGTTGAAGTGAATAAATCTAGAGTGGAATAAACAGAACAGGTGACATCAGGAGCTTATTTTATTGATAAAGAATGAATGGGAAAAGCTTCATGAGCTTTACTTATCAGGGTGCTTTAACTCTAAGGCATGACACAACATCAGAAACAGACAACACAAACAGAGGGAAGTATTCGGCCACTGTGAAACGCAGAGGAGTAACACAGAGTTAGAGGCCATGGCATAAACCCGCCACTAAAGATAAAAGACAAATCCCAGGATTATTATGCAGGTGTCATTTGCACTAAAATACAAGGGGCAAGGAGGAAAACCCAATTATATTTTAACTTCTATGATAAAGCTAATTATAAAAGTACTTATGTTTTACTCAAATATTGTGATTCTGTTTATTATTCAACTAGGGTCAGAGTTTCGGGTGGAAAGCTGATTCTCTCAGCTAAGAATGAAGCATTTAAAAAAGTGTAGTTTATAAGTTAAAAAAAATGTAAAAAAAAAAAAAAACATAAACGAGTGGTAGAAAGGAATGTGTTGTACAATGGAGGCAATAAGAGAAGAAAGTGTCACCCAAAAAAAGTGATCAAAGCCTTCAGCTAAAGCCTCAAGTAACGAATCGCTAACATACAGCACAACCAGTCATGGTCTTGAACAACATGCAATATTTGCATTTACAAATTACAATCCTTATAAAATGGACAGAGAGCCAATCATAAGGATCATAAATACTTACCATGGTTCATAATTAAATGGATGGCTCGATGGTGCCCCATTTCCTGGAGGATCTGTAACAGGTCACCGATGGTCTTGTTTTTCTGTGCCCAGGACCAAAGTAGTTCTCTTGTTCCACTTTTACCTTGGTCTACATATTTTTCGATGTGACGAACATCCAGCCAGCTGTTTGAAAGTCGCTCCGCTGTGGACAGACATTGCAACAGTTAATTTTATTGGAATATGTGTTTGGGCGTACTCTATATGGCACATGATTTATAATTTTTTTTTGACCTGATTTTAGCACATGCTTCCCACCCAACTTCCTTCACTGTTAACATCCTACATTACCATAGTGCAGCAATCAGAGCCAGTGATAACTAAGTTGCTATTTTCACCACTTTTTCCATAAATGTCCTTTTTCTGTTCTATGATCCTACCCAGTTTTCCACACTGCAATTTGTTGTCGCTTCTTCTTAATCTCCATTCTTTTTATTTATCTATTTTGAGAGAGAGAGAAAGAAAGCACGACCATGGGAGGGGCAGAGAGAAAGAGAGAGAAAATCCCAAGCAGGCTCTGCACTGTCAGCACTGAGCCTAATATGGGGCTCGAACTCATGAACCAAGAGATCATGACTGGAGCTGAAGTTGGACACTTATCAACTGAGCCAGCCAGATGCCCCCTTAATCTCCATTCTGCTGTTCCTTAGTCTTTCCTTGTCTTTAATGACAATGAAATGCTACTGTGTCCTCAGTGCATAGTATCAAGAGGTTCACGTCCTATCACTGGTGATATTGATAATGATGGCTTAGTTAAGGTGGTATCTGCCACTTTCATATATTCCTCTACTATCAAACTTCCTTTCCCTGTAAAATTAATAACTATATCGGGGGAGATATTTTGAGGCTATGTAAACATCCTGCTTCTCCTAGATTTTCCCACAAACATTTGCACCTGCCAGTGGATCTTGTAGATCATAATTATTATTCTGCTATTTGCTTAATGGTGATTTTCTATTTTCCTTTCCTCCTTTATGTTTATTAACTATAATTCTTCTTTAAGAAATTGCTATCCCTTAACCTCCATTTAATTAACTTATTTAATATCAGTATGGACTCATGAATATTTACTCTCTAGGTTAAAATCCAGTATTGTTATTATTTATTTTGTTGCTATAATCATTCCAGTCCTGTCCATTCAGATTGGTTCCTGTGTTCTCCTGACAAGGCCTATCATTTTAGGAACACTTTCTTGTTTTCTGACCCTGAGATGCTTCAGGCTCATTCTTTATTTATCCCATCCTAGCCCTGGAATCAATTACTTTTCAGAGTCCTGGTTCCTTTTATTAGATAACAGGGTTTAGAAGGCAGGATGTAGGTACTAGACGTACTCATTGCTACCAGGGTTCCATTGTTCTAGGCCCTCCAAGCAGACAGAGCAAGGAAATGTGTGCACGCTAACCCTCACATCTATATTTCTCTGTCTACACACACACATTAAAAACCAAGATTTTATATTGATGCCTCTGATTCTTTTTTTTCCTTTTTCCCTTTATTTTTATTTGCTTACACTTATTTATTTATTTTGAGAGAGAAAGAGTGGAAGAGGGCCAGAGAGAGAGAGAGAGAGGGAGAGAGAGAATGAATTCCAAGCAGGTTCCACACTGTCAGCAAGGAGCCTGATGCAGGGTCAAAGTCACAAACTGTGAGATCAGGACCTGAGCGGACATCAGACACTCAACCGACTGAGCCACCGAGGCACCCCAGTAACTTAATTTTTAAAGTATTTCTTTTGATGATGTGATCTACCTATTTGGTTGAGGCACACTTTTCATAAACACTTAAACTATTTCTAGAAGCTCTTAGGGGGAAATAGTGCAAATCAGTATAATTTGTTAAAAAGAAAAGCACAGGCCCAAAATGGCATCACTTAGGCCAAGTCACCAAACGGGGCTAAATACCTAATCCAATAGTGTAGTTTCAACCTGCATCAGAAATATAAATCTTACCCAGTTGGTCAGGAATTTTCTGATCAGTGCCTATGAAGTAATCTGTTACATGGGCCATCTCTATCCCCAAAGGAAGATGAGGTAATCTACATGATAAGACCCCCTGCTCATCTCCCTAAGGGAAAGGATCTTGCCAGGAACAATCCCTTTTTTTTTTTTTCTTTAACTTTTTCTTTATGTGTTTTGAGAGAGAGAGAGAGAGGCAGAGAGAGAAGGAGAGAGAATCCCAAGCAGCTTCCATGTTGAACTAGGGCTGAAACCTATGAACCTTGAGGTCATGACTTGATTGAGCAGAACAATACTTTCCTTTTGCTAATAACTTTCTTGCCCCACCATCTTTCCTAGAAATCAGCTCCCCAGAACTCCCTTCTACTTGCTAGATGGAATACTGACTGGTTCATGAATTATTAACTAAAGCCAATTCAATCTTCAGATTTACTTGCTTGAATTTCATTTTTTAACAAGTTCAAACATTTGTTGAATGTGCCAGCAGTTCGGTAATTGCATATGTCAAGTGTAAGTGGAGCAAGAAGAGGGGTCCCTAACTAAAATTGGGGGGCATCATGGGAGTGCCTGGCTGGCTCATTTGGGGGAGTGTGCAACTCTTGATCTCAGGGTTGTGGGTTCAAGCACCATGTTACGTGTAGCAATTACTTAAAAATAAAAATATGTTTAAAAGTCGGGAGGGGGGCACCTGGGTGGCTCAGTTGGTTGAGGGACCTACTCTAGACTTTGCGGCTCAGGTCATGATCTCACAGTTCCTGAGACAGGGCCCTGCATTGGGCTCTACACTAACAGCACAGAGCCTGCTTGGGACTCTCCCTCTCTCTCTGCCCACTTCTGCATATGTGCATGCTTTCTCCTTCTCTCTCAAAAAATAAACAAACAAAAAGATGAGGGCATCATGAAAGCTTCCTAGAGAGGAGTGGTTTCTGGCACCTGAGCCAAGTTTAAAACTATATTTCTAAAGAGAGGCCAATTCTCAAGGAATTATTGGAATTAGTATATTATACTGGGTAGAAAAAAATCATTGGAACTTCCGTTGGAAAACAAGATAAAGGCATGAACTGCGAGCCCCATAGGCTATCCTGTCTTCAGAAGAGAAAAGTCCCCACCAAGACAGAGGACCCTTGTGATGCCCTTGGGTATCCATGTGAAAATGTGGTTTAGTGGTGACTCTGCCATTGACCTATGGTGCAACTCTTGGCAAGTCACTGAGCAGTTTCAAACTTCTCATCCGTAAACTTCCTCTGAAGTCCATTTGAAGTCCCTCCCCAAACAGACACTAAATTTGGTTGCCCCTCTCTGATCTGCTGTTTATAGGAGCACTGACCTTAAAACACCCCCAGTCTTTAGAACACTTCCTAGTCTCCAAATTAACATTCCAATAGGGGAACAGTAAATATCAGGTTTCAGCAAAGTGAAAGTTTAGGTTTCTATTTTTTCTGTTAGTAAATTACTTGGCTAACATTTATCGAATATTAGGCATAATGTACCATATAAATTAATAATATTTATACGACACACAGCAAGCTTTTTTTTTAAAAAATGAAATAAAACAGCTCCCTCTCAGGGCACCTGGCTGGCTCAGTTGAAAGAGCATGTGACGCTTGATCTTGGGGTGATGAGTTCAAGTCCCACACTGGGTGTAGAGATTACTTAAAAAAATAAAAGTCGTGTAAAAAAAGCAAACAGTTCCCTCTCCACTTTGAAACTTTGGGATAAGACATGACCTGATTTGGGGATAAGCCATGAAGGGAGACGACAGCCTTGTGGGCTACCACAGTCAGGGAGGAGCCTGAGGGTGTGACATTGTCACCAGCTAGACCCCAGTTCCTGGCCTTTACGGTCCACCTGCCTGGACTCATTAACCCTCGTCCTAGATTTTTCCCTACACTCTTCTGTCCAGCTTTCCCCTTCACTCCAACAAATGAAACCCAAAACCATGCCCCCTCAGGTAGTGACCACTGCCTTGATGAGATCTCCTGCTGGCCCAGACCACCCAGATCATTTCTGCTAAACCAGACTGGAGCCTGTGCAGATGGACCATGGAGTGACCTGTGGAAGGACCTATGATTATCTTTACCTCATTATACCACTAAAACCTCCACCCAAGGAGGAGACTCAGTCTCATTTACATAACACACAATGTACATGTTGTCATGTTCCCTTAAGGTGCATGTGTGCCCTTACACCCATCTCTACGCAGGAAGACAAGGCTTCCCAATCTAAATATTCATCCTAACACTAAACAAAAGGAACCCATTCACCCTCTCTCAGGTAGTCATAGCTTTGGAAGCCATTCCCCATGATCTTATTTGCTACACATAAAAGTTTTCTTTGTGGGAAAACTCACCCTGGTGTAGTTTCTGACTCACCAAGGCACCAACTCATGTTGGTTTGGTTACAACATCAGCTCACTGTACCACAGGGGTGAACTGGGACAACGTTTAAGGGTTGAAAGAAGAGAAGAGAGGTTGTCAGATTGTTCCAGAAATGAAGGAAAGGTCCTGAGAGGGCAAAGAAGAGGCCAGTGAGCTTACAGCCAAGGATTAAAGAAAAAGTAAACAAGCCCCATGGAGTCCCCCTGTTACCTTTGTAGGTACATACTTGGCACATAATAAATGTTCAATACATATTTGCTGAGTGACAGAGGCCCTGAATGTTAGCATACAAACTTAAACTCTATTCTGAAAGTAAACAAGGCCAAAGACTTCTGAGAAGGTCATGCCAAGATGGAGAATTTAGTTTTTGGAGGATCCATCTGGTGGCAATAGTACTGGGAATCCCATATACAATATTTGCACATAAAAAAGTAAAAACATTTTATGGCTCACAATTCTCACAGTAGAAAAGGAATAGTTTAGGGGCAAGTGAGTGGTTCAGCAGGTTAAGCATCCAACTTTTGGTTTCTGCTCAGGTCATGATCTCACAGTTTGTGAGTTCGAGCCCTGCATTGGGCTCTGCACTAACAGTGCAGAGCCTACTTGGGATCCTCTCTCTCCCTTTCTTTCTGCCCCTCCCCTGCTCATGCTCTCTCTCTCTCAAAATAAATAAATAAACTTAAAAAAAAGGTATAGTTTATAATTCCTAAGGAGATCTGGAGTTAACTTTTCAAGTCCCAGGGAATGTCAGATTTCCCACATCATTCTGTTTCCCAGTTTTCTTTCTTTTTTTTTTTTTTTCAGTTTCTGAACTTCTTTTTTAAAAGTGCAACAGGCCATAATTCTGTGCTCTCCCATCTTGTGACTTGAGACACAAAAGATAGCAAAAGAGCTGAAGGTTTAGTTTTCTAACATCAGGATCAAAGTGCTCGGAGTTAGCACAGGTCTATGGAAAGCAAAGTCATTATTCTAATAGCAATAATTCATTGAGTAAAACTGACCCAGGCTCAGTTGAAATGGATACTAAATGCATGGGTCGCTTCCAGGATAAGAAACGAAATACATTTTCTCCTTCTCTAACTGGTGATTCATAGTGCGGCCTTACTAGCTTTTCTTCAGTGATGATACATTCTGCATAGAAATACCACTAAGGAGCATTATAAGCACCCATAAAGTGTATAGTTCATTTGGGTCAAATTCTAGACAACAAGAGCTTCAATGTGATGACACAGGAAGGCAAACTCTTGACATGTTTATTAGTTAGATCCTTCAATATTCATAGTTTTCTCTAATCCTTGTTTTCTTCGAGAACAAAGAACTTTGTTTATTCGCAGCACTAAACAAATAAAGAGTAAAGTTCTCAATGACTAATTGTGTTGTTAAACTTAAGAGTATTCTAAATAAAAAGATAAATTAAGAAAAATCTGCTGCTGAGGCTCCTGGGTGGCTCAGTCTGAGTGTCCAACTTTGGCTCAGGTCATGATCTCCTCATTCCTGAGTTTGAGCCCCGTGTCGGGCTCTGTACTGACAGCTTGGAGCCTGAAGCCTGTTTCAGATTCTGTGTCTCCCTCCCTCTCTGCCCCTCCCCCACTCTCTCTTTTTTTCTCTCTCTCTTTCTCTCTCAAAGCTAAATAAACATTTAAAAAATTTTTAAAGAAAAATATGCTATAGTTAAGTATTGTGTAAATAAATTTTTTTTCCAAGGCAAATCTTTTGTTTGAAAGGCATTCTGGCATAATAGAAGCCAAAAAGTCCACCTGAACAGTTCAGAGGTTTGTTTATATGAAGATACTGACTGTTTAATAATCATTTGATGCTCAAAGGTCCTTTTCAGCTTTGTTTTGAGAGAGCAGGACTCTCGAGGTAGTGCTAACCACTGGGGAATTCAACTGCAGAAAGCACTCTCCCCATGCAAATATGCCTCTGAAGGGGTTTTTTTTAGAGTAATGCAACACGCCCCTGTCAGGAATCTTTTTGTATTTGCATATAACCACAAGTCAAAACCCCTAGGAAATTAAGACTGCACTCTTGCAAAGTTTGTTTTGAGATAACATAATGGGAAAAGGAAAAGAAGCCTCTCTTCTTTCTTCCTACAAAGCACACAACACTAGTAGGCATCCTTTTAAAAGAACATTTAAGGGGAACCTGGGTGGCTCAGTTGGCTAAGTGTTCCACTTCAGCTCAGGTCATGATCTCATGGTTTGTGGGTTCAAGCCCTGCGTCGGGCTCTGTGCTGACAGCTAGCTCAGAGCCTGGAGCCTGCTTCAGATTCTGTATCTTTCTGACCCTTCCCTGCTCATACTGTCTCTCTTTCTCTCTCAGAAATAAATAAGACGTTAAAAAACAAAACAATTAAGATTGAAGGAATTTTTAATTCCAAAAAGAGTAAAACAATTCAAACGTGTAAGTTAGCTCAACTCCTCTTACCAGACTATAGCATTAACACCTACTAGCTAAACTTAGGGGAGGAGACAGGAAAATAAGATCAAAAGAGAAAGGAAGGCACACCATAAGAGATTCTTAATACAGAGAACAAACTGAGGGTGGCTGGAGTGAGGTGGGTGGGGGAATGGGCTAAATGGGTAATGGGCATTAAGGAGGGTACTTGTTGGGATGAGCATTGAGTGTTACACATAAGTGACGAATCACTAAATTCTACTCCTAAAGTCATTATTACACTATATGCTAACTAACTTGGATTTAAATAAAATTTTACAAGAAATACCCACTAGCTAATAAATTTTACAAGAAGTAATTCTTATCCATACTGAAGCTCATGTTTACTTTTTACCCACACCTCGGCAGGACTCATATTCCATGGAAGGGCTATGCATGATTTTTCACATATGATTCTGCCCTACCCCCTCCTCAATCCCAGATTCAGGTAAGGACCTAACATTAACCATCTCTGGGAGAAATTTTAGGACAGTTCACCCTCAATACCAGCATTTGTCTGAAGCTCAGAAGCTGTGTAATTCTATACCCAGGTTACGATCAGTACTATTTTCCCATGCTTTCTTTGTTAAATTTCTTTTAAAAAAAATTTTTTTAATGTTTGTTTATTTGAGAGAGAGAGAGAGAGAGAGTAGGTGAGGGGCAGAGAGGGAAGGAGACACAGAATCCAAAGCTGGCTCCAGGCTCTGAACTGTCAGCAAAGTCCGACACAGGGCTTGAACTCACAAACCATGAGATCACAACCTGAGCCGAGGTCAGACGCTTAACAGACTGAGCACCCAGGTGCCCCTAAACTTCTTTGTAGAATGTATATAGGCCTGTTGCCTACCTTAAATTGCAAAATCCTTACAAGCAGGGACCATGACTTGCATCAGGTACAACTTTGTTTAATATTGTGCCCAAGAAGGTTTTAGATATTTAACAGACATCTGTTCATTATTCATTCAATTGCAGATATTTACTGAATGCCTACTCTGTACTAGGTACAATTCTAGATGCTAAAGGAGTAAGCAGGACATAAGGCAAACAAAATATTCCCTGCCTGTGAGAAATAAGCCCACTGACCCAATCAAAGGCAGGATGTGGAGATTTGGAGCACAGAGAAGGGAGGCTTTAATCAACGTTTTCACAAGAGCGGGTGTCTGATGGACAGGGACACTCTGGGAGAGTTACAGCAGACAACTAATCTCCTAGTAGGGAAGTCCCTCCCTTCTTTCCTCATTGGCTGAATACTACAGAGGTACAGCCTTACCCAGGCATTGCCTATGCCCATGTAATGCAAAAAAGTAGTCTGATTGGAACAATGTACACTCCCAGATGTGACACAGAGACTTCACTCCCTCTTCCATCTGTTCTTCGGTGCATGCTCATTGCAAAGCCTGTAAAAATAAGCCTGAGAAATGGAGAGAGGAAGAATCAGGAAAAGAAGTGTCTACGGGTTTGGGACTCCACTGCAGGGGTCGGAGGGATGGGATTCATACATATTTCCAATATGTTGCAAACCTATTGTTAGCACAGCTTGTATTTGGTATTTCTAAAAATGACTCATCTCCCTTACTTCTCACACTGTCCCCTTGAAGCTTACTCCTAGATTGGCAAAAACCAAAAATCTACAAAGTATTTGAAGGATGATAAGTGATGTAGAGAAAATGGAAGAAGGAAAGGGGCATAAGGAGGATGGGTATGTGTATTTTATATGTATTTTATTTTATTTTATTTTATTTTATTTTATTTTATTTTATTTTATTTTAATTTGAGACAGACAGAGACAGCGTGAGCAGGGTAAGGGCAGAGAAAGAGGTAGAGAGAATCCCAAGCACTGTTGGGCAGTGCAGAGCCCAACACGGGGCTTGAACCTGCAAGGTTCTAACTCACGAACTATGAGATCATGATCGGAGCCTAAACCAAGAGTCTGAAGCTTAACTGACTAGGCCACCCAGGCACCCTGGGGGTGTCAATTTCAAAAGACTGGTCAGGATAGATAATAGTTCATCAAAAACACAAAAAGGAGGTAAGGAAATGAGCCTCAAAGCTACCTGCAGGAAAAACGTTCCTTGCATGTCCAAGGAGGCCAGTGGAGCTGGAGTCGAGCAAACAATGTGGGACCTTGGTGTTAACTGTGAGATGGGAAACTGCTGGAGCGTTCTGAATAGGACAATAATAAAAAACCCTTTGCATGTATACTTTAGTTTACTGGTCACTGTGCCGAAAAGAGACTGGAGGAGGGCAAGGGCAGTAGTAGCAGGGACCCCAGTTAGGAGGCTGATGAAATTATCCAGTGGGATCTCAAGGTGGTTTGGACCAGGAAGGCTGTGGTGGCTGTGGTAAGAGGTGATTCGATTATTAGATAGATCCCGAAGGCAGAGTCAACAGCATACACTGAGAGACAGGATGTGGTCTGTGAGAGAAAGCTAGAAGTCACAGAAGACTAATATTTTTGGCTTGAACAAACGAAGGATGGGGAAAAACTTTAGGGGAGGGAAGCATTTGGGGGCTGTTAAGTTGGAAATATCAGTCAAGTAGGCAAATAGAGAGATGGAGACCTAGGCTAGAAATGTGGCATTATTAGCGTACAGATGGAATTGACAGCATAGTGGCTAAAGCAGATAAACAGAAAAGAGAGCCACGGACCAATCCCAGCGGCATTCGAGGAGGTCAATGAGATAAAGAGGAACCTGGAAGAAGAGAGGAAAATAAAGAGAGTGTGAATTCTAGAAGTAAAGAAAGTGCTTCGAGGAGGAAGGAGTGATCAACTATGTCAAATAAAAAGAGACTGAGAACTGACCATTGAGTTCAGCTGCTGTGACCTTGGTTGAGAGGAACTTTAATGGAACAGTGGGGCGTGAAACCCTGAATGGAGCAGGTTCAAGGGAAAATGGAAGGCCTGGAATATAATATACAGAATTTTGTCTTAAAGGGAACAGAGAACTGGGCTGGTAACTGAGAGAAGTGAGATCTAGAGAGAACATTGCCAGATCAGAGAAACTACATGGTGGTCAAAAGAATGTAGGCTCTATTCCACTTTCAGGGAAGGGAAAGCATAACTCTCCCTTCCCTAAGCATGGGCTACACATACTGACTTTCTTCCAAAGAGTATGCCAAGAGAGGGAAAAGAAGGGGTAGCAGTGTAGAAAACTGACAGACACTACTTCAGCTATGGTTAACAGCAACAGTGCTAAGTCATGCAAATAGTGGGGCGCCTGGGTGGCTTAGTCGGCTAAGCGTCCGACTTTCACTTAGGTCATGATCTCGCGGTTCATGGGTTCGAGCCCCGCGTCGGGCTCTGTGCTGACTGCCAGCTCAGAGCCTGGAGCCTGTTTCAGAGTCTGTGTCTCCCTCTTTGTCCCTCCCCTCCCAATGTATCATAAGCATTGGAAAGTTTCAGTGTCACCTAGTACATGTATACTTTGTATATTCTGTATACATGTTACCATGTCTGTAAGATCGTATAAGTCACATTTGCAATTTGAGCTCCTACTTTCATTACGAAGCCATAAAACCATCATCAACCTAGTGATTACATTATTCTTAATATCAATACGTGATAAAAATGATTTTAAGAATAATATGTAGAATATGTTTAAAGATAAAGAAAATTAAATGGAGGAGCACCTGGGTGGCTCAGTTGGTTAAGCGTCTGACTTCAGCTCAGGTCATGATCTCACAGCTTGTGGATTCAAGCCCCCCCGGCAGAGCCTGGAGCCTGCTTCAGATTCTGTGTGTGTGTGTGTGTGTGTGTGTGTGTGTGTGTGTGTGTGTGTGTCTGCCCCTCCCCTGCTCGTACTCTGTGTCTCTCAGAAATAATTTGAAACAGAGAAAGAAAAAAGAAAGAAAAGAAAAGAAAAGAAAATTAACTGGAGAAGTGAGTGTGGTATAATAATTGTTAAATGTATACATTTTAAAAGTGTTTATTTATTTTGAAAGAGTACGTGTACCTGCATAAGTAAGGGAGGGGCAGGGAGAAAAAGAGAGAGAGAGAGAGAGAGAAAGAGATCACAAGCAGGCCCCATGCTCACAGCAGGGCTGGACGCAGGTCTCAATCCCACAAAAAATATCAAGAGTTGGGTGCAACCGACAGAGCCACCCAGGTGCCCCCAAAATATCTGTTATATTTAGATGTCACTAAAGAAGAGAATTTGGCCTAAGCAATGGCTCCCAAACCAGGCTGTGCACAAGACTCACATGCAGGGCTTCACAAAAAAACAAAACAAAACAAACAAACAAACAAACAAAAACAGAAAGATGCAGGACCCTCAAAGCAGAATCGACAGCTCTGGGGCATTTGTATCTTTAAATGATTGCACCGATGATTTGGCTTGTGAATGACTGGGCTGCAATATGATTTACCTTTGGTGAAGCTGCCTTTGTAAATATAGCCTGATATCCACCATAGTCAAGAAAAAACATAATCAGCTTGAGATAGTCTTACCTGTTAGGATTGTTCTCTATATGGAATTTAGACACTCTGGATCTTTAGACTCTCCACTGTCCTGGGCATAAATGGGGCTGTTTCCTCAATTTAGTCCTCCAATATTCTCCTTCCTACCCTGGAAGGTCATGTTTTCCCTCCATGCATCTCTTCCCCTCTTTCTCCTTTCACTGTGCCAATAGGGAAGCTCAGCATACTTTTTAAAAAAAGTTTTTTTAATGTTTATTTATTTTGGGAGGGGAGGGACAAAGAGGGAGACACAGAATCTGAAGCAGGCTCCAGGCTCTGAGCTGTCAGCACAGAGTCTGACGTGGGGCTGAACTCACGAGCTGTGAGATCATGACCTGAGCCAAAGTCAGACGCCCAAACGAACAAGCCATCCAGGAGCCCCTGAAACTCAGCATACTTAACATGGGCAGATGCCCTAAACCACCCTGAACTGAGCCAGGCTTCCCTTCTTGCTGAGCCAGTAATTCACGAAGCAGCCGGTCTGCTCTAGGTCTCCTTTCAGAGCTATATGGTCCAGCTCTGTGCATAACAAATTATAGCTAGGGAATCAAGGAATAGACATTTTAGATTGTTCTCCTACAAAAGAATATGCAAAGGGACAATGTCCAGACTATATAAAAAATAGAACTGTGACCCACAAGATGGATCAAGCAACCCAGGATGCCACTCTACTATCTAGAGTGACCAGTCCAGGAAGTCATATTCATATCTGTAGCAACTAGTCAGGAAGCCAAACAATAATCCCTGTGGCAATCAGCCCCAAACAGTCAGGACTTGATCAACAAGGGACAACTTCCCTAATTTTTGCCCCTGGAAAAAGCCAAATATGTTCCCTACACAATCACATAGAATGCTCTCCTGCTAGTTAGCCCGTCCATAGCTACTCCATGTCAACTGCCTCCAATAAGGACGGACCAGAAGCCTTCTCCTTTTTTCCACTATCAAGCTTTTCCACTCCTCTGCCTGCCTTTGGTCTCAGTCAAATGCAAGTGATGGTGGCTGACTCCCTTGCTTTAAATAAATGGCCCACCCTGTGCTTATTCTCCTTTGGGTGGTCTTATTTCCACAACTAGAAAACTGGGGTTGCATGTGTGAAATGGCTCACTGAATTGTTCTTTTATTTTTCTTTTTAATTTTTCTTCACTATTTAAAAAAATTTTTTTTTATTTCTGAAAGAGAGAGACAGCATGAGAAGGGGAGGGTCTTAGAGAGAGAGACACACAGAATCCGAAACAGGCTCCAGGCTCTGAGTTGTCAGCACAGAGCCCGATGCGGGGCTCAAACCCATGAACCACGAGATCATGACCTGAGCCGAAGTCAGACACTTAACCGACTAAGCCACCCAGGTGCCCCACTGAATTGTTCTTTAATGGCTGAAATGAATACACTTAGAGAGGCTATGAGATGTAGTGGAAAGAGCACAGAAGTCAGGGGTTGTGACCGAGGAAGTCATGGTCAGGAAGAGTAGAGTGGCTGTAGGTTAAGGGCACAGGGAGTGGATCCCAACTGTCATGGTTCAAATCCTGGCTCTGCCACTCCTTAGCAGGGTCAATTTGGGCAAGTAAGTTAACTAATATGTACCACAATTTCCTCACCTGTTAAAACAGTGGCGATGATAACAGCACTTGCCTCACAGGGCAATTGGAAATGTTATATGAAACAGCCCAGGTAAGACATGAATATCTGTATTTCAGTGCTGAGAGAGAAGCTCTCTCAGCAATACTAGGCTGGATGTCCTGAAAAGTGGCAGTGACCCAGGACTGAGGATTAACTGCTCCTGTTAGACGGGACATAGGTTTTCCGTTTCCAGTCTTCAACCTTGCCTGTCCCTACTCACTACCTGTGGATTGGACTAAAAACATGTTTCTTTCACAAATGTAGTAATTCTAGAAAACCAACGGGTGCTAAAACTGCCCATGTCATCATCCATTTCAAAAAGATCTAGTGTGGGAAGGATCTTACCCCTCAAATGCATATTGGAATTGTCTACGCTTTCCAGAAGTCAGAGTCAAGTATACTTTTCTGAGATGTTTACATCAGGGTCATATTCTAAAAGTGGCAGAGCTTATATTTTACATTACTCGAAGCCCAATGCCACATTCCAGAATGTATGACCATATCGTTCATCAACACAAAACTTTTTTCCCACAGGTCTTCTGCCATTGTTAAAAAATAAATAAGACTATTTCATAGAATTAAGACAAAGTTATTCTGACATTACCGTGTTTATTTTCAATCATATTCAACGTGGCACCATGGAAGATTAAATCTAACAAAAACGCCTATACTTATCGAAACAAAGATTTTTGCCTGAACTTTCTCTGGTGATCACACTCAACACTTGCAAGAAGCAGTCAGTTACTCAACTTGCCAATGACCGCAGAAAATGGGAGTTCCAAAGCCAGCTTTCTCGATTGAAACAAAAAGCCAGCATCTAGCATAAACTTTCATGTCACGAACTGGGTAAATAAGCAAGAACTACTTAATTAAGAAATCTGGGAGCCACACTAATTACAAATCCTACTCTACTTTAGCATTTCACCTGAAACTTAAGTAAGGTGGGGTCCTTGGAAGTGCACTGAAAACACCAAAGGGTACATCGAAAGGCATAAAAATGTTTTAATACGAGAATGATACTCTAGGGTAATTTTGCAGGAAGAAGACATCACATAGGCGTTCTGATTTAAAATATTCTCATCCAAGCAAAGCAGGCACAGTTGATAAGCATTAGACGGTTTCGCGAGGCTAGCCGCGTTTCCCAAGCGTCCGCTCGCTTAATCTTTCAGAGATGCCCCAAAAGTCTCTGAAAGAGAAGGGGGAGCTCTTCCTCGGGCCTCGGGGAGTATTTGCGTCCTTCCCAGGGCGAGGAAAGGGCAGCTGCCGCGTCGGAAGTCCCCCGGAGGCCGATCAGAGAGACGGCGCGCAGCCCGGCAGCGAAGGCGGCGGGCCGGGCCGAGCATGCGCGCCGCGGCCCCCCGCCCCCCGCCCCGCGCCCCGCGCCGCCCGCCGCCGCCGCCGCCGCCGCCGCCGCCGCAGCCGCGGGCCGCACTCACCGAGGCCGCGCCAGCCCAGCGCGCCGTCGCAGCTGTCCAGGACGGCGCAGAGCTCGCCCAGCAGCGCCGGCGGCAGGTCGAACAGCAGCGTGTGCGCCGAGAGCGTGCCGCGGGCCCCGCAGCTCGCCGCCGCCGCCGTCCAGGCCATGGCTCGGCCGCCGGAGACCCGGGGCCAGTCGGCGAAGGGATGCGGCGCCCAGGCCTCGCCGCGTCCGCGAGGTGCTATTGCACAACCGCGGAAATCCTGCTTCCACGACGGCCGGGCTGCAGGACTTGCCGAGCCCCACCAGGGGGCGGGCCCCACGTGACGCAAGGCGCTGCCCAGGAGAGATGCCCCTGGGGACGCCCGGCTGGGCGGCCGGGTCACCCTGCGTCTGCGTGGCCCTCCTCACTGCCTTTCGTTCCTCTGGGTTTGGGACGTGACTGGCGTCGGGGGACAGACCAGAAGGGCAGAACTGAACGAGTGTCTACACCTCCCTCCCCCTGCCCTGGCATGGGCTGTCTCCTGGCGTGGATGGACAGAAGACCTGTCATTTTTTTTTTTTTAATGCAGTTTGTTTTACTCTGTTAGAAGGTGACACACCTTTATCGAGGAACACTTGGGAAACCCAGAAAAATTGAAAGGAGAAAATAATCACGCAGCTGAAGACAACCATCCAAAAGGCTTGGCACGTTTCGCTCCCAACTTTTACCGAAGTTGAACAGGTAACTGTGCATATATGAAGTGATTGTTGGAAAAGACAAAAGAAGATACCAAGAACAGGAACGCAAAAGAGAGAACAAAGCAGAAGAAAATTGTGCTAGTTTTCTTCATGACACTGCCCATTCTCCACATTGCTACTTGGTTTTTCTACATTCTTTTCTCCCTGGACTTTTTTTTTTTTTTTAATATATTTTATTTATTTCTAGGAGAGAGAGAGAGAGAGACAGCGTGAGCAGGGGAGGGTCAGAGAGAGAGGGAGTCACAGACTGAAACAGGCTCCAGGCTCTGAGCTGGCAGTCAGCACAGAGCCCGACGCGGGGCTCGAACCCACGAACCGCGAGATCATGACCTAAGCGAAAGTCGGACGCTTAACTGACTAAGCCACCCAGGCGCCCCTCCCTGGACTTTCTTGATAAAACATTGCTCCACTACTTTTCCTGCTTCACAGTGTTTCACAGCATCTTTTGCTTTCAACATGGAGTTTAAGTAAAATTGACTGTTGTTTTGAAATATTCTATCGTTGCATGCTGTACCTACCGCAAGCATGATACGAATGCTACTGTCAGAAAGAAGAGATGCTTCGAAAGTGCTTAGAAAAACCCCAGCCTTAATGACTGGAGCGGACAATGGCCATCAACTGAAAAATATCAACCCTTATTTGAAACCTTTCAGATTTGTACTCCTTGGCAATGGCGCCCCCTAGAGACCAACAGTTGATGACACACTATCGTTTATATATTTTTTATTTATATATCTATTATGTTTATATATCTATCGAACGCTATCTGAATCTCAAGTCGTTCTCAGCTAAACTACACCACAAAATATACTTGAAAATTGGTAAAGCCAATACCGTTTGGGAAAAGGTTTCTACATCCCTTTGTTCAGATTAGCTAAAGTTTTATTGTCAATCTGTACACGCTTAAGAAACCCTATAACTTTTGAAGGTACTACCTGAAGAAACTGAGCAATAGAAGCAGGGTACAAGTATTTGGTAGCTATTGAACTGGTGGCTTAGTAGGACAGGGGAACCAAACTCAAATACACAGGGGATCCAGGAATCACCGTTGCTGAGTGAAGCAGTCCACAAGGCCTGCTTTTCTAGATCTTCTGATTTACAGGGAGGCAAGAATTTTATGTGAACACTATTATTTGATAATCTATATGGATTATGTGAAATTTCTCATATTTTTAATGTCGGCGGTTAGTATCAGACCATGCTCCCTCTGTATTCCTTAAAACGGCCTTTGACTTGAATTTTATATCATCAGGTTATATCGCTCACTGTTCCTCTCTGTCTTCCCTCTCATTTTTAGACTATATAGCTCCTGCTCACTGCAGTTCTCTCCAGTACTAGCCCTATCTTAATCTTTGATGATTTAAAATCTATGTAGAATTGATGATAATCTTTCCAATACCCTGTCTTCTCAGTTCTTTGACCAATCCTCTCCTCCAGTAATCTTATCCTCCACGTATTTCAGCCACTCACTCCCATGATCATTCCCTAGAGCTTGTCATTATCAACTGTGCCCCATCTGTAGTTTCTATTTCATGAATCCACTCTCTGATCATATCTTCTGTCCTTCTAGTGCATTCCCTTTAGTACTCTGACCCCAATAATCCTTCCCCCACCCCCATACTAGGATACCAAATCCAAAATCTTGCCACCTCTTCTCTGGCCTCACCCTCTTCGTGTCCTTACTTCTCTCCTTTTTTTTTTTTTTAAGTTTTTTTTTAATGTTTTATTTATTTCTTAGGAGAGAGAGAGAGACAGTGTGAGCAGGGAGGTCAGAGAGAGAGAGTCACAGACTGAAACAGGCTCCAGGCTCTGAGCTGGCAGTCAGCACAGAGCCTGACGCGGGGCTCGAACCCAACCGCGAGATCATGACCTAAGTGAAAGTCGGACGCTTAACCAACTAAGCCACCCAGGCGCCCCTCTTCTCTCTTTATTCATAAAATCCACACTCGATTTTCATAATCCCTCTCACATATGCTCTCCACTCTCTTGTTCCTCTTTAGCTTTGTTGAGCTGTCTTGGCTAATCTACCATCCTGATTAGATACAATTTTCTAATTTTTGCCTCTGCCTCTCATGCACCGTAATATAGCTAGAGGTGGGGTGGGGAATAAAAATCCTGTTAATTGGACTGAATTTAAAATCAAAGCCATGACTCTCAAATAGGTCCTTTATGCTGCCAAGCTGTTACTCTATGTGCCCTATGTCCATTTACTCTTCTGGTCCCCTTGACAACTGTTCTATGCCCTCTCTTTTCTCAACTTCTTTACCTTTCCCTCCACCCTTCTGCTCAGCGGATGATCTTGAGAGAATTAAAATTACTGAGTGTTAGAAAAAAACTTCCACAGAATCTCAGCACATATATCTATCCACTAGCATCTGTAGGGACATACACACCCACCCTCCTTTTCCATAGGCCAATTAGTAGGGTCCTATCTAAATCTAATCCCTTCACTAGTATGCTAGAGCTAATCTCTTGTCTCCTACTCAAAGACATCAGGGGCAACTCTTCTCACTCACAGCTACACCATCAATTTCTCACTCTTTACTGGGTCAGTTCCATCGGCATACAAATGTTATTTTTTCCACTTTAAAACAAACCAAAAAATTTTGATGTGATTTCCTCCATTTGATGCCATAATTACCTCCATTTCTTTACTCCTTTTCATAGTAAAGAGTTGAATAGTTTGTCTCCAACTTTTCTCCTCTGATCTTCTCTTAAACCAACTCAGGAGCCACCCCTCCTACCTTACTCCACTGAAATGGCTCTCAGGGTCATCTATGTCCACATCATGCTGACTGTAATAATCAATTTTCAGGACTCATCTTACATGACCTATAAGTAGTTGTTGTTTTTTTTTAAGTTAATTTTGAGAGAAAGAGAGTGCACACATAAGCGAGGGAGGTGCAGACAGAGAGAGAGAGGGAGAGAATCCCAAGCATCCCCACATGTGGGGCTTGATCTCATACCACAACATGAGCTGAAATCAGGAGTCAGACACTTAACCGACTAAGCCACCCGGGTGCTCCAGCCTACCAGTAGTTTTTGACATAGGTTATCACTCCCTCTTTCATGGACACTTTCTTTGTCTTCCAAATTCTCTTACATTTTCGCCTACTTCACTGGTCACTCTTCAGCTTCCTTTGCTGTCCCTTCTCTTCTTAACTCTTAATGCTGGACTACCCCAGGGTTCAGTTCTCTCTGTGTACACCCACTCCCTTGATGATCTCAGTGAGTTTCGAGACTTTAACTACCATCTATCTACCAAGGACTGGCAAATGTATATGGTTAGCCCAGACCGCTCCCTTAAACTCAAGACTCATGTCCAAAATAGAACTCTTGATCATGCCTCCTGAACCTGCTCTTCGACATTCTTCCCCATCCAGGTCACTCTCTCCTTCCAGTTGCTTGAACCAAAAACTATAGAGTCATCCTTGACTCTCTATTTCTTCACACTGTGTTCAATCCACAAGCAAACCCTGTTGGCTCTATTCAAAATATATTCAGAATCATACATTTCTCCACCTGCACAACTGCCTCCCCGGTTTGAGCCATTGTCATATCTTGTCTGGTTTACTGTAGTTGTCTTCTAACTAAAGTAGCTTCCACTGTTACTGTCTATAGACTTTCCTGAACACTGCAGCCAGATTCATCCTTTTAAATCATATCTGACTGTGTCTCCCAGCAATGGCTTATAATTTCAGAGTCTGATCTACTCTCTCTCCTCCTCCTCTCTGCTGTTACCTCTGGTCTTGTTTCCTTGTTCATTCTGCATTACCACGCTGTCTTCTTGTTGGTCTTTGAACATACCAGGTGGAGTCCCATATTAAAACCTTTGCACTTGCTATTCCCTTGCCTAGTATGCTCTTCCCGTCTACCCCAACCTCCATATTTGAAATTGCAGCAGTCTACACACTCAGACTTAGGCTGGTGTGTGACTGCATCTGCCAATAATATATGGCTTGGGGGTACCAGATCTCATTCAAATTTCTCCTTCTCTCTGGCCCTGAGTAGGAGCATGTGGCAGCTCTGGCCATCTCCAGAACCATTTTGCAACCACATGGAGATAAATATTAGAATGAAGTGAGCCTTGGGGATGGTCTCATGAGAGAAAAAAAAAAAAACCCAGATTTTTCAAAATGTCACTAAGCGGCTCTTTTGTTCTATACATGGAGAATTTTCTGCTTGTGGACTTATAAATTATATCACAAAAATTCCTTACTACGTCAGTTTATAAACTAGGAATCTGGTTTTTGCAGCCAAATGCATCCTGATACACTGAACAGACATCTAGTGATACTTCCTAGTTTGTTGATGGCCTATAAAACTGTGAGAAGAAAACTAACCTCTGTCCAAAAGCTATATCTGTGATTATCAGATGGGCATGGAAACTGGATGGTAAAGAGAGACAACCGGGGCCCATGGGAGAAAGTAAGTGTTGGTAGAGAATGATTCTGACAGCACGGACGTTAGCAGTTCTAGGTACACATGACACTACACTGAAATCCACGCAAACCCACACCCTCAACTGGACCTGCCCACCCACTCCCGGCATACATGCTTCTGGCAAAGAGAGGGCTGTGGTTAACCCTAAAACTGTCTCACTGTGTGACTTCATCTTTTGCCATGGGATGCCCTCCAGCTCCGCTCCCCACCCCCAGCCCCCGTATTTCATATACTAGAAGAGCTTCCATCCTAGCTGAACGTTAAGAGAGTAATGAACTACACAGATTAACAAGTGGAGATGCCGAAGGAACCCTGAAGGCTGTGGCACAGACAGCACAATGGCACAGATACACAGTATTATCAATGGCAAAGTCCCAGCTAAGCACAGGCATCAAAGCCTAAGATAAAAAAAATTAGGTGAGGAGGAAAGTAGATGGGTCAGATAACAGCTCTTTGTATATACGAAAAACTATCTTGGTGGCAGCTATTTACCCAACATCCCTAAGGATGAATGTACAAAGGACATCCAGCTAGTGGGACCTAGATTATCTGGTTTGGGAAATAACTTTCAAAACAAAGATCACTAGCATACCCCCTCTTTGAGCCTTATCCCATCCCTGGGCCTTAGAGGGTCCTAGGTACATTGGGGTTCAGGGGTGAGGTGAAGATCAGTAATGCGGTGAGAACATTTGTGGTGCATGTTACTTGATAATTCTAAGAAGGAAAAGTTGGATGGTTTTAGGCTTTAATCAAAACAACCTAATAGTAATAACACGCAATAATTATTCCTCCAGTTCAATGTGTATCTTTAAACAACATTAGATTTGCATTGTACCATAACTCAACCTTTGCCCATTTAAGATATCAAAAACAGTGTTCTAAAAAATCTATTATTTTGCAACATGATCTATACTAAAATTTTAGCAATTATCCTTTTAGGGTTGAAGGATGAGTTACCGGTGATTTTATTCTCTTACTCTGTGTCTTCCAAACATTCTAGAGTCAACATGTATTACCTCTATTAGAAAACCCTCAACTACAGAAAATAATTTCTTCCAACATTTTCATGCTTCGTCTCACTTCACTATTTTCTTCTTAAATCATTTTCATAGTATTTCTCACCTCAGAGTGTATGGCTATAGTAACTTTTGCCTTCTAAAATCTGATCTTTATAATTGAATAGTTTTCAGTCAAGGGCTTTTCATGATAATTTCAATCTTAGCTAAAGCTCTATTTTTGAAGCAAACATTTATTTACTTCCAGAAAAACCCGAAACGTGTGAAATAAATCTGAGATTATGGTGGAATGTTTTCTTCTGCAGTCAAGTATCTACTCAGACGGTTTTCAGTTTGATCATGGAAAATGGCTTAGACGTCCGAATCCAACTCCTGCACGTCACAGACAGCGAGACTGCTGCTGGCTACAAGAATTCTGGAGGCAATGTTTGTGGGAATAATACACGAAAAAAATCTCATGCAAGATTTCCAAAGTTCCCTTGTCAAGTTATAAGCACAAATCTTGTGCATTTTCCCTCTCCAGGATTTGGTCCTCTTTTCGTTGTTATTTAGTAAATCCCCAAAATAAATTTTGTCTGTTGGGGCTGGCATTAAAAACACCACAGACTGCATACTTTAAATAAGGGAAATTTATCTTTCCACAGTTCTGGAGACTACAAATCCCAAGATCAAGGTGTCCACAGGGTTCAGTTTCTGGTAAATCCCTTCTGGCTTGTAGATGGCCTTTCCTGGATGCACCGGCGCGCGCGTGCACGCGCACACATACGCACACACGCACATTCAGAGAGAGAGAGAGAGAGAGAGAGAACACGGGAGCACGCAGGTCAGCATTCTGGTGTTTCCTCTTACAAGGGCACTGGTCCTATCTGATCTGGGCCCTACCCTTATGACCTCATTTAATCTTAATTAATTAATTCCTTACAAGCCCCTTCTCCAAATCCAGCCACAATGGGAGTTAGAACTTGAACATACAAATGGGGGAAAGGGAGCACACAAACATTCAGTCCACGACAAATCCTCTGCCCAGAAGTTCATGAAAGGATGTCACATCATTTCACATCATTGGGTTTCAGAGGACGCATTCTTTTTTTTTTCCCCCCCCTAGGAGGGAGGGAGAGAGAGAGAGAGAGAGAGAGAGAGAGACAGCGTGAGCAGGGGGAGGGTCAGAGAGAGAGGGAGTCACAGACTGAAACAGGCTCCAGGCTCCGAGCTGGCAGTCAGTACAGAGCCGGACGCGGGGCTCGAACCCACGAACCGCGAGATCCTGACCCAAGCGAAAGTCGGACACTTAACCGACTAAGCCACCCAGGCGCCCCTCAGAGGACCCATTCCAAAAACACTTGGTAAGTAGTTATCCACGTCTTCTGGCCTGTCATGGCGGTCATAGTTCCTCTTGTTCCCTACTGATCTTGTTTTTTGTTCCAAACCTTTGAAACAAAAATAAAAGCTTGGATTTTTAATCTGGTGCTGTTGATAATGAAGGCAATATCAAGTCTGTATATGATAATATCCAGCGTGTTTGGATCTAAAAATGCTGGTAACTTCTGATCAAGTGGCCTTTCCTCGAGGCTTATTCTGACAGTTCCATAGCATTAGTCCCTCATCACACCATCTTTCGTGGATTTTTGCCTTTTTTGTCTTTTATGACAATACTCAGTGTTTTCCTACACTCCTCATGGCTTCTTCTGTTTTCTGAAATGACTTTTCCTTTGGCTTATACTGTGCATTCACAGGCAGAATTCTATTATTTTATTCCAGGTCTTGAAGATTTCATCTAATCTCATTCTTCATCTATTGTTTCTATGTGGACCATGTTCATATTTGTGCCCTTAAGCCCTAAGCTGTCCTATAGATTCCCTTCTCACTCCCCACCTCCTGTGTTTAGTAAACAATTTCATTTTTATTTCTTTCTTTCATCTCAATTCAGAATGCTCCAAACTGATCATTTCCTAGAAAATCAGCTTCCTTGTATCTGGTCACATGCCCCAAAAGAACTCTTAGTAATTTTGATTGACTGATTGATCAACTGATATAGTCAGAACTTACTGAGCACCTACTATGTCAGACATTATGCTTGATAGTGCTTATATCCAATAAATCACCAAATGTTATTCTTCTGTAATGTCTCTCATAAGTGTCTGGGTCTTTTCCAATTCATCTGTACTAGTTATTTCATATTTGGATTTTTTTCAGCATCTCCTACCTGATGATCCCCTAATTATCTTTTAAGATGCTAATGAAAAGTCACCACTTCTGTGAGTAGGTTGACTTGTGGGCTCCCATCATATACATTTAAGTCTTAACCACTGATATCTTTGAATGTGACCTCAACTGGAAATGTAGGCATACATGAAACATATTGCAGATTTGGTTCTAGACTACTGCAATAAAGCAAATATCACAATAAAGCAAGTCAAACTAATTTTTTGGTTTCCATATAAAAGTTTACATTGTACTGTATTACACTAAACTGTAGTATATTAAATGTGTAATAACATTATGTCTAGGAAAAAGGTGTATCCCTTAATTTTAAAATATTGCTAAAAATGCTAACTATCATCCGAGCTTTTGGAGGGTCAGAATCATGGATCAGATCACCATAAAAAACATTATAATAATGAAAAAGTTTGAAATATTGTGAAAATTACTAAAATGTGACAGAGACATGAAGTGAGAAAATGCTGTTGGAAAAAATGATACCAATAGACTTGCTCAATGCAGGGCTGCCATAAATCTTCGGTTCTTTTTTTTAACATTTATTTACTTATTTTGAAAGAGAGAGAGAGAGCACGTGCATGCATGTGTATGCTTAAGTTGGGGAGGGGCAGAGAGAGGGAGAGGGAGAGACAGAATCCTAAGCAGGATCCACGCTATCAGCACAGAGCCCAACGCGGGGCTTGATCTCATATGTTAGTTCATGACCTGAAATGAAATCAAGAGTTGGACGCTTAACCAACTGAGCCACCTAGGTGCCCCCATATAAACCTTCAATTTGTAAAAAAAAAAAAAAAAAAACACAGTATCTTCAAAGCACAGTAAAGTGAAGCACAATAATATGAGGTATGCCTGTAAAGTCTTTGCAGATGTAATCAAGTTAAGATGAGGCCATACTGGATTAGGACTGGTGTCCTTATAAGAAGAGGGAAATTTGGACATGGAAACACAGAGGAAAGAAGGCCTGGGGATGATGATGGCAGAGATTGGAGGGATGCAGCCACAAGCCAAGGAAATCCAAGGACTGCCAACACCGGAAGCCACTAAAGCATGGGACAGACTATCCCTGAGAGCCTCTATAAGAAACTAACCCTGCTGACAACCTAATTTCAGACTAGTGGCTTCCAGAACTGTGAATGAAGAAATTTCTAACGTTTTAAGCTACCAGTTTGCAGTAATGTTTGACAGCAGCCCTAGTAAACTAAAACCCTCTGTGAAGCCATTTATAATCACCCCAAAGCTCTTATTTCTTTTGCAGTTTCTTTACTTGCCATGATTTTTTAAAAACTTGCTGTTGACTGTCCTATAAGGGAAAAATATCACTTAAAACTATTAGCACGGACTTTATCATTGACCTTTGTATTGGGCAATATCAGTTTATTTTTTTAATATATATATTTTAATGTTTATTTATTAATTAAAAATTTTTTTACATGTTTATTATTTATTTTTGAGAGACAGAAACAGAACATGAGTCCGGGAGGGGAAGAGAGAGGGAGATACAGAATCCAAAGCAGGCTCTAGGCCCTGAACTGTCAGCATGGAGCCCGATGCAAGGCTGGAACTCACAAACCACGAGATCATGACATGTGCTGAAGTCTATGCCCAACCGACTGAGCCATCTAGGCACCCTCGGGCAATACTGGTTTAAAATGCAAACTCATATATGGATCACCCAAATTACAGTTTGTAGTTCATGGAACGTATATGCACATGTAGTTCATTCTTAACTAGAACTGTGAGAAAGCTGCATAAAACTAACTCATATATATATATGTATTTTATGTATATATAGAGTTTCTTTATTTTTGAGAAAAAGAGAGAAAGGAAGAGAGAGAGGCAGAGAGACAGGGAGAGAGCAAATCCTAAACAGGCTCTGCGCTGTCAATGCAAGGCTCAAACCCACAAACTGCAAGATCATGACCTGAACTGAAATTAAGGGTCGGACGCTTAACCTGCTGAGTCACCCAGGAGCCCCACTCATATATTTATTTCACTTCTCTCCACCTTCAGCTTACATATAAGAATGGACTGACAGGAAAAGAAACTGGTTGCCCCTCTTACCATTTCCTACTATATCTTCATTTTTAGTGTTAGTGGCTGGCTAATCCTGGGAACTGATACAAGTAAAAAAGGAGATGACCGGATTTCTTGCTCATATATGCTTCTCAGAATACCACTGCCTTCTTTCTGCATTCACAGTAAGTTCACAGCCCTTGGCACTCCCTTTCCTTCCCTTTAATAAGTTGTATGTGTAATACACTTACCTTGTATTGATTTTACATCTATTCTAACTCCCATTCATTGTAGTTTCAATAGAATTCTGTGCTCCTCGGGCATCTTGAATGATAAATGTAAATGGCTGGCCAAGAAGAAGGGACACTCATGTATTGTGTGTACCTCTTCTGCTCATGCTCATGTTCCATTGTGCTCCTGTTTCTAAAACACAAATTCAAAGGCAAAATTATTAAGCATTTCAAAACGGTGACCACTGAGTGTTTAACCAAATGCAAGGTCCTTCTGATAGCAGGGTTCTGTGCAATTGCATGTCAAGGAAGCCAGCTCTAGTTTAAGAGTCCCAGTTAATCCACAACCTTTTCAATGATGGTATTGTCAACCTCTTCATTTTAGCCATCTGTGTAGAGATCTCTCATTGTGACATTTATTTGCATTTCTCTGATCATTAATGAGGGTAAGCATCTTTTTATTAGCCATTTGGTGTGTGTGTGTGTGTGTGTGTGTGTGTGTATGTGTGTGTGAGTGAGTGTGTGGTGTGCTTGTTTGACCCTTTTGCCTATTTTTCTATTGGCTACCTGTCTCTTTTTTTCTTCTTGATTTGTAACGGTTGTTTTTATATTCTGGAAAGGAGCATTATGTAGATTACATGTGTACCAAATATCTTCACCCATTTTATGACTTGGTTTTCATTCTCTTTTATTTTGATTACTAGAAGTTCAACTTTTTAAAAGATTTTATGTTTGGGGTGCCTGGGCACGTCAGTCGGTTGGGCATCTGACTTCGGCTCAGGTCATGATCTCACAGCTTATGAGTTTGAGCCCTGCATCAGCCCTGCCTGATTTGGATTTTGTGTCTCCCTCTCTCTCTCTGTCCTTCCTCCACTCATGCTCTGTCTCTCTCAAAAATAAACAAACATTTAAAAAATAAGATTTTATTTTTAAATAATCTTTACACCTAGTGTGGGACTCAAACCCAAAACCCCAAGATCAAGAGTTGTACACTCCACTGACTGAACCAGGAAGGCACCCCTTACATTTTTAATATAGTTTGTCAATATTTTCCTTCCAAGTTAACTGCTAGTTTGTATCTGGTTTCAGAAATCTTTGCTTTTCTCCAAGTCATAAAGATAATCTCCTATATTATTTCCTTAAAGTTTTATTGTTTTGTCTTGAATGTTTAGATTCACAATCCATCTGGAATCTTTTTTTTTTTTTTTTGCAACCAATAAGAGGTAGGGGATCAAACTTTAATTCTCTTTTTAGTTAACAAAAAGATGGATTGGCAGCACAACTCCAGTTTGTCCCACTTAACAACTCCTTTGATGATTTTATATTAAAATGGGTAATAAGAGGGTGCCTGGGTGGCTCAGTCAGTTAAGCATCCCATTCTTGATCTTGACTCAGGTCATGCTCTAATAAGTATAGTGGGATCAAGCCCTGCTTGGGTCACTGAACTGAGAGTGCAGAGACTGCTTGGGATTCTCTCTCTCCCTCTCTGTTTCTGTCCCTTCCCAGTTGCAGGTGGGTGCATGCTCTCTCTCAAAATAAATAAACTTAAAAAAATTACTAATATGCTTATAGAATGAAAATCCTAAGAAGTAAAGAGTTTTTTTGTCACTTTTTTGGAAGTGAGTTAGGTCTTTTGACAAAAGCTTCCAATAACATCAAATTTAAGGATTTTGTTTCAGAATAGACAGTTCCACAGCTATTCTGAGCTCCGCTTACTAAATCTTTTGAATGTTTTGGTTAAAGTGGAGACTAGGTAAATGTGAGTGGGTCAAAGTAAACTCATCAAAAAATTCTAAGGAACCCTGGAATGGTATTACTCTGGGCATATCTACACCTCATATTTGTATTGGAATGACAGCAATACCATGAGTATTTACTCTGATCCATCTAATTTGCCTTTACAATTTCTTTTAGATTAAACCAACATTCCCTTTTTCCTGCCTTTGATCATGGCACTCTCCAATGTACTCTACATCTGGCACACAGTGATCTGGCCTTTATCTATCTAGTCTCATTCTCTGTCGTCTGTATCTTACCTTAACTGAGCTTTCTTCCCCTTCTCCCCACCCCTTGCAAATGCTGGTCTCTTGAGAACCTACCTACCTGCATCACTCCACTCTTCTCTGACTGGCGCTTGTCTTCAAGCAAGGATTAAGCATTATTCCATTCAGAAAGCCTTTAGAGAATGTGCTCAAGAGACTTAGGGATTATTATTAATATTAAAAATAATATAATTAAAAGTGTATCTCCCGTGTGGACTATGAAAGGAATGTGTGAATAAGATGGGTATTTGTTGAAAGAATGGATGGATGGATGGGACCTCGCTTCTATAACTTTCAGCAACTCTACAGGCCAGAGGATTTAAAAAACTTGTTGAGAAAAGTCTAAGAAAAGTTTCATTTTAGATGGCGCGGAAAAGGCAAATCGTCGTCTCTCCCGCCGCAATTTGAGGCCGCCTCCCTCTCCCCAGTCTAACTGAAGCGCTGCGGTGAGCGCATCGATGAGCGTGTGCTGCGCATCGATGAGCGCGGCGGCTCGGCTAGTTGGGGCTGGATTGCTTCATCCCGGAAGTGGGTTGAAGGCCGTTGAGTCCCGGTCCTGGGCCTAGCTGGGCGGGGTGGCTGGGGTTCTGCTACCGACATGGCCAGCCCCGACTCCCGGTACCCCTGCTCCTCGATCGAAGACGACTTCAACTATGGCAGCTGCGTGGCCTCTGCCAGTGTGCACATCCGCATGGGTACGTCTCTCCCCGCCCCTCCGGGCGGCCCTGCGCGGGGCCTGCTGCGCTGTCGGCCTCTGGGCGCGGCTTTCGGCCTCCGGGGAGACAGCCTCCCGGGCGGGGCTGGCAGGCAAGCGCGGGGCTCCAGGGGTTCAGAGCCAGAGCCCTGCTTCCAGCTCTCCGCCCCCGCGCCCCAGCCTCCGAGGAAGAGCGCACCCCCCGGGAGTTGGGAGGACGCGCTGCTTCGGCTCGGCCGGGGCGCCCAAGAGAGCGCGGCTCTGGGGAAGTGCTGTGGCCCGCTGGCTGTGCGACCGAGAGCCGGAACTGGAGCCATGACACTTTAACCCCTTCCTTCCTCCGCGTTGAAAAGAGACGGGTGAAAACCTCAGCAGCTTTAATTTGACGTCTTTATTTTTTTTTTAAGATGTTTTATTTATTTCTAGGAGAGAGAGAGAGACAGGGTGAGCAGGGGAGGGCCAGAGAGAGAGGGAGTCACAGACTGAAACAGGCTCCAGGCTCTGAGCTGGCAGTCAGCACAGAGCCCGACGCGGGGCTCGAACCCACGAACCGCGAGATCATGACCCAAGCGAAAGTCGGACGCTTAACCGACTAAGCCACCCAGGCGCCCCTAATTTGACGTCTTTATGTTAAAAGAAACGAAAGGTTACTTTTTAAGGTGAAAATAAGTTTATAATGCGATCATTGTGACGTACGCCGGAAGGCAGTTACTTGTTGGCACGTCTTTGGTGTAGGGGATGTGATCACGTTTCAGGTTTTCTATTTACTTGCCTGTCTCCTTGACTGGATTGTAGGATCTGTGAGGGCAGGGACCGTATCTCTTCTTGATCACTAGTTAGACTGCAAGACCTGGAACTCGCCACAAGTTTGAGTATTCATTGAGGCAGTTGCCGAAAATGGGAGCTTTAGAGGTCAATCAAAATACAGTATTCGTTTTAAGTTATTATGCAATATTTACTGGGCAGAATTATTTTGAGTTTAAAATGTTTTTAAAAAAATAAAATGCGTACCTTCATGTAATTAGAATTCATTGTCCTCTCTAGTTCAGCCAGTTGATTACAGAAGTTGCCCCAGATTTTCATCCTATCCCTGTGGCTGGAATTTGTTCCACAAAGGAATTATGAAGGTCGGATGTACTAAGAATCTTGATCCCTAACATCTTTATTCTTGAAATTGAATTTTGGAATGATTTTGGCAAATGAGCATAGTTTTTTAAGTTAAAAATTTAATGGTGGTCCATTAAAATTTTAAAACATGGTCCATTAAAATTGTATCATCTCCACCATTTTTAAGTGTACAGTTCTGGAGTATTAAGTATATTCACATTGTTGTGCAACCCATCTCCAGGACCTTCTAATCTTGCAACACTGAAAGATACCATCAGACAACTCCCTATCTTCCCCTCCCCCAGAGCCAGGCAACTACCGTTCTAGTTTCTGTTTTATGAGTTTGGCTACTCTAGACACTGCACGTAAGTGAATCATAATGTATGTGTCATTTCGTGACTGCCTTATTTCATTTAGCATGTTTTCAGGGAGTATCCATTTTGTAGCCTGTATCAGACTTCACTTTTTTAGGAGTGATTTTCCATTTGCAAATAAATTACATTTTGTTAATTCATTTATCTGTTGGTAGTCGCTTGGGTAGCTTTCACCTACTATGAATGATACCGTTATAAACGTGTGCACAATACCCCCTTGAGATCTGCTTTGAGTTCTATGCGTACCCCAAAGTGGAATTGCTGGATCATATGTGTTTTAGAGACAAACCTCTCTTTTCCCTCTTGAGTAGGGAGGAAGTGGAATTACTGGATCATACCTGTTTATTCCCTCTTGAGTAGGGAAAAAACCCAGTTCCTCCTCCTGTGTTTCTCTTTACTACTCACACAGAACACTTGAGTTCTGACACTTAGGGTCACCAAATGTGGGTTGTTGTTTTTTTTTCTACACCAAGCAATTCTGCATGATGCCGCTGTGTGTCCTACAATTTAACTCAATTCTGACACTGTCTCCTAGGCGATAGCAACAGATCTCATAGGTTAAGGGCTCAGTCCCATAGACTGCTCCCACCCCGCTTCAGATGCCAATTGCAAGTAATAAATAGGTCCCCAGGTAACCCGTAATTTGTTAGACTTGGCTATAAATTGAAGGTTCCCATGACTCCTTCCTTAGGTTTGATTAATTTGCCAGAGCAGCTCACAGAACTAAAGGAGACACTTTTACCAGTTTATTAAAAGATACAGGTAAACAGCCAGATGAAGAGAGAGAGTGGGAGGTCTGGGAGGGCATCAAGCGCAGAAGCTTCGGTCCCCATGGAGTGAAGGTGTGTTCCCCTTCCAGGATGTGGATGTGTTCTCTTCACCAACCCGGAAGCTCTCCAAACCATCTTCTTAATGTTTTGTGGAGGCATCCTCACGTAGGCATGATCAATTATTAACTCCACTTCTCCCCGCTTCAGCAGGGCTCGAAATTCCAAGCTTGCTTATGGCTTATTTTTCCTAGCGACCAGCCCTCATCCAGGAGCTCACCTAGAATTGCCTCAGTAGAACAAAAGAGACACCTGTTACCCAGGAAATCACGAGTTCTGTGCCAGAAACCTGAGGCAGAAACTAATATATATTTTCTATTATCTCACTATATGGTCATTGTATTTTTAGTTTTTTGGGGAACCACCGTATTGTTTTACATAGTGACTGCACCATTTTATATTCTAAACAACATTGCTCAAGTGTTCCTATTTCTCTACATTCTCACTGACACTTGTTTTCGCCTTTTTTTTTCCTCCAAGTAGCCATCCAAATGGGCTTAAGATGATATTTCATTGTGGTATTGCCTTGCATTTCCCTGATAATGAGTGATGTTCCGCATCTTTTCATATACTTTGAAGAAATGTGATTAAGTTGTTTCCCCTTTTTGAAAAGTGGTTATGGATAAAGTGACAGTGTAGATTTTTGTGTCGTCCTCATTTGGATAAATGCCAACAAGCACAGTTGCTGCATTGTATACTGAGAGTATGGTTAGTTTTGTAAGAAACCACCAAACTGTCTTCCAAAGTAGCTGTACCATTTTGCATTCCACCAGCAACAAATGAGAGGTCCTGTTGTGCCATATTCTAGCCAGCATTTGCTGGTGTCAGGTTTTGGATTTTGGCTAGTCTAGTAGATGTAGTAGTATCTCATTGTTGTTTTAATTTGCATTTCCCTGATAACGTATGAGCATCTTTTCATGTTATTTGCTCTCTGTATATTTTGTTCAGGGAGGTGTCCAGATCCTCTGCGTGCTCTTTAATTGAGTTCATTTTCTTGTTGAATTTTACGAGTTCTTTATATATTTTGGATAATAGTCCTTTAATCAGATGCATCTTTGCAAATATTTTCTGTTAGGTTGTGGCTTATCTTCTCATTCTCTTGACTTTGTCCATATTTTCATTGGGTTATATATTTATTGTTGTTGAGTTGTAAGAGTTCCTTATATAGTCTAGATATTAACCTCTTATTGTATATATGATTTACACATTTTCTCCCATTCTGTAGGTTGCCTTTTCACTATATTGATTTGTCCTTTGAGGCAGCTTTAAATTTTAATGTAGTACAGTTTATCTCTGAAAAGTACAGCTTTTTTTGCCTGTGCTTTTAGGATCATATTTAAGAAATCATTGCCAAACCCAATGCCATGAAGCTTTTCCCTTGTGTTTTTTTACTAAGAGTTTTTATAGTTTTAGGTCTTATGCTTAGGTCTTGAATTTATTTTGAGTTAATTTTTGCATATGAGGTAATGTAAGGGTTCAACTTCACTCTTTTGCATAAGGATATCCAGTTTTTCCCAGCGCTGTTTGTTAAAGAGACAGCCCTTTCCTTCACTGAATGGTCTTGGCATCCATGTTGACCATCATTTGACCATATATGCAAGGGTTTACTTTTGCTCTTCTAGTCCATTGTGTTCTGTATGTCTGTCTTTATGTCAGTACCACACTATTTTGATTATTCTTTGGTTACTTACTACTCTGTAATAAGTTTTGAAATCAGAAAGTGTGAGACCTCAACCTTTGTTGTTCTTCCATATTGTTTTGGGTATTCAGGGTCCCTTGAGATTCCATGTTAATTTTTGGATGCATTTTTCTGTATCTGCAAGAAGGACCATTGGGATTTTGATAGGGATTGATGTGGGGTTGGGAGTGAACAGTTAAGTAAGAATTCTTGAGATGTTTTGGGGGCAAAACCGTGCTTTTGTTGTAACACAGGGGCAGGACCTGGAGGCAGAAAGAGCTGCACTTTTGCTATAAGAAGTTGGTGGTTAAATGCATAACTGTTCAAGGGGGAGAGGACATTCAAGGAATATTAGATCATAAATGTCTTCTTCGCATTTCTATTTGTAAAACTGCTTTTGCAGATTTTTCTGGTGTTTACCATTCAGCTCGATACTAACTATCAGGCAGGCTATAGGTCAGCTTTCTGGGCTAAAGGTGATCGTTTTTCTGCTTCTCTCCCTCATCAGGGATTGCATTAGATCTATAGCTCTTCTGCGTGTGACATTTAACAACATTAATTTAACAACACTAAACAATAATTTAATCTATGAACATTGGATGTCGTTGGATGTTATGTATTTGTGCCTTCTTTCAGCAGTGTTTTGTAGTTTTCAGAGTACAAGTCTTTCTTGCCTTCTTGGTTAGATTTCTAAGTATTTTGTCCTTTTTGATCCTATTGTAAGTGGAAGTTCTCCCTTAAGTTTCTTTTCCTTTTTGACTTGCTCATTGTTGGTGTATAAAATGCAACTGAGGGGCGCCTGGGTGTCTTAGTCGGTTGAGCGTCCGACTTTCGCTCGGGTCATGATCTCACGGATCGTGGGTTCGAGCCCCGCGTCGGGCTCTGTGCTGACTGCCAGCTCAGAGCCTGGAGCCTGTTTCAGTCTGTGACTCTCTCTCTCTCTGACCCTCCCCTGCTCACGCTGTCTCTCTCTCTCTCTCCTAGAAATAAATAAAACATTTAAAAAAATAAAAAAATTAAAAAAATAAAATGCAACTGATTTTTTTGCATGTTGATTTTGTATCGTGGAACTTAGTTGAATTCATTCGTTAGTTCTATCTAATTGCTTGTGGAATCTTTAGAGTTTTCTACATATAAGATCATGTCATGTGTAAACAGAGATAATTTTACTTTTTTTTCCTTTCCAGTTTGGATTCCTTTTATTTCTTTTATCCTGCCCAGTTGCTCTGGCTAGGACTTCAGTACTATGTTAAATAGAAGTGGCAAAGCAGACATCCTTGACTTGTTCTGAGCTTAGAGGAAAAATTTTCAGTTTTTCACTGCTGAGTATTATTATATTAGCTGTGGGCTTGTCATATATAGCCCTTATTAGGTTGAGGCCGTTTCCTTCTCTTCCTTGTTTGTTGCGTGTTTTTATCACGAGTGGTTGTTGGATACTGGCAAATGCTTTTTCTACATCAGTTTCTGCTGATCCAAAGGTGATAAGGAAAGAAGGATAGGAAGAGAAAACGGCACCTCTTGCAGCAAATTGAATTTGTGTAGAGGTGGCATCAGATGTGTGAATACAAGGCATTTATTAGAGAAAAAAAATTTGAATCATTAATACAGAAGAAGCAGCATCTCCTTTTTATTGACTATAAAGGTAGTGAGGAAATAAAAGTTTTGGAAGTCTCAGTTGCTGCCTTAAGGCATTAGTTGGGGTGGCCAGTGGCCAAACTAACCTGTAATGACAACTTAGTGAAATTCTTTTTTTTCTTAATTAATTTGCTTTAATGTTTATTTGTATTTGAGAAAGAGAGAGAGAGAAAGACAGTGTGCGAGCAGGGGAGGGGCAGAGAGAGATGGAGACAGAATCTGAAGCAGGCTCTAGGCTCTGAGCTGTCAGCACAGAGCCCTACATGGGGCTCATGTGAGATCACAACCTGAGCCACAGTCAGATGCTAATTAGCCAGTTGAGCTACCCAAGCACCCCTAATTTTTAAATTTAATTGTGAAAGAGCACGAGCAGGTTGAGAGGGGCCATGGCAGAGAGAGAGAATCTTAAGCAGCCTCCATATCTGATGTGGAGCCTGACGTGGGACTCCATCCCACAATCCTGTGATCAGGACCTGAGCCGAAATTAAGAGTTGGGTGCTCAACCAACTGAGCCATCCAGGCTCCCCTCAAAGATCAATTTTTAGAAGTGAAATTTTAGGGTCAAAAGAGTATGAGCGTTTTTAGTGTGGTTGATATCATTAGCTACCCTCCAAAGAGATTGTACTTATTGACTGTTGACAAACAATATATGAGGATACATTTTTTGCACCCTCACCAATGCGTAGCATCATTCATTTGTTTAACATTTGGCAGTCTATTGGATCAGGGGTTGGCAAACATTTTCTACAAAAGGCCAAATCTAAATATTTTCAGCTTTGTGGGACCATTGGTCATGTTGCATCTACTCAGCTATGCCATTACATGTGTGCAAAGGCAGCTGTAGACGATATGTAAATGGAAGAGTGTGGTTGTGACCAGTACATCTTTAGTTACAAAATCAGGTGGTGGGCTGGATTTGGCCCATGAGCCATAGTTTGCTGACTCTTGTGGTAGGTAAAAGATGTTTTCTTGGGGTACCTGGGTGGCTTAGTCGGTTAAACATCTGACTTCGGCTCAGGTCATGATCTCACGGTTCGTGGGTTTGAGCCCTGCGTCGGGCTCTGTGCTGACAGCTAGGTCAGAGCCTGGAGCCTGCTTCAGATTCTGTGTCTCCCTCTCTCTCTGACTCTCCCCTGCTCATGCTCTCTCTCAGAGATAAATAAAACATTTTTTAAAAAAGATGTTTTCTTGTTTTGATTTGCATGTTTTAGCCTTGTAAGTGAAGATGAGCACTTTCCTTTATTTACAAAACTATTGGGCCCTGTACTGATGTTAGGGATAGCAGTGACCATAATATTTCAGTTGTGTTTTGTGTTTTTTTTTTTAAGAGAGAATGTGTGTGTTTGTATGTGTGTGTGTAAGCAGGAGAGGGGTAGAGGGAGGAGGAGAGAGAGGATCTCAAGCAGGCGTCATGCCCAGTGCAGAGCCTGATATGGGACTCAATCTTACAGACTGATCATGAGCCAAGATCAGGAGGAATTAGATAGATGCTCAACCGACTGAGCCACTCAGGCACCCCACTCTTGAAGACTCATAATTTGGATAAGGGAGTTGGGGAGACAGACCCTGAAGAAGTGAGCAAATAAATAGGTTATTTGCTGTGGTAAGTTCCCTGAAGAAAAGACACCATAATGGAATAGACAGTAGGGTTCAGAGTGGCATCTATTTCAGTTAAGGAATGGTCAGGAAAAGAGCTCTTAAAGGAGGTGGTAGTTGTGTTGTATGAGAAGGAAGTAGCCACATTTATTCATTATTGCTTCATTAAAAAGTTACCCCAAACTTTACTGGCTTAGAACACCACATTGTTACTATTTCACACAGTTTCTGAGCAGGAATTGGAGACATTTGGCTTCGTGGTTCTGGCTCAAGGTGTCCCGTGAGATTCTATTCAAGATGAGTGCTGTGGCTGCAGTCAGCTGAAGGCATGACTAGGTCGGAGGATCTGCTTCCTGGAACTCTTACTCCCGTGGATGTTGACAAAAGGCCTCTCAGTCTTTGCCACATGACCTTCATAGGCTCCTTGTGTGGCCTCATTGCATGGCAGCTGCCTTCCCCAGAGGGAGTGATTCATTAGAGAACAATGAGGAAACCACAGTGTCTTTAATGAACTAGTCATGGTAATCACATGTACCATCACATCCCGCATTGTATTCATTAGTAAAGCAAGTCACTAAGTCCATCCACACTCCAAGGTGTGAGATTTAGGCTCCACCTTTCGAAGTTAAGTGTTACATAATTTATAGGAATGTTTTATTTCCTTTTTTCTTCCTTCCTTCCTTCCTTCCTTCCTTCCTTCCTTCCTTCCTTCGTTCCTTCCTTCTTTCTTTCCTTTCTTTGTTTCTCTCTCTCTTTCTTCCTTCCTTTCTCTCTTTCTTTTTTTCTTTATGAATGCTGAGTTATTTTTGAGAGAGAGAAAGAGAACATGCATACAAGAGTGGGGAAGGGGCAGAGAGAGGGAGACAGAGAATCTGAAGCAGAGCCTACTTTGTTTATAGGCATGTTTTAAACCACCACAGTCTTTCGTCACAAATTTTTCTTCCACGTGCATTCTAAGACGCTCCAAAGGTCTTATCCAGTATAGCATCAGTGCAAAGTCTAGAGTTTTCTTTTTTTTTTAATTTTATATTTTATTTATTTCTGAGAGAGAGAGCACACATGAGCAAGCAGGGGAGGGTCAGAGAGAGAGGGAGACACAGAATCTGAAACAGGCTTCAGGCTGTGAGCTGGCTGTCGACACAGCCCAACAACGGGGCTCGAACCCACGAACCGTGAGATCATGACCTGAGCCTAAGTCGGATGCTTATCCGACTGAGCCACCCAGGTGCCCCTAGAGTTTTCTCATCTAAATCATATCCAGGCGTGGATGAGGACACTTGGGTGTCATTCTTTAAATATATTCTTGGAGTGTATTTTCTCTTGAAGATTTTGGAACTAAAGAGACAAATTATCTGTACCCACACACATCCAATATCCATAAGTAGATCAGGCATAATTTGGTGGTATTTTTTCCAATAAAATTCTTCTAAAAACTTTGGGGGTTTCGTATGATTCTTCTTGTGGTTCATTCCATTAGACAAAAGCCACACCCAGAAGTGTCTTAGGGTAAGCTTTGGCCAAGACTGCTGAGTGACGATTTCCTCAAGCTTCTCAAAAGACCTGTTGTTTGAATGGCTCTTCTGAGGTGCAGAGTTGGATATTTGTGAGATTTTAACAAAAGATCCTCACATCCTCTATCTCTCCTCTTGCATTTTATTTTTTATTTTTTTTAGTTTATTGTCAAGTTGGTTTCCATATAACACCCAGTGCTCGTCCCCACAAGTGCCCTCCTCCATGCCCATCACCCCCCTTCCTCTCTCCTCCACCCCCATCAGCCCTCAGTTTGTTCTCAGCATTCAAGAGTCTCTCATGGTTTGCCTCCCTCCCTTTCCCCAACTATTTTTCCCCTTCTTCTCCCCCATGGTCCTCCATTATCTTCCTCCTAATCCACCTATATGTGCAAACGTATGGTATCTGTCCTTCTCTGCCTGACTTATTTCGCTCAGCATAACACCCTTGAAGTCCATCCATGTTGCTAACAACGGCCAGATTTCATTCTTTCTCATTGCCATGTAGTAGTCCATTGTCTAGATAAACCACATTTTCTTGATCTATTCATCAGTTGATGGACAGTTAGGTTCTTTCCATGTTTTGGCTATTGTTGAGAGTGCTGCTATGAACATTGGGGTACATGTGCCCCTGTGCATCAGCACTTCTGTATCCCTTGGGTAAATTCCTGGCAGTGCGACTGCTGGGTCATTGGGAAGTTCTGTTGTTAACTTTTTGAGGAACCTCCATACTGTTTTCCAGAAGGGTTGCACCAGCTTACATTCCTACCAACAGTGTAAGAGGGTGCCCATTTCTCCACATTCTCGCCAGCATCTAGAGTTCTCTGATTATGCTCATTTTTAGCCACTCTGACTGGCGTGAGGTGGTATCTCAGTGTGGTTTTGGTTTGTATTTCCCTGATGAGGAGGGACGCTGAGCATCGTTTCATGTGTCTTTTGGCCATCTGGATGTCCTCTTTGGAGAAGTGTCTGTTCATGTCTTCTGCCCATTTCTTCACTGGATTATTTGTTTTTCCGGTGTGGAGTTTGATGAGTTCCTAATAGATATTGGATACTAGCCCTTTATCTGATATGTCATTTGCAGCTATGTTTTCCCATTCTGTCAGTTGCCTATTAGTTTTGTTGATTGTTTCCTTTGCCATGCATAAGCTTTTTATCTTGATGAGGTCCCAGGAGTTCATTTTTGCTCTTGATTCCCTTGCCTTTGGGGATGTGTCAAGTAAGAAATTGCTGCGGTTGTGGTCAAGGAGGCTTTTTCCTGCTTTCTCTTCTAGGGTTTTGATGGTTTCCTGTCTCATATTTAGATCCTTCATCCATTGTGAGTTTATTTTTGTGTATGGTGTGAGAAAATGATCTAGTTTTGTTCTTCTGCATGTTGTCCAGTTCTCCCAGCACCATCTGTTAAAGAGGCTGTCTTTTTTCCATTGCATACTCTTTCCTGCTTTGTCAAAGATTAGTTGGCCATACATTTGTGGGTCCAATTCTGAGTTCTCTATTCTATTCCATTGGTCTTTGTGTCTGTTTTTGTGCCAATACCATACTGTCTTGATGATTATAGCTTTGAAGTAGAGGCTAAAGTCTGGGATGGTGATGCCACCCGTTTTGGTTTTCTTCTTCAATATTACTTTGGCTATTCAGGGTCTTTTGTGGTTCCAAACAAATTTTAGGATAGTTTGTTCTAGTTTTGAGAAGAATGCTGGTGCAATTTTGATTGGGATTGTATTGAATGTGTAGATTGCTTTGGGTAGTAATGACATCTTAACTATATTTATTCTTCCGATCCATGAGCCTAGAATGTTTTTCCATTTCTTTGTGTTTTCTTCAATTTCCTTCATAAGCTTTCTATAGTTTTCATCATACAGATCTCCTATATCTTTGGTTAGGTTTATTCCTAGGTATTTTATGGCTTTTTGTGCAATTGTGAATGGGATAGTTTCTTGATTTCTCTTTCTGGTGCTTCATTATTTGTGTATAAAAATGCAACCGATTTCTGTACATTGATTTTGTATCCTGCAACTTTGCTGAATTCATGGATCAGCTCTAGTAGGCTTCTGGTGGAGTCTGTCGGGTTTTCTATGTAGAGTATCATGTCATCTGCAAAGAGTGAAAGTTTGACTTCTTCGTTGCCGATTCTGATGTCTTTGATTTCCTTTTGTTGTCTGATGGCTGATGCTAGGACTTCCAGCACTATGTTAAACAGCAGTGGTGAGAGTGAGCATCCCTGTCGTATTCCTGATCTCAGGGGGAAAGCTCTCAGTTTTTCCCCATTGTCTCCTCTTGCATTTTAATATAAGCAGCAAGAGTCCAGCAAGGACCTTCAGTACTTTATCTGGAAATCTCCTTAGTACGATCATGTACTTGATTAGGTACATTTTCAACACTTTCCATGTTCCCACAGGTGAAGTGTTGCTGAATTTTTTGTCAGCACAAACCACTTTCCATTAAGCTGTTACCCACATCCTCCTGAAAGGTGTCATCCTTCTGTAAACAGTTTCTTCAAGGCGTTTTGAGCTTTTACCTCAGAGATCTGCCATGTCCCTCCCACTGCCTGATTCCAAAGCCTTCCATATTTTAGGTTTTTGGTGTGTCAGCAGCTCCCTTTCAGGTAACAAAATTTAAAATTAGTTTTCTATTGCTGTGTGGCAAATTACCACAAAATGTGGTATACCACAGAATGCTTGAATAAACACCTATTATCCATTTCTAAGAGCCAAGTATCTTACTGATTCGAGATCAGGATTTGTCCAAGGTTGTAGTCAACATGTTGGCTGGGGTTGTAGTCACCTGAAGGTCTGACTGGAGCTTGAAGGGCATGCTTCCAAGAAGGCACACTCACATCATTATTAAGCAGAAGGCCTGTTCTCACTGGCTGTGGGCAAGAGACCTCAGTTTCCTACTACGTGGATTTTTCTGTAGGACTACTTGAATGTCCTCACAACTTTGGCAGCTGGCTTCTCCTGTAGCATTCACTCTCACTGGGGACAGTACTGCCTTCAAGGGGGTGGAAATTGGTTCTTGAGGTGGAGGGCAAAACAATCTCAGATTTTATGATAATATGTACCCTTCCGAAGAGTTGTGGTACATAAACAGATATGTGTGGCATTAAAACTTTATCGGAAAACTATTAGGAAAACCTGTCCAGAAGGCTTCTTAGGTTCACAATAATGAAAAAAGGGAGGTTGAGCAACAGTGGCCTAGAGCGAGTCTTCTAAGAAAGGGCAAGTATGGGTGGCACAGTCAGTTAAGCATCCGACTTTGACTCAGGTCATGATCTCATGCTTCGTGGGTTTGATTTCTGCATTGGACTCTGTGCTGACAGCTCAGAGCCTGGAGCCTGCTTCAGATTCTGTGTCTCCATCTCTCTCCGCCCCTCCCCTGCTCTGTCTCTCTCAAAAATAAATAAACATAGAAAGGAAGGAAGGAAGGAAGGAAGGAAGGAAGGAAGGAAGGAAGGAAGAGGGAGAAAGAAAGAGTAGGTAGTAGCTATATTTTGAAAAACATTTTTTAAAAAATGTTTATTTATTTATGAGAGAGAGAGAGAGAGAAACCGAGCATGAGCAGGAGAGAGAGGGAGTCACAGAATCTGAAGCAGGCTCCAGGCTCTGAGCTGTCAGCACAGAGCCTGATGTGAGGCTCGAACTCAAGGGTACTGCGAGATCATGACCTGAGCTGAAGTCGGACACGTAACCAACTGAGTCACCCAGAGACCTCTACTTTTTTTTTAAACTGAGGTATAAAAAATTGCCTTTTAAGACTTAGTCTTAGACATAACATACATTGTTGCTTCTGCCTTATTCTTTTTGTTCAGAAGTGAATCTCTTGAAGGGAGTGTCACTAAATTGTGTATGTTTTAAACCACCATTACATATAAAGAGTGATAAAAGCATCCCAGGCAGAGGAGACAGCAAGGGCAGAGGCCCAGACCTAGGAAGGAGTTGGCACGCTTGCAGAACAGAAATGTAGCAAGTGTGGGGAAAGCATAGTGAAGAAGGGAAGAGGGTGTGTGCTGAGGTTGGAAAAGTTGTTTATCAGGTAGGGCCATAGAAGCTTTGAATTTTATCCTAAGTGTTTAAGCATTTGACATGGTTTATTTTACAAAAAGATCACTCTGACAGCTGTGGGGAGAATGGATTGAGACCACGGGCCGGACCAGAGGAGAGGCATGGAGACTGATGAGAAGGCCACTTTAGGAGTAGGTGCCAGCCAGGCACCCCTGCAAGGTTTCTTTAAAATGTTTTTCCATTACAAAAGTAAGAAATATTTATTGGTGATAAAGAAAAACAACGCAGATTAGCAAGGAACTGAACATGAAAATCCTCCTCACTCATGTTGCTCAGAGAAAAATCATTATTAACACCTCAGTATATACTTTTATTTCATATGTACTTGTGCACCAACACGCACATACAAATAAACATTAAGCGCACTATTTTGACCTGTGGAACAGTTCCATCAAACGGTAAAGATTAACGTTAACTTTCGCTGCTTAATTGAGAAAATACAGGGAATGGGTTTGAGTTAGGTGAGGCACCTAATATGGTATCAAAATTAAAGAGTATGATTTTTTTTTTTTGAGTCTGGAAAATCCCTTGAGGGAATAATAGTGTGGCCTTTGGTTTAGTAATTAAGTTCACAGAAAGATGGCCTAAATAACATTGTCTGTGGCAGTAATATATGCTTTAACTTGCTTTTGTGAAAAAAGTGGAAATAACCTCATACAGCATGCAAGCATCAGGGCCTTTTTAAGAAAGGAAGTTGTAGATCTGTGGTAGAGATGAGCACTTTCGTGAAAGATACATCATGCCTACACGTAGGACAAAATACAACCAGTAGTGTTACTGAGTCATTGGCTAAATTATATGTTCAGTACAACCTGTTTAAGACATGAGGATGGGGCGCCTGGGTAGCTTAGTCGGTTAAGTGTCCGACTTTCGCTTAGGTCATGATCTCACAGTTCGTGGGTTTGAGCCCCGCATCGGGCTCTGTGCTGACTGCCAGCTCAGAGCCTGGAGCCTGCTTCAGAGTCTGTGATTCCCTCTCTCTCTGACCCTCCCCTGCTCACGCTGTCTCTCTCTCTCTCCTAGAAAAATAAAACATTTAAAAAAATTAAAAAAAAAAAGAACTGTATCTTTTAAAAAAAAAAGACATTAGGAAAAACTCATGGTCTATTTTGGATTAGGTATCAGAGGGAAACGTTAAGATTTAAGGTGGGGTCATTTTAAGGATTAAATCTTGGTATTTATGAAAATTTCCTATTCTTATTATTTAATATTTGGCTTACATGCTGTCAAAGCACTTCATCCTTAGTTGGGAAGCCAGGTCTATAGTAAGAATTCTTTTCAGAGGTGACATTTATTGTATGAGCATGGTCATGAGAAGCAAGAGACAATGTTTCATCTTGTTTTGTTGGGAAAAAAGGGGGCCAGCAGTGGTTTTATTGCCTACCTAAGCACAATGCTCTATGTAAGTTATGTGGCTCCATTGTTGTTTTATTTTTTTAATACTCTTTTTTCTTTTTCTTTTCTTTTTTCTTTTTTTTTTTTTAATTTCTGATAGATAGCATGAGCAGGAGAGGGTCAGAGGGAGAGGGAGACACAGAATCTGAAACAGGCTCCAGGCTCTGAGCTAGCTGATGCGGGGCTTGAACCCACGAACCATGAGATCATGGCCTGAGCTGAAGTCGGACACCTAACTGACTGAGCCACCCAGGCGCCCCTCCATTGTTGTTTTAGAATAATATCTTTTCTCTTCCCTGAGTGGCAGAATTTACCTTTCATAAATTCGACACAAATTATTTAAAAGCCAATAAAATGTAATGAGTATTTATTGTGTGCCATGCACTTTGCTGGTTGTTTGGGGTATAAAAATGAGTGAGTCATATTCCCTATTATTAGGGAGATTTTTAGTCTCTATAGTGGGGTGGGAGTGAAGGGCTAGTAGGCTTATTAATTATATGAAACAATTAGAAGTTTGTTTAGGGCTCCTTGGGCACAGGAGGAGGAACATTTAATTCTGATGGGGGAAATGATCAAGGCTGAATCTTGAAAGATGATTGCAGCTACAGGAGTGAGGAGAGAAGGATGTTATTATTCTATCAGTCTGTGTACATACAGACTGGAGGTGGAAACTCTTAGTGTTTATTTCTGAAACTGGTGGTGAGTTGGGGATTCACTGTGTTACCTATATCATCTGCATGTGAGATGACTTTACTAAGTGTTTACATCATTAGAACTTGGAGATTATTTATGGATGTTAATAATAAAGTATCCTGAAAGTAAGAATTTCTTACCGTATAGAAACTAGAGGAAGAGGTACTATAAGTGAGAAATAAAAGTATATGAGTGAAAGTAAATTTATATATTATTTGCCTTTTAAGGATAAGTTTTATTTTGAGGAAACATTTGCACTGTTTGGAAATTAAGATTTTTTTTTTAATTTGTATCTAGCCATATGCTTTCTATTCCTGCTTTTCAGTTTCAAGATAGATTCGTTGTTTAGATATGTTCTGTTTTTAATCTTTTGCTTTGTTTATGCTGCTGTGTACAAATAGTGTTTCATACTTTTTCTTTTGATGAAAACATTCTCTTTTCTTTTTCTTTTTCTTTCTCTTTCTCTTTTTCTTTTTTAAGTAAGCTCTGTGCCCAACATGGGACTTGAACTTAAAAAACTCTGAGATCAAGAGTCACATACTCAACCTACTGAACCGGCCAGTCCACCCATTGGTGTTTGTTTGTTTGTTTCTATTCTTTTTTAATTCTTTTTAACTTTTTTTAAAAATTTTTTAATGTTTTATTTATTTCTGAGAGAGAGAGACAGCGTGAGCAGGGGAGGGTCAGAGAGAGGGGGAGGTACAGAATCTGAAACAGGCTCCAGGCTCTGAGCTACCTATCAGCACAGAGCCCGACGCAGGGCTCAAACCCACGAACTGTAAGATCATGACCTGAGCCGAAGTCGGACACTAATCCACTTAGCCACCCAGGTGCCCCTAACGTTTTATTTATTATTGAGAGACAGAGTGTGAGTGGGGGAGGGGCAGAGAGAGGGGGTGACACAGAATCCAAAGCAGGCTCCAGGCTCTGAGCTGTCAGCACAGAGCCCAATGTGGGGCTCAAACTCACAAACTGCGAGATCATGACCTGAGCCGAGATCTGACGCTTAACCGACTGAGCCACCCAGGCACCCCAAGGACACCCATTGTTGAAAACCTTTTTATTCTGGCCTGTTTATTTTTTTTAGACTCCTGCTTCTTGAAGGATAGTTATCACTTAAAATTTGTGATTTCTTTGGAAGTATTTTCTGTTTTTGTTTTTAGTTTAAGTTCCAGACTTGGATTCAGATTTAAAAATTATGTATAAAATTTGAATGTTTCTGGGGCGCCTGGGTGGCTCAGTCGGTTAAGCATCTGACATCAGCTCAGGTCTTGATTTCACAGCCTGTGAGTTCGAGCCCTGCATCAGGCTCCCTGCTGACAGCTCAGAGCCTGGAGCCTGCTTTGAATTCTGTGTATCCCTCTCTCTCTCTGACCCTTCCCTGCTCCCATTCTGTCTCTCAAAAATGAATGTTCAAAAACAATTTTGAAAAAAAAATAATGTTTGTAAGAACATATCTGGTCCTGCCATTCTATGATAAATGTTCAAGAATACCATCATGTGTAATTATTTTCTTTTTCAGCCTTTCTAAGAAAAGTCTACACCATCCTTTCTCTGCAAGTTCTTTTAACTACAGTGACATCTTCATTTTTTATATACTTTGAGTCTATACGGACATTTGTACATGAGAGGTAAGGTGATAAGATGATTTTCAGTCATTTTAAGCTGCTGCTTATGAACAAAAGGGCATATTATAAGCAAAGTTCCCTTTTTTTCTCCATTAACTTCTGAGGTTAGAATGTAAAAATGGTTCATTATTAACTTTTGTAAATAAGACTAGTTTTGATAAGGGAAATGTTCTGCAACATGATATTTACCTCTGAACCTTTTAGCTTACAGTTTTATAGGGTTAAACTTTCATCTCCTGAAATAGTATTAAGAATTTTTACTGTATGCAGGTTTTTTTTAAGTTTATTTATTTATTTTGGGAGAAAGAGAGAGAGAGAGAATCCCAAGCAGGCTCGGCACTGTCAGCACAGAGCCTGATATGGAGCTCGAACTGACAAACCACGAGATCACGACCTCAACCAAAATCAAGAGTCAGTCACTTAACCAACTGAGCCACCCAGGCGCCCCCACTGTATGGAGTTTTTAAATTTAATTTATTTTTGCTTTTATTATACTTATGCGCAGTCCCCAAAGCCTAAGACAACGCTTAAAGAATAAGGTACTTTAAATAAAGGAGTCTTTAATTTGTCTTGGTGTTGGATCATGACTAGGATAATTTCACTGAGAAATTTCCAAAGGAGCTTCCTATAGTTCATCCCTAATTTGTTAAAGATTTGACCTCCAAAATAATTATTTCCATGGCTAAAAGTTATAGAGGTTTTTTCACATTAAAGGAAAAATATGGGCACCAGGGTGGCTCTGTCAGTTAAGCGTCCAACTTCAGCTAAGGTCATAATCTCACAGTTGGTGAGTTTGAGCCCCACGTCAAGCTCTGCATTGATAGCTCACCACCTGCTTCAGATTCTGTGTGTCTCTCTCTCTCCTTCCCCGTTCACATATTGTGTCTCTCTCTGTAATAAGTAAAACATTAAGAAAGAAAAAGAAAGAATGAGTATTGTCTTGGAAGGAGACAATTTCTATCATCACTTCCCCTGCAAAAACGTTAGTTTGTTATTTGAGGTAAAGTTCTTTAATTGAAATTACAGCTATATAGTAAGTGTACATAAAATTTGTTTATTATTTAATAGCTATTCCTTATTTCAGTTTTAAAAAGCACTATGCTAATTGCAGAAATACACAAATATGATAGAAGTTCACGAAGTCAAAAGGAAAAGTGCTCCCCGTTCATTATAGGCTCTTTTCTTTGTCCCGCTGCTCATCCCCTGCTCACACCCCTCATATTCGCTGAACAGAAAAATAGTTTCTTTTGACAGTTTGGTGCAGTTCCTTCCACACCACAAATACACAAATGCAACAGACAGATTTTATTATATTGGTTAATACTATTTCTTCTGTTTTTAAGCTTAAAAATGCTTCTAATTTTATCTTTCAGTCCTGCCTTAATTGTGGTGTTTGCCCTTGGATCTTTGGGTTTGATTTTAGCATTGACCGTAAACAGACATAAGCATCCCCTTAACCTGTACCTGCTTTTTGGATTTGTGAGTATTTTGGCAGTATCTGTTACTTAAACATTTATTCTTGTGTCTTAACTTTCTTTATTTCATTGAGTGCAAGTACATATAGTAGCAAAACAAAAGTAATCAGTTTTTAATAAATTCAAGTATTTTAGGAAATTACATGCAACTTTCTAGTCTTTAAAATTTTTAACCTTTGTCAGGTTCAAACTTTTGAGGGTTTTTTTGTTTTGTTTTTTTCTGTCAATATTATGATATGGTGGAAAAGAATAGTGAATTGGAATCTCATGACTTGGCTTTTCTACCAATGTGGTTATGTGACATTTGGCAGGGTTTTTAGCCTTTCTGTACCTAGTTAGCTCATATATAAAATGAAAATATTAGAGTAGATTATCCCTGTGATACTCTGCACCCCTAATATTCTGTGATTTTCTTGAGAAAAAAATTATAGCCTGAATTTCATAGACTTGAAATCTTTATGATTAACTCCTCAGTGCTGTTTATTTTTTAATTTCTTTTTAATGTTTATTTTTGAGAGAGAGAGAGAGAGAGAAGAGAGCAAGCATGAGTTGGGGAAGGGCAGAGAGGGAGACACGGAATCCAAAGCAGGTTCTAGGCTCCAAGCTGTCAGCACAGAGCCCAATGCAGGGCTTGAATTCACGAACTGTGTGATTGTGACCTGAGCCAAAGTCGGACATTCAACCGACTGAGCCACGCAGGCGCCCCCTCAGTGTTATTTTTATCTTAGTACTCTGTTCTTTTAAAGGACCATTTTGCTCAATTGATGTGCTCTACTAATTTGTTTTAAAATCATATGGGGCGCCTGGGTGGCTTAGTCGGTTAAGCGTCCGACTTTCGCTTAGGTCATGATCTCACGGTTCGTGGGTTTGAGCCCCACGTCGGGCTCTGTGCTGACTGCCAGCTCAGAGCCTGGAGCCTGTTTCAGTCTGTGACTCCCTCTCTCTCTGACCCTCCCCTGCTCACGCTGTCTCTCTCTCTCCTAGAAATAAATAAAAAAATATTTTTAAAAAAAAAATCGTAATGAGGAGGGAGCCTGGGTGGCTTAGTCAGTTAAGTGTCTGACTTTGGATTTCAGCTCAGGTCACAGTCTCATGGATTCATGAGTTCAAGCCCAGCGTTAGGCTCTACACTGGCAGCATGGAGCCTGCTTGGGGTTCTCTCTCACTCTCTCTTTGCTCTTCCCCTGCTTATTCTTTCTCTTTCAAAATAAATAAACAAATAAGTAAATAAATAAATAAATAAATATCTTAATTGGGGAACTTAACGTTAGGCTGTTTGTTTAGATGTTTGTGAAAATTAAAACCCAAACTACAACCTATGAAAATCCAATCCTATAATATGACCAGAATGAGTTGTAAGCCTCAAGTTATATATCTTTTAAATTATTTTTCTTGTTCTCATATCCAGTAGGACTTTGGGTTCTAACCTAAAAATTTACTTCAAAACACTTCAAACTAATATTAATTTTATAGCCAAATCCGAATGAAAATGCTGTTTACCAGATTAAAATACTTTAAACTGAAGAAAGTTTGTGAATTCCGGTAACAAGTTTATGTTACTATGATGACAGAAACCTCGTGACTTTGGAGATTTCAATTATAAGAAAGGTTATTCATTTAAATCTTAGTTTCTTTTGTTTGCCAAGTATCAGAACCCTAACCCAAGTTATCTCAAGTACTGTGAAGTTTATAAGAGCTTGGGAACCCACCAAGAAGGGGCCTTAAGTAGACAAGGAACTCTAGAGGTAGATTTCTAGGAATGATGCTATTGTAGGAAATTCAGAGCAAGAATTGGGAGTCTCTTCCCCTTCTATTTGTTTTTAATTTTTTTTCAATATTTATTTATTTTTGAGAGAGAGAGAGAGAGAGCATAAGCAGGGGAGGGACAGAGACAGACAGACAGACACACACACAGAATCTGAAGCAGGCTCCAGGCTCTGAACTGTCAGCACAGAGCCCAACGTGGGGGCTTGAACTCATGAACCGCAAGATCAAGACCTGAGCCAAAGTAGGACGCCTAACTGACTGAGCCACCCAGGCGCCCCTCTTCCCCCTTCTATTACATCTCTTCTCTACTCTACAGCTGTCCTTACACATAATTTTCCTCTTTGCTGTCTTTAGTGGGTTCTTTTTTTAAATCTATTTATTTATTTTTGAGAGAGAGAGAACAAGCAGACTAAGGGCAGAGAGAGAAGAGAGAGAGGAGCCCAAGCAGGGTTTGCACTGTTAGCTGCACTGTCAGCACGGAGCCCCATGAGGGTGTCTGACTCAGGAACAGTGAGAATACCACCTGAGCTGAAATCAAGAGCAGATGCTTAACTGACTGAGCCACCCAGGCGCCCCTGCTGTCTTTAGTTTTTATATGGTGCATTGTGGGCCCTCATATAGTTCGTTAACCTTTAACTTTAGCTCCTGCTGCCATTACTTCATTCTCTAGGTTTAGACTCCTAAGTGAGAAAGAGTCTGATTGACACAGGTTATTATTGGCACAGTTCACACTGTAGATTGTTAACCAGTATGTGCGTTGGGAGCCCTTGGGTTAGATGCCAACTCCTTTCCCAGTCATCTTTGTCCTAGGAGAAAGGGAGGGGCTTAAAAAGAAACTGCCATATGGAGTTCCTCTTCAACTTTATAAAAAGCCAAGCTCCTTTCAAAAAGGCTGTGTTTGATTTCTATCTGGCATGGACCAACTTTTGTCCAGCAGAGAGAGGACCTACATTCCCCATTAGCCAAATGCTTGTGGGCAAGATGGTTACTTCCTCCTATACCCGTAGCTAAAAATGGGTGAACAGCTAAGGAGACTTATATAATACATTTCAGATTATTCAGAGACCTCTGATACCAGGCTTCTGTGTCCTGTTCTACCAAAGTAGAAAAGAAGGTGGATCTTATCTTGTTTTAGAAGGTGTGTATGTGTGTGTTCACGTCCACATACTTAAAAGGAACCATTATTTTGGGGTGGTGTTATGTTTTCCTAGTCTTATCTTCTCTCCTGTCACACTGTCTTGTTTTCTTTGGATACTTGAGTACGGGGTAGGATTCCTTACCTAAAGTCATGTGACAAGTATCAGGAAAGTGGTATAATCATATTTTCCCAGAAAAAAAATATTACTATCAATTTTTGCTACCACTTTCCTAACACTGACAACAGCATTACAACAAAATGGGGCAGTGGCTTCATTGCCTCCACATCTGTGTATATTTCTGATGCCATTTTTGCTCTGGTTCTGTTAGATTTCTTTTTTTTTTTTTTTTTTAATAGTTTATTGTCAAGTTTCTGGTTCTGTAAGATTTCTTGATTCCAGATAGGGAGAGTTACAGGGAGTTCTTCTACCAGGACTACGAGTATACAGGCACTGCCGTTATTTCTGGCTTTGCCTTTGTGATACAGTCTATCACATAGTTGGTAAAATCTAACTAGAATATGCATGTAGAACAAAACAAAGGTATGTAGCTAAGGAGAAGGAGAAGCTAGAGGATAAAACTCAATGTCCCCATATCTTGTATTTAGGATATGAGTTCAGCTACATGTGACATGGAGGAAACAAGATGGTTTACTTCTCTTCCACATAAAACTCTGCATGACTGTTTAGTGAAGTTGTCAGGGGCCCAGACACCTGCTGCGGTTCAAGTACTCCTTTAGTATTGTGTGGATAAGGTAGCTTACCACCATATCCACATTCCATCCAGTTATTAAAAACAAAAACAAAAAAAAAAAAATGAGAAGAGAATGGGAAGAGCAAGCCCCTTTGCTTTTAGTAGTTGTACATCTCTCTCCTCACATTCTCCTAGCTAGAATAAAGTCCTATGGCCACATCCGGCTGCAAGGGAGGCTGAGAAATGTGATGTTTAATCTGAACAGCTGTGTGTCCAGGTAGAAATTCTGTTACTGAGGAAGGAGAGAATGAATACTGGGAGACGGTTTCAGGACTGCCACACCAAAGCGCTCCCTAAATATTTTATTCTTCCTGTGTGTGTGTGCCACACTGAAGTTTTTATGAATGTGCACAGCATTTATAATTTCATTTTTACTTCCAGAGAGTGCGAAAAATGGAATTTCCCATACTATTTCCAAATCTTCCTGTTACAGATAAGAAAAATCTAGTTAGGGTTTGAGGATCACCATTAGAATCTAAATACTCCTACTCAATACTTGGAGGTATCATTTTCTTTTTTTTTCTTTTTTAAGCTTTATTTATATAAGTAATCTCCCCAACGTGGGGCTTGAATTCATGACCCTGAGATCACTAGTCACGTGTTCTTCCAATGGAGCAAGCCAGGTGCCCTTGATGTCTCATTTTCACTATGGTGGACTTACCAAATGACCCGTATAATTCACGAGGCTGCTCCAAAGCTAGAATGAGATCATAAACATGGAATCCGTTTAAACTCTTAGAAAATTAGAGTATGTACATGATTTAGTGTAAATTTTATGTGCATCTGTGTAATTTTAGCTTCTTTTTTTAGACACTATTCGAAGCTCTGTCTCTGGCCTTTGTTGGTAAGCCATAATTCTGCTTCTCTTATGTTACAGTAACTTTTTAATGCGATAAATCTTTTGGGTAAAAGGGTGTTTGGGACTAAAGCTTAATATCATGGAATGTCATATTTCAAATATATAGCATAGGATGAAGAATTCCTAAAAATATAAGCAAAATTAAATGTTTATACTTGATGTAGTTCAACTAAGCTTATAAGAGGTGGAAAAGAGTTAAGAAAACAACAGGAAAGGAGAACAATATTCATGTGTATTTATCTATTTATAGAAAACAAGAATAGCTAATCTTTTCCCTAATTTAAAGGGTCCTTAGAGGAATTGATAAAATATATTTTGAGCCATGTATTTTCATCACATGAGCTGAGTCTCTCAAATTGCTGCACTGAACTGTGCTTCATTATTACATCATATTTGGCACTCTAAGAAACTTGATAGTTTCTCTTTTTCAATTGGCATTAATATGTATTTGAAAGAAGTGTCTGTTTAAATAAAAAAGAAATCATAATTATTTGATGTATCATTTGTAATGCCTCAGGTAAAAAATTCCATGATTTATTAATAATAAAACTTCTGACAGTTTCAAAATGATTAACCTAGGGTACCAAAAAAGTTAGAAATAATATATTTACAATAATAGTAAATTGTTAATCATTATGCTTAATATATTTGTCTTTTCCTATTTTGTCGTTACTGCTCTTAATCTTTCTAAGCCAGTTTTATTGAATCTACATATTGTTTGGTAATTCACTTGTTTCTTTTTTAAAGGAATCAATATAAATAAATAATATCTACTGAAATAAATAGGATTGAAATTTCTCAACGTAGAAAAGAAGTATTTTTGGGGCGCCTGGGTGGCTCAGTCAGTTAACTGTCCGACTTCACTCAGGTCATGATCTCACAGCTTATGGGTTCAAGCCCTGCGTCGGGCTCTGTGTTGACAGCTCAGAGCCTGGAGCCTCCTTCCGATTCTGCATCTCCCTCTCTGTCTCTCTGCCCTTCTCCCACTTGCAATGTCTCTCAAAAATAAATAAAACATTAAAAAATTTTTTTAAAGGAAGTATTATTAATATTTACTTAATATGTTTTTTGGTAGAACCTTTCTTATTTTTAAAATTATCTCTTAAATTTGTTATATTTTGAGAGAGAGAGAGCGTGCACACGCACACACATGAGCAAGCAGGGGAGGGGTGGAGGGAGAGGAGAGAGAACCTTAAGCAGGCTCCCTGTTTAGCACAGAGCCCCGTGCGGGGCTTAATCTCATGACTGTACCTGAGCCGAAATCAAGAGTTGGATGCTTAACTGAGCCACCCAGGCACCCCAATATTTACTCCTTATTAATGTTGCTATCTATTAATGTTATTATCATGTCCATTTCTGTCCTCCCTGGCTCCCACCATGTGTAATGGATATAGGAGAGAGATTTCTTATTTCATGCTTATTGGAATAGGGGATAGACATCCATAGGTGGGATAATCTGAGAACTTTATTTTCCTTATTATAATATCCTTTCCATCTAATCTGACACTGAAATTGTTGACAAGAAGCAAAATAACTTCATGATTTTCCTTTTCTGCATTCACCTTCCTGATCCTGTAATGGCAGAAATAGAGAAATTCTAGTAATGTAGTATTTAGGAAATGAAATTAATCCCTAAAAAATTAAAAATTACTTTAATGGTTTTGGTTGAAAGTACTTAACTTCCTTTAAAGGGGTTATAATTTAGTATTTTGTTGAAACCTTATGCAATTGTGTTATAATTACAATAACCATAGTCAATCCAGATGTTCATTCTAAAATTTCAGAAGGGAATTTGGTATATATTCAGGAAACCCCCAATTATGTATCCCAAGACAATGCGGACTGGGCTAAAACGCAGTTAGTGGTTGGTTCCTATTCTCTGTGGGGTTGATGAATAGTGGACAATTGCAGACAGTCCCAATATTTTTTCTTGCCTAGTTTCTTTGATTTGGGCTGATGAACTGGGTATGTGATTAACCAGGTGATTGCTAGAATTGCTGCTGCCGCCCAGGAATTCCCAGTCAGCCACAGGACCCTATTGATATTTAAGTCATAAAGGACAAGCACCACAGATCGTGGTAAAACTCAGCTGGGACAGAAATGGGTGAGAGCCAATCCACCATATCCCCCAAATTCTAAACCACATAGCCACGTCATAGCTCTCCAGTTGTTTCTTTAACTTCATATTTATGCAACCCTCTTATTTCGTATGAATGAGTATTTTGGAGCCTGTTTATTGCAGCATGGGTGTGGTTTTACTTTTATTCAAGGCTGAGTAAAGCGTCTGCTGTTTTTATTGGCGAGTAGTACTGAAGAAAATACAGCATTTCTGCTAAATGCCAGAGGAAAACGCTGTTTAAAATTGAGTGTGTTTAAGTGCGTTTTTAATCAGTGTTTTTTTAATTTTACAGTTACTTTATATGACATATATATTGTTCTGCAAGCATTCATACTGACCACTGCCGTATTTCTTGGTTTGACTGTATATACTCTACAATCTAAGAGAGATTTCAGCAAATTTGGAGCGGGGTAAGTTATATATTCATGACTATGGTAGATAAATATCCTTAGCATTATAGGTTGTCCTAAGGTAAGTGCTATATTGTTAGCTTGGGATACTGCCTTCTAAAATGGAAGGTGATAGGAGGTCATTCTCTGAGTATTAAGGCCAGGCTCTACTCCCAGAACATACAAGGAGACGGAAAGTGGCTTCGAGTCATTTGCTTCTGCTCTATATTGAAAGGAAAGGGAATGCCAAAAAAAGAAAAAAAGAAAAAAAAAACAGTTTTCTAGAGAGAGTAGGCTTGGATGCTCTATGAATGTATGGACCTTACTAAATTATTTAGGCCTTTGTCTTAACATGATTGTTACCAAGACCATCCACTCATTTCTTTGTGGCAGAAGCAAGATAATTGACCCAGGCATTGGTGATATCTGCATGAACATTAAAAACTTAATGACCTATCTAGATTAACCTGTATTTTTCGTCAAACTAATAAATATATGGGATGATATTTTATATTAGGATAATAGTACAGTGTTGCCCTCACCTGGTAAGAATACATATACCCTTTTCTAAGCTCATAATAGCTTCCTATTGGCATATCACCACCCAGGCATCTTCTGTTCTTTTTCCTGTTACAGCATTGAAGTTTACAAAAGTCTACTGTGGCAAAACATTTATTCATCCCCTTCTGTCCCCCTGGAAATCCAGATTACCAGAAATCTCTATTGGGATAAAATGTAATTGGTCAGCCAACACTGACAATTGTGCAAGATGCTTAAATCATTGTATTAGAATGGAGTCGGATTGGGGTGCCTGGGTGGCTTAGTCGGTTAAGCGTCCGACTTTTGCTTAGGTCATGATCTCGCGGTTCGTGGGTTCGAGCCCCGCGTTGGGCTCTGTGCTGATTGCCAGCTCAGAGCCTGGAGCCTGTTTCTGTCTGTGACTCCCTCTCTCTCTGACCCTCCCCTGCTCACGCTGTCTCTCTCTCTCCTAGAAATAAATAAAACATTAAAAAAAAAAAAAAAACTTTATTAAAAAAAAAAAGAATGGAGTCAGATTTACAGGCGACATTTTTTCCATTTCCTGCTTTTAGTGCTGTGGAGGGGATACATACTCATGTGGTATATATGATGAAAGATTTGCTGTCTGCTTCTCATGCCAGTCTCCATCTGCACCCTGTCTCCCATCCGTTCTAGTATAGTCTCTAGAAATTCCATTTTGGTAGATGATCTTACTTCTGTTTCAGCCTCTTCATAATAGATTTTTCTTACTTTAGCTGAAACTTGATTCCTCCTTGAAAACATTGTTCTCTAGCTGCTCATTCTCACATACCCTATGCAGTTTGGATGGGGGGGTCAGTATTGACAACTGCTTCAATCCTCGGGTGCTGCTTCCATTATTTTTCTAGTGTGCTGGAAATCCATTGCTTTAAGGCTTATGTTGTCCGGCTACACACTTCCTTAATCTTCATCATTTTCTCATTATTGCCACTGATTCCCCTTGTTCAAACCTTACTCATTCTTTTTATTTTTTATTATTTTAAGTTATTGCTATACACAGCATTGGGCTCAGACTCACACCCCCAAGATCAAAGTCTCATACTCTACCTACTGAGCCAGCCAGGCACCCCAAGCCTTCCTTGTTACTTAGACTCTAGCATCGAACCACATGTTAGGCTCATCTGTCACCGTAGCTTCTCAGTGTGTCTGGACCTCTTCTTCAGCAACTTTTCATCTCCCTGCCATGGTTACCCTGTGGACCTTGTCATCACTAGGGATTGTTCCACTGAAGAAATCTTAAATGCCAGTGTCCCACTTTCTTTCTTCAGCCTTCTATCAGCTGTCTCATTTCTCTGCTCTGACAACACCAATCTGCTGTGCTTGTTCTTCTGCAGTTGCTATTGCTGTATTAAACTCCTTCGTATCAGACCTAGGGGTCTCCAGTTTTCTATGGGCATCCATGGAATTGTGCCAGACCACCTTACTAGCTTGTTGAGTCAGGTGAAACCTCAGATGCTTTACAGTTCTTAATACCACCTTCCCTGTACTCCTTGGTGCAGAAGCTTTGGGGTTTCCAAAGGTTCAAGTATGAAAAATTAAGCTCTGAGCCCATCTCAATCCTGAAGGATCTATACTACGTGCTGTTATGATACTTCATTCTAACCTAGGTATTCCAGATGTCTCTGTAGACATTTTGTGCCTATTCCAGCAAGAGAATTGAGAGCTAGAATCTCACCATGCCCTCAGTTCACCACACTGGATTATGATACTATTATATACTTAATATCTGATTTTATTTTGTTGTTAAATAACATATTTTGCATGGTTTCAGTCCTTAAGTATTTATTGAGATTCGTCTTACGATACTTAGTAAATGTTCTTTGTGCACTGAAAGAGAACGTATGGTTTTGTTGCTGTTGGATCAGTGTTTGACAAATGTCAGTTAAGTCACGTTCATTGATAGTGTTGTGTCAGTCTTCTGTGTGCTTAACTAATCTTTTCAGTGTGCTCGTTCTATCAGTTAATGTCAAAGTGGTATTGAAATTTCCAACTACAAGTACAGATTAGAGTATCATTCTCTCATCATATCTGTAAGTTTTGCTTCGTGTTGCTTTGAAGTTCTGTTTTTAGATGCATAAACATTTAGGATTGTTATGTCCTCGTGATGACCCTTTTATTACTCTGAAGTCATTATCTCTGGTAATATCTTTTCCCTAAAGTCTACTTTATCAGGACACCTACCTCAGCTTTCTTTTAATTGTGTTAGCAAGGTATACCATTTTCCTCCTTTGTTAGCTTATTTGTGGCTTTATAGTTAAAGTAGTTTTCTTACAGGCAGCATATGGTTGGGTCTTGCTTTTTCTTTTTTTTTTTAATCCAATCTGACCATCTCTGCTATTAATTGGAGTACTTAGACTACTGACACTTAATGTGATTATTGATCTGATTGGATTTAAGCCTATTATCATTTGTTTTCTTGCTGTTTGTCCTGCCCTTTGTGCCTTTTTTTCTTTTCTTCCTTCGGATTATTTGACTTATCTCCTTTATTAGTTATTAGCTATAGCTCTTTTAAGTAGGGGCTGCTCTAGGCTTTATGGTTTATTTGTTTGTTTTCTTCTTACTCCACATTTTTACAATTTATTTAAGTAATCGCTACACCAACCATGGAGCTTGAACCCACAACACCGAGATCAAGAGTCTTGCCATCTACCACCCGAGCCAGCCAGGGGCCCCTACAGTACACATCTTTAAGTCATCATCATCATCTACCTCTAAGTAATATGCCATTTCCTGTCAAGCAAACTTACATCTCCTCTCCCCTGCCTTTGTGCTATTGTTACGGTAACTTTAAATTCCACATTTTACACACTTCATAAAATATTATTATCTTTGTTCAAAACATTAAATTATCCTTCAAAGAGACCTAAAAATACATGAAATCTTTTATGTTCACCCACACATTTGTCAATTTTGTTCTCCATTTCTTTGTGTAGATCCAGACTTCCATCTTATATCTTCCTTCTGCCTGTGCGGTTTCCTTTTAATATTCCGTACAGTGCTGTTCTCTTGAACTCAGCTTTTGCATGTCTGAAAAAAATCTTTTTTCACCTTTGTTTTTAAACATTCTTTTTATAGGGTGTGGGATTCTAGGTTTGGGTGATTTTCCTTTTTTTCTGTTTTCAGTATTTCGTAAGATAATTCCACAGTCCTCTGGTTCATGTAGTTCTTGACAAGAAGTCTTCCCTCTTTGGTATCCTGGTTCCTCTGTACATAATGTCTTTTATCCTCCAGCTACTTTTAGTATGTTCTCAGTAATTTTCAGTTATTTGATTAACATTTCTCAGTAATTTGATTATGATACTCCTTGGTGTGGTTTTCTCATGTTTCTTCTGCTGGGATTGTCAGTTTAACATTTTCATCATGTTTGGAACATTTTCAGGAACTGTTACCTCAAACATTTTTATGTGTCCCCTTCTCTGTTGAGACTTGAGCATATATGTTAGGCTTCTTGATGTCCCGCAATTCGTGGATCCTTGGTTTATTTACTTTTTTTTTTCCTCCGTTTTCTCTCTGTGACCCATTTTGGTTCATATCTGTTGCTACTTTTAATTTGATAATCTGTTCTTCTTCAGTGTCTAATCTGCAGTTAATTCCTCCCAGAATATGTTTCATTTGACATATTTTTTATTTATGGAAATTCAGTTCCAATTGTGTCTTAAAATACGTATCTTCCATTTGTTTTCTCATGTGACGTTTTGCTCTAACTCCTTGAACATATGGAATATATATATTTTTAATGTCATTTACTAATTCTATCATTGTTATTTCCTAATTCGTTTCTATTGATTGATTCTTTTCATTGTTATAGATCACATTTCCTGGTTCTTTTGCGTGCCTTTTAATTTTTTATTAGATACTGGTCCTTGTAAATTTTATATTGTTGGGTGCCGATTTTTTTTTTTCCTTTAAATATCTTTGGTTTTATCCTTCTCTGAAGCTACTAAGTTCCTTGGAAATGGCTTGTTTGTTTTTTTTTTAATGTTTTTTTTATTTATTTCTAGGAGAGAGAGAGACAGCGTGAGCAGGGGAGGGTCAGAGAGAAAGGGAGTCACAGACTGAAACAGGCTCCAGGCTCTGAGCTGGCCAGTCTGCACAGAGCCCGACGCGGGGCTGGAACCCACGAACCGCGAGATCATGACCTAAGCGAAAGTCGGACGCTTAACCGACTAAGCCACCCAGGCGCCCCTGAAATGGCTTGTTTTTAAGCCCTGGTAGGTGGGTCCAGAATAGCGATTAAGGCTAATTTGGTCCCACTGTGGAGACAGTCCCTTTGTAAGAATTATCCAAAGCCTCACGTCTTAGGAGGTCTTTCCACGCTGAGTAGGGCGAACTGTTCCTGTCTAGGCTCTGAGGATTGTTCTGGCTGTCTCTCCTTCCCCAGCCTTTGCCAGTTCCTCATGTGCACGCCCTGATCTGTGCTTAGCTAAGGACTTAAAGGGAATCCTGCATATCGCCAGAGCTAACCAGCTCTCTGTATAGCTCTCTCCTTTCTGGAACTTTGCTCTGTGAATTGTAGCCATGTGGACTAGACCTCTCTGATCTCTGAATTCTCACCTCCTCAATTGAGGGAGACCAGAGTGCTTCATATGGGTTCTTGTCCCTCCACTGTGGTCTGGAAACTCTTTTCTCGCTGGTTCACTTCTAGAGCTTACCTCCTTTGTTTCCCTTTTCTCAGGAATTACTGTGCCATGCTGGTTGCTGTTCAGGGCCTGGAAACCATTATTTCATGTTTGGTGTGTTATTTATTTAAGGAGGAAGGGTAAATTTGACCCCAGTACTTCCTTGTGACCTAAAGCAGCAGATGTGTATTTGATACACACTGCATATTTGATAACAAAGGATTGACTGCTTTAGATGTCCTTTGTCATATATTTATACTTTATATTATAACACATCATTATACATCATATATAATACGAATGGTAACTCATAAAATTATAGCAGTGGTAAATTTATGTGCATAAAGTAAGTTCTATAATGCATCAGAATAAAATACGGAGTACATTGGGAACTTAATAGGTATGCATATTCACAGACTAATTTGATACCGTTGGTTTAAAAATACAGTTGTGTTTCATTTGTTCATTGTTCTAGAAGTTTTATAGGTTTCTGGCTTAAAATGCTTCTAATGATATTTCTGCTTATATCAGTATTTTTTTTTTGGTGTTCCAATTGAAAACTTCAAAAATGGTACTTGCATCTAGTTTTGTTCACCGTAAAAGCAAATGTTGAATTGATGACTGTTTTCCAATTTCTGAGTACTCTACAGTATTCATTGTATGTTAATGAACTCTTTTTTTTTATGTTTTATTTATTTCGGAGAGAGAGAGAGACAGCATGAGCAGGGGAGGGTGAGAGAGAGGGGATACACAGAATCTGAAACAGGCTCCAGGCTCTGAGCTGGCTGTCAGCACAGAGCCTGACGCGGGGCTCAAACCCACGAACCGTGAGATCATGACCTGATCTGAAGTCGGACGCTTAACCGACTGAGCCACCCAGGTGCCCCTAATGGACTCTTTTTTAAGTTTATGTGTTTTGAGAGAGAGAGAGAGAGAGAGAGAGCACAAGTCTGGGAGAAGGGAGAAAGAGAATCCCATGCAGGATCTGCGCTGTTAGTGCAGAGCCCAATGAGGGGCTCGATCACACGAACTGTGAGATCATGACCTGAGCTGAAATCAAGAGTTGGACACTTAACCAACTAAGCCACTCAGGCACCCCTGTATATGAACTCTTACATTTCACTTATTCTTTGGCAAATGTCAGGATGGATTTATTTTTTTCAGAAAATGTTGCATCTGTTTACATAGTTTTTTTGGTAAGGAACAATATTCTCAATTACTAATATTTTGTTTTTATAGACTGTTTGCTGTTTTGTGGATTTTGTGCTTGTCAGGAATCTTGAAGGTAAGTTGTTTTAAAATCATAACTTGAAATATAATTCTGGCCATGTCAGTATAAATAATCTTGAAAGCTATAAGAGGTACTCGTAGGATACTTAGTTATAATTTTTTGGAGCATTTGTATGTAGAATGATTTAAAAATTATCTTTTAAAAAACCTAGGGTCTTATGTTAATCAATATCATTGATTGAAAGAAAGATGAACATATGAGTTAAATTACATAGGAGGCCCTGACTTGTAATTGCTCACCTCCAACTGGCACATATAATTCTGAAAAAGAAATATGTTTTTCAATAATTTAGGGGTGCCTGGGTGGCTCAGTCAGTTAAGTGTCTGACATCAGTGCAGGTCATGATCTCACCAGTCGTGGGTTCGAGCCCCGCATTGGGCTCTCTGCTGAGGGCTAACTCAGAGCCTGGAGCCTACTTCTGATTCTGTGTCTTCCTCTCTCTCTGACCCTCCCTTGCTCATGATGTCTATCTCTCTCTTTCAAAAATAAATTTAAATAATAATAATAATAGTAATTTGTATTTGGAATACTACTGTTCATGGTCAGGTGGGTAATTTAATAGAAGGGAGGATATCCATTGATTCACCCATTCATCCTTTCATCCAACAGAGATGTAGATGGACTTCCCTTGCCTTTTTCTATGTTTAACATTTGTATTTAAAGTTGTAAAGCATCATTAAATATGTATATAGCTTGTGTAACTTTAGAGCAAGTAACCTAAGTATTTATTCTTAATATTGTTCTTAAGTATACATTTCTTAATATCTTGCCTATAGCTGTTTTTCTATAGCGAAACAGTGGAGTTGGTCTTGGCTGCTGTGGGAGCCCTTCTTTTCTGCGGATTCATCATCTATGACACACACTCCCTGATGCACAGGCTGTCACCGGAAGAGTATGTATTAGCTGCCATCAGCCTCTACTTGGATGTCATCAATCTATTCCTGCACCTGTTGCGGTTTTTGGAAGCAGTTAATAAAAAGTGATTGAGAACAGTGTTTGGAAACAGACTCATTAAGTAGTAAAGTTTGAGATATAATTAACTATTAAATACTTTTGTGACTTTATGTATATGCTATGTACTTCTGAACCATTACTATAATATAGTATAATATTATAGTGTAGTATCTATAATATAACATGTATAGAATAGTATTATAGTATAGTATAATAGTAATCTCCATATTACTGTTATATGATAGTAATTATAACTATATGTAATATATAATATATTTAATTATATTAAATATATAATTACTAGATTATATACTAGTAATATAAATCTTAGCTATTCTTTATGGTATCTCGTTTCTAAATCCTTGATTTAGAATCTTAGGTAGGAGATACCGAAATTCTGTGTTTCAGTTTTTTCCATCCTAAATTTCCCATATGTAGATTGTTCATCTGCAACTCAAAAATAATTTCATGAGTAGATTAGAGTGTCAATTGATATGTCTAGTGACTTTATCTAAAGTTTTCCTTAACGTTAGAATTGATCTTGATTTTATGGGGCGCCTGGGTGGCTCAGTCGGTTAAGTGTCCGACTTTGGCTCAGCTCATGATCTCACAGTTCGTGGATTCGAGCCCCACATCAGGCTCTGTGCTGAATGCTTGCTCGGAGTCTGGAGCCTGCTTCCGATTTTCTCTCTCTCTCTCTCTCTCTCCCTCCCACCCCCTCTCCCCCCACTTCCCCACTCTTGCTTTGTCTCTGTCTCAAAAATAAATAAACTATAAAAAAAGAAAGATATTTTGACATAAAATTTGACATTATTAGTTTTTTTTAAGTACAGATTTCATTTAAAAATTAAAAGCAAACTTTGGCAGATTCCTTCACTTTATTGTTTGCTAGGGTGCTGTAACAAAGTACCGCAGACTGGGTGGCTTAAACAGAAAATAATTTTCTCACTGTTCTGGAAGCCAGAAGTCCGAGATCATGGGTTGGTTTCTTCTGAGGTCTCTCTCTTGGCTGGTAGATGGTCATCTCCTGTTGTTACATGCTTTTCTCTCTACTTGTCTGTGTCCAATTTCTTCTTACAAGGACAGGTAATATTGGATTAGGGCTCACCCTAGTGGCCTCGTTTTACCTTAATTACCTCCTTGAAGACCCTGTCTCCAAATATGGTCACGTTCTGAGGTACTAGGGGTTAGGACCCTGTAATAATTTAGAATGTTTGTGTCCTCCCCACCCTCCATTCACATGTTGAAACTTAATGCCCAAGGCGATGGTATGATGAGGTGGGGCTTCTGGGAAATGCTTAGGTCATGAGGATGGAACTTTCATCAGTGGGATTAGTTCTCTCACAAAAGTGACTCCACAGAGATTTCCTCACCCTTTCTGTCACGTGAAGTAACAGTGAAAAGACACAATCTATGAACCAGGGAATGGGCCTTTAACCAGCTACTTAATCTGCCAGTACCTTGATCTGGGACTTCCAGCCTTCAGACTGTGAACAATAAACTTCTGTTTATAACTACTCAGTCTCTAGTATTTTGTTATGGCAGCTCAAGTAGACCAAGATAGATATGAATTTTGGGCCATAACTTAGCCCATAACCTCCACGAAGCTTCATTTCCCAGCTATTAAATTGACATAAATTAATAATATAGATTTAGCTTCTGGTGAGTTTTAGATGTAAATTTGACTCCATCATTATCAGCTAATTGTTGAATACCCAACCACATGATGCTCTACTCAAGGTTAACAAAGCATAGTGGGAAAGAGCATTGAAATTGGAATCCTTGCTACACTGACCCAACTGATGGGATTTTTGACAAGTTAGTTATCCTTTCTCATTATCTCTTTGTCTCATCTTTCTAATGGGTGTAATAATATGTGCCTTATTGGACTATTACAAGGATTAAATGAGATGGATATATCATGTAAGTGCTTAGTTAATGTCAGCTGTTGTTAATCATTATTGGCCGTCCAAAGGCAGAATGTACTGAATTGTGGCTAAAGATACTAAATAAGCAAAGACAGATTGGACATTTAAAGAATACAAAACCATGCCATTCTTTTCAGTAATTTATTTTAAATAAACATAATGTAGACCTGCAATTCATTTATCTTTTTTAAATGACAAATAAATGTAAGAAATTGTTTTAATTTCTGATATGACAAATGTTGAATTTCTAAGAGTATGAAGAGATCACAAGACCAGGAAGCTTGAAAACCACTGATGTAGACTGTGCTTCATAAATGAACCATAGTTATTCATGCATTCTCTTGTCAATTTTTATAGGATTCCTTCCTCTTTACTGGCAAAATCAGTGCTCCTGTGTGTGTCCCTGTATATGCACCTAGAGTGCATGGATAGGAGTTTGCCAAGATAGGGAAATAGAAGCAGAATTGCTGGATAAAAGTGTGCATGTAACATCAGTTTTTTATAACAAATAAAGGTGAAAATATACAGACTCCAGAAATGTTTTAAAAAGTGGAATTAGCAGGACTTAGAGTGACTGGCAACTCCAAATGCAACGTACAGAGTACAGCCTGAGGAAGAAGGAAAACAGGGAGGGAGCAGTTTTGGAGAGCCGTTCTTATTGAATGTAATTTTGGGAAAGCTGCACTGGGCCGTATCTGCCTGCCTACATTTTTTTCTTCCTGCAGGTCTCAGCTCAGGCTTTGATCCACTTGATGCCCTTCTGGGGACTTCTGGTGTCAACAGCCAGCTGTGGGCCTCTTTGGAACAGCGGGGGACTCAGGGGTTTTTTTCCTGTTCATCTTTGTAGAGCTTTGCCTTGAAGTCCCCATCGCTTAGGGCCTGGGCAACATGGCGTCACTGTCTGAATCCCGGAAGGCGCTGTAGTCCTCACTGAGTGATCGGTCAGATTGGGAGTTCCCTGGCAGAGGCCTGGCTGCAGAGGCGCTACTGGCTAGTGCTTGCTAGTGCTTGTTAAGATGGGGAACTGGACGCTTCCTGTCACCCATTCAGTGCTACCCACCGTATCCTCCATTACAGGAGGCTCCTTGCAGCTCTGTGGGGGAGCTGAAGCAATGTTCAGTTCGCCCTGTAAGCCTCATCCCTCCATCAGGGGCTAAAGTTTCCTGAAGCTGGTAGTTTAGTTTCAGTCATCTTTGTGTACCCAACATAGAGCCTGTCACAGAGCACATACTCAAATGTATGAAGGAATGAATGAAGGATTTTTAAATATACTAAGGCCATTTATTTATTGTTAGAACGGCTTTTATACAAACTGGTGAGGAACATAAATTTAACAGGTTTTTTTTTCAGTAATACAGTTCACTATTCAGCTTTTTTACTGAAGAACTTTGGCATATGCTTAACACCATGACATTTTCATAATAGAGAAATTTTTCTCTTTTCTAGTACTAGGTGTCTTTAAGTCTTGGCCTGGTTTTTGGTTTGTTTTTTTTTTTAGTATTTTTTTTTATATTTACTCACTTTTGAGAGACAGAGACAGATCATGAGTGGGGGAGGAGCATAGAGAAGGGAGACGCAGAATCCAAAGCAGGCTCCAGGCTCTGAGCTGTCAGCACAGAGCCTGACATGAGCTCCAACTAATGGACTGTGAGATCGTGACCTGAGCTGAAGTCAAACGCTTAACCTACTGAGCCACTCAGGCACCTCTTGGCCTGGTTTATTAAGAAAGGTGCAGGACTGTCCATGAGCTTTCTCTAAAATGCAGTGTGAACATGTATTTTTGGGAGAGGCAACTAAGATACATGGTTAACCTGTAAAATAGAAATTCACTTGCTTTACAAAGGGTTAATCTCTTACTTAAAGAAAGCAGGTTTCTAACGTGTGCTCCTTTTTTATATACCATATGTTATGAGTTTTTCAGCCACTTGAAAAACCCTGCTGTGTTTTGAGTGTAGTATTTTCCATATGTAGCAGGATTTCTTCAAGGTCAGAAATTTAAAGAAAGAAGGTACATACTCATTATCAGAAAGAACTCTACGTTTCTAGCAACCCAACGAGAATTTACTAGGCATCATTAGAGACAATTGCCTGAGCGGGTTTTTTTTGTTTGTTTGTTTTGGTATATGTTATAAATCTCCGGAAAATACAGCTTAGAAGCAGTACTGTGGGGCGCCTCAATGGCTCAGTTGGTTGAACAACCAATTCTTGATTTCTATGAGATCGATCCCTGCTTTTTGGCTCTGTGTTGAAAGTCCCCACCCTGCGTGGGATTCTCTCTTTCCCTCTCTACCCCTCTCACTTCCTCCCTCTCAAAAGAAATAAAAAGAAATGGTACTGTGCATGTTTAAACTTATATAAAAATTATAAAAGCTACCTAGGATCAATTAGGTTGTATTGAGTCTATGGATAAGGCATTTCAGGCTCTGAGATACTTAATTTCATTACTTACAAAGAGGTGTTGGAACCAAAAATGCAACACAAGACTTGTCTGTTTACAAAGCCTATGGTATTAGGAGCACATGTAAACAAAACAAAACAGCTGATGTTTGTGACTAATGTGATTATCACCTAAGACAACTATGTTAGCCAGGTAAAAATTGGTTGAACCGAATCAGTTTGATCATTTTACCTTCTGAATTTGTCTTTGGGATGGGAGAGGGTTGGTTTTGGTTTAAAAAAAAATTGAGGTGTAACGGACATATAATAAATCGCACACATTTAAAGTGTACAGTTGGTAAGTTTTGACAAATGTGTACATAATGTGAGATCATCACCCGTGATGGGAAAATGTAAGGGCTGCAAATAAAGGTGATTTCAGTTCTTCTAGAAGAACAGGTGTCTGGGATGATTCAGTCTAAGGAAATCCACGAGTGTCGTGTGAACCGGGATGCGGGACCCGAGATGTAAAGGTCGACTCTGAGCGCACTAGTAGGCATGCAGGGTCACCTGGTCAGAATCACTTTTTGTGTTAGCGTGTCGGAGCTACCCGCTCAAGCTCGGCAAACTGGTCTAGCTGGCGCCCAACCTCCACCCAGATTTTCTGCAATCTCCAAATCCCCTTTGGGAATCCACAGGAGAGGAGCCAAGCTCCTAGGTCTGCGCTCCCATTAAAGGCAGGAAGTGCGCCAGCGCCAGTCTGCAGAAGGCCCCGCCCCTCGAGGCTTTCGGGTGTTCTTCGCTCCCGGCGTGCCGTGCGCCCAGGGCTTCCGGGAGTGGGTGGGAAGGCGCTGGCAGGAAGGCGGAAGTGTCGAGACTTCCTGTCAGCGTGGTCTGCGTGCCATCTCCGAGGTTCTGACTTACCTGGTGAGTTCTCTGTTTTCTGGGTGCAGTGAGGCCTGTGACGTGAGAATCTAACCTGCCGCCCGTAGAGAGTCTCATCTCAAGCCTGGGCCCTGTCTGGGCAAGGTCGTCTCTGGGCCCGATACGCAGCCCTCCGTCAGAAACGAGGGTGTTCCGTGGTGGGGGGGTGGCGGTCCCCTGGCTTCCCCGTGCTCTGTGAAACGTGGAGCCCTCCTTTGTGGGTAGCCTCGCTCAGGTTATCCTGGGCCCTCAAAGTTGTTTACCGCAACCCCTCAGCCCTTGCCCCCCGCAGGCTCGGATTGTTGTAGTTAGGGGAACAGAGTGACTTCGTGGCTGCTGGTTGTGGTCCCCAAACTGTTAACTGTTAGTTATCCATTCAACAGATGCGCAGTGCAGTGGGGGATCCAACGAGGAACAAGACCTATTTAGATAGCGCCTGCCTTCGCGGAGCCCGCAGGTCACCGGGATGACAGAAAACGAACTAAATATTTTCAGATTGTAACGCGTACTTAAAAGGAAAGAAAAGGATGATATGGTGGAGAATAAAAGGAGGGAAGCATACGGGGCGGGGGGGGGAGGTCAGAGAAGCCCTTTCAGAGGTACTTAAGTGAAGGAGCAAGTTTCGGTAAGATCATTCCCAGGCATAAAAGGGGCAAATTGTAAAGGTACTAAAGTGGAGGTAGTTTGGACTTTGAAATTTTTTCCCCCCCAATATCATGTCTCAACATTTTATGTAACTGCTTGATTGATTTATAGTTATTAAATTGCACGTGTTTAAAATGTGTAATGTTAAGGGTTTTTTTTTTTTTATGTTCATTTTTTGAGAGAGGTAGAGGGAGAGAGCAGGGGAGGGACAGAGAGAGAGGGAGAGAGAGTCCCAAGGGGGCTCCCACTGTCAGCCCAGAGCCCATGGAAGTTTAGGGGGACTGGAACTCACTAACCATGAGATCATAACCTGAGCTGAAATCAAGAGTTGGTGCTCAACTAACTGAGCCACCCAGGCGCCCCAGTGTAAGTTGTGATATATGTATACAAACATCTATCACTGCAACCAAGATTATGTTCTAAATCACTCTCAAAAACCTTTGTCCAAACCCTTCATAGTACCTAGAATTCCTTCCTTCCCATTCCTTCTCACATCCCCACACTGTGCCTAGGTTGTCACTGATTGAGCTTTTTTTTCCAATGTAATTGGTACTTGGGGATGAAGTGGAGCCTGAGGTGAAATAGAGTTGAAGATCACAAATAGTCTTGTAGATTCTGAATATAAAGTGGGATATCATTTAAAAAGAATTCCATGAAAGATTATGAAAAGCTCTTAAGTTTTTAAAAGCTCACACTAACTGCCTTTTAGAGGATTTAGGGCTAGGATGAAGAACAGCAATAGTGGATATAGACAGGTTTAAAGTAGCTAAATTGAGGGTCACCTGGGTGGCTCAGTCGGTTAAGCATCCAACTTCAACTTCTGCTCATGTCATGATCTCACCATTTGTGAGTTTGAGCCTTGCATCAGGCTCTGCTGTCTGTCAGCACCGAGCCTGCTAGGAATTCTCTGTCTTCTCTCTCTCCCTGCCCCTCCCACGCATGCGCTCGCTCCCTCTCAAAAATAAACAGTAAAGAAATTGTTTTAAGTAGGTAGGTTGAGTTGAGGGCAGGTTAAGGAGGAAGTGTCCTATAAGCTTGGAGGCAGTCAGGTTAAAAGTTACATATAAAAACATTTTGTAATTTGTAAGTTGCTGCATAATGTAAGGTGATGATCGTCTTTGCATCTGGGGGGAGATACCATTTCTGCACCTTGTGTGGAAACTCCAGGAGCTTTCAGAATTGACCTACAGTTGGCCAGTGACCACAGGGAGTTTGATTTGGTGCTCTTGTTACTTAGTGGCTGTGTATGCAGTGTTGATTCTCACATAACTTGTACATTATGCTGTCATAAATCATGAACAGAGTGAAGTGTGTTACATTCCATTTGCTCATGTTTTGTAGTGATACCTTTTGACCTGGTTTTCTAAGGATTTGCCCTTTTTTTGGTAGTAAATTTTTGCTTTTGTATATGTATTTCTGGTAGCTTTCCAGGTAAAATATGGCTAAAAGCTTACGGAGTAAGTGGAAAAGGAAGATGCGTGCTGAAAAGAGAAAAAAGAATGCCCCAAAGGAACTCAGCAGACTTAAAAGTATTCTTAAAATAGATGGTGATGTTTTAATGAAAGATGTTCAAGAGATAGCAACTGTGGTGGTACCCAAACATTGTCAAGAGAAAACTGAATGTACGGTGCAAGATGACAAAGGTGAGTTTAAGTGCTTCATGTAAAAAATAATAATAGGGACACCTGGGTGGCTCAATAGATTAAGTGTCTGACTTTGGCTCAGATCATGATCTTATGGTTTGTGAGTTCAATCCCTGCATCGGGTTCTTACTGACATGTGGAGCCTGCTACAGATTTTCTCTCTCTCTCTCTCTCTTCTCTCTCTCTCACTCACTCACTGCTTCTCTCTCTCTCTCTCTCTGCTCTTTCTCTCTCTCTCAAAATAAATAAATAAACAAAAAAATTAATAATGATTCTATCAGTTTTCTTTTGTGACTCTTTCCTTTTAGACTGTCCCCCACTCTTTCCCGCACATGCTTCCTTACAAGGCTCCTCCCATGCCCATATGATTCTTTGAAGGCTTATAGTCATGCTAGAGATTCTATGCTAAACTATTTTAAAGTCACCTTATGTGAATAGGCAGTTTTGGATTCTTCAAAGTGTTTAGGCTTGTACAACAACCTAAGTGTGTCAGAAATAGTATAACAGGAGTTGACGAATATAGACGCCTCCTTGTTGGCAGAGAACACTACTCACTAGAGACTAGGCAAGATAGCAGATCGTTTTTCATTTTATCCTTTGTAAGATCTAGTTCCCATTCGAAGAATCCTTTTATGTCATTATATTATTTTCCTAAAAAATCAGAGTTCCCCTGTATTTGATTTTGACAGATTCTAGGTACCTCTATCTTCATCACTGTCTAAAGTTAGAGGCCGTGTATGTTAGTAGCTTCAGCACAGGAAAAGACTCCTTGGTTTTCACATCCTCATATAAGACTTTGGCAACAAGCTGAAATAAGCACTTGTAATCATCAGGCTCTTAAAATAGAAGTATATTTATGTGGCTTCCAGTGGTCAAGGAAGAGAGCAGTGATCCTCAGCCTTCCAATCCTAGAAGTTTTCCCTCTTGCTAATATTACTCTCTCAAAGGCAGTAACTCCGTTTGTCTGAATCCTCTGCATTCTCCAGGGCTGTATGCCTGTATCCTGCTTATTGGCCTGTCTTCTTCACTGGGCCATTCAGACAGCATAAATGTGTTCTAGGATGCCCCTTCTAGAAAGACAAATCCTTCCCTTGATCCCACATTTCTCTCAATCTGCTGCTTTAGTTCAGCTCTCCTTGACACTTTTTAACACTGTATGTCTCTTTTTCCTCGTATGTACAATACCTCTGCCCATTTGCTCTTTTTTCTGTCACTGAGATAAAATTCACATAACACAAAATTAACCACCTTAAAGTATGCAGTTCAGTAGCATTCAGTACATTGATGATGTATTCCAACCATCATCTCTTTTTCCAAAATATTTTCATCACCTTAAAAGGACATTTTGTGCACATAAAACTGTCTCCCTCTTCCTCCCTTCATGGAGTCTCTGGCAACCACTAATGTGTTTTCTGTATCTATGGATTACCTTTTCTGGATATTTCATATAATTGAAATCCTATAACATGACCTTTTGTGTCTGACTTCTTTCACCGAGCTTAGTGTGTTTGAGGTCCATCCATGTTGTAGCATGTATCAGTACTCATTTTTTAAGGCTGAAGAATACAGCATTTTATGTACATACCATATATTGTTTACCCAATCATTAGTTGATGGCCATTTGGGTCGTTTCCACCTTCTGGCTGTTGTGAATAGTGCTACTGTGAACATTTGTGTACACATTTTTGTTTAAATATATGTTTTCATTTCTTTTGGATTTGTACTTATGAATGAAATTGGCTGGGTCATTTGATAATTCTGTTTACTGTTTTCTATATCAGGCATGCTAGTTTTTCCTTGTTTTTTGGGGGAGGAGGAGTTGAGAATTGCCTCTTCCTACTGGGTGTGAAGTGATATCTAATTGTTTTGATTTGCATCTCCTCAGTTATTAACGCTGTTGATGTGTTCATCTGCTTGTTGGCCGTTTGTATACTGTCTTCGCAAAAAGATCTTTTCAAGTCCTTTGCCATTTTTATTTTATTTTGAGAGAAAGAGCTCATGCAGACAGCGGTAAGGGACAGAGGGAGAGGGAGAATCTCAAGCAGGCTTTATGCTGGGGCTAATGATGTTGGGGCTCGATTGCATGTCCCTGAGATCATGACTTGAGCTGAAATCAAGAGTCAGGACGCTTAACTGACTGAACCACCCAAGTGCCCCTTTGCTGGTTTTTAAATTGCATTGTCCTTTTGTTGAATTGTAAGTGTTCTTTATGTATTTTGCATGGTAGATGCCTATTTGCTTTTGAGTCTGTTCAATTTACTCTGTAGTTTTCTCTCCTATTTTCTATTTTCTCTTATACTTTATGATTTTCATAGCTTTGTTGTCTATCTCTTATTTTGAACTGTTCAGTTTTCCTATTATATTTTTAATTTCTGAAAGTTCTTTTTTCTCTTTTATTCTTTCTTTGTTGTAGCCTGAGGTTCTTAATGGAAATATCTTCTCTCTTTTTTTTTTTTTTATATTTTTATTTATTTCTAGGAGAGAGAGAGACAGCGTGAGCAGGGGAGGGTCAGAGAGAGAGGGAGTCACAGATTGAAACAGGCTCCAGGCTCTGAGCTGGCAGTCAGCACAGGGCCCGATGTGGGGCTCGAACCCATGAACCGTGAGATCATGACCTAAGCGAAAGTCGGACGCTTAACCGACTAAGCCACCCAGGCGCCCCTGGAAATATCTTCTCTAATCTCATTGAGGGTATTCATTGTAGTTTGTGAAATTTTTTTTTTTTTTTAATTTTTATTTATTTCTAGGAGAGAGAGAGAGAGAGAGACAGCATGAGCAGGGGAGGGCCAGAGAGAGAGGGAGACACAGACCCTGAAACAGGCTCCAGGCTCCGAGCTGGCAGTCAGCACAGAGCCCGACGCGGGGCTCGAACCCACGAACCATGAGATCATGACCTAAGCGAAAGTCGGACGCCCAACCGACTAAGCCACCCAGGCGCCCCATGTAGTTTGCGAAATTTTGATCTACTCTGTGCATTGTCTACTTTTTTGAATTCTTTCCCTCCACCCCCTGCCTTCCTTTATTTTCATCTTTCTGTTACACAGTGAGGTTTTCTTCAAAGTCTAGTGAATGGTTGTTTATATTTAAAAGTAGAGCACTAAAATGATGAATGGAAGCTGGCAGGGGAAGTGGGGACAAGATGTGGGGGAGGGCTTATCAGCTGTTAGACTTGGAGTATGATTGGGTTGAACCTAGAAGGTTTTGTAGGAGAGGATCTATCTCAGAACCTAGGTCTTTTCCTCTTCTCGCATCATTCTTAGAGAAGAATTCTGTCATCTCCTGCATGCAGCAATGTCCAGCTTCCCTCCTTCTTGGAGTATTTCACGAATTCAGTGGGGATAGAACTGAGGGTGTGGAGTCTCTCCATTTAGTAATCTGCCTGTTTTCAGTGTGGTTGCTCATCTGTGCCCTCAGGTCCCTGTTTCCCCCTTATTTCATTTCCTTCAACTGCACACTCAGTTTCTTAAGCCACAAACCTAGATCCCTTTTTCCTTTATCTCCCACCTCTAAACCGTTAGCACATCTTGAATATCTCCAAAATACTTTAGGAATCTGTCCATTTTCCTCCTTTCATGTTTTCACTTTAAGATGACCATTATTTCTTGCCTGAACCAAGATAGGAGTCTGTTTTACTTCTCTCTTCAGCTCTTGCTCCCTTTTGATTCTCTTTTTTGTTTTTGTTTTTAATAGAGAGCACATGCAAGGCGGGGGGGGGGGGGGGGGGGGGGCGGGGTCGGGCAGAAGGAGAGAGAAAATCTTAGGCAGGTTCCGCGTTCATTGTGGAGACTGATGTGGGCCTCCATCCCAGGACCCTGGGATCCGGATCTGAGCCGAAATCAAGAGCTGGATGTTCAACCAACTGAGCCACCAAGGCACCCCCTTTTGATTCATTTTTTACATATCAAACAGTATGATCTTTTTAGAATAAATAGCCAAGTTATTGTCATTCCCATGCTTAAAACATCTCATTGTCTTTCCTTGTGTTCATCAGAGCCTACCGGGTCTTAATGTGGTTCTGGTGCTTCTCTTTAAAAAAGCCACTTAACACAGGCTGCGGTCTGCTTTGTTATTCTCCTTTCAACAGAACATTGTAAATTCCATGACAGTAAGGAGTGTATTTGAACCACTGTATCCCCACTGTATTTAGGAACAGCACCTAAAATACCATTCAAAAGCTAGTTAGTGGGGGCGCCTGAGTGGCTCAGTTGGTTAAGCGTCCAACTTCAGCTCAGGTCATGATCTCATGGTTCATGAGTTTGAGCCCCGCATCGGGCTCTGTGCTGACAGCTCGGAGCCTGGAGCCTGCTTTGGATTGTGTGTCTCCCCACCCCCCACCCCTCCCTGGCTCCAATACTGTAGTATACTTTTTTTTTTCTTTCTTAAGTAAACTCTGCTCCCGGTGCGGGGCTCAAACTCACAGTGCAAGAATTGTGTGCATTACCAACTGAGCCAGCTAGGCAATCCTATATCCAGATTTTTCTTTTCTTTCCTTTTCCTTTCTTTTCTTGTCTTTTCTTTCTCCCTCCCTTCCTCCCTCCTCCCTCCCTTCCTTCCTTCCTTTCCTCCCTTCCTCCCTCTACCCACATGGTGCTTGAACTCATAGGAGCCTGAGGTAGAGAGTCACATGCTCTACTGACAGCCAGGCAGGCTCCCCGTCGTTGTTTTTCTTTGTCATCTGCCTGTCACAAGCTTGTTGCTTACTACTCCACCTCTTCCGAGTGCACTTATGAGAAGTGGCCAGCCATTCATAGTTCATTTGCTTCTAAGGCCTGTCCATTAAAAGTGTGGGTACACTTAATAGGCTCAGCTGTCCTGTTTAGCTCAAGAAAGCTAAACTGAGAATGATTCTTATCTGAGAAGTGTTTTTATAACTCGGTTATGCTCCCAGCCACACACTTATCCTTCGTGCAGTAACTAAAACCCATACAGCCTAAATGTTTGCTATTTAACTTACTTATCCAGAGGACAGTCATGACAACATTCTTCATAAAGTTTCTTAGTGACTAAATAGAGGACATCTCTAGTCCCTCACAAAAATACTTCTTATGTTTTTCGGGGTTGTAGGAACCCATGAGAGCATTTTGAGTCCATTGAATGTGCTGTGAGGGCTTTCGTCAGAGAGCATTCCATAGAGAAAGGGTTTTTTTTTTTCTTTTGTAGTTTCAAAACCACTTTCAGCTCTGATGTGCTCACTGCATTAACATGCTTTTCCACAAGGTTCTTTCTTTATTCATGAGCATTAATAGTGTTCCATTTTTTATTCAGATGACATGAAAATGGAGACTGACATTAAGAGAAACAGAAAGAGTCTTCTGGACCAGCATGGACAATACCCCATATGGATGAACCAGAGACAAAGGAAAAGGCTGAAGGCAAAGCGAGAAAAAGGGAAGGGGAAAAGCAAAGCAAAAGCAATAAAGGCAGCCAAGGGTTTGGCCTGGTAGACTCTTAAAACCTTGAAAAATCCTACATAGGACACATCTTCGATTAGAATGTGCACGTGGATTTCAACTTTCATGAAATGAAAACTGTGTTTCCAGATTTAACTTGGCCTTTTTCGATTCAAACCCAGCTTAACTCTTCACATTTGTTTTGGGAGCTTGATAAAATATTTTCTTTGATAAATGAAAGTGACACTGATGCTTTAATTGGATGCTGTCCAAAGTGCAGGGGTTCTCAGACATCAAAATTCTAGCAAGTGTTACTGTGGATGTAATTGTTTGGTCTCCATTAAGGTGAAAAAAAGATACTGACACATTTGAGCGAATTCAGGTTTAAAGAAAACTTACACAACTTAAAATATGTCAGTGGATCTTATAAGCACTACTTGTTTAGAGTTTTAATTTTAATTCAGAATAAAAGATATTTTGTCTGGATCTTGAAGTGCTTTTCTTTCATATGTCCTTAAGGTTTTCTAGTAGAAGAGAAGACCATCTTCAATCGTTAAAAAAATCTTAAGTTTTTAGGTAGAATACTAACATCTACAAATTGATATGCTCCTTCTTTTTAGGAGATAGAAGATCCTGGGAACTGGTTTGATGTCAACTTATATTATGGAGCGTAATAAAACACAACATTTCTCACAGTATATTTCTTAGAATCCGTTTTTCTAGATGTATGGTGAAAAAATATATTTTGTAATCACATCAGTTTGGGAAATGCTACAAACTAAATACAAAATACTAAATACAAAAAGTATTTAGCTTAGTATTAGTAAAGTCTTTTAGAGATCTAACAAACCTGATAAACTTTATGATTCAAACTGGTTTTCCGAAGACTAGAATATACTGTTGGAAATGCTGGTAAAATGAAATCATTTTTGTGAAGTCTGTCTTGCAACAGTTTCCTAATTTCATTCTTATTTATAAGTTTACTTTTAGTTAAGCAACTTTAAAACATTTTTTTTGAGAGAGAGAAAGAGATAGAGTGTAAGCAGGGAAGGAAGGGGCAGAGGGAGAAGGAGATACAGAATCGAAGCAGGCTCCATGCTCTGAACTGTCAGCACATCGTCCAACATGGGACTTGAACCCACGAACCATAAGATCATGACCTGAGCTGAAGTTGGATGCTTAACTGACTGAGCCACCCATGTGCCCCTAGTTAAGCAATTTAAACCTTATATTCCCTCTGAAATTTTACAGTGTCCTGTTCACCATCCTTATACGTTCACAGGAACAACAAATATTTATTGAGTGCCTACTATGTGCTAGGAACTTTTCCAGGTGCTGGGGATACAGGGAGGGAGACCTAGGAACTTTTGACCTTATGGGCATCTACTCAGAAGAGGCTATTAGCTTCAGAGGGAAACCATGTTAAAAGTGAAATCTATTAATGTTGGGATGAGCACTGGGAGTTGTACGTAAGCGATGATCCACGGGAATCTACCCCCAAAACCAAGAGCATACTGTACACACTGTATGTTAGCCAATTTGATAATAAATTATATTTTTTAAAAAGTGAAATCTATTAGAGGAAGCGAAATCTATTAGTCATCAAGGCACAGACTGGTGCCAGGCACACTGCTAGGCTGTGACACCATGTAGAGATAAGACCTGACCTTAATCTTTGAGATTTGAATCTTTAAAATTTAATGCCAGGAAAATCTCAAGATTATTTTGTATCATAGATTTCTCAATTTACTCAGTGATTAGTTCACTGAAAGGTGAATGGATAATTTTCAAATACTTAAAATACATTTTCTCAAAAGAAGCTGATAGAAAATAGTTGGAAAATAAAGGTCATCCATGGCCTTTTTTTTTTTTTTCTTTTGGTATAGTTAGGAACAACAGTTAGGAAAAAGCAAATACATAAATGTTTATCCATGAAATAAAAAGTTGCTACTGTTTTCCAATTAAGCCACTGACAATATCAGCCTAAATATACTAGCTACTTTCTGTTTTTTTGTTTTGTTTTGTTTTGTTTTTTTGTAAGCAGTCTCTACACCCAACTTGGGGCTTGAGCTTAAGCCCAAGACCAGGGGTCACATAGTTTAGCGACGGAGCCAGCTAGGTGCCCCAGGTTACTTAGTTTTCATTCCACCAAGGGAATTGATGGCATCAGTGATGTTACACTTGGTGCTTATGTAAACTTCAGCACCGTTGTCAGGTATTTTAGAGCTGGGTTTTCTTTAAGTTGAGGTCAGAGGCCCATGTCAGGGCTATGTTCATGTTTTCTGCGGCTGATGACTTCGAACTTGACTCCACTGGTAGTAGCTTGGAGCTCTCATCCAGGGCCTCTTGATGTCAGGATGTTCACTTAAGTTTGTCCAGCCCACTAGACTTGTCTCTTCAGGATTTAGCTTAAAAGTTAACGATACGAAATCAGAACATCACTGGTGAAAAACCTACTGGGAAACATGCTCTCTCAAGCATCCTATGGCCTCTCAAAAGGTGGCTGTAAGAAAGGCCTGGCACTCGGGTGTGACTGGGGCTTGCCTGAGCTGCACCCCGCAAGATTGTTCCCGCCTCCAAAGGAGTGTGGCAGGAAATTGAGACCGAGCTTCCAAAACAAATGCAGAAGTAGAATCACCTCTTGCTTTATTCATAACGGGCATAAATTAAGTATAGCATGGTCCCTTAATCTTTTAGATGACTAGCTAATCTTTCAAATCTGTCATTTATTTGACTCCTCTTTTCCAGAGAATTGATGTACACCACCAGATGGAGCTCAAGCTAAGCATCAAGTCATTTTTGGAATTAGCATGGGCTAGGTCACAGTAGGAACTGAATACAACATTTTATTTTTGTTTTTTTCTTTAAAATTTTTATTATTTTTATTTATTTTTGAGGGAGAGTGACAGAGTGCAAGCAGTGAAGGGGTAGAGAGAGAGACAGAATCTGAGGCAGGCTCCAGGCTCCAAGCTGTCAGCACAGAGCCTGACGTGGAGCTCAAACTCATGGACTGCAAGATCATGACCTGAGCCAAAGTCAAAATGCCAATGGACTGAGCCAGCCAGGCTCCCCTTTTGTTTTTGATTTTTAAGAAATTAAAATAAGGAGAATCAAAGTTGTTTTCACCTATTTGTTATTTGTCAAATAGACCTTGCACTAAATGATTCACTCTTAAACTCTCCAATCAAAGTATTAACTCACTTAACCCTCTCAGCAATACTTATTTGGATTCAATCCAGTTTGCAGGCTCAGGGTTTATAGACTCCCTCTCAAATCTTAGCCTAACCCAGACTGGAGTTCTCTAGGTAGTGCTTCTGTGGAACGGGCTGACCAAGTTCTAAAGGTGTGGCCTGTGGTACCAAAGCTCCCAGGGAAGTCATGTGAACTGTTGTTGAAGCCAAGCTTGAGTCTGAAGGCAGACTCAAGTAGTGGTTTGGAGCACATCTTTTTTTTTTTTTTTTCCTAATGTCACGTTGATTATAGGTACAATTTTTTCCTCTACTAGTCCACATACTGCTGAGAATAAATATGCAGCAGATATATTTGCTTATCAGGAAATTTGGATATTTTCAAAATTTACAGTTACATGTCTGGGATATATTTTTTGAGACGTGGAGAATGAAAAATAACTGGCTATAAGTGCCTTGGTTTAAATATCTGAAATGGATTATTTGTGACCGTGAGAATTAGGGGTGTATAGTTTAGATCAGTGAAGTGCTAGCCACAAAGTACATGGGAGGAATCCAAAGACATTAAGGAATTCCCAAATTTATTATAAGTACTGCAATTGAGAAGCAGATGTTGGGCTGTTGACTAAGCTTACTAGCTATAAGTGACTACCTTCTGATGCCACCTGGCAGAGTGATTGAAATTCAGGCTAGCCGCAAGATAGAATTCTTTTTCCCGGAAATGCCGTTGTAGCAGACACTACACAATTCCTCATAGAATTTAATAGGGAAATGTTGGGGGTGGGGGAAGGCACATGGAGAGCTGCTAAATCCTCATGGCCAGGTCAAAGGCCGGCCCCTCTGCTGTTCCCAGGGCCCTGGGGGGGCAGGAGGGCCAGGGCCAGATTTGCACCTACCTACCAAAACCCCTACATTTTATACAGTTGAATGCCAAAGGTCTTCACCTATTTTTAGGACAGGAGAAAAATGTGATCTCACATATGACTCCTTTGTCAAAATAATAATAATGATAACCCACGTTTAGGAAATGTCGTGTTAGGGGCGCCTGGGTGGCTTAGTCGGTTAAGCATCCGACTTTCGCTTAGGTCATGATCTCGCAGTTCGTGGGTTCGAGCCCCGCGTCGGGCTCTGTGCTGACTGCCAGCTCAGAGCCTGGAGCCCGTTTCAGTCTGTGACTCCCTCTCTCTGACCCTCCCCTGTTCATGCTGTCTCTCTCTCTCTCTCTCCTAGAAATAAAGAAAACATAAAAAAAAAAAAAATTTAAAAAAAAAAAGGAAACGTGTTAAATGCTTTACCTCTATTATTTAAATGAATCCTTAAAACGATGCTGTGGGGTCACTACTTTCACCCCAATTTTCAGATGAGAGAACAGCTTGGGAAGAGGCCAGCATACTTGCTCAAAGTTAGGCACCTATTCAGTTGTGAGCAAGGCTGCCTGCCCCAGGCTGTAGAATGAATGAATGCTTCTGAGGGGAAGCTGCAGAGAGATGGACTTTGGTTCAGTCCAAGGAAGAACCTTCTGACCAGGGATGGAAGATGGAATAGTACTCCAGCCTTGGGAGTACTATCCTGTCAAACCAGGGGTGGACAACCTCTTGGATGGAACACACCAGAATGGATTCAAACACCGTACTTGGAAATCCGGTTGAAAGCTGCTAACATCGGTTTAGCTAAGAAATGCCTTGTGGGAAGTTGCCCTGTCTGAAATGCTGTATGCTTATTTTACCCTCGATAGTCTTTTGGTGCTACATGATTACAGACTTAAGTATCTTTTTTGTGGAAATAACAAAATCCGAAATCTTAAATTTGTTAATGTATGTTAAGTCTGGTATTTATTCCAGTAAGTTCCACTTTAAAGTACGGAAAAACGTTACAAACATCTGCTTTAAACAGTGCACAGGGTAAAGTTCTTTGCATTTTAATGTAAAGAATGGCGTAGTTTTTAATACATTAAGTTTATAATATGCAGAGTGGATTTAATTTCCTAAAGCGATGACTTGTCTTGGCATCATGCTATCTTATGAAACACTCTCTCACTCTCACATTGTGTCTTTATAGTTTTCAATATCAGCAAAACCTTTAAATAGTCTTAGTTGGGTGTTGTGTATCATTGTACAGTAACTGCTAGTACATATGGTATTTCTGATCCGTGTAATAAAGTACATTTGTCATGTATCTGTGATCTGCATACCTTTCAGCTGTTACTTCATAAATCTGTTCCATCGGAGAACTGCTTTGTACAGCAATGGTTGAAGCTGCTTTTAATAAACTAATATTTTGTGTCTTTTATATGTAATCAACAGGGAGTATTATAGACTTGTGCCTCTGTGGAGAAACATTCCACTAAACTTCTTTTCTCTTGACAATAATGGAAAAAAAATAGCTTGGGAAAAGCGCAGATGTTCAAGAACATATGTTGTTTGCTCCTAAGAGTCAGCTGAAGAACTTTTGTATTGCTCCAGGTTTTCTTTCTTTCTTTCTTTTTTTTAAAATGCTTGAGAGAAGAAACAGTGGAGATATATGATGGCGGGGGTGGGGGCAGAGTTACAAATTTAAGTGAGAGACTAACATTGGGTGCTGTTTGTCAAAATTCTAAAATACCTCACCTTACACAAAGCGGTGAGACTCTGGGGCAGAGCTGTAGGCAGTTGGCCAAAGATTGGCCGTTCCACATGCTTCCCTACTCAGACTCAAGTAAGCATTCTGCCCTACTTTTAGTCTTTGTCCTGTCCCAGACTTTAAACTAACAGTGTCTTCACAAAAGCAGAGGTATCTAATAATTCAGGTAATCCCTTGAGTAATCGGAGAGGAGCTATTGTTTGTCTTTAGCTGTAGAAATTTGCTCAACGAGTCAGCTCGCCACAGACGATGCAATTATTAGTAACTGCTTAGGAAAATGCTAAAGAAAAGGAAGCTGTATGCCTTAGGTGACGTTGGTAGGGACGTCCTGTGTAAGCCTATGAATCTTTAAGAAGAGTTGCCATAAACAGAATGGGAACCAGCTGTTCCAAATCTCCACTGACGAAACGGGTTTTAACTGTAGCAGAAGGGATTTGGGTTAAATGTAAAGAAGAACTTCCTGAATGTGAGTGTTATTTAAAGCCAAGTATGGCTTGAAAAGAGGCTGTTGAATTGTCTCTGGAGGAGAGAGAGCATGCTAGGGAAAGAAATGGAAGGGGGCCGAGAGTGGGAGATCCCCCCTTAATCGAGATGTTTTAAATGTAATTCTGCCCAGTAGGTATGGACGCTTTATTCTCTTCTCACACTCACATCTCAGGTTATGAGGGTTGAAGTTCAGACCTGAAGGTAGACTTTCGTCATTAGAAGTAAAATGCCAGAGGATTCCTAGGTCTGGAGGTCCTTTAGGTATAATTCTTGATTGGAAGGAAATGCTAACGTGTGACCAATGGATGAAGAAGGTGACCCCTGATTAATTTTCCCCCTTGTCATTGAAGACCAGTGCACACACGGAGTTCACGGAGGGCGGGCCGGGGAGGAATTTGACACTGAGTAATTTCCGGAAAGAGAAGAGCGTGATAGGCTGTCTTGGGATGGCTCAGAGGCCCAGGGGGGTGGGCAGAGGGCAGGTACGGCTACCCTGTCACCATGGGGCATATGCCAGGTGTATATTTTTACCAGGAAGTCTCCAGCAAGACCAGAGGGTTTCAGATCTAACTTGGCACTTAGAATTCCGGAGAGAAGAGACTAAGGTCTGGCAAAAGGGACCTTTCCTTTCTTCCCTGCAGCCTGTCACCACCCTGCCCCAGTCCCCAATTGGCATTCACCTTTGCACCTCTCTTTTCTTTGCATATCTTCACTTTTAGTCTTTCTCCTTCAGTCTGTTTTTCGTGCATGTTACTTTTTAAAAATTGTTTTATAAAATAAAAACTTAAAGCTGTGAGTCAAACAGTTTTTATTTACCTTTCAGGGAAAAAAAAGTCTACTAAGCTTAGTTAGAAGTGCTCTTTGTTTACAAATGACCCCTGGTGTTTTTCTCTGTGGCCCTGTAACAATAGTAGAAAATTTCCTGCTTCTGTGCTCTATCTTTCCATCAGTTTGTCTTTCTCCCGGGCTCCCCCCCCCACCCCCCCATTTCTTCACTGGCCTCTTCTTCTGTGTAGATATTATTATTTAAAAATTTTTTTTTAATGTTTTATTTATTTCTAGGAGAGAGAGAGAGACAGCGTGAGCAGGGTAGGGTCGGAGAGCGAGGGAGACACAGACTCTGAAACAGGCTCCAGGCTCTGAGCTGGCAGTCAGCACAGAGCCCGACGCGGGGCTCGAACCCACGAACCGTGAGATCATGACCTGAGCGAAAGTCGGACTTCTTTCCAACTAAGCCACCTGGGCGCCCCGTGTAGATATTATTTTAATTTCCTCCTCAGGCTCAGATCACCACCCTTCTGCATCTTTTTCCCTCTACACTTGATTCTTCCCCATTTGTCTCCATCTTCCTGCTTATGTTTTCCCTCCTATTCCTTTTCACCCTTATCCCTTAACTTTCACTGGATGCATGAAGAGAAAATATGCTCTACAACAGGGGCAGGCAAATGTGCCATTGGTTTTTACAAATAAAGTTTTATTGGAACATAACTACACCCAGCCATTCATGACTGTGATTGCTTTGTACTACAAAGACCGAGTTGAATAGTTATGAAGGAGACCGTCATTTGGCCTGCAAAGCCTAAATTACTTACTATCTGGCCTTTCAAGAAGTTTGCTGAATTGTGCTTTAAAATAGTTCTGTATTAAGTAAAGGCATCTGTTCTTTACTTGGAAATTTGGGTGATTTGGATCAGTTTTAGGTCTCCTGTCCCTACGTAATGAACTTAAGTCACCTTTTATATTTGCACGTTCCCCTGAATTTTTTACTTGAAGGCAACGGTATCCAAAAGAAAAAAGAGAAGCTCATCCTGACTATAAAGCAAGGTGGGTGACACCAAAGGGTTGTTGTTTGTAGTGTGTTTGTGTTGAGATGTATTTCCCACCTTCCACCTCTGACTGGACTCTTGTTAGTCTTTGGACCAAAAGAAAAAAAAATCCATTGTAAGTAATTTAGAAATCTGACAGCTAAGTTTTTTTTTTATTTAATTTAAAAGATTTTTGAAATGTTTATTCATTTTTGAGAGAGAGAGAGAGAAGGACAGAGCTTGAGCAAGGGAGGGGCAGAGAGAGAGGGGGACACAGAATTCAAAGCAGGCTCCAGGCTCTGAGCTGTCAGCACAGAGTCCCATGTGGGGCTTGAACTCAAAAACTGTGAGATTATGACCTGATCAAAGTTGTACACTTAACCAACTGAGCCATTCAGGCGCCTTAAACAGCTAAGTTTTCTTTTAAAATCTATGAACTGTTTTTGGAAATGTTAGATGCTAGAGAAAAGACCGTTTTAATTTAACAAAGCACCTAGAATACTGACACTCTAAAGAAAATCACTCCAATTTACTTTGCTGTGGTGGGTGGCCTAGTTGAGCATTTTTTACACAAATACACTTAGAGGTTGGTTTCATTATCATAAAATTAGTATCGATTAAAATAGCCATGAGATTTAAGGTTGAAAAACATTTTAGAGATCACCTGTTTTCAACCCTGTGCTTTTCAACAGATGAGGAAACTGAGGTCCTGATTTTTCCAAGGTATTAAAAGTTCATGAGAGTCCGGGAACCCAAGTCTCTTTTTTCTCAGATCTGGCTTTTTCTAAACCGTAACACAGTGACAACTAGCTACTCAAGTATAACATTCTGACTAATGTCAAGATTAATTCTTTTCCTTCCCTTTCTCTAAAAAGAGGGGCCGGCTGCTCAATGAATCTACAGTGTGTGACTGCTTTTCTGCAGATCTGATTCTGCTGTGGTTGATAACCGAATCTTTTCCATTGGTGGCCATGCCTCTTGGTCTCCCATTTGGTGCAATATCTTTTAGATAAAATGGAAGAACAAAATAACAACAAACCATCCTCTTCCCCCATGGCTCCCCTAAACGCCTGTATTTTATTTTTGTCTTTATTCTTGTAATTCAACCTGTGTGGCTGTCAATTTTATTTTCTTTTGGTAACTTTTATTATTTTTATGACTTCTATGGTTTATTATAATTTTTATTACTTTTCATCTACATGAAAGTAACATGTATATGTTGTGGAAAATTCGAACACCCAGGAAAGCCTCCATGACATACAATCATTCACAGTTCAAACACGCCAAGAACATATGTTGGTGTGCATATTTTCATAATTGTCTTAACCCTTTATAGCTTTATATTTTGCTTTCTTAACTTCCTCTCTTGAGGATTTTTCCCATGCCACCGAAAATTCATGAACTGTTGTTTGTAAAGTCCCCATATGGGTAAACTATAAGTTTTCTTGTTTGCCTATGTTTAGATGCTTAAATTTTTTTCAGAAATATTTTTTGCACCAAAAATATCTCCCAGTCATATTTTTGTCATAGTGATTAGCTATGTCATGATTAGTCATATCACTAATCCTTATCTGATTATATTCTTGTAGAAGAGTTCTAGAAAAGAATGAAATTTTCTTTATTTTTTTCTGTTTTTTTTCTTTTTGAGAACGAATTTTTCTTAATAAGACTCCCAATCTATATTGCCAAACTGCTTTCCCAAAAGGCTGAAACAATTAATAATTTTTTCCAGGAGGAGTGTGTCTGTCTGCCTGTCTGAGCACACTGAGGAGCTGTAATTAAGCCTTTTAAAACGTTCCTTTAAATATATCACTCTCCAGTTAGGAAACTTCCCATGGCTGCAAGATCAAATCTAAACTTCTTAGTGAACACTCTTCCATTTCTTCACTTGCAGCTGATTTTTCAACCACTGCAATCTGGCCTCTGCCCCAAGCTGTCTGCCTGGAGGCATCAAAGAAACAGCCCTGGACTGGACAAAGTGTTAGGAAATTAGAGTTCAAATCCCAGCCCTGCCACTTCGCAGTATGTGAGCTTGGGCAAGTAACTTAATTTCATTGAGCCCATGTCCTCGGCTTTAAAATGGAAAGTAATAAAACAGACCTTGATTTGTGGGGCTCCTGTGCAATAATATATGCAAGAAATGTTTTTAATCTGCAAATGTTAGGGGGTATATTTTTATTGAGACTACTCTTGGGGACAATGTGGTAGTTCTTAGTGCTGTTCACAATTATTTCTGATTTTATTTAGGCGTATGGTAGAATTTCACTTCCCTGCCCGCCCCCTCCTTAATTTGGATGTGACCACATGACCGACTTTTGCCAATGCAAAATGAGTGGAAGTGATATATGCACTTACACCCAAAATCTTAATGGCCCTTAGCCAGTCACTGTCCTGTTCTCTCTCCCGTGACAAAGGGCAATTCTGGAGGTGGTTGCTCCATCGGCCCGGGTCCTAGACAAACATCAGTGTGGAGAGGAATCCCCGGCCAACCAGTGATGGACGTATGCCTTGGGCTAGAGTCGGACTTGGCTTTGCTAAGGCCTGAGGTTGGAGTTGCTTATGATTGTGCTCTGATCTAGTAGCATGAGCCTTCTCTTGGTCCTTCTTCCACTGTAGCATTTGCTCTTGTTGACCTTCTCGAAGCCCTGTTTTCTTTTACCTTTGTGCCATTAACACTCTTGGTGTTATCCTCCATCCCTAACATATCCAATGTCTCCAATGTGTTCTTTTTCTTCATTTTCCACTTAAATATGGATATTAAATGAGGTTCTGACCTCATCATCTCCTTTGGGTACATTCTTACCCCTGCCAACTTTGTTTATGCTCACAGCTTCAATATATGTGTCATTGAACCCTGTACGCTTGAGAAAGTTTTCCAGTTTGAGAATCACTGGTCTACTCTTTTTGTTTGTTTGTTTATGCCTTGAGGGCTGGGATTCTAGACTGGAACCAGATGGCCAGCTGGCTCTTCTACTTATCTCCCTGTGAGAGACTTAATCTTTCTGTGCCTCTGTTTCTGGATCTATCACATAGGGATAATTGTAGTTCCTACCTCCTAGGTGATTGTGTGGATTAAATAAAATCCATATATAACGCTCCCAGTGCTTACCTAGTACACAGGAAGCTTACTATACATGCTAGTGGTTGTTTATTGTTACAGATCTTACCTCCCTCCTTCGCTTCTCAAGTTTTCTGCCTCCAGTTTCTGGTGAGATGTACTTAGAAGTAGAAGCCCTATAGCAAGTATTAGTTGTAGCTCTAACATCCCACTAATGTCCAATATCCAGAGGGAAATATTGGTACCCTTCCCCTAAAGATATTTGCACTGTGTTTGCTTTGTTTTTGCTTTGTGTTATCGTAATCCTGACTCCATACTATTTTATACACAGTTAATTCACTGACCCTGGGAGGAAATCTGCCTTCAGCAAACCTGCTCTACAATACTCACTAATCTTTACGTCACATATTCCAGGCCTATCACTGCCAGGGCACATTGATTTCCATTGTCTTTTCTCATGACTATGTATTTAAAAAATATTTTTTATTATGGTCCAACATACATAACATAAAATTTACCATCTTAACCATTGCTAAGTATAAACTTCAGAGGCATTACGTACATTCACGATATGTGCAACCACCACCACTGTCGATTTCCAGAACTTTCACCATCTCAAACAGAAATTTTGTCCCACTAATCGTTAACTTCCCATTCCATCCTCCCTTCAGTGTCCAGGAACCATTATTCTATTTTGGCTCCATGAATTCACCTATTCTAAGTATAACTCACTCAGGTAAAATTATACCATATTTCCCCTTCTATGTCTGGCTTCTTTCACTTAGCGTAATGTTTTCAAGGTTCATACAGGTTGTGACATGTGTCAGAATTTCATTCATTTTAATGGCTGAATAATATTCTCTTGTATGAATATGCCACATATTGTTTTTCCATGAACACATCAGGGGACACTTGGGTTATTCTGCTGAGACTATCTAGAGGCTTAATATGGTGCCAGCTCATTCAAGTTCTCCAAACTTGGACACCCTCTCCTCCTTGAAACTCCTTTGTCTGAGCTTTTGTACACCTCAAAGTCATATACAGAGTGATGGAAATATTGGGGAAGGAGATCAGGAGGAAACAGAATGAGAGTTCAAAGAGTATCTAAATATATTTTTAAAATGTTTATTTATTTATTTTGAGAGAGAGGGAGAGAACAGGGAGGGTCACAGGGAGAGAGAGAATCCCAACCAAGTTCTGCACTGTCAGTGTAGAGCCCAATTTGGAGCGCCATCTCATCAACCGTGAGATCATGCCCTGATCCAAAATCAAGAGTCGGACACTTAACTGACTGAGCCACCCAGGTGCCCCAAGACTATATAAATGTAATAATGATAGGTTTTTGTTTCTTTTTTCAAAAAGGGCATAATTTAAAAAACTGCTGAGGTTAACAATCACGGTCATGTTGTAGGTTTCATATTTTTGGTAGGTGATTTTATGCGTTTTTTTCCAATACTTTTTGACTGCTATGAATAGCTTTTTTTTTTTCTTCTTGTTTGGGTAGTTGGTGGTGGGATATACACAGAACCTCTCAATGCTGTATTTGTGCTAACTTGTGACACTTATTATTTTGTTTGGTGATTTACCGCCTGAATTTGGGAGGTTGGCTATCTCATGCCTTTGGCACTATGTTTCACGTTTCTCCAGGGAGGAGACCATTCTATAGTTTGGTATACGCAGATAAAGAACATACATCTCTTAAACGACTTGATGCATATTTGGCTCTCCTTAAAACATTTCCTTTTACTTTCTGTTTCTTCCAGAAACATCCAAAACAATAGGATGCAGTTAGTAGGCATGCTATACTATACTATTTTGCAAATTGGTTAGTCTATTGTTTCCAGCTGAATGATCAGATCATTCAGTACCTATCTTGAGCTGTAATACAAAGTTATCGGTTTATATCAGCCCTACCAATAGAAAAAAACATTTCAGGGGCAAAGGATGAAGGTTTTTCTTGCTAAATTGTCTTTCTCTGTGGGCCTGTGTTAGTTAGCATCCCTGGTTTGCATAGTAAAATATTTTAGTGCTTATTATAGTATCTTAACTCCCTGAGATTTACCAAGGACGAATGTGATCTTAGTATTATATTGGATTTCATTTCACAAGTTTGTTTCATAACCTCAGTAGTTATTTCTATTTGCAATTCTGTTTCCTTTCTAAATGTGCTAATAAAATGCTTGCATTAAGATTGGCTTGAGTCCAGAATTTGATACGGTCATTCTTCAAGTAAGTGATAAAACTCATGAGAATATAGCACTTGGAGATCTTTGGATGCATCCTAAGTATACAAGTGGGGAAACTCTTAGTTCCTTATAGAGTTAAATTAAGGTCAGACCTGGTTTCCGACATGAAGTTCAGATGTATTGGCAGATCCCCATGCTTGCATTTATTATACTGTAATTTGGGGCTTAAAGAGTTATATCCAGTCCATCCCCAACATCTGGATAGTGTTTATAACGATCACATTTGATCCTAATGTAATTTTGTTGGGGAATTCACTAGAATTCCTCTGTTGGCTACGTTACAACTGAACATGAGATCTGCTAAAATATTACCAAAAACTAGTGAATATCCACAGAGAATACGTGAATAGATAGATTTCATCCCCCTTCGCACCCCCCTGCCTCACGTTCAACTATCTGGGCTTCCTTGTCTCCATTGATAAAAATAGGGGTGATGCTTTAACAGCAGCCAACATTTGTCAGGGGTTCTGAACCTTGAGAAGCAGAGCAGGCACAAAAATCTTTCAAGGATGATTATTGGACACGTGCAACCACAATGGCAGCATCATAGACCCAACAGATATGGATGACATGAGCTTGGTGGGGATTTTTCCTTTCATTTTCATTTTGATTTAGATGCTATTCCTTAGGGTTAGGAAAACATCACTGGGAAAGTAGAGCCAAAGGATTGGTTTTAACCAACAACCCCCCACCCCCATCAATGGGAGCCCCAATATGAATCAAGTTGGACCTTTTAAGGACTGTGAAGGGAGCCTTTAATTATGCGAGGGGGACTCGGGGGGAGGACACGTGGGAAGTTTGGCCACGCAGTTTCAAGACCTCCCAGCCCTGCCAACAGGAAGATTATTAGCATATTTCATGTGATTTTTGCGTAGCTATGTACCCTTCCCATGAAATAATTTTAACATTAAAAAGGAGACAGATGGGAAAAGAAAAAGACAGATAGGGAAGGACAGAAACTGTAACAGTCTTTAGAGAGGGAAAATTATTTCATTAAATCTAAGCAGCATATGCTTTTCTGATGTATAGCATATGCAAGTCTATGCAAATTATTTAATAGCAGTGCGCTCAAAGTAATTTCCATTTCCTCCCTCGCTTGTGACGGGAATATTCCTTTTAATCAGATTAGATGACATCCTCTGCAAACTTTTGGGGGTTTCAACTTAATTTACCATGCTAAGTAGTCAGGGTAATTTGAAATAAAGCAATCAGTGGGCTGAAATGAAGCCAAACCTCATTTGTGTCTTTGACATGAGGAGCTGACCGGCTGTGAGAGCCCCACGAGACTTCTCTCCCCTCCTCTCCTCTCCCACTCCCCAGCACCCGAGACCTCAGCAGAGTTTCCAAGGGCCAGTTGCCTTGTTTTGATGGCACCTAGTCAGCTCTGTTTCCCGTCCACCGAGTTTGCTTGCCCACGCTCCGTTCCCTTCCACCTCCCTGGGCTGTCACAATTGATGGTGCTGCATCAGGCAGCGATGGAGGGATGAATTCACACGCCTTAAAAACTCCTTCACCTGGGGAGGTCGTGGACTCCTGAAGGAGTCTTGAAATGGTTTGGAAGGGACCTATACATATCCCATCCTAGAGGTTCTGGGGAAAGGGTGAAACATGGAGTCCAGAACCAGGGGTGAGCTGGGAGAGTCCTTGCAGGCAAGAATTCCTGCGGACACACCCCCTGAAGTTCACGGCTACGTATCAACGGTGCCTGTGCTTCAGGGGTTGTGCCAGCCCTTGGCAAAACTGTGAAGCTTGTTTGGGGGCATTTGTTCAAGGTTGTGCAGGTTTTGTGTTGCTCAGTTAGTTCCTAAGAGTGCCATCCTCTGGCAGTCATGGGGGCATCTGTAGAGTTAATACCTACAGCTGTCCAGCAGATGGCGGTACAGGGTCTTGAGGAGAAGGTTCCTTCAAAAATCTCACCAAGTTGCAGTTTGGACTAGACTGGGGGCTGGTGGGCCTGGCCTTTCGCAGGCCTCTTTTATAGGTGGTGATGTTTGGAGAAGGGCAAAATTTTAATTGCCTAAACGAATTCCCTGCAAAGTGTTAGCAGATGAGGCTTAAATATCATCTATACTACAGCTACTCAGGATTTACTAGCTACCAGGATATAAAAGGGAGAAATTTAATGATGAAGTTTCATGTACCAAGACAAGTAGTCCAGTTTCTTTCCCTGTTTTTTTCTTCAAAGCCACCTTCCTTCCCCTTAAGGCAATGGGATCTTGGTTTTGAGGCACTGAGAACTCCCTTTGGCAGAGCCAGGCACTTCTTACTAAAGGTTTCTTCTTGCCCTTTGGATGTGACAGATGGAAAAGAATGGGCTGCAATCAATTAACTCTTGAAGGACAGCTTGTAGCCAAAGCAGGCCCCTTTCTACAGGCAAAGTGGAAATCAGGGCTGAGGGCCTCTTGTGTTTTTCCACTCATTGCTTTCGTTGATCCCCAAAGCCATCATTTACAGTAGTTATCATTTCCCCCATTTCACAGAGAAGAGGGCTTCAGGCAAGTTCGGAGACTGGCAGGAAGTCTCATGGTTAGTTGTAGTTTCAATTTTTTTTTTAATTTTAAAAATATTTATTACTTTTGGGAGAGAGAGAGAGACAGAGCACAAGAAGGGGCAGGGCGGAGAGAAAGAGAGAGACACAGAATCTAAAACAGGCTCCAGGCTCTGAGCTGTCAGCACAGAGCCCAGTGTGGGGCTCAAACTCACGAACTGTGAGATCATGACCTGAACTGAAGTCGGAGGCTTAGCCAACTGAGGCACTTACGTGGATTCAGAACTTAACCTGCCTGACCCCAAAGCCCGACCTCATGCAAGTAGAACACTCTGCCACATGGCTCCTAACAATGGGACCGAGGAGGACTTCTATGATTTTGCTTTTTTGTTGAATAGGTAAAATACATGCACGATAAATTCAAGTACACAGTCGCAAATAGGTTTCCATCCTTCCTGACTCCTCCCACAGCCATGCTCCCACTGGCCACCATAGTTAGTTTCCTGTGTATTCGTTCAGATGTATTTTGAGCTTTTATAAACACATACATATATATTCTTTCCTCCCTTTATATAAACGCTGGCACCTTCCAGGCACTGTTGCTGCTTTTTTCCCCACTTAATAATGTGTCTTGGAGGTAAGCTACATAATTATTTTTAACAGTTACAGAGTGGGAAATACTTCCCATTATATGTACACACCATAATTTTATGTAGTTGAGCTGATTTCTTTAACTGAGTTTGAGGAATCTTACGGAAATTTTTCTGTCACATGACTATCTTCTCATCAAGGTAGCCAGCCTTTCAAAACTTCTAGAGAGGTGCCTGGATGACTCAGTCAGTGAAACATCTGACTTTGGCTCAGGTCATGATCTCACGGTTTGTGGGTTTGAGCCCCTCATCAGGTTCTGTGCTGACAGCTCAGAGCCTGGAGCCTGTTTCAGATTCTGTCTCTCCCTCTCTCTCTGCCTCTCCTCTGCTCAGGCTCTGTCTCTGTCTCAAAAAATAAATAAACTATTAAAAAAAAGAAAAAAGATTAAAAAAAAACTTCTTGATGAACAAATGCTTCAAGATTGGAATAAGTACATGGCTTCCTAGAGTCATTAAATAGTAGGTACGTGTTTGAAGAAAGGTTTTTTTGTGTGTGTGTGTGTTTTAAATATATAATGTTATTGGGGCACCTGGGTGGCTCAGTCGGTTAAGCGTCCGACTTTGGCTCAGGTCATGATCTCCTGGTTTGTGAGATCGAGCCCCGCGTCGGGCTCTGTGCTGACAGCTCAGAGCCTGGAGCCTGCTTTGGAATCTGTGACTCCCTCTCTCTCTGCCCCTTTTCCACTCATACTCTGTCTCTCTCTGTCTCTCAAAAAATAAATAAATGTTAAAAAAAAATTTTTAAATAAAAATATAGTGTCGCCTCTAGGAAGTATGCCTATACACACACACCATTGGAATTGGAATTAAAGATTCCTGAAGAAAGCCACTAAAGATGATCCAGAAAAGTTATCAGTACTTGGAGCATCCTTATGCCTCTTTCACAGTAGTTGAACAATGAAATGTAGTCTGTGGTCTGTCTAAGCCTCAACTCTTTCTCTGGGCTAGGATGAGACGGATCAGTATGAAAACTAGGCATAGAGCAACCCTCCAGGAAAGAAAGAGAAGGAAATAACAAAAGAAGGAATTTTAAAATCTCTAAAGATAAAGAGGGAAATTCCTTTCCAATCCAGTAAAACCTCAATCTCTTTGGATAGAAAAAAATTCTTTTGGGGCTGATGTAAATACTGGTCTGCTTTCTATGTTGACACCTTATTAAGATGAATTACAACTTTAAAAGTGCTTGAGAGAGTTCCCCGAAAGGTGGGATTTATCTCCCATTAATTTTGTATCCTCTCTAGAAGTTACAGGGAGCTTATTTAAAGAGAGAGAGGGAGAGCATAAGAGAGACAGGGAACATAGCAGTTATTTTCCTAATATCCACCTACATTTAAGGGCAGGCCCTGTCTAGGAATTTCCGGTCTATTAGGGTAACATCTGTGATGATGAGACTTTCAAACATTCCATGTAGTTTCATCTTTCCTCTTAGGTTTTCTGTTCACACAGCAAATCTGAGACTCTATTAAATATTAATGTGGATCCAATCTTGCTAGTATGGCACTTTTATTTCCACATTTGTGCTATTAAAGGAATTTTGCCCTATTTCTGGGACCCCTCCCAGTCTATTGCGAGCAGCCATTTGATCTGAAAGCCCAGGGATCTGGAAGCTGCTATCCTGGAGATGAACTGTCTCTACAACTCGTGTCCACACCACACAGGAGCTATGCCACCCCCTGCCCTGTACCCATACTCAGCAACTCCCTCATCTACAGGCTGTGATATAGGACTCTGCAAGGGTGGAGGCCTCTCGTATTTGCTAGTCACAAAAGACTTGAGAAGTAATGACACAAAAGCATAGGGACAGAGAGTGGCCTCCACATGACTTAAAGCAAGAACTGCCAGAATGAAGGAGCTACACGTGACACAGGGAAAAATAGAATGGGTTGGATTATGTAGAATCATAAAGTTTTTGATTTAGAAGAAAACTTTGGAGGTCATCTAGTCTTGTGGTTTCTGAGCCCGGTCGTAAGCACCAATGCAGAAATATTACACACACACACACTGGCAGGAATGAATTTATACCACATCATGCAGGTGCAAGAAGTGTCACATTTATCTAAATCAAATGAAGGTGGCTGTGACCAACAAGGGGGAACTCCCTTTCTCTTTGGGTTGTATAAATGTTCCTGGGGCCTTTCGTGTGGTTAAAAAAGTCAGCCATCGCTGCAATCATGTTTGTATCACAAGCTCAGTGGTTTATGACAATAAATTTATTTCTTATGCTCACAGGTCTGCAGGTTAGATGGGGCAGACCTGCTTAGGCTATCATTGCGTTCAGGTGTGCTCCATGAGTCTTTCATTTTCTATCGGCAGCTACTTAGAACATATTCTTCTCATGGAAAATGCCAGGGATGCAAGAGAGAAAGCAAACCATGCAAGTCCACTTCAGGCCTCTGTTGTATTCACACCCAGCAAAGCGATTCACGTTTCCAAGCACACAGGAAGTGGGGGAAGTATCCCCAGCACAGTGGGAAGGCATTACAAAGTTACAAAGTTACGTGGCAAATGGTCTGCAGGTACCATTCCATTACAGGCGAGTGAGGAATCGGACCAACGATTCTTATCTTCATTTGGCATCCAAGACATTGTACTCATGGGGATTTTTTGCCTGCTTCACTGGTTATTCCTGCTAAATTGCTTTTGTGGATCCTTCTATCCCCAAGCATTCAACACTGTAGACTCCCAGGGCTCATTCCTCTGCATTCTTTTCTCTATGCTTGTATTCCTGTGTTCATCACACTGTGGGCTCATGGCTATAAATACCGAGGACACTCACATTTCCATCTCCACTAGTTCTGAGGTCCAGATGCATATATCCTTTCGTATGCCTTACAGACATCTCAAACTCAGTATGCATGTCCCAGTGCTCTCCCCACAGCCTTCTCTCTTTCAGTGATTGGACGATCCATCTTCCAATCATCCAACTCAGCAACCTTGGATTTATCATTGAGTCTTACCTTTCTCTCACACTGCTATCCAATGTCTAGGCATATCCAATTTATTTTACCTTCAAAACAGAACCAGAATCTTATTTATCACCACCCTCTGACCGTCCTCTGTGTCCGGGCCAGTGATTTGTCACATGGATCACTAAGATAGCCTCCCAAGCCCTCTCCCTGCACCTACAGTCTATTCTGTATTGACCTACAGTCTATTCTGAGTAATCTTTTCAAAGTGTAATTCAGGGTGCATTACTCCTCTGCTCAAAACTCCATTTCTCCCCCCCCCCCCAAAAAAGCCCAAATCCTAACAACAAATGCTCTATAATGCCATGCATCCTCTATTTCCCAGCCTTACTGCTCTGACAAGCCTCTCCAACCATCCCTTTCCTCATTTACTCTGCTCCAGCCATTCTGGCCTTCTTCTTGTTCCTTGAACACACCGGGCATACTCCTGCCTTAATGACGTGGCTTTCTCTTTCTCAAATACTCTTCCTCCAGGTACCCGCTTTTCTTAGACATCTGCCCCAGATATTTCCTTACCTCCATCTAGTCTTTTCTTAAATGTTACCTTTTATTAGAACCAACTCTGGTCAAGATGTTTAATATTGAACCTGATGCCTTTCCCCATTCCTGACTCAATATTCCTGATTACTCTTAACTTGTTCTACTTTCCCTTTTTCCATAACACTTATCACCTTCTCATAGGATATCATTTGTTAATTTATCATACTTATTATTTATAGTAAAATAATTTGTCTGACAAATGGAAGTAAGATGTCTTGAGGACAGAACATCTTTTTTGTATTAACATAAGGGTTCTGTATTTGTTGGCAGTAACCTTCACTTGGTGCAAATTTCTAAATTAGTTTTAGAATTCACTTCTTTTTCTCATTAGCTCGTGATGACAAAAGTGGGACTATTTGGTTTCTAAGCAATTGTAAACACCATTGTAAATTTGGGCTCTGAAATTTTGAAAACAATTGCAAATATGGACACTAAAGTCAATCAAATATGATCATGCTGGTAAGATTATACTAATTTTTATTTTAGTTTAAATGAAAACACACAAAACTTGCTTCAGAAAACTCTCTGGACATCCAGAATAGATCTATGGACCCCGATTTTGGAATCACTGCTCTATGGAATGATAGTTTCTTAGCAGATTATAAAGTCACCCAAAGAAAACATTGAGCTTGGAGCATTGGGGATGTTTCTTACGACGTTACTTGTTCACCTTGTGAAGCAAAGCATGAATCATATTGTTCCTTCCAATCCCCTCTCCCCACCAATAGATCAAGTTCAAAGTACTAGTAAGCAGGTTGAAAAGGAAAAGGAATCTAGCATTTACTGAATCTCTAATAAATGCCAAGTGTAGGCACCATCTCATTTATTTTCCCATCAAAACTGCTGAACTATTTCCCCACTTTTACAGAACAAAACACAAGCTTGGAAGTTCAGTGACCTGCCTGACATCGCATAGAAAGGGGTTGAATTCCTTAAACAATATCCTTTATTGGATACATTTGAGGCTTAAAGAAAATTTGCATGAGTAGTACCAAGATATCTACATTCTTCACCAAGACACCCCATTTAAAATTGGCCATTTCTCCCAATTATGTCCTTTACAGCAAAGAATCCAAATCAAGGACACAGTTGCACCCAATTGTGTTTTCAGTCTTTTTGTTCTGGAGCAGATCCTCAGTCTTTTCATGATCTTGACATATTTGAAGATTATGCACCTGTCATTTGTGGAATATCCCTTAGTTTGTGTCTTTTTGAGAGAGAGAGAAAGAGAGAGAGGGAGAGGAAGAGAGAATGAGAGGTAGGGGGTAGAGGGAGAAAGAGAGAGAGAGAATCCCAAGTAGACTTCACGCTGTGTGGAGCCTGATGTGGGGCTCAGTCTCACAACTGTGAGATCATGACCTGAGCCAAAATCAAGAGTTGGACACTTTACCGACTGAGCCACCCATGCACCCCTCATAATCTTTTTTTTTTTTTTTTTTGTTACATCTTATCGAGAGGCATGTGGTGTCTGTTTTTCCTGTTACTGGTAGTATTAACTTTGACCTCTTGATTAAGATTGTGGTGTCTGCCTTATCTCTCTACTGAAAAGTTATTTTCTCCCTTGTTATTAATAAATATTTTGTGAGTAGATACTTTGAGACTATAAAATCTCATTCCCTAATCCATGTTCACCTAAGACTTTTGGCATCCATGGATGTTTCTTGCAAGAGTTAATTATTACTATGGTAATTGCCACCTGAGTGGTCTTCCAATTCCCTCATCCTTCCCGTATTTCTTCCCTGGCCTTCTGCTTTAAGGAAGAGCTTTCTGTCCTTTTCATTCATTCATTCATTCATTCATTCATTCATTCGTTCATTCGTTCGTTCGTTCATTTGTTCATTTGTTCGTTCATACATTTATTGATATCAGTGTGGGCACATGAATTGCTACCTACAAGTGGATTAAAATCCATTACTGTCATTATTTATTTTGATGCTCAAATTGTCCCAGATTTGGACAGGGAGAGCCCCTTCAAATTGGTTTCCAATCCATGTTTTCTAGATCTGGAATTTCTTTCATTACAGCCTTTATGTTATGTTAAACAGAGATAGAGGAAAAAATAAACATAAAATCAGAAAAGGAATCAAGTAGGAATGTTGCAAGGCACAGGTTAAATAGTGAGGGTTGAAGTCATCAATATCTTCGTTAAAACCCTGGTCTGGTCTTGCCTTAGTTGAATGATATTGGGCAAGTTCTTTGCCTTACCATGCCCTCATTTGCTTATTTGCAAAGTGGAGAGGATAAGATTTATGTTACTAGGTTACTAGGTTGCACGAATGACAAAAGATCGTGTGTTAGATTAAGAGATGTGACACAGTGCTTGGTACACAACTGGGGTACAATAAATGGGAGTGATTATAAGTGTGAACCACACTCTTCTCACCTTTAAAAAATGGTTGGGGACAAAAAATCTATCTCACAGAATCATTCAAAAGATATGAAGCAGCATATGTAAAGTCATTGAGCACACGTAAGATTTTTAAAAAGAAACTATTATTATTGATATTATTAGTTTCTGAGGTTCCAGTCTCCTCATCTTTAGGAGGGCGATACTGCCCACATCACAGATTTGTTGTGCGTATTAAATTAAGTTACATATGTAAAACTCCCAGCCTGGTGCTGGGTAGTTAGAACACACAGTGTAAATAAGAAAAGTGGTTATTGCAAAGCAGATTAAAGAACATTTGGAGAAATTTTAGAGAAGGAAAATACCACTTCACCTGAGCAAAATCATGCATGCTCTCGTGTGTGTGTGTGTGTGTGTGTGTGTGAGAGAGAGAGAGAGAGAGAGACAGAGAGACAGAGACAGAGAGAGAGGGAGAGAGAGAGAGAGACCAATGACTATTGCTTACACTCAGAATTTGAGTCTCTCCTTTCCTGGATCACTGCTCACTCCTCTGGATTGAAGGAGAAGGTTGACTTAAATGTAATTGGTTTGGTCAAGTGCAGTGATTTAGAGATGCACTCACATTCCCTAATCTCATTTTCATCCACTTACATCTAGCACAGAGTCTAATCAGCCTCCCCACTGGTTGACTTCACTGCCGGTAATGAAAGTGCTCTCAGAAGTGACATGAAAGAAGGCAGAGGCGGTCTGAGAGATCAGCACCTTGGCTGAAATGGATATAAGGAAGGCTATTTTAGTAAGAAAAGCAACAGATCAGAATTAATGCTTGCAAGTTAATAAGTCATGCGTTGGTTTAAATATTCTGTTTTCATTCAAAACAAATAGCATTCAGTAGGTCTGCAGCCAAGCAAGTCAAATGCCAATTTAAGTTTCTCTTTCATAACTAAGACTGGTGACATTGGAAATTTAGATCCCCTCACCTCCCCCCCCCCCACCAGATAGGTAAGAAGTGCTTGGAAAAATCTCACCAGCTGGTTGCCCGGGAGAGACAGTCTAGAACTATTCCTCCTCATCCATTCATAATAAATGCCAAAGGCATTTCATAATCAAGTATTTTACGCAAATGAAATGCAGTCAGTTCAAGGCTTCAAGCACAGCTGGGTGGCGCTGCTGAAGCTCAAATAGTTCAGCAAGCAGTCCCCAGACCGTTCATGTTTGGTGCGCTGGGCACAGCGGCCAACACATGCCACAGGTTGTTTTATTTAATTCTCACAACAGTATTGGGAGGTAAATGCTGTACTTGTCTCAATTTACGGACTAGGAAATCGAAGGAAAGAGAAGGCTTATTCTAAGGTCACAGGGCAGTGGCTCGGTTGGATTCACACGGAGGCAGCCTGACCCTGGAGTTCAAGCTTGCATCCTCCTCTCCATACCAGAGGGATTAGAGTTTCGTTAGTATTGCTCTTTTGTTGTTGATACTTCTCTTTGACTGTGGAGCTGTCACTCGCCCTGGGAATTCACCTCGAGCTGAGCAAGGACATCAGAAGACACTGAATTCTCTCTGGATGAGCCTATGCCTCTGGTCCGGGGCTGGTCCCATTTCTCAAACCAGCCCTGTCACCTGCCTAAGGCGCGGGGCTGCATGCAGGTGGTTTGTTACAGAAATACTAACTGCTCCTTCGTTGTGACTCCCCGCCCCACCCCCCCCCAACGGTGGTATCTAACTATGTGACTTCCGTTTGGTTATTTCACTTTCCTGGCCTCTATTTCTGAATCTGGACTCTGAAGGTTAGAGGAGATGTTCCATAATATTCCTTCCAGCTCAGACTGCTGAGTTTCTAAATGGCTGGGTAACTATTTTATTACCTTCCTTCCTCAACCTCTCCAGACACCCAACTCCACATGGAAGCCCTTCCCTGGCTTTTAAATCCCCCCCTTGTTATTTGGTCTCTCTTTCTCTCTTTCTTTTCCCCCTTTCATCACCTTTCGCATGCCCTCCTTTCTTTCCTGCCCTCTTCTTTCCTTCCTTCGCTTCTTTGATTTCCTTTCTCTGCCTCCTTCACTCTCTTGCTCTCTCCCTGCCCATCACCTCTTGTCTCTTTCTGTCTCTCCTCCCTATCTCTGTTTTGTATCTCCCTTCTCTAGGAATATTCTCTTCTCTCCCTCTCTTCCTCACACTTTTCTTTTTCTTTCTGTCATTGACTTCAACCCACTTCATTTTTCCTTTGCTGCACTGTTGAGATACAAGTAGATCCTTAGAAGTTACCAGAAGGATTGATCAAAGGAAATACAGAATGGGTAGTACATTTCTTTCAAAAAAAGGGAATGAACACTTACGGTGGTTGCAAGTTTGGGCACTGAAAATATATTAGTTTCTCTGTGCTGCATGGATAACCCCATTGTTGTTATTGCAGATATGATTGAGGTTTTAATTTAATGGGAGTGTTTTTTTCTTGGATGTTCTGGGTTGTTGGTGCCTTTCTGGAATAAAGGTAGGTACATTAAAAATAATACCTACAGATTGTCAGTTTTCTTTAGAAACCTTGAAACAAAAGAGTGAGCCTGAAAAGACCCGGACTGAAACGTAACACCTCTGTTAGTATATCAAGTTGAAAATTCACATATTATATCAGCTGGACGGACTCAGTCAATGATGTCAGTATTTTATCTTGTATCATTCTCTGTGCTTCACAAATCAGTTTTGTATCCCTTTGTCTCTAGTTAACTAATTAAGGACTTACCCTTTTCTAAAAGCTTCTTATATAGAAAAACTTCTTACATAGGAAAACTTCTGTTTTGTTTCTCATAATGAACCCTCCACTTACCAACAGACACAGACATCAGCTGGATTTTAGCAGTGCCTTTAGAGTTGCATGATCTTTCAGGAAACAACTAATTTTTTTCTAGACCTCTATTCTGTGCCAACGGAAGTGAAACAGGTCTTTTTAAAAAATAAAACAAGTTGGGGCAGGGAGGGGGTATGAGAGGAGGCACCTGGGTGGCTCAGCTGGTTAAGTGTCTGACTCTTGATTTCAGCTCAGATTGTGGTTTCACAGTTTGTGATATCGAGCCCCATGCAAGGCTCTGTGCTGACAGCATGGAGTCAGCTTGGGATTCGCTCTTTCCCTCTCTCTGCTCCTCCCCAGGTCGTGGGCACATGTGTGTTCTCTCTCTCTCTCACTCTCTCTCTCTCAAAATAAATAAAAACATTTAAAAAGATAAAAGAAAACAATGGTTAAGTACACCTTTGATTTTAAAAGTCACTCATGCTTATAGAACTTATTTAAAATATTTGTTGTGGTCCAGGACTTTATACTGTGTGCTCTTGTAAACACTTAGATCCTTTCAAGTCAAGGTTTCCAATTCTTATTTCTCAGGAGGAGAGGATAATTGCTAAAATCATCAATACGTTTCCAATATGGTTGTGTAAGTCATACCACTATTTTTTTTAATGTTTTATTTATTTCTGAGAGAGAGACAGCACACATGAGCAGGGGAGGGTCAGAGAAAGAGGGAGACAGAATCCAAAACAGGCTCCGGGCTCTGAGCTAGCTGTCAGCACAGAGCCCGATGTGGGGCTCAAACCCATGAGCTGCGGGATCATGACCTGAGCCGAAGTTGGATGCTCAACTGGCGGAGCCACCCAGGCTCCCCGTCATACCAGTATTTTTAAAGACATACAAATAGACCTGTGTTTGATATGAAGGAGGGAAGTAATTGTCTTTGAAATGTTCACCTATGCTTTTCTTAGAGACCTCAGCTAATTATAGCATTTTTAAAAATATTTTTAATGTTTACTTATTTTCGAGGGAGAGAGAGGCAGAGTGTGAGTGGGGAAGGGCCAGAGAGAGAGGGAGACACAGAATCCAAAGCAGGATTCAGGCTCTGAGCTGTCAGCACAGAGCCCCACAAAGGACTTGAACTCATGAGCCCTGAGATCATGACCTGAGCCAAAGTTGGACACTTAACCAACTGAGCTGCCCAGGTTCCCCATTTTGAAGAGTCTAGGTTGATCTTTGGTTCAAGAATGACCTTACCCTCCTCAGAATCTTGTATTCTAGCCTCAAAATATATGTCAGTTTTGGAATTTAATTTCATTCTTGGAAAATAGTTTCTTCATTAATTTTTTAATAAAAAAGAGATTTCAGAAGTCTGATCAGCTGGTCTCCACACTAAGGCCTACAGACCGCTTTCTGATTTGTGCATGACCTCTCGTGTAAGAGAACCGTGGCTGCTCAGTCAAGCGGCTTAACCAACAGCTGGGGTGGCTCTGAAGGCCTCCCGCTGTGGCTGATGTGGGCTTACATTCTAAAGCGTCCAGGCCCATGGGAGCTCTGAACTCAGACTCACTCCGCGGGAGTTCAGGCAGGATAATAAATGGGCTCATTAGTGATGTGTAGCATACCCATAAAGGCCTTTTGTACCTGAGACACAGAAAATATTATAAAGGAGAACAAGCTTTGCTTCTGAAAGACAAATGGAAGTAGAAAGATGCTACAGAAAGAGCCTGAATTCCGTGGGGAGGTAACGAAGGAAGATGACATCGGGCTGGCTCTCCAGGAATGGACCTCAAGAGAGCACTTGCTCAGAAAGTCGCTGGTGAAGGGGAACCATCTCCTGTGGGCTGCCTTAATCTTATGACTTCTGAGAGGATGCTGAGGGGGACAGATCTGTCAACTCCTGTCTTTATGGAGGAATGATCGTTTTAGCACCAACACCCAATACCTCCATTTTCCCACAGCTTCATGCTACTGGGAACGTTCTTTGCGCCTAAGATGGCGTTTCCATGAAGACACAGATGGCCAAGAGCTATGGCCCTCCTCGTTCTGATGCGTAGGCAGAGCAGGACATCTCACTGCAGGTCAGTGGCGGTCTGTGGTTCCTAGTGCACAATGTAGCTTAGGCTTTTTGTTATCAGAAGCATTGCTGTTCAGAAATGAGATGACTTATAATTCTGATAACACTCAACAATTTGGATATCTTTTTATAAAAAAGAAAATCAACACAGATGACGTTATCCTAAAGTTGGGCTACCTTTGGAGCCGTGGATATGCGGTAACATGAAGTTTTCTTTGTGCTGAAAACACAACTTCCCGAATCCAGGTCTCCCACTCAACAGGCATGTAACAAACAGCCAGTAGATGGCACCATGAGCATCTTATATCAGATCGGAGGCTGAGAACATTTATCTTCTCAAAGCTCTTCTCAAAATATTAAGCAAAACTTTGACTGAAACACAACCGTATTTGGACAAGCAGGTTTATTTTACTTTAGTGCTTTGTTATTAGAAACATACATATGTGTGTGTATATATTTTACTATCAAACCCTAAAGTTATGGAAAGTATCCTTGATGGTTAGGATGGACTGTAAACTTTTACAGTATTATTTGCAGGCAGATTTTTCAATTTCTTATTTAAGCTAACTTTTTCCTAATATGAGGTTTAGTGGTTATGTGTCATACCATTGCTCAGTAAAACTCAGGAGAATATTTTTCATGATCTGAATACCCATGTAAAAGAAACTCATTCATATAGGGAGAAGCAGAAATGCAGTGTAACACATTGTGTGCTTTTTAAAAGAACAACATAAATAAATGTCTTTATTCCAATGAATGCATCTGTATGGAGATATGTACACAAACACATGACATAAACAATAACCCTTTGACCAAGATGAACAAATCTTAGATCTAGCTTGTATAGTACACCGTCCTTATTTCAGCCTCCACTCCACTCCCAGACCTGAAAATTTCCAAGTAAGAAATGATTCCTAGAATTCAGTTATAGATACAGCATTCGGAAGAGAAGCTATCTTTTAACTAAGCAAACCATTGCCTTGGGTGGAAGTCTGAACAAAACCTTCAACTATCTCTTTGGAGATCTCCCGCGTGCTGAATAAGCAGTCAAACGAGACTTGGTGGAGAATAAGCAGAAAGTATAAGGCAGGTTGGAGGGTGAAAGACTGAAGTCTAATGCCCACACTGTATTTGGAATAAAGCAAAGTCAGAGACAATTATCAGAAGGGTGTTAAGGGAGACACCAAAGTGCCAGAGGTGCATATAAAGGGAGAAATTGGGGGAACATTCAAGACTCCGGATGAAAAAGGGAGAAATTGGGGGAACATTCAAGACTCCGGATGAAAAGTGCACACATGTGGTGACTAGCATTTGTGAGCAGGACAAAGTTAGCTTCCTGGGATGAACATTGCTTATACTTTCATTCCATTTGAAGATGCAAGACCTGCCTTCACGAGTGACTCTTTGCCCTTCTTGATGGCACTTGCCCCCCCACCCCCCATTTTTTTTTGGTATGCAGTATTTGCCAGACTTACTGACCTCTTTTTAATCCCAAATATCGACTCTCTCATTAATTCTGAGTTTAGTTCATTTCTAGCTTTGACACAGAATTATATCTTGTAGATAATAAAATAATTCTTATTTGAGGTAACCTGGTGCCAAAGGGGAGGAGTCTCGGGCATGTCCAGAGAGGGCGAGCCGGTGTTGGGTTTCAATGGGAATTTCAATCATTTGGGTTGCAAGTTGGTTTGAGGAAATCGCTCAGGAAGTTGAGTTGGAGAGGAGGGCGGCGGAACTGCAGGAAGAAAGAAATCCTGGTCAGTGCCACCTGTGCCCATAGCCTGATGTCAGCCATCATGAAGTCGTAAGTGTCCTCAGGAGCTCTGATCTACTGGGGGAAATGCTTGTGCATGTGGCATTTGGAAGCAGATTCAAATGCAGTTGGCTTTAAGGGCCTTTGTATCACCCTTCTCCGAGGCAGGTACATTTATGAGCTCATTGACCTTGGTGCACAAAGATGAAACCAGTAAATGGGAGGCAAGAGCAAAGCCATGTTGACTTCAGTTGAATTTGAAACATGCGGATAAAGAAATATTAGAGTTTCCCAAATGGAAACAGAGACTAGTCTGTGGGAAAAGCCATTCTATTTTCAGTCTTCCAAGTAGATATTTCAAATGGCAAACCATAAAAAGTAATATGAAGATTATTGCGGAATTGCCTGAAACACACTGAAAGGGACCAGGCCATTGTTCCAACAAACAGGTAATCATAAGAGCAATATTGCTTTAGTGGCCACAGGAATGTTTCAGACTTTTAAGGGGCGAGAGCACAGAGAGCAAATATACCTAATTGCTTCTAAATGGCTAAAATAAGCTAAGTCTGATGCTTTCTACTTCACAGGGGGGCCCGCGATGTTGGCAAGTGTGGAAGTTTATTCAGTTCATTCAACAAAGCAGTATTATTGCACAGTTTGTATAGCTCTAGTCTTGGTATGAGGTCTGGTTTTGGATTGATGCTCCAGCACATGCTAATGTGTGATTGTCAGCAAGTTTCTTAACTTCTCTGACTTAAGACAATCATATCTACTTTAAAGACTAAATAAAAGCATGCTATAGGGAATATAGAAATATTACCACTTATGCTGATATTTACTGAATGCCTACTATAGCCTCAACACAGATGATCAATTACAATTTTTTCCCATAATTATTTATGCCCTAGATGCTGGTTTCGGACCTTGTGTCATGGGGGAGAACTGTTTCCCCCAAAGACTGAAAACACTAATGTCCAATAGCTAATTTTGCAAGGCCCTCTGAAGATAGAGCATATATTTCGTTAGCAAAAGCATAGGGAAGGAAAGGATCATTACTATCATTTTATTGTATTTCATGTTTTAAAATGTATTTATTTTGAAAGAGAGAGGAGTGGGAGAGAGGGACAGAGAGAGAGGGAGAGAGAATCCCAAGCAGGCTTGACACTGTCAGTATGGAGCCTGACACAGGGCTCGAACTCATGAACCGTGAGATCATGACTTGAGCTGAAACCAAGAGTCAAACGCTAACTGATTGAGCTGCCCAGGAGCCTCAAGGATTATTACTATCATTTATTTTAAAGAAAAAGAAACAACAAGATATATTATTGGATTTCCCCAGAGTATTTTCATTGTTATTCTTTCTAAGTTTTCTTCTGAACCAGTTTCTGCTACATTCCGAAATAAATGTCCTATAGACACAAATAGTGGGGACTCTGGCCCAGTATCTTACACTAGAACTGCCTCTTAAAATTACTGTGTACTTGAAGGTTCTTTATTTGCCAGCCATTGAGTCAAACTAGAGGACAGGACAATGGTATGGGCTTGGGTTTCTACGCTAGTCAACAGAAACAATTCATTCATTCATTCTTTTTTTTTTTTAAGTTTATTTATTTATCTTGAGGGACAGAGAGAGAGAGAGTGAGTGGGGGAAAAGGCAGAGAGAGAGGGAGAGAATCCCAAGCAGGATCTACACTGGCAGTATGGAGCCCCATGCAGGGCTTGAGCTCACAGATGATGAGATTATGACCTGATCCAAAACCAAGAGTCGGATGCCCAACAACTGAGCCACCCAGGCTCCCCAATAATTCAGTCGTTAAATGAGTGAGAGACACAGAGAGAGAGAAAGAGAGAGAGAGAGATTCAAACTACAGTAAGCTAATGTGCTCCTACTCAACAAAATATATTCCATATTTGCACATAGGCAGTTCTCTCATGGACCTGGCTGTTCACCAGCTCTCAGTAGTGATAGCTGGAGGAATTCAATGAATTCTCTTAACTGCAAGAATTATTGATGCAGAAGTTTGTTAATTTTGAGAAAGAGTAGTACCAAAATCTGTCCTGCATCTGATACAGATAGTCCCTGAGATTTGTCTAATATCTTGATTTTGTCTATTTTTGCTATTGTATTCCTAATTTATAGAATTTTTATTTGGTTCCTTTTCAAATCTGCTCTGTTACATTTTATAGTGTCCAGTTCTTCAATGAAATTTTGAGGCTTCACTTTTCTTTGCAAAATGTAGCATAATTGTTTTGTAGTCTGCATCTGATAATTTCATTCTCTCAAATATTATGTGTCTGCTACCTGTTCTTTCTTATAGTTGTCATTTGAGATGTCTTGCTTTCTGGTGTGCCTGATTATTTTTGTCTGTGTGTTGGACACTGCCCTTAGGACTACTTGGAGACCCAAAAATCTGTCTTCTAAAGCATATTATTTTGCTTCAACCAGGAGCCTGGAAACACTACCAATCTGGGAATATCTTAATCTCCTTTTAAGGCTTAACGTTTCCTGAACAACCCAGATGATGCTAGATGTAAATTCATGTGAAGATTGGGTTATTTTCAGTTCATCTTTCTACTGATTTTAAGGGAGAGTTTACCAGAGTCTTTGCCTTTGGCAAACCCTAGGCTTTTACCTTCATCCTTTTGATCCTTTGAAGCCTATTCAAAGTACAGCTAAGTTTCAGAATTGTTTCTCACACATCAGCAAATGCTCAAAGAGCAAAGTGGCTTTGAATCCTGGGTTTACTTCTCTGGAGTCTTGTCTTCACCTGCATTTTGACCCCGTGATTCTTTACTATTTTGTTAGCTATTCAATGCTTTGAAGAAGATACTTCTGCTCTTTTAGTTTTCTTCAGTGAGAAGCCATTTAAACTTAGTTCTGCTGTGTTTGGAGGATTGCTAATGCTCTGGTTTATAAATAATGCAATTCTGAAATGGGTATGAATATGTGCTCAATTAAGAAAATGATATCTATAAAATGAAAACTAAATACAAATGAAAAGTGATAGAAGTATCACTGCAGAAGGGAGTATGAAGCCTGATTCTTCTCTTGTATATAGATTCTTACCAACATGGAATTTTAGATTTTTTTTTCAAATAGAATTTGAAAGCACTGTATTTAAAAAAATCAACAAGTCTATTATTTTACTATGCAATAACCAGCCACAGTGTATCAGCAGCTTCCAGTGATAAGCATGCAACACTTGCATGGGTCTATGTGTTGTCTAGAATACAGGTGGAATTCATGTCTTATTCTCTCACTCAAATAGGAAGAAAGGTAGCTCTCATGGAAGAAGTCAGAAGGTCCCAGAGGGATGAGGGAATATAAGTGATAACTTTTAAGCCCTCTGCTAAGAATTGTTGCCTTGTCACTTTAGCTCACATTCCACTGACCAAGGCTAATCATATTTCCAAGCCCAATGTTGGTGAGATGAAAAGGGAATCTGAAAAATAATCTGATGTGCCATAAGTATGTGTTCCAGTGGACTTCCACATGCTGTGAAGTGTTGGTGTTTACCAATTAGGAAGTATTTGGTACAGATTTGGTGATATGAAGTCATGCTTTCAAGTACTAAAAGTCAATGACCTTGTTTCTGTACGTTTTCATAAAGCCCTCCATATTGATGATAATTTGGCATTCAGAGTTCATCCACATTAATCCCTACATAATAACAAGCATCTAAAAATGACTGGATAGCAATTAATAAATATTTCCAAAGTATTTCATATCCTTTTAAAAACTTTATGTATTTATTTTGAGAGAGAGACAGAGCAGAGGAGGGGCAGAGAGAGAGGGAGAATCTCAAGCACGCTCTGTGCTGTCAATGCAGAGCTTGACATCAGCCTTGAACTTATGAGACTGTGAGATCATGACCTGCACCGAAATCAAGAGTTGGACGCTTGGACGGCTGAGAAACTCAGGTGCTCCCAAGTATTTCATATCCTGATAGATGTGGCAAATAGTGAATATGATGTTAATAATACTGAAAATCTGATTCTTTCAATTTTGTTTTTATTTCTGCTATTATATATTTTAATATACAAGATCTCCTTTTTTAGTCTCTGAGTATTCTATAGTCTTCTTTTTTATTTTGTTTTATTTATTTATTTTTAATTTTTAAATGTTTTTATTTATTTCTGAGAGAGAGAGAGAGAGAGAGAGACAGCATGAGCAGGGGAGAGTCAGAGAGAGAGGGAGACACAGAATCTGAAACAGGCTCCAGGCTCTGAGCTGGCTGTCGGCACAGAGCCCAATGCGGGGCTCGAACCCACGAACCGTGAGATCATGACCTGAGCCGAAGTCAGACCCTTAACTGACTGAGCCACCCAGGCGTCCCTATATTCTTCTTTTTTAAAAAAGTAAATCCCTATTCTTGTGTTATGAATGCTTTCTCTTTCTTATTGATATCAATGACTATCTGACATTGTTTTCTTGCAGAGTAGTCATTTACTCTATTGTTTTTTTCTCTTTGTTGGAGTGGGCCCCTCTCTTTTACCTAAGATTCCTCCAAATGCCTAGTGATCATTATTGTCTGCTCATATTTAATATTTGAGCTATAAAAAGATGATTGGAGCTTTGTGCATATGGGAGGGGCTTGGAGTATGTGGATTGTCGGACGGTTGGGTGGTTTGATTGAGGATTGTCCTCTTAGGCTAATCATATGACTTAGAAAAGACTCTTCCAGTCTTCTGCCTGGATATCAGGATTCTGGAAGCCTCATGAGGAAGAAGGCTCAGTGGTTTCAACATAAAAAAATGTCACTTTTCACTTAATCATTTTGTTTTCAGCATGACACCTTTGCCTTCACTGAACCTGATATTCCCCCACCTGAATGCCCTCCATTGCCTGAAGAGACTGAGTCTCCTGTCTTCTGCTGATGTGGAAGAGGGCCGTTGACCAACCGCATGGAGTGGGATAGAAGGATCTGGTGAGGAGTTCATTACTTCTCAAGCAGCCTTCCAACAGGTCCTTCTGTTGTGAGTCCATCTTCACCCCTACAACCAGAGCTATTGTACCACAAATATTTGAACGTCTGTGGGCCCCCCGTGTAATTGAGGCTGCTTGTCAGTATTCTTAGTTGTTGGCTTCGGATTTAGCTCTTATGTCTGCCAAATACATTTCCATTTGCCCATTAGCTTTTTAGCTTTCAAGGTGTTGTTTTCTCTCTCTTTCTCTATATACCTGTGGGTATATGCTTTTACATTTTTTTCTTTGCTATTGCTTTTATTGGGTTGGGGGAGAGAGCAGAAGTTATTGCCATCTTTAACCAGAAACCTACTTTACTTTTCTAGATAACGTTTATTGTGCTTCAACCCCATTACCTGTTTAACTGGCCATGGACTTGTTCTCATTTAGGAGGCTTCTTTCATGCTATGTTATCAGGCAGGACTCCTGGTTTTAGGTAAAAACAAAAGGCGCGAATTGGCAGCAGCCTGGGAGCAGTCCGTCTTTACTGTCACCCACTGTGCTGCCCGTGCAATTGTTTTGTACTAGTCTCTGCCCTCTGTCTCTTCAGCCCAATGTTCTGGCCAAGCTTAGAGACTCCTCTCCCAGTAATCCACCCCTGACCACAGAATCAACATCTCACAGCTCTCTCTTTATATAAAGAGTTGCTACGGCTGCCATTTTGTCCTCCATCTGTTACCCAGTCTCAGAGAAACTGAGTACAGTTCACCTCCATTGCTTTTACCTCAAGGGCTACCCAGTTTAATCTTCAGTGTGTGTAATCTACACAAAATATTACTTATTCCCCATCCTGAGTGAGGGCTGGTGGTAGTAATGATGGGTGATAGGTGTCAGTGTTCTGAGGCTTCTTAATGAGCTTGGAAGTTTCTCTCTCTGAGATGATGATGGGCAAAGAAGATGCCAATGCTACCTATTTTTTCCCCCAGTAATTCACACCCTTATACTCTGCTTAGAAATCCTGTAGGGGCACTTGGGTGGCTCAGTCGGTTAAGTGTCTGACTTCAGCTTAGGTCATGATCTTGCAGTCTGTGAGTTTGAGCCCTGCATCGAGCTATGGCTGACAGCTCAGAGCCTGGAGGTGCTTTGGATCCTGTGTCTCCCTCTCTCTCTCTGACCTGCCCCTCACTCACACTCTGTTTCTTTCTCCCTCTGTCTCTCAAAAATGAATAAATGTTAAAAAGAAAGAAAGAAAGAAAGAAAGAAAGGAAGGAAGGAAGGAAGGAAGGAAGGAAGGAAGGAAGGAAGGAAGGAAGGAAGGAAGGAAGGAAGGAAGGACCTTCAGTCTCCCTCTTCCCATGGGCTTCTCTTCTCCCATGTTTTGTTTATTCCACTGGGCTTTTAATTTACTAAATCCTTTCCTCTGTCTTCTCTGGGCTTGAAACACTGACTCTGTGTGAAGAGAGGCCCTCTGAGATTGGGGCCATCCATGGTCCTGTGTGGTGGTAGTCCATTTCTATCACTGGGTCAGGGAAGAAATGGGAAAATCAATCAATCTGTCACCAAGTGTTAATGAGCTTTCAGTTTCCCACTGCATCACATCACCATCCTCTCCATCACTCTGGTACCTAATCACTTGCCAGCTTTCACTGCAGCTATGGGGGTAGGGTGTAGGATTAAGTCTCTGTACTGATGAGAATTAGAGCAAGTATGATGTTGAGGTCCTATTTTAGGGGGATTTACTCTGCTCAAACCCAGACTTACAGATGGTGCAATCTCATATTCCCAGTTAGAAGAACAAGGCTGATGACAATTGTGTGTATTGGTATATTAAAACTTTAATACAGTTAACTATATATGTTTATTTACATTGATGATTCTTAACTGAATGAGATAAATTACCTGAGAGATTTATTCAAACCATCTCTTTTCCAATTCTACTATAACTTCCAAGGGATATGGTCTCCAGATGGAAAAACTGCCATAAAATGTCACTGTTATTGATGAAGTACGTTATATCCCTCAGGTAGTTTAGTTTAGAAAAACCTTGAGAGCCACTAACTGTAAGTGACTCACTGACTGAGGTCTGAGATGATAGTGTCCTTTCAGTTGAGAACCACCCAGCTTCAAAAATACATGGAGAAAGTTTATTTATTTAAGTTTTCAGAACTTCCAATTAAAACAGCCCTATAGTACTAAACTGGTTAATTATAAAATTTACAAATATGTTTTGCAAATATAATAAAACTGGGGAAATTTCTGTACAGATTAGTAAAAATTTTTAGGAAACAATATGACACTGTATCATCAAGAAACTCAGGACAATAGTTCCAATATTAACTATCATTTCAAAATATTTTTAATGTTTATTCATTTTTGAGAGATGGGGAGAGACAGAGCTTGAGTGGGGGAGGGGCAGAGAGAAAGGGAGACACAGAATCTGAAACAGGCTCCAGGCTCTGATCTGTCAGCACGGAGCCCAACGTGGGGCTCAGACCCATGAACCGTGAGATCATGACCTGAGCCAAAGTGAGACGCTTAATGGACTGAGCCCCTAGGCACCTCTTAACTATCATTTTAGAATTGTTTGCTGTGTCCCATATATTGTTCTAAATACGTAAGTCATCCCATATGATCCTCTCAACAACCCTAAAACAATAGATATCTTCATGCCTACTTAACAAGTAGGAAAGGGAAATTCAGAAAGGCTGAGGGTGGAGTATCTCAAATCACATACTAAGTAATAAAGCTGGGATTTGAACTCAGGGATATCTGACTTCAAATCCCATGTATTTAACTCTCTTTGCATATGTAAGCTTTCTATCCCAGTCCCGTTACTCTAGGAAGCATAACCTAAGGATATAATTCTTAAAAAACAAAAAACGAGTGGAGCCTGGATGGCTCAGTCAGTTAAGCATTCGACTTGAGCTCAGGTCAAAACCTCACAGTTCATGGGTCTGAGCCCCACATTGGGCTCTGTGCTGACAGCTCAGAGCCTGGAGCCTGCTTCGGATTCTGTGTCTCCCTCTCTCTCCACCCCTCCCTTGCTTGTGCTCTGTCCCTCTCTTTCTCTCAAAAATAAATAAACATTAAAACAGTTAAAAACAACAAAAAAAGGAAACAACAAAAAAGCCCCACTACATAGGCACAGATGTTCATTGCAGTGGGTTGTATGTAGCAAATATTGGAAACTACCTACATCTCTCACAGTAGGAGAGTGGTTTAGGAAACCATAAGAGATTTGCTCCATGCAATGTTATATAAGCACTGAACCAAACTATTAGGTTATTTGGCAAAAATACAGAAAAAAATATTTATAATCATGTAACTTTAAAAAGACTGAATGTAAACTGTTGTTTACCATCAAGATTTCAACTATGATAACATATGCATAAAAACAAGGACCTAAAGTTACAAAAAAAAAAAAGAAAACAGTTTTCAGGCATAGGATTATGTCTGTTCCCCCCTCCCCCAAAAAAGACAATTTCATATTATTGAATTAAACACAAACCAGTTTTAGTTTTTCTGCCTCACCCAGCAGCAATTCATAAAAAGTACAGTGAAATCAAATAAACTCTTGTTCATAATTATTGCACAAATATATTTCTTTTTTTTACTGTTTTTTTTTTATATTTTTATTTATTTCTAGGAGAGAGAGAGAGAGAGAGAGAGACAGTGTGAGCAGGGGAGGGCCAGAGAGAGAGACACACACACACAGACTCTGAAATAGGCTCCAGGCTCTGAGCTGGCAGTCAGCACAGAGCCCGAAGCGGGGCTTGAACTCACGAACCGCAAGATCCTGACCTAAGCGAAAGTCAGACGCTTAACCGGCTAAGCCACCCAGGCGCCCCTGCACAGATATATTTCTTTAGGAAATATTAAGAACTGCAAGATTCCACAAGATTGGTAATTGTGTATTCATATGTATAGCGCCCTAACCAGATTTTGGCTTTGGGAGCAAGGGAAGTCGATCTTTGTAGTAGACATCTGTTTCCGTTTCACACTCAACACGTATTTCCCCTTTTCTTGATAACAAGCACCTCCATTCTTACTCTACATAGATTGTGAGGACCTGCCTTCAGGTACGGGCCAGTCGTCTAGGCCTAACCAATCAGAACACTGCATTACTTTGGCCATTAGGAATACTGTAAACGGGGACTTGGAACCCAATCGGGTCTATAAGCATCCATTTCAGAATTTTTACCAAAGCAGCTTTAAGAGAAAAAACTCCCGTTCCGCTGAGGTTGTGGAAAAGATGGAGATGTAAGCTTGGACTGTTGACAGCTGTCCCGCCACCAAGAGGGCAGAATTTGCACAAGAATAGAGATAACTCCAAGGAAAACAGAGTCAAAAGACAGAACAAATCCTGATGGTAATATCAGAGTTCTGGACTCCAGAGTGTGTCTGAGAATCGAAGACTCTTCACTTGTGTGCGCAATTGAATGGCTTTTCTTTTTCTTAAACGGATTCGAGTTTCTGTTTTCTGCACCTCGGAGATGATACAGTGCTATTCATCACACCTTCTTTCAGGGAGAAGGGAGCAAGTGCAATATGGGGAAAGGTGGAGTGGAGGCTTGAGGTTGGAGAGGTGTACTGGGGCCGCATTCTGGAGTGGTTTGAAGGTCAAGCTGTGGCTCGGGTATCTAGCACCAAAGGGTCAGAGTGACGTCTCAGAGGCTTAGCCTTTCAATCAGGTTCGCTGCAAAGAACCCCTGGGAAACCAGTGACCTGGGGCTATTGTTCGTAGCAGAGCTGTTAACCTAAGAGAGCTTTCTTAGAACCTAAGCTTACCAGGTTGCCAAGAGGTTTGGTCCTTTTTGAACTTGCCTTACATTTCAATTAAATGGTAAATCAAGTGGGGCGCCTGGGTGGCTTAGTCGGTTAAGCGTCTGACTTTCGCTTAGGTCATGATCTCGCGGTTCGTGGGTTCGAGCCCCGCGTCGGGCTCTGTGCTGACTGCCAGCTCAGAGCCTGGAGCCTGTTTCAGTCTGTGACTCCCTCTCTCTCTGACCCTCCCCTGCTCACGCTGTCTCTCTCTCTCTCCTAGAAATAAATAAAAAAATATTTTTAAAAAAATGGTAAATCAAGTAACCACTAATATGCTGAATTGAGTGTCATCCTTCTAAAAATCTTAGCTTACTAGGTCTTGGGCAGAGAGTACAAGAAATGGCAGTCCGTTACAACCCAACGTCATCCGAAGCAAAGGAGGGGCATCCATGTGGCACAAGTGGGAACGGAAGACAATGCCTCAAGCTGGGGGAAATCGAAAGCGAAAACCTTTCCCCGCCGGGGGTACGCTGTGTTACACCATTTACCCGACATTCAGAGAAATTCAGTTTCTTTTCCTCTAAGGCAAATTAGTATTGTCCATCTCCAAAATCTACGGATTTTGTCTTTTTTGTTTTTCTTTTCAAATTTTTATTTAAGGTCTAGTTAGTTAACATACAGTGCAATCTTGGCTTCAGGTAATTTTGCCTTTTTTGGATGCAGTGACTGGATACTACTGGTAATAGGGGTGCTTCAGCAACGGTAGCTCAAGTATCTTAGAAAAAATTTCAACGCATTCAACATTTTAATTAATTATTTTCCATTTATTATTAAAAAAGTTTTTTTAATATTTATTTTCTTGAGAGAGAGAAACACACACAGCACGAGCAGGGGAGAGGCAGAGAAAGGGAGACACAGAATCTGAAGCAGGCTCCAGGCTCTGAGCTGTCAGCACAGAGCCCGACGTGGGGCTTGAACTCACGAACAGTGAGATCATGACCTGAGCCAAAGTCGGATGCTCAGCTGACAGAGTCACACAGGTGCCCCTTCAACATTTTAATTTAAACCCAAGATATATTAAATATTTGCTTCAACTCATCGATAAGGCATTTTATCCCTTTGCTCTAACACCACCCCAAGTCATATTTCCTACGATTCCTCTGTGAGTGTATCTACAGAGTAAAATCCTGGAAGTGAAATTGTTGTATCCGAAAATAGGCATAGCGGTTCCAACAGCAGTGATTTATTTATTTATTTTTAATATTTTTATTTATTTCGAGGAGAGAGAGAGAGAGAGACAGCGTGAGCAGGGGAGGGTCAGAGAGAGAGAAACACAGACTCTGAAACAGGCTCCAGGCTCTGAGCTGGCAGTCAGCACAGAGCCCGACGTGGGGCTCGAACCCATGAACCATGAGATCATGACCCAAGTGAAAGTTGGACGCTCAACCGACTAAGCCACCCAGGCGCCTCACCAGTGATTTATTTTTACTTTTGTCCTTTAGAAACCGTCTGTGTGATTGGCTAAGCTAATTAAATAACCTGGATTTTACTTTCTCTGTCAGAAACCCTCTGATTTTTTCTAAGAAAGATGTTATTTCTATCCAAGGCCAGTAATAATAACAGTAAGAGTACAAACTTTGAAATATGTTTGTTGTTTTTTTTTCCTAGAGGACAGATTGGAAGCATTACAAAAGCATTTCTGATATTTAAAAAATATATATCATTTAAGGACAGTTGATTGGGATTTCAGTAAAATAAATCAGAAAGAATCCTGTTACCATATGTTAGCTGGGAAACACAGAGGTCATGAGGAGAGACCTTCCTGGTCTATGTCTCCTGTCTCCAATGCCAGGATGATGTGGGTGGATTGTGTTTATATTAATGGCTGGATATATGTTTGTGTGGGAAGCAAGAAATGTTTGGAGCATTATTATCAATTTCAGAAGTTTTGTGTTGTTCTCCCTTGCAACTAGCATCGATACATGTAGATCCCATAATAAAAATTTCCTTTTGTTTTTTTGATGAAAAGCCTAACTAATGATTTGCATTACTAGATGGAAACATAACCTTAATGCCAGGATCGTGTTTCTAGTTAGGGAGGCAGGGGTTCCTAAATCTTTGTTTACTTCAGATCTCAGTTATGAGCCTAAATTGCAAGTTTGATAGTGTCTAATCCATAATTAGTACGCAAGAAGTATTTGTTAGAGAATGAATGGGTGTATTAATTACAGAGCACATTGCAATGTATCTTTTCATTAAAAACAATTTGTAACACTTTGAAGAAAATATTCCTTGTCATTGCCTTTGTGTTCTCAATTTTAACAAAAGATAACCCCATGATCAAGTAGGAAAACTTACAGAACTTCTGGGTTCAACTTCTTTTTCAAAAATAGCAGAAGAGGGGCGCCAGGGTGGCTCAGTTGTTTGAGCGTCCAACTTTGGCTCAGGTCATGATCTGAGCCCTGCATTGGGCTCTGTGCTGACAGCTAGCTCAGAGTCTGGAGCCTGCTTCAGATTCTGTGTCTCCTTCTCTTTCTGACCCTCCCCTGCTCACGCTGTCTCTCTCTCTCTCTGAAATAAATAAAAACATTTTTTTAAAAATAGCAGAAGATACCTCAGCTGTTTTTTTGAATGAAATGTCATTACACCTCCATTTTCAAGGAGAACAAAATACCTTTGGCATGGCTACATAAGTGAAGGAAGAGCCTTGATCTAGCAGGAAAAAGTGGAATTGGATGGAGTCTTCTCCTCTGTCCACCTTTCCCTCATCTGTGGATCTTATTTGTGGATCACTTTGGAGAATGGTTTGGTGGTATCAAAATGGGAAGAGATGAGAAGAATTAAAAGTAATAGCCACCTGATGATAAGCCATGTGAAAACCCTCACATAGTTCAAGGCATGAGACATTTCTTTTCTTTTCTTTTTCCTCATCTTTTCTTTTCTTTTGTTTTCTTTTCTTTCTTTTCTTTTCTTTTCCCCCCTCCCTTCTTTCTTTCTTTCTTTCTTTCTTTCTTTCTTTCTTTCTTTCTTTCTTTCTTTCTTTCTTTCCTTTCTTTCTTTCCTTTCTTTCTCTCTCTCTCTCTCCTTCCTTCCTTCCTTCCTTCCTTCCTTCCTTCCTTCCTTCCTTCCTTCCTTCTTCTTTCTTCTTTTTTCTTTCTTTCCTTCTTTTTCTTTCTTTCTTTCTTTCTTTCTTTCTTTCTTTCTTTCTTTCTTTCTTTCTTTCTTTCTTATCATTTCTAAAGTGGAATTACAAATGGAATTTTAACATGTAAATGCAGAAATCAATGCAGGGAGGAAATGTGTTGGACTGAACAGCAGAACAACAACAACACCTGGGCTTGGACGTCGCATATGTGGGAGCTTCACATTTTACAAGTTGGGGTGACTTTAGGCAAATAGGTTTCCTGATCTTTACAACAAGGCAATGCTGAGAGACTGAAGTGAGATAAGATGGTTTGCAAATCCCAACATCTTCTCTTTTCAGTACCATTGAATATTTTCCCATGTTCAAGGATCCAGGAAAGGAATGGGTTTTTATGCAGTGGTGCTTCTTGCGTTAGAATTTGTAATTCGTAGATCAACAAAATATAGGTTCAATGAACTAAACCTTAGGACTATAGAGGTTGTCTATAAACTTATTTATCGGCAAATTTTTCTTAAAATGGAACTTAAGAAAACATCTCGTTTAGTTTTAATGTTTCTCACCTGTAAAGTGAAGGTATTGGTAGGATGGGAACTGCCAGCTGGCCTTTGACTCTCTAAGAGGAAGCTGATCGCTGGTAATGTTTGAATGCTGGTACAAGACAGTTTACAACTTTGGGTTACTTTTCCTCCAGGTGTGGAGCCCTTTTTGAAGGACCCCTATTCTTTTCTTTCAATGTTTTTTTGTTTGTTTGTTTTGTTTTGTTTTTGTTTTTTTAAATTTCTGAGAGAGAGACAGCACGAGCAGGGGAGGGTCAGAAAGAGAGGGAGGTACAGAATCTGAAGCAGGCTCCAGGATCTGAGCTAGCTGTCAGCACAGAACCCAACGTGGGGCTTGAACCCACAAACTAAGAGATCATGACCTGAGCCAAAGTCAGACGCTTAACCGACTGAGCCACCCAGGCGCCCCAAAGGACCCCTATTCTAAGTCCCCACTCTCTCTTCTTGTGGTAAGGCATTCAGTCCAAGTATATTTTTGGATTATCTGTAATCTCCTGAAAACAGGGGAGCTACAGAAACATAGTCCTAGAATTTAGAGATAAAAATTTGACGAATCATTGGGGAAAGTCACAACTGAAGCCAAAAATGTAGAAAAACTTGTTGATTTCATTCAATTTAAACAAATATTTTCTTTTCTTCTTTCTTTCTTTTTTTTTTTTTAACCTCGGTGTTGGAAATGAAATATAAAGAAAGACTGCAAGGCTGGTAAATTCTTGGGACTTTTTTTTTTAAACATTTAGTTATTCTTGAGACAGAGACAGTGTGAGCAGGGGAAGGACAGAGAGAGAGGGAGACACAGAATCTGAAAGAGGCTCCAGGCTCTGAGCTGTCAGCACAGAGCCCAACACAGAACCTGATATAGGGTTTGAACTCACAAACTGTGAGATCATGACCTGAGGCGAAACCAAATGTCACTTAACTGACTGAGCGACCCAGGCGCCCGTCTTGGGGCTTATTTTTAAGGCAAAATATACCGTGGTCTCCTCAAAGTGCAACAAAGAGCTTAATTCCTATCCACCAGATATATAGACTGCACTGTTGGCAGAAGGAAAGTCAAGTCTCTGGGCCCAAGAGAACCACAAAGTGCAGGGGATCCCCCACCAGGCACTGATTTTCTTCCTTTTGCTCTATTCTCAGGCTGTAGTTGTCTCTAACCAGCTGGCTACTTAACATTCTTTCTTCACCAAACTCCCTGAGGAAACAGTCCTGTGAAATGACTTGTAGCTAAGGCGTTCCACCGAGGAAAGAGAAATCTTGGAGGCGGGCCCAGCAGCTAGAGTGACTTTACTTCCCTCAGTACATACTCCATCCCTCCTTGGGTACAGTCCCTCAACTATTAATCTGAGCTTCTGCCTTGGGTTGTAGGGACAGAGAGACAAAGTGCTGGAAAACTCACCACGACTTGGTAGACATGGTTGAGACTCATGATCCTTAACCATTCCCGTGGGCATAACAACACAGTGGGCCTGTGGAGGAGAAAGCAATCAGGGCAAGCCACTCACAGGTCAGGATGGTGACACGGTGGGAAAGAGATACAGTAGAAGGCTGCAGATTGGAATAAGTTACAGGGAACATGGCGACGTGGGGAAATCTATTTATTGGGTGCTCACCTTGCACCAAGGGCATGGATTATTTTATTTAATTCTCATAACAACCCTGTGAGGTAGGTTGCCATTCTCATTTCACAGAATAGGAAACTGAGGCTTATAGATTGAAGATGACCTTGCTAGTAGCTGGTGGAGTCTGGGTCTGACCATCAGACCCTTACATCGTCATCAACATGGATGTTTCCCATCTGCCCACTTTGAACACTCCCTCAGAGATACACGCATCCCCGTCTCCACCCCCCTCATACCTCCCCCGGTGCTGGGCAGCCTCAGTGCCTACCACTCCCTCCTTCTTTCTACTTAACCTGACCATGCGGCCAGGGTCACCACCAGCCTCATCGGAGTCAATGTCATGTTGCCCTTGCCATTGACCTGTACTCCCTGGCTCCATAGCCATCAAATCCCCATCCACATCAACCTTCAAGTACTGCCTTCTCAGCGCACCTGTTAAGAAAGACCATAAGCCAATGTTGATTGCTGGTGTTTTGTTTTGTTTTGGCGTGTACAGTATTTTTTGGTCACTCACAATTATTCAACATTACCAAATCCGTCTCTTGTTGATTCTGTTTTTTTATCATATGCTTCATGGAAGCTTTTCTAAATCACCTGGAACTCAAATACTTATTATATTCATTCCCATTCCTACTTTTCTCTGAGATATACTGAACCCTTGAAGGTCACCAGTGACCTTCCAATAATCAAGTCATGTGCCATTTTTTTCATGTCTGGCCTCTGCAGCAGATGGTCTGGCAGACCACCTCTGAGAGAATTTTAGTTTTATAAACACTCTATACCTTGTCAGTAGAGACAATAGATCAACCACTGCTGTGTATTTTTTCCTGGGGAACAGTATTGCATTTCCAACCGCATGTTAGGAGTCTTCATCTGGATTCAGCACAAGTCCCTGAACTTAACGTACAAAATACAAAACTAATCATTTTCCCATGGAAATGAAGTCCTTCTCCTGATTTCTTTTTCTCTCTTCTCTTCTTTCTCTTCTCTTCTCTCTCTCTCTCTCTTTTTAAATGTTTTTTATTTATTTCTGAGAGAGAGAGACAGCATGAGCAAGGAAGGGTCAGAGAGAGAGGGACAGAGAACCCAAAGCAGGCTCCAGGCTCTGAGCTAGCTGTCAGCACAGAGCCCAACGTGAGGCTCGAACCCACGAACCGTGAGATCATGACCTGAGCTGAAGTCGGACGCTTAACCGACTGAGCCACCCAGGCGCCCCTCTCTCTCTTTTTTGAAATTTTATTTATTTATTTATTTATTTTTATTTATTTATTTTTGTTTATTTATTTATTTATTTAAATTTTTTTGAGGTTTTTATTTATTTCTAGGAGAGAGAGAGAGAGACAGCGTGAGCAGGGGAGGGTCAGAGAGAGAGGGAATCACAGACTGAAACAGGCTCCAGGCTCTGAGCTGGCAGTCAGCACAGAACCCGACGCGGCGCCCGAACTCACGAACCGTGAGATCATGACCTAAGCGAAAGTAGGACGCTTAACCGACTGAACCACCCAGGCGCCCCTCTCTCTCTTTTTTTTTTAAAACCAGGTTTCCAACCTAGCGATCTCCTTTCACATCCCCATGGCAAACTTGAAGTTCTGTGCAATCAGTCTTCATTTTTTTCCGACCCCACCTCCCAGCACCTCTTTAGCACCTTGGTTAGACCTGTAATTGCTTTAATCTGGACTCCAGGCTTCAGCTCTATCATATCAGCATCCTAAAGCATATGTCTCATCTTAATAGTTTCTCCATTGAAAACAAAGATAAAATCTTTCCCTGCCAGAGGCACCTGAGTGGCTCAGTCGGTTAAGTGCCTGACATTCGGTTTTGGTTCAAGTTATGATCTCATGGTTTGTGGGTTTGAGCCCCATATTGAACTCTGTGCTGCCAGTGTGGAGCCTACTTGGGATTCTCTCTCTCCTCTTCCTCCTCGCCCCTCCTCCACTCCTGCTCTCTCTCTCTCTCTCTCTTCTCAAAATAAATAAACTTTAAAAAATTTTACAAAGGTTTAAAAAATATTTCACTGCAGCTGTTAATTGCTGGATTAAGTACTATTATATCAGGGTCCTCCAAAATAGATTTCCAATTAGCTTTTTCTTTTGTTTCCTGCTCTTCCCTAACCTATTCCTCAAGTTCAAGAAACATCGTTGCATAGCCCTTAGAAGTTACTTTATGTTTTCCCACCACTGAGGATTTGCTTTTAAGGTTCCTTTCTGTAAAATATCTCCCACTGACACTCTGACCTATTAGAAAGGCATTCTTTCTTCAAGGACCATCACAGGTATCGCTTCTTCATGAAAATCTTTCCTGAAACTTTTGATTTGATGTTTCCCCCCCTCTTATTTATTTATTTTAAAAATAATTTATGGCGTACAGTGGGGGTTCATCCTTGTGGGTAAGTTTGTCTTATTCATCTTTGTCCACTCAGCACATGCGTCTCAGTCTGCTAATAAATAGCTCTTGTGAAGAGCTGAGTTGAATGTGCTTTGCTTACCACTGCTGCAGATACGGAGAGGTCTAATGCATAGGTCCTGCTCTCATAAAGCTTAGAGACCTATTGATGAGAAGAGCCATGCAGAATTAGTGAGTTATCCGTGGAGAACCTGTGATTGGTGCTACAGACAGTAAGTACCGAGTGAGTCTGATATAAGAGAAGTTCTCGGTGGAATGAGTTTCATCCAGAGACAGACTCGAATGTAGTCTTTGAGAATGGGTAAGAGTTGAACTGATGCCCAGGGGTGGTCAGGAAAGATATTCTAGTCTGGGATTGGGAGGGAGGGCTTTTTTCTGCCACTCTGTAACCTCAACCCACTGGCCTGGTTCTATTCTGTGAGGCTACTAAGTCCGTTTGCTCTTCAGATTTCAGTTCTTTCTTTCTTTCCTTCCCTCCCACCACCGGCCCCCCCCACCTCCCTCCCCTTCTTCTTCTATCCCTCCCTCCCTTCCCTTTCTTTCTTGTCGGTTAAACATCCCCTGTTCCTTTAGGCCTGTCCCTCATATGACAATATTTCTAGACCCTTCATCATTCTGGTGGGCTCTGAAGACCTACTCTACTTCGATGAGCTTCCTCTTGTAAGTGCAGCTCCAGAAGTGGATGCACTACACCAGATACGGTATTTCCAAGTCAGAGAGCGGTGGGATTCTATTGCTACCTCTCCTGTCCTGAATTTGTACGTCCATGAAAACAGTCTAACAGCACTTCGACCGCTGGCTCCTAGGGACCAACGAACACGTGGACGTTCCCGCCCCTTCGCATACCACGAACACTTTTAAACTGAGGTTCTCCACATGCTTTTACGAGCACTAATTAATTAAGCATCGCCACACCTCGGCGAGGACGGGGCACTCACTGCTCTCAGGGAGGAACTGCCAGCTGCGCCTACGTGGAATGCTAACCGCTCTGCCCAGCAACGCTGTGAGACGGAGGGCCGAGACCATCGCAGTCAATGGAAACTGCAGGGGGAATTTTAGGGAGGCGGAATGTAATTACTTTAGTTGGACTCGGGCCAGGATTCCAGAGTTAACACAACTGCTCTTAGAAAGTCTGCCATAAGATCTCTGGTGACCACAAATGGCTAGGTCTGTGGTTTTAGGTTTCATCCAAAAGGTAAACAGCTCAGCGCGGTACATTGCCCCCAACACCATGCAGGGCATCGATTCACACGGACCCGGAGAGGAGAGGCCACCTACTGAACGAGAAACACCATTTCCTGAAGTACCTACTTGTTCCTGGGAGGTCTCTCATCCTCGCTCCAAAGCAGACCAGCCCTTACTTAGCTAGTAAGGGCTGACAGGCTCACAGCACAAAGGGGTAGGGCTGCCCGACTAAATGATGTGCTTGTCATTTTCCTCTGTGTCGTCCAGGATTCCAGCAACAAAACAGTAGGGAACTCCCCGTACACATTTTTGCTCCGAACACATTCGTTTCTCCTCTCTGTAAAGTTCCTGGATCCCATCGTCCAAGTTAAACACAACTGGAATTTCCCTATAAGTCAAAAGCAATATTAATTCTGAGCCCACATATTTTTCTTCTTGTAGGGTATGTACACACTGAAACACAGCACATGTCGCAGACAATCTGCAAGTGGTAAAACGCTCCGGAGGCAAAACCGAAGAGGACGAAATGCAAGGGAACATATTTTTAACGAGAGAGCAGAGGAGGTTCGGTGGGGCGTCTGACCCGGCAATGAGAATTTTCCTCTGTGGTCTGTTGCGAGAAGAGCGAAGTCTGGCATCCTGCCGTGGGCAGACGGTTGGAGGTTTCTCGACCGCACAAATCTTCAATGAGGGCTGCTCCTCGGTGGGAAGCAAAGAGATTCTTGGAGAACACGAGCGCGGCACACAGCTGAACTCCTGTGTCCCTGACTCGGGCTGTGCAGGAGACATTGAAGTCCCTGTGTTTCTCGAGTCTCAAGATCACCAGAGTCATCTTTTTCAAATTAAAACGGCAATGTAAAGTTTTGTAAATGTTAGTTCTTCTAATTGACAGTGGCTTGTGTAATGAAAATAAAGTCACTAATATTTTCTCTTGGTTTCGTTTTTATCACCGAAAGTTCATTTTTCACTAACTCAGACAAGGTCTTCATTTTTATGAAGACCCGCGCTGACCCCTCAAAATCAGATTTTTTTTCTCAGTTAATGTTTGTGCCCATCTGGTTTGAATTTAGCATTCTTATGAGTCATTTCACTGTGATAGGAACACTCTGCTATAGAAAACTTCTGTTAATATTTTAACATTTTAAATCAAACACCACAGAGAACATTACCTAAGCCTCCATGCAATTATGGAAAACTGTGCCCTCTATTTGTTCATGGTTCCTGCCTTCACGTTTGTTTTCTTTAAATTGAACATAGTACATGGTAAATAAGTGCATACCCCATATGTGTGTTCAAATCCTTCACCATCTTGGGGCAGCGTAGCCTTTTCCAGCTCAAGAGCCTTTCAGAGGCAGCATTTGCCCGAGGAAGTCCGATGGGCTTCTCATGGCTGACACTTAGCCCATTTAAAAGAGCTTGGTTTATTTTCCGATCAACATTGACTTTATAACTTACATTTTTACTACCCAAATTTCCTGATTTTGAAGCTTGAACTCATTTTCCTTTTACTGCTGGGCAACATTTCTCAAGGTAGTCTTTAAGGCGAAGCGAAGGAGGAAAAAAAATGCCAGGAATCTCTTTAAGAAAATACACCAGTGTCTCCTCCACCTTCTTAGGCAAATGGATGGTTCCCAGGGAAGCGAGATTTGGTTGTGTACTTAGTCAGTAAATTGAATCTGCACATGGGGTGGACATAATTTAACTTAAAAAAATAAAAAGAGGATTTTGAAGTATTATTTGTCTATATTAAACATGAAGTGAGCGTGCCTTAACAGGCCAGGCCATTTTGTCCTTTATTTGTTATATTTAAAATATTTCATCTTAATTTTGGAAGCAAAACAACATCGGTGGTTTAAATCAGCTGTTTCAGTAAGGAGCAGGCCGTTTTTAAGGTATGTATGAGTTCCACACTTCAACAAAGATACAAATGAACTCCAGCCCTGAATGAATAATAGGGTTTCACTCCCCTTTCCCCCATTAATGTTTCTTGAGTTTATTTCCTAATCTGCAGGACTAAAGCTTAACAAAACAAAGCGCCTTACCTGGGCTCTGACCACCAATTCCTTAAGATAACTTCATGCTAATTCTCATTACATTTTAGTTCACTGATGGCGCTGGGAGAGGCTTAAATCAAAATAGGAAAAATAATAACCGTTGACTCACAGAGGTGGGGCCCAGTGACTTAGGCTTTGTTCAGGCAAAACATGTGTTGGAGGCTATGAAAGCTTTGCAAAATCCGAAAATGGGGATTTTAGCAGCCACATGCTATAACTGCAGATCCCAGGCTAGGCATGGCGAATACGTTTGTACTTCCCATTAGCCATATTGTTGTGACTGAATAAAAAATGTAGTCTTTTTCACACAATTTAATTAGAAGTACCAGATGTGGTGTTGTATGACTGACATCAAAATATGACACTTTTATGTAAACACTTTAACTTAATCAATCAAGTAAATAGCGTTCACTATTTGAAGGCATTTCAAATCTGCTTGGTACAAATACATTATTTTTGTGTTATGCTAAATAGATCATGGCCAGCTGCAGCATCATTAAGAGATTAGGGGAATAAAGTTAGATTTTACTATATTATTTTTCAAGGGCCGGCCTTTACAGTTTCCTCCTCTGGGAAAGACGGAAAGAAGACAGGGTTAGAAAATCCTTCAATTTTGTGGTGCCAAAGAAAGTTCTCCTTGAAAAAAAGCTCGCACTCCACCCCCATCAAATACTACTATTAAACGTATCTTCGCTTTTCCAACACTTCCGGCGGCGGGGGTGAGGCAGCGTTTCTCGGGGTTCCTCATGCAGTAAACACCCCGTCGCTGAGGCACTGTACCTTTACCAGCGTATTAAGTGTTCTCGAAGTTTGATACTCCCGGGGGCACAGCCTGGGAACTGAGCATTTTAAACACCAAGCCAGTAGTTTCCAAGCACCTTTCCCTAACCTGCCTCGTTTGAATCCTTTGTGAAATTCAGGTTGCCCTGGATCACTAAGGTCAATTTAACTTTATCAGTAAAAGTTGCGCTGCTGCCCAGAGATGTCCCCCCTTTGAAGAGCAAAAGCTTAGGGGACACATAAAACTAAGTGATTCGAGAAGCTCAGGGTCGCAACTGTGAAGCAGCACACTCCGAGGGGTGTGTGACTCTGTGCACCGTTCACACGGAGGGCGGGGACCGATGGCCGAAATGGCACTCCGTGGAGAAGACGGTATTTTAAGACGATGCAGAAAAGGAATGGATTTCAGGCTTCTTCAGGGCAATCGGGGCTCAGCAGGGTGAGACAGAATGTGCGTTTCTAAGAAACTCGGTTCTCACTCGGCCCTGCTTCCCCAGTCTGCTTTTTCCTCCTTTGCGCAGGACGTTTGGGACAAAAAGAAGCATCGTTTCGGAGAGTGGTTGGGAGAAGCTATGTGGAAAGGAAGAAGGTGATGGACATCTCGCTAATGTTCGAGAATATTCTGCGAACGGAATAGTCTGTGAAATCTTCTTCCACGTTGTGCTGTTCACACTATGGTTTACAAAAATTTGGTGCCCCCTGAAGTAGGAAGACTTGGTAGCTTGGATTTATGTCAATTTATGTCAATTTATGTCAGTTTATGGAAACTGAGGGAAACCGAGGGAGGCGGAATGAAAATGAGACCATTACCTTGCAGGCTCTCACTTTCCCTGCTTTGAGGACTATTGACAGAGAAGAGCTCTGGAAAAGAGAGAACTTGATCTATATCGATCTGTAATTTATATATATTTATGTATTAAAATATTTTTATTTATATGTATGATTTTTTCCCCCCTTTCGGGTACCATTTATTTATTTTGCTCGAATCAAAACGTGTTTTGTTTGGTTAGGACACGGAGATGGCTTTAAAACTCAAAACAGAACGAAAGAGGGGCGCCTGGGTGGCTTAGCCGGTTAAGCGTCCGACTTTCGACTTTCGCTTAGGTCATGATCTCGTGGTAGTGGGTTCGAGCCCCGCGTCGGGCTCTGTGCTGACTGCCAGCTCAGAGCCTGGAGCTTATTTCGGAGTCTGTGTCTCCCTCTCTCTCTGACCCTCCCCACTTCACCCTATCTCTCTCTCTCCTAGAAATAAATAAAAATTAAAAAAAAAAAAGATAAGCTTCACTAGTACCTAGGCTGTCAGATTTCACTTTTAAAAGCCAGTCAAGAACCGTGAGTGGTTGTGTGTAGAGAGGTGGGCAAGATTAAATCCCTATCTGGCCTCTTGAAAAAGGGTTGAGATCGGAACTGTTTTAGTCAGAGGGGTCTCCAGGGATTCAAAATTAGGAAATGCTGAGGAACTTGTGATTGAGTTTTGTATGAACTTCTAAGTCAGCACTTAGCAACTCGGAGCTCTCCCCTGCGCCACCGAGTCATGAGAGTACCCGGCCGCGTCTGCTCAGACTTTTCCTTGGGTCTCAGGATAATGGAGGCTCTCCTGCTCCCCCTCCACCCTCCTTCTCCCCTCTCCCTCCCATCCACGTTTCCTGTGCTTTATCAAGGGCGACTTACTTTACTGATCTTACTTAGGTTGCAGGCATTACCTGCAGAAAACAATAAGTGAGGAAACCGAATGAGGTTGCAAAGAAGAGGTGTGGGCTTTGTCCTCCTTCTGGATTGATTTTCTGGACCACACACCATGAATGCAATCAGTTGGTGGGTCTGCTTTTTATGCCACTTAAGCTGGGTGAGCGGGTTGTTGTGGACTTTGAAAAGCTACAGGAGTCAGGTCGGCACACGGATAGTTTTGCTGTATGAATCCCAAAGTGCAAGACGTCCTGAAGGGATTTATTTTCTTCGTTCTCTCCATTTCCCTCTCCATATTCTTTGTTTCTTTCTTTCTTTCTTTCTAAGGCATCTCTGTTTACTTTGGCGGATGTATAAGTCTAAGTTAAAGGCGGGTGGAGACATTCAGGGAAGGAAGTGTGTGGGGGCAGAAAATGGAAATGCGGTGGGGCCGGCTGCCACCCTGTTTTGCTTTGCTGGAAGACCTGAATAAGCATCAGATGAACGTTTTGGAAGAGGTTCTTCTGTAGGAATCTCTTTCTGTCTGTCTCATGCTGATCCTGCAGGGTGGGAGAGGTGGCAGACAGAGCCTGAGATCTTGCACACACGTGACCACTTTACAGGTTGCTCCTAGAGCAAACTGTTCCAAATAATCTCCTACACCAAGGCCAATGGCGTGATTGTTTAGGGTTGGAATACTTTTCTTGGTCTGTCTTGTAGTATCCTATTTTCTGGTGCCGACTTTACCTGGCAGTTTCTAGAAAATACTGCTCTGTTGCCAACCAACGAAGTGTTAATTAGTGAATAATTAAGGTGAATATCCATACTGCATCCAACTCCTTCCTGCCTCCAGGTCTTCATACATGGCATCCCAGGCTGTCATAGGATGTTCTCTCTGCTTGGAACATTTTTACCCATTACTCAACCCCAGCAAACGTCCATTCATTTTCCATGTTTTAGATTAGGGTCTCAGCTTACACATCGTCAGCGAAATCTTCATCGTCCCCTCTCGGGCTGCGCAAGTACCACGGCTCCATCCCTCACATATGATGTATCTGTCCCTGATAGCGTGTATCTTGATTGTAATTGGGTGACTATTTGGGCAATTACTTGTTTACCATTAGGCTTCCGTGCTGGACTATAAGATCCTAGAAGCAGGATCGCATCCGGTTCACCACGCAGAGCCCACCATATGATAGATGCCCCATGCATATTTGTAGAATGAATGAACCAAGGAGCGAATGTCGCTGCTCCCTGCTGCTACTGGAGCGGAGAGGGAGCTGCTACCATTTATCAGAGACCAATAAACTATTAGTTCCAAACAAAACAGCAGCAACAATGCTCATAGTTATTCAGAACAGGCAAAAGCCAGTTTAAGCATATTCACGGGAAATTTGATTTAAAACAAAGGTAATGAGGAGGAGGGTGTATGATGATCGCTGTATGTCTCTGCAGCATGCAATAATGCTTCTTCCCGATTGTGGCTAAGCAATCTTAGTGATTTTCACACATTCTCACCCATTTTATTTTGGTGTCCTTTCCCTTCAGTTCTAGTAATATGTGCATATTTAGTGAATTCGTACGTTGGGAAAGTAGACTCTTACTCCGAAATGCTTTCACTTCACTTGTTCCTTCAAGTATATATTGGATTGATTACAGAAGTCACAGTTGCCAGTGGGTGACATCGGGTAAAATACTTAACCTCTGTGCCTCAGGTTGCTTAAATGTAACATAGGATTCTTAGGATTAAATGAGATAATACTTGTAGTAAAGCATTGAGCAGAGTGCCTGGCATTCAGCGAGTTTTCAATTGATGTTAGTGATTATCATTATTTTTCTATGTCAGGAACTGTGCTAAACTGGCCATCCAAGCTTAAAAAGAGACGATTTTCACTCTCGTGAGTTCACGGATTATGAATAATTGGCACAGAAATGCTTGAGAGTGTATCCCCGTTTCTTTCTATGACTGGCCAAGTTGACAAAATGGCCATCAATGAAAGTTTCTTCTCATGCTCACTGTGCATGATGGTCCACAGCTCTTCAAATGTTTTGGCAAAGCTGAAGGCCCACTTCTGGGGACATTCTCACACATTCCCACGCTTACACCCTCTAGCCCCCCATCCTTTCCCCTCTACCCCCGCCCCATGGGCAAGTATCACATGGAGTCCATGGAGTCCTCTCCTCCATACCTGGGGGCATTCACAGTGGTGGTGTGTTGGCCATTGGCTGTCGTGCTTGGACTGTATTGAGCCTGGGTGCTGTTGAATACGTGGTTGAAGGTTCAGAGAAAACTGTTCACAATCTGTGAAGCATGTGAATTATATTCCTGTGACATTTAAAAAATTCTTGGCAGAGGGAGAAGTGTTGAGTGAAAGATAATAATCCAGTGTTACCTTCCCCTTCATTTGACTCCTGTAATAGCTGTTGGAAAGGCCTTTGAGAAATCTGTTGAATGAGACTCGTCGTTGTGCTTCCCATTCATTAGATAAGCCTCCTTATTCTTCCGTACCATTTCCCACTGGTGGCGTGCAATTAAAAATACCTTTTCCATCGACACGCAATTGATGTTCAGTCCCCAAGAGATTCACTCCTTAACACAATGGGTTCTAAGTGAAATTGAGAACAAGTTTCGGCCATTACTTTTATAGGTGAAAATGTTTCACAAGTGACTGCTGTTTCTTTAAAAATTCTATCACAGCCTTGTGGGAAACTGGTGTTTGTTTTTGGCAAAGTTTGGATGATAATGTAGAAGTTTCCTGGAGATTTTCACCTGGATGTAAGAAAAAACAAAATTCACAAACTGCATAATGTAGAACCATGAATGCATTTGCATATAATTTTTAATTTTTCTGAAACAATGTTTACAATACAATTTGGCTATTGTTTTTGTTTTGTTTTGTTTTGTTTTTTAGAGATTTTATTTTTAAGTTATCTCTAATCCTAATGTAGGGTTAGAACTCACAACCCTGAGATCAAGAGCCTCATACTCCACCTACTGAGCCAGCCAAGCACCCTAATTGTTCTGCCTTGTTGATTTCTCCCTTATTCGTAGCTTCACACTGACTGTATTTGTGATTATAGTTAATACAGACAATTTACTCTGTAGTAAGTAAGTATTGCTCTAAGAACTTTACATGGATTAATTTTATTGACACCTTACAACAACCTTAAGATAGAGTAGTAGGATTGTGTTCATTGAGAGGGAAGGAAACAGAAGCAGAAAGAACTAAAAGAAGTCAGCCAAGGTAAGCTAGTAAGTAGGGGAGCTGGGATTTGAACCCAAGCAGTCTGGCCCTAGGGTAATGCCAGCACTTAACTACTATGCTCAATTGCTATTTAAGCCTTAGTCTATGCAAGGTGAACCGTGGAGGGGGGCCTATCTAGCTCAAACCCAATGACCGTAGAAGTTATGGAAGAAACTTGCAAGGCAACCAGTAGCCTCTGGGTCTCAGTGTTGGAGAAATATCCACACATGTGCCCTTCACTAGAGGACACTCACTGCTTTCCTGCTTAAAGTATGAAACCCCTAAGGATCAATTCAATCTTTATGACAAAAAGGTTGTTTACAGAATAAAATAGTAAGAACACTTTCTTTTCCGTGATGGTTCCATTGAAGAATATTATCCTTGGTTGTGTTTAAAACATATAGTCTCTTTTGGGGCTTATGGATATGGACCCTATAAATTAAACCAGACAGATGTATGCTTCTTTCTCCTTTGTTCTCCTTGGCATTATTTTAAAATACGGTATGTCTTAAATTTTGCTTTCAATATTAAATACTGCCTCTAAGAGGAAATGTAAGGATAAAAACGATTTCTGTGATAAGTTCACTCAGGCTGAGGCTAGAATTAGCCAGTTCTATCATTTGTCTTTTTTTCTGTTTGTTTGCTTTCTCAAGTTTGTTTCAATGAATTCAATTTCTGATACTCCTATTTGGTCCAGTGGGATCAAATGTTAGACATAGACTGAGTTTATTGACTTCAACATCTGTTTTCAGAAATCTTAGCACTTCTCACCTTACGTTGGAAGCTGCTAAGTTCTACCCCAAGACCGAGGTACACTTTGAGCAGTTAGGGTGAAGAGTTTACCAGGCCCTCTTAAACGTTCATACCTTTTATGCCTTCCTGAACAGAGCTCTGGGGATAGAGCAATGTGGTCTCGGCTATTAAAGATAGTGGCCAGGAACACCTGGTCACAATAAATATAGGCTCCTTCTTTCAGCCTTCTCTGTGGTCTTAAAATGAATCTACAAATTTTAAAATTTGTCATTTCCAGGATTATGATAATCCTAGGTAATGAGACATTTTCACAAGTCCCACATTGTAAATCTGATGCTTGCTTATTTAAAAGGCCATATCCAAAGGAGATTGAATTTTGTTAAACGTAGTTTCTTGGATTTGGCTCATACCAACACCAGATAGACTTAAAAATCAAGAATATTTACAAGATATACAATTATAAAATCATTAAAGCAAACGAATTCATTGAGTGCTATTTTAAGAAATTGTCCACCACACTGAAAGTAGTTGGGCAAATTCCTGTAGTGTAGAAATAAATTTGGGCAAAGCCTAAATATTTGTGGGCTTCAGTGAGTCTAAAATCTTTCTTCAAATAATAACATTTATTGGTATGTTTCTAATTATAAAAGTTATTCATGCTTATTTTAGAAAACTTGAAGGGAAAAAAGAAGAAAACAAAACCGTCTTCGATCTCACTCATGCCTGAAATCTTGACATCCAAGAAAAGAGCAATTGTATATTCCATTGAGGGTCCTTTTTCAAAGCAACTGTATTTTGATTTTAATATGCCTTCGAGTTTAAAATACAAATAAGAATATCTATGGTAATAGCACCAATTACAATGGCTCTGTACCCTATTTTCTAATGGCAGGGCACCTCGATTTAAGATACACTTTTCCTCATTCTTTTTCTAAGTTACTTATCCAATTATGAAAGTAACACATTAACTATAGAAAATTTGGAGGACATAAAAAATCACTCTCAATTATCCCTATTTCTTCTCCACATAAGCACTGATATCGATATATTTTCACCCAGTACTAAAGACTTTCTTTCTCAGTTCAGCAGGTGCTTTCTTAGGGATGGATTGGCACAGGTTTTCTTAGAAAGGCAGGCAAATTTGACAATGTCAGGCCAAGAACCAGGGTCAACAACTGTGTACGGGAGGAGTTTGCAACAACTGTGCTCTCTGGGTAGGAATATGTGGGTGGGGTGTCTAGGAAGGGAAATGAAAATGATCTGTTCCATAAAGGCAAATTCAAATGTATTGGGTGCCGAATGATCTGTCTATCCACCGCTCACATTTGCTAACAGCGATTCTTTGAGAGGGAAAAGCAGTGCCAGGTCCTTATTCCAGAGTGTGCTTCACCACGATGTGGTTTTTATCTCTCTATCAACTTGGGAGAATAACCAACTGAGCAAATGGAATTGAGCACATAGTAGGTCCAAGATAAATGCTTACTAAGCACAACGGAAGAAATCAAAACTTACCATCTGGAATGCAACTTTAAGAATACCAAATTGTTTTTGTGAATGACCTATAACTGAACTTAGTTAAAGGATATATATTGTACATGAATGTGGACATAACTTAATATGCACCGAATGAGGTGATGGTGATGATGATGATGACAGTTGAAAAAGAGGAAATATGAAAGCCAGGAAGAATTATTCATTCAACAAAGCATCATTCTTATCTCAATGAATATCTGTAAATATATATCTCTAAGTGCATAGGTGCAAATAAAATTCTTTACAAAACTGTCATGGGCTGTGGTGCTGATGGTCCTATTTGTAGAAAAAAATAAGAGGAACTAAAATGTGAAAAAATAGACAATGTCAGATACCAAGAAATATGCTCAAGAAATAGAAAACCATAGGGGTGCCTGGGTGGCTCAGTGGGTTAAGCATCTGACTTTGGCTTGGGTCATGATCTCGTGGCTTGTGGATTCAACCCCTGTGTCAGGCTCTGTGCTGACAGCTCAGAGCCTGGAGCCTGCTTCTGATTCTGTTTCTCCCTCTCTGCCCCTCCTCTGCTTGTGTTCTGTCTCTCAACAGTAAATGAATGTTAAAAAAAAAAAAAAAGTAATAGAAAACCATAATGAGAAAAATGTTACATTTGTACATTAGCAGGAATCTTATTTTTGCTTTCACGAAGTTTAACATTGCATTGCTTTGACTCAACCAATTTCATTAGCATCTCATTTTGGCTTAGGACTTTAAATAATATGTGAATAAGTTATCTGAAATAAAGGCCAGTAACCCACATGTTTGGAGAATTTTTTTTTATTCTTTGGAAAATTCCTTTAATGTTTGGAAAGTGTCAGTTGTGGAAACTGTCTGCTCAGCATTAGAAAATAGAATCAGTGAATGTCCTCTGCTGTCACAGATGCTCTTTACAATCTCTGAGGTTCTGAGAGTCAGAGGGTCTGTGTTTCTGAAAGGGTGGCCCATATACCACCTACAGCAGAATCACCTAGGGGATGATTTACCTGTGGATTCCTGGGCCCCACTCCAGATCTCATGGAAGAGAATTTAGGTATGGGGCCCCAGAAATCCAGGTGATGTTTATGCATACCAGAGTTTAAAACCTGGTATAGGGTAAATGGTAGGAGGTTTTTGTTTAAAGAGTTAGGTCAGTTCAGAAGAGAAGGGATGGAGTGCACTTGTTCCTTCACCAAGAGGGGTTACTCACTCTTTAGTCTCAAACTTGGTTCTAACTGGCTAAGAGATAGAGAACAAAATTTGCATGAGGAGGGCAAACTGGTATTCAACAGAGGAGAAAACTGGAGGTCTCCTCTCCAATGGAGGACTTGATTTTTCAGGCATTGTAATAATGATAACAATGATAAAGGCCATCTTTTGATTACTTCTTTGTTGGTGAGCTCTTCCCAAGAGCAACTGGAGGGGCCCCCAATTTGATCGTCTCGGTAACTTAGTGAGATTCACACATCTTTATTTTATTGATGAGGTCTCTGAGGCTCAGAGATTACATTTCTTGGACTGGGCCTTCTTTCTAGTAAGTTATGGAGATGGTATCCCTGATTCAGAAACTGGGGCCTTAGCCTCCCAAACCACAGTATTTCCACAACTTTCATAAGGCTTGGCTTTGAGGGCACCTCCCAAAGAAAGAGCTTTAATGGAAGCATTTCCCCCCTCTTTTATGCCTTCCTTGGATCCAGCTTGAGCAGTTGGAGGTCACACGTGCCATGTTGGGACCCAGTAGCCCTATCAAAAGCTAATAAGCAGAGAGAGAGCTCAACATTATTATCATTCCCTATTGCTTTCCTGATTTGGAGGTTGCTATTCTTTCAAATCATGATACGGAGCGAGATCTAAACACCCACTGTGGGTGAAGATATATTGCTAAATTAAAAGAAGTTTGTTGGGCACCTGGGTGGCTCAGTCAGTTAAGCATCTGACTTCAGCTCTAGTTAAATAAATATTTAAAAAAAATTTTTTTAATGTTTTATTTATTTCTGAGAGAGAGAGAGACAGCGCAAGCAGGGGAGGGGCAGAGAGAGAGAGAGGGAGACACAGAATCTCAAACAGGCTCCAGGCTCTGAGCTAGCTGTCAGCACAGAGTCCAACGTGGGGCTCGAACCCACGAAACCATGAGATCATGACCTGAGCCGAAGTCGGATGCTTAACTGACTGAGCCACCCAGGCGCCCCCTAGATAAATATTTTTTTAAAAAGAGAGAAAATAAATTGTTAAGAGTGTCAAAAATGTTCTACTTCTTGATCTGGGCACTAGTTCAATGAATAAACCCAACTTGTGAAAATTCAGCAACCTCCACACGTGTGAACTATGCCCTTTCCTACTGTACATTACACACCACTAAAAAAAAATGAAGCTATAGTCTTACTTTGACTTATGTAATTTAGCTGCTGAAACTCACTTCTTCTCTGCCATCTTCCATTGGTCCCTACTCACCCTTTCATTTCCAAATCAACACACAGTGTCTAGTGAGAAAATGGTAAAGCAATTGCTCTGACAACTGCCTGTAGAATTATTTGTTAGACCAAAGACTCAGAATAGGAGTTAACCCTGGTGAGGGAAATGGTCTGTTTCCTTGCTGAATCCTTTTCATCTCTTGATTTCAGTAATCTTAAAAGTTTAGCGCATTTTCCTATTATGTTAACACATTGTGTACTGAACAGACAGACCCAAAGCATCTTGAATGTGCTTTAAAATTTTTGCTTAAGTAACCTCACAAGACTCCCACATTCTTCACTTCTGCCTGTATTGAGAATCAGCAGTTACTTTTAAGCTTTAATAAGTTTCATATGTCTTGTAGTGAAACTGTGTTTGGTTAATTCCAACCTTTAATTAGTAGCCTTTGGATTGGTGTATACCAGACACGGGGATGTTATTAGTGTGAACTGAAAGCTATGTGTGTTACCTTATAACAGATCAAAACAAACCTTGTGTGCTCTGACAGCATTAAACCCCACTGAGGCCTGACCAGGATATGGTTTTCCGTTGTAAAAGAAAATTGTAATTCACAAGTCCTTGCCAGATGTCGTACCCCAATACCTCAGCTTCATTACATCTACCCGGAGTAGGTGGTCATAGGAGGTTCAGCCAAAGGGATTTGATTTGGTTTTCTAATCATTTAAAAGTTGCATTTATTCAACATAGTTAAATGGGCATATTGGTGCATCTTGGGGGGTTTTACTTTTGAGCTTTTTAGTTTAAAAACCATTTGGGATGTAAATAATACCTTCCGATTTAGGGGGCCGCTCCTAAATCCTCACATGTAACAGAAGTTCTAGCCCTTGATAATGTTAAATCAAGAAGAAAAGTTTCCCCTGTGAAATATAAACAAAACAAAACAAAACAAAAGCAAACAAAAAACGCTGAGATAAAATAACTGGAAATGAACACACTTGAATGAAAACACAGGTTTAGGAGCCAGTATCTGTTTCAAGGAGTAAACAAATGAGTTAAGATGTTCCTTATCACAAAGCCTTCCAGCATGGCAGATGTCACCAAGGGCAACATCACAAAAAAAGCTTCACTAGGTTGACCGAGAAAAAGAAAAAGAGAGCCAATGTTTTTTTTTTTTTTTAAATGGGTTTGATTGGCAGTGGCCTGTGAAATGTTGAAAGGTATTAGATAAAGTTGCAACGCTAATGCAAGGGGGTGTTTACAAGTGACTCATGTAGTTGTGCCAGAACAGAGATTTTTCTCATGTCACAGCCCAACACAAGACCCCGAACTCTTCGACTTCTGGGCAATTTGCACCCTCTTTTCCCTAACCATTGTGTTATACGACTTCGGCAAAACACACACTTTGTAACTTACATTTCTCATATCCTTTCATAAACTGTTAGATTTGTGAATGTTTTCTTTGGGTAGATAATTGGTCTTATTCTAATAATTGTTTCAATATAACTTCGATATAATTTCACAGTAATATCTAATGCAGATGATAGGGTATAGTAGTAGCTTTCACCTTACGAGCGAATCGTATTTTATCTGGCTATAACTATAAAAAGTTATTCTTGAGGGAATGTTGCAGCAAGATCTTTTTTTTTCAAATGAGATTTTACTGTAGTAAAGGTCACTGCTAAGTTCCAATGATTTAAAATGTAAATTTTAAATATATACATATATTTAAATATGCTTATATATATATGTTTTCCCTATAAAGGAATAACTACAGAAAGTAACTCCAAGATATTCTAGTTATATACATAATTTGACACTAAGTTCCCTGTTGACTAATTTGAAAGATACCATTATGTCCCTTTGCTTTTAGAAGCGCCTTATTGCCTATCATTGATGAAAGAGCAACATTTTAAAATGTGGTAGAAGGAAGTTCTTTTAAAGAAATCCCCCTCTCTCTTTTCACACATCTTGAACTTGTGAGGAGCCAAATAATCACATTTTTGAGAAAGAGTGTTTTCTTTCATCAACACCAGGAGCAAAAGATTTTTTTTTTAAGCTGGCTTTTAGGATCTCCTGTGCTAATTTGTGTGTGTGAACTAAGCAATAAAACCACACAGGCAAACCTGAACTAGGCTCTGAGGTTGGAGAATAAATTTGAACCTTCTTTGGAATTTTTCCTTTTTGGTTTGTTTTCCTCTCCAGATACAAACCACAGAAGCGGAATTTGTTGCTCTTCATGCTGTGTATAAATTGTTGTTGGCACCGACATTTTGAATGATATTATCCTCTAAACATCCTTCAGAGGGCTCAAGTTTTACTCTTTTCTCTCCATTTTGAGAGAAAATTTGAACTCCAAGAACTAACAAGATGCAAAGGTATTTTGGATCATCATCTTTTCAGAATTTTCATTAACAATTCATTTCGGAAAAATTTTCTCTTTTTCGTGTTGAAACAGGTAGATAGTGAATTATTTCTTTTTCTTTTCTTTCTTTTTCTTTTCTGGCCTACAGTGAAAAGGACTTAAAATCATTGTCTATGCTTTTTTAAAAAAATTTTAATGTTTATTTTTGAGAGAGAGAGACAGAGTGTGAGCAGGGGAAGGGCAGAGAGAGGGAGACACAGAATCCGAAGCAGGCTCCTGGTTCTGAGCTATCAGCATAGAGCTCGATGCCAGGCTTGAACTCACAAACTGTGAGACCAAGACCTACGCCGAAGTCAGATGTCCAACTGACTGAGCCACCTAGGAACCCCTCATTGTCTATAATTTTAATAGGTCTCCATCTTTGAAAGGTTATTAATTAGACAAACTAAGAATTATGATATCTTATAATTAATAAAATCTTATTTCATGAGGATTGATAAATACCTGATCCTCTTGACCTTTATTATTAGGATTGTTAGAAGTTTTAATTGCCACTAAGGTTTTGTAAAAAAATAAAAACTGATGTGTTGTACTTTGAATGATTATTATATTCATACCAAAAGATATAGGAATGCCTCCTTTCTTGTTGAGCACATGTGTATTTGTGTTTGTGTAGAACAAACTTTCTATTACTTCATTTTCTACCTAGTTGGAATAAAAATGGCAATAATAATTATAGCAGAGGATTTAAAGTGGAAAGACCTGGCTTTCAGTATTCATTCTGCCTCGTACTAGTTGCATGACTTTAGGGAAGTTCCTACATTTCTTGAAGCCTCCGTGTACTCAGCTCTACAAAGGAGGAATTAATAATACTTACCTCCAATGTTGTTGTTAGAGAATGTTACCATATTACCAACTGGAGATAAGTCTCTGCTATAAGTTGCTCTCCTAGTGGTAAGTAAATTGCTTAAGACAATGAAGAGATAGTGGTTAAGAGACAAGTCTTTGGAATTAGTCAGTTTCAGAGTTCAAAACCTGTCTCTGTGTGTTACTATTAGCTTTGACAAACGTTGGCCAATTTCTTTATCTTTCTGCCTCAGATTCCTCATCTATGAAAAAGGGGATAATAAACTTACCTCAAGGAGTTACCAACAAGATTATATGAGGTAATATATACATTGAATGCTTAGCATAGTCCCTTGTACTTAGTAATCACTCAGTTGCAGAGTAGTGTACTATTAATACATTTTTGTCTTTGTCAACGGTAATCACCGTAGCTTCTCCCTGAGTAATTGTAATCATTATTTTTCTTAAAGATAAAGACATGTCAAGCATTTATATCTGAAAGTATCTATACAAATGAAGTAACTCAGTAAAGGTATGTTGGGTGGGTATACATAACCTTTGCCAATTCAGAATTTTAAAAACATACTTTGTATTACTAGCAAATGCTCAGCCTTTTAAAAAATATTTTCATAAGACAGTTATCAATCAAGGCCTATCCACATAAGCTTCCAATTATTATGTCATCATGAAACTTCAAACAAAGATACCTGTAACTGTTCTTTGTTCAAGGACTTGAGCTTGTGATGGGCTTTAGCCACAGCATGATTATCTTTCTGCAGTGTTTTCTCTTGCTTTTAATGTCAAAACTGGATGTTTGTTGTAGGGACTTCTCTTAGGAATCAAGAAATTCAGCAGGAGTCTAGCTGTCTGTCAACTTCAGAGACCAGCTAAAAATGTTCGCTGAAAAACACTGTAAAGGAACATTTTGGGGCGCCTGGGTGGCTCAGTCGGTTAAGCGTCCAACTTCAGCTCAGGTCATGATCTCACAGATCCTGAGTTCAAGCCCTGAGGCGGGCTGGAGCAACCAGCCCGGAGTCTGGAGGCTGCTGGAGCAGCCTGGAGCCTGCTTCAGATTCTGTTTCCCTCTCTCTCTGACCCTCCCTGGCTCACACTCTGTGTCTCTCTCAATAAATAAATAAACAAATAAATAAACATTAAAAAAAAATTTAAAAAGGGACATTTTGACAGTCACGTTAATTTTCCACAACATAAAATCAAAATCTCGATGTTCTGTGGAATAGATCAAACTGAAAAACAGTCCACAAATCATTCCTGAATCTAATCGCCCTCCTCTGTTTTCCTTTGTCCCTTCAAGAAGTAACCGTAGCTGAGAAGAGACACCAGTGGTGGGCGTGTCAACAGTGAGATCGCCCAAGGGTAAACAACAGAAGGAAGAGGTCTAGGAGACAGGCCAATGCACATCTTCAGCGATTGTGCCTTGGAATCTTCCCTCTAGGATCCTGTTGGAGGAAGCTCTTTCATGATATTGACAGAGAGGAGGACACCACCCCGCGAGACCCGTTGCTGCTCGCCGGGATTCTCACTGGTGGAGCTCAAGGTCTTTTTCCACACGCTTGAGAGGTCAGAAGCGACACTACTTGTATGTGACAAAAGAAGGGGAGCTGGGAGAGCAGTTAGGGGTGTCTCTGAGACTGAGAGTGGGGGGTGGTGCGGAGCCCACGGTGGCCCCAGACTTCATCAGCTGAAGGGGTCTGGTGTCTGACTCAGCTCCTGGTGCAAAGTCCCCTGCAGACACCGCCCCACCTCTCAACCTTCTCAGGAGGTTTTCTTTTGATCGAGAGACCCCCCCGGGAGAGTCCCAAATCATGCCATTCTGCCTTTGCACATGCGTCTCCTTCGGCCTGGAAAAGTCCTCAGCCTCCTCTTCGGGGACCTGCTGTTTCGGCCTTGCTGGAACATCACTTCCTCCATAAAGAGAGCCTGTCCACACTCGGCACCCCCTCGCCCCCCCCCCCTCCCCCGCTCCGCACGTGGTAGCTGGGCCGCTCTCCGGATGCTCCTCGTATATCGCGGCTCTGTCAGCCCGCCTGCACCTCACTCTAGTGCAGTCAGCGCTTTATGACTCTCCCACTGTACCCCTGAGTCGCCGGGGCTGGATTCCTTTATGCTCAGCCCGCAAGCGCAGCGCCTGGCAGGAGGGAGTCCCTGACTTAACCTGAAATAAGGGAATATAAATGGGACCGAAGCAACCTTTGTTTACATTTTAATGACGCAATTGCCTTAAGAGGGAGCTTAAATGCAATGACCTTTTAGGAAGTTTTAATCCTGACTGTTGATTGGGAGATGAAAACATTAATTTTTAGATTTAGAGAACTAATGATCTTGGTATCACTGGGTGCTTTCTGTGGGGAAAATGGTTTTCAGGATTCAACGAGTTAAGGAAATGTGGGATTCAGCAAAATTTTGAATAACATATGTAAATTCGAGGTTTTATCAGAACTTAGCGTACTGTGTTTTGTTTTCTTACCTAAATGTTCAATTCCTTAGGGGAGGAGGGAATATTTTTATTTCTCTTTCTCAACAAGTCGGCACTGTGCTTGTTAAGTAGTTAATGCTCAATAAATGCCTGTTGACACTCTCTCTCTCACACACATACACACACACTCACACACACACACACACACACACACACACACACACACACACACACACACACACACACTACATTTTGAAAACCAGGGGAAAGCCCAGTACTATGCTTGGTTAAGACACATGTAAAAAAGACATCAGCTTTTCACTGAATGCCATCAAATACATAGTTAATTCATGAATACTAGAATGATTTAGGGTCCTCCCAAATGACTACAGTGAAAGAAACACAGTCTCAAGGGTGTTTTTCCAAAATAGAGCTTACATTTCTTTATATTTTATATTTTAGAAATTCTGTATCCACTACTGTACCCACACACTGGCGTGATGTGAATGTGCCTCTAGTCACACGAAAGATTTCAGCTGTGAGAACTTCCCCAGACAACCTGTTTTCTCTATTTGCATCAGGGAGAGAGAGAGCAAACACGAGAATTTCTCCCGTGCAGTACTGACTTCCTTTGAGGCCCCAGAGAAGCCATTTGAACACTCTTCCTTAGTTCCTCCAGCTGTAAAATGGAACTAATAATGACTAATAACGTATTTCACAAGGTAGCTGTGAGGATTAAGTAGTCAGGGTTTCGTGGTGGTAGACCCTGAGTATGAAATATTTCTATAATGTGAAATCCTGGTGACCCTGTTTTTTCCCTGACTGAACATTCATGTTTTCCATTACATTGGCTTTTCAAATCCCCTACGTTCATTTAAATGCCCAAATCAAGTGACTCGCAGGCGAGATGGTTTAATTCTGTAGTAGGGACTCCATTCCGTGGCAAAGGCATTTCTTTGCCTTTAACAATGGCACTTACCATTAAGATAAACAACGTGAACTCCTATCCCCGTTGTGTTGCAAGGGCGGCAGGTCACTACATTTCTTTGCCTCTCTGCCTCCTTTCAGGTCCTAAAGCGAAGTATGAGTGCCAGACTTACAGGACCGTGAGAAGAAAGGGGTGACATACGGTGAGATGTTTTAAGCTCTATGGTAGAGGTGCCAGAAACCGCTATTTCACAGATGTGAACACTGAGGCTCAGAGAAGCAAACAGGCTTGCCTCACATGATGTGACAAGTGGACCTCAGGAATAACACTCCGCGCCCTGGATCGTGGCCAGATATTTTGGCCTCATCACTTTCTGAGGAATCAAGTGCCCACAGAGGGAGAGTCTTCTTCCCACTTTGATGATAGTTGACTTTCTTTTCCCCGTTAAAGGAGCTTTAGCCTCATTCTAAAAATAGAGCATGGGTTTTTTTTGTTTCTGTTTTTTGCCAAGCCGTCTCTCTTTGTCTGCAGGAGAGGAGGCCGCTAGAGCTTGATGCTAAGGATAAGAGCCTCGTCAGAACATCCAATGGAAGACTCATTATCGGCTGCAAAGAACACTGTTATATGGCTTGTAGAAATCAAATAAAGTCTTGAGAGGAGGCCAGAAAGTCAAAGAAATGCTGTTAAGTCTCTAGTCCTATATGATGCAGAATAAGTAAAGGGAAAATATAGGCTGTCAATTGAGTTGTAATTCCAACCAAGTCAATGCAGTCGGTTGTGATGGCCAAACAACAGAGGCATAAAGGCTTAAGGACCCCGAATGTTACAGACTCTGGCTGCCACCCAAACACCCTTGCAGTTGAAATAAAAGAGTCCTGTATTCCTGCAGAGACAAAGCTTTAAAGACAAAGCAGCAGACTCTCTTGACTAAAAGGTTTTGCAATGGATATATTGCTAGTAATCTTCAACCCGCTCAGCAGAGACTGGGCAGGCTAGGGTAGCAAACACGTTTTGTAGAATGACGGGTTTTGTGTAATGCTTAACATGTTCTTGGCATCCAACTGCCTCATTATTATTCCTGTGTATATTGGTTTGTAGAACAATAGTATATGGACACAGGACTCCCTGGGTGGGGAAGAAAGGAGACTAGCATGATTTCTTCAAGTCGTCTCTGAGCTCTGTTTCTTTGGGTCTGGGCTGAAAGGAGAAGGGAAGAAAGGCAAAAAGAATAGCTGGCATTTCCGATTGCCTTTTATCCATCCCCCCCCCCCCCGGCTGGCCCTGTGCTAAGAATAGGCACCGTATCTCATTTAACTAACACGATAAATCTATCAGGTTTATAACCTACATTTGGTAAGTAAACCAGACCGGGGCTGGTATAGGTGAAAGATAGTGTAGTCATTAGAAGTTTGTGCTCTGGAGCCAGACCATCTGGATTTGAATCCCAGGTCCCCCACCTCTGAGTCGCATGACTTTGGGCAAATGAGTTCATTGCTGCCTCATTTACAAAGTGGTATGAAAATAGTGCCTACCACCACTGTGACGATTAACTAGATTAATAAACACAAAGCTTGTCATAAGAGTACCTGGCGTAAGTACTCTATGTCATAAATACTCTACAAGTGTTACTAAGTCTTACTACTGCCCAAGTTCATAAGCATACCTGTAAACGGGGTCGTGGCAGAGTCAAGCCTAGAACTCAGGTCTTTCTGAAGCTTGAGGTGACTTTTCCCCTAACCATATCACTCTCCACCTACGTAAGAAGAGAGGATGTGGCCAGAAAAGGCAGCAATGTCCTGAAGCAGTTTCTAGCCACTTAGCAATAGGAAAGCACCAGAGAGAATTCCTTCCATGCTCCGCCCCCAGCCACTCTCACCACCACCAACTGTATTTATTTTATTTTTATGATTTCCAATTGCTATCATTGACAGACAAAAATAAGAGGAGCACAACAGCTCGTGTTTACTTTTGTGGTGCCTCACTGCCATTGTCTTCTAGTAGTGCATCCCCATACCTATTCCTGCCTGTCCTTGGCATGCAATGCTTCCTGCAAACAAGAAAAAAGAGAGATGGTTTTCCTCGTGTTCTTTACCAACTTAGAACAAATAGCTGCAGGGGGGAAAAAATCATCAATTCTATACTGTGTTTAAAAGGCACAAGGGTTTAGATGTTGAAAGGGCACTGTCTGCTGTGATTTCCTTGACATAACCCTTTGGACTTGGCTTCAGCTTTGATGAAACGCACAGGAAAGCTCTCATCATCGGCTTGGACACTTACTGCTTCCCTCCCAGCCCTGCAAACTTGTCTGCACAGGGAGGGAGGGAGGGTGGATTGCATTCTCTCCTGCTGGCAGCTGGCAGCCAAAGTCCAGGGCTTTCTCAGCAGGGTCTAGTTAGATCGCAAGTGGGATCTGGAGGGCTTGACTGTGACCATGTGAGGTGTATAACTCATGCTACAGGTTTAGAAGAAGAAAACAGGGATTGGGTTTTTTATTTTAGTAAAGATTTTAACTTTTCAAAACTTAGAACCAGAAGAAGATTCCAGATGACTGAGAAACAATAGGTGAGAAAGAGCGCCGTGGCAGTCCGACTGTTAAAACGGTGCAGGCAGGCAGGGACCTGTCAGCAGCCGATGGGATGTTTTCCCTGGGGCCTGGGGCATCACTTGATTCTGCTGTAGGTGGCCATTGCTTTGCCTTGTATTCCATACATTAGAGTCCTGACAAAGATCTGCCCCCTCATCGGGTGGGACACCAGGATTCAAAGGTTTGTGTTATTGAAGGCATTGCTGCCTCATTGGAGTCCAGGAACTTGGCCTTTGCCAGCAGACCACAGAGAGCACTAAAGGAAGCTGCAGCAGTCTCTGGGGGTATTTAGGCCCCTTACTCACCTGCCCTCCATGATGCTAGTGTTTACTGGAATGCACCAAGGCCTGCATGATGTTTTCACTTCTGAAGGAACTATCCCATCTCTGGCGATCACAGGGAAACCCAGTTGAAGAACCAAGGCGGCTCTAGCGCAGGGCAGGCTCCCCTCTGTCCTTGGATGGATGTGTTCATCTGCAGATTCTGTATGTACTGGCCAACACCCAGAATCCTTCAGTCCGAACTCCTGCTCAATAGATAAATCCCTTCTACAATTCCTGAATATACCCTCGGGTAGAGCACTCACTAACTACTTTCAGGGTTCGATATAGCAGGTGATCTTCACACCAGTCAAAGGCGTTCTCGGTGAAAAATGATAGAAATGTAAGGTTGATCAGCTATCAATTCTGGGCTAATAGCCAATTTGCTCTCATGTTGGATCTGGCTTCTCTTTCTGCTGTTTCTGTTAGCTCCTCCACCTGGGAGCTGGGAGCACAGGTGGAATGATATGTTAATTTCTGTATTTTGTAATAAGCTTGATCGAAGAGTTTTGCCTGTTTGAGGGAAGTTGAAACTCAGCCTTAAATGAAACAATAGAGCCATCGCTGCATTTTCCTTACGCATACTGTCCTCACCGCCAGTCTTGCTGGGGAGGGGATGGAGATCTATGTTGGAGGCTCCTAGGAAATCACTTCTCCCCCCTTCTATTTTTTCTTAGAAGTCGGAAGAGTCACTTCATATGGAGGAAAATGCCTATTTGTCCCCTGGACAAGTTCACCAAAGCCTGTTACCCACTGGATAATCCAGACTTGTCTCAGGTAAAATTGCTCTCATTTTGCTTCATCTCAGAGACCTCCATAAAGGACGCTCCCGGGCTTCTTCCCTCCCCAGAACCTTTTAAGTATCCATCTCTGAGTTACATCCCGCTGATTCCCATACTGCAAGAGAATGTCTTGAAATTGCCTTTCTTATTGAGGGGTGAGACACCATGCAGCCCCTTTAGCTGTTAGTCACAGTTGCTCTCTGTTCCAGGCTTTTCAGTTAACGTGGCCTGCGTAGTAAAACCCTTGCCGGTGAAGGGAGAGCCAGATTTGTGGCACGGCCCATAACACACGTGCATTACTGAGACCACACACAGATTAAAAAGATAAAGGCATGCATTGCTTTTGAGCAATGACCCGTGTGCCAAAAATGAAGTTTCACCCACAATAGACCAGAAGAATGCAAGAGCTTGGTCTCAGGGTATCAAGGGTTTCTTTTTCTGTCGTAGTCTACCTTTTAAAAGAAAGGTAGGGACAACATTTTAAAAGCCTTTTGATTATTCTAGTTTCACAATGTATAGCTGAAAAAGGAGTAAGACCCCCTCCCTTCCACTGGCAACCATTGCAAGGGAGCGGCAGTGCAAGACAGGGTTCAGACCTTTGCCTCTGGAAACAGACCGCCTGGCCTCCTTTCTGGATGAGCCACTGTGTAAGTTGGGGCCTCAGTTTCCTGTAAAACGGAAATAATTACTGTACCATTGTGTGAATCAACTGAGATAATACAGGTGGGGCGCTCAACTGGACCCCAGTAAGGTTTCAGTTGTCTGCTGTGAGTACAGTAAAATCTTGCCCTAATGCCATTGATGTGCTCCCCAAATCAAGTCACATAAAATATGGATCAATTTACTCCAACATCAATATATTTTTCATTGATCTCTACTGTCATAAGAAGCACAGAGAGGAAAAGGTAGTATAATTGACCATTCATGAAACCAAGAAGGTCCTTGAAGAGGACCCTTCTTGAATGCATCCTTTTTCAGAAAATTAAAGTTGTTTTCTATCCATCTATCTCTCAGCCCCTTATACAGTTGGTGTACAGTACAGTATAATCCCAGTATGTCTGAATTGGTATAACAAGACAGGGGAAACATTAAAGGTGTTGCTTGTTATTATTAAGGAGATGTCTCAGATCTGTTTTAGCCTTTTTTAAAATGTTTTATTTATTCTTGAAAGAGAGAGAGAGAGCACGAGCAGACAAGTGGCAAAGAGAGAGGGAGACATAGAATCCGAAGCAGGCTCCAGGCTCTGAGCTGTCAGCACAGAGCCTGATGCGGGGCTGGAATTCACAAACTGTGAGATCATGACCGAAGCTGAAGTCAGACGCAAAACTGACTGAGCCACCCAGGTGACCCGTTTTAGCCTTTTTCATGGATAGATGTTGGCCCTGGAGGCACATTAGAATCACCCAAGGAGCTTTAAGGACAAAGTGATTCCTGGTCCCAGGACTGAAGCAGCAAAACGTAGTCACCGAGGCTTCAGATCCCGTCTCCATCATTTTTAGCCTATATGACCTTTTAGGTGACATAGGTGACAAACTATTAACTTCTCTTTTTCCTCATCTGTGAGATGGGATGGTTGTAAGGATTCAAGATAATGCATTTAAAACTCTGAGCATATATCTAAGCATGTAGTAAGTGATCAACAAATACTATTTGTTAATAAACTATTTTCTCTAAAAAATCCCAGGCTGCAGTGTCTTCTACCTCTACTGAGCTCGATTATAAAAATTTTGCCTTCGAATATAGTCTTGAGTAAGAACTGGTAAAGGTCTCTTGTTTTACAAATGAGAAAACTAAAGCACAAAAAATTGCTCAAGGCTACACAGCCAATTATTAGCCGTGTAAAACTCAAACCCAAGTCTCCTCTTTGTCTGTTGCTTTTCTTCTTAGTCTACAGTTCTGAATCACATGACCTCTGAGGTCCCAAATTCTGGCACTGGACACCATCTCCCGATTCACATTTTCCTGGTCCTTTCCCACCTTTGCTTTATGGGGCAGCAACATCAAACTGTTGCATGCTGACACTCCTGATTGCTGTTTCTCACCTATTTCCTTTTTTTTTTTTTAATTATTTATTTCTAAGAGAGAGAGAGCGTGAGCAGGGGAGGGTCAGAGAGAGAGGGAGTCACAGACTGAAACAGGCTCCAGGCTCTGAGCTGGCAGTCAGCACAGAGCCCGACGCGGGGCTCAAACCCACGAACCGTGAGATCATGACCTAAGTGAAAGTCGGACGCTTAACCGACTAAGCCACCCAGGCACCCCATCTCACCTAATTCCTTTGGCTCATGTGATCATTCTTGCTCGAAATGCTCTTCTCGTCTTCATTTTCTACCAACTACACGAACTCCTGCTTTTACTACAGTAATTGCCATCTCGCTGCAAACAAAATCCAGTAAAAAAATGGGTGGAAGACATATTACTTTTCCAAAGAAGACATCCAGTTGGCTAATAGACACATGAAAGATGCTCAACATTGCTCATCATTAGAGAAATATAAATCAAAACCACAATGAGGTATCACCTCATACTGGTCAGAATGGCTAAAATGAACAACTTAGGAAACAACATTGTTGGTGAGGATGCAGAAAAAGGGGAACCCTTTTGCACTGTTGGTGGGAATGCAGACTGATGGCAGCTTCTAGGGAGGTCCCTAAGGAAATTAAGAATAGAACTACCTATGAACAGCAATTGTACTACTAGGTATTTATCCAAAGGATACACAAATGCTGATTTGAAGGGACACACGCACCCCAATGTTTATAGCGGCACTATCAACAATAGCCAAAGTATGGAAAGAATCCAAATGTTCATCCATTGATGAATGGATAAAGAAGACATGGTATAGACACACTGGAATATTACTCGCAATCGAAACAGATGAAATATTGCCATTTGCAACAAGGTGTATGAAGCTAGAATGCGTTATGCTGAGCAAAATAAGTCAATCAGAAAAAGACAAATCTCTTATGATTTCACGCATATGTGGAATTTAAGAAACACAACAGGTGAGCATAAAGGAAGGAAAGGAAAAATAAGATAAAAACAGAGAGGGAGGCAGACTGCAGGGGACTCTTAAATACAGAGAACAAACAGGGTTGCTGGAGGGGTACTGGGTGTGGGGATGGGCTAAGGAGGGCACTTGTGGGGATGAGCATTGGGTGTTATAGGTAAGTGATGAATCACTGGGTTCATACTCCTGAAACCATTATTGCATTGTATGTTAACTAAAACCTGGATTTAAAATTAAATGAAAAGCAAGACAATAAAATCCAGCACCCAATAAAATAAAATTCACAATATATCAAATTCCAAAAGTAATTACTAGACATGCCAAGAAGTATGAAAATATGCTGCATAACAAAAGAAAGATTAATCAATAGAAACAGATGCAGAAATTATAGAGATACTTAGTAGATAAGGGCCTTAAGAATACCATTATAAAGCTTATTCTTATGCTTGCAGATACAAACAAAAACACACACATGATGAAAGGAGAATAAGATACAAAAGAGGCCTAAATATAACTTGTAGAGATGAAAATTTAGGGAACAAAAAAATATAATGGTTAAGATTACCAGCATATTATATGATGCACAGAAAAGATCATCATGTCTGAAGGCACAGTAACAGAAACTATCCAAGATGAAGCATAGAAAAAAAAAAAAGACTAAAAATAAAACGCCAAACAAATGCACACACACAAACAGAGCCTCAGTGAACTCTGGGATTCTATTAAGCCATGCAATGCATGTGTGATCGGAGTTCTAAGGAATATATTTTCAGGGAAATGAAAACACTGTTTGAATGAAGCAATGGCTGAAAAGGATCCAAATTTTATGAAAAAATAGAACCCCACGGAGCCAAGAATCACGATAAACTACAAATAGTTGTAACATGACGAAAACCACAGTAAGATGCATCATAATTAAATTTCGAAACCAATATCAAACAGGAAATTTAAATAGCAACTTGAGGAAAAAAGACACATTATACAAGAGGAATGAAGATAATCTCAGCAGACTTCTGGTCATAAACCATGCAGGTTTAAAGACAATAGAATGCTAGCTTTTAAGGGCTGAAAGAAAAAAACTGCAAACCTAGAAATCTATACCCAGCAAAGAGATTTTTCAAAAATGTAGGCAATATAGGGGCACCTGGGTGGCTCTGTCAGTTTAGCATTAGACTCTTGATTTCAGGTCAGGTCATGATCTCATGGTTTGTGAGACTGATGCCTGCATTGGGCTCTACACTTACAGCACGGAGCCTGCTTGGGATTCCCTCTTTCTCTTTCTCTCTGCTCCTGTCCCACTCATATGCTCTGTCTCTCACAAAATAAATAAATAAACATTTTTTAAAATATAGGCAATATAAAAACATTTCAGGTCAATAAAGGGTAAGATAACTTCAGTGTAAGAAATGCTAAAAGTTCTTTCAGCAGAAGGAAAATGGCACCAGATGGGAATTTGGATCTAGAGAAAGAGATAAAAAGCAATCCAAATGGTAAATATGAGGTAAAAGTAAAATTTTTTAAAATGATTTTTTAGGTCATTTTTTCATCTCTTTCACATATATTCATTTCCCTAAGGAAGAAATTATATGCTTCTTTACCATCCTTCATTGGACCAAACTCAACACCTTCTATAGTTTAGACTGATAAGGTAAATGAGTGAAATCTGTTTATGATTAGGTCAAGAGTGAGGACAGTAGTAAACTAGACCATGAATGTCTCATCCAAAAAGAATATCCTTTACTCAGCTTCAACTGATTGTTTCTGGAAAGAAATTGAGTGCAATTCTTCGTTTATTTTAATGTTGTCAACTAATTAGACTCCATCCAAATGAAAAGTTCCTATATATATTTTATACCTATAGGCTATATTTGGCCTTTGGGTCATCAGGATACATCTCCTGCTTTAGATATTCTTCACTTGTGTTCTCATAATATTCAGTTGGTGTCTCTGTTATATTTACTAAAATGTATTATATATTTCTTGTTGATATATATGTCTCCCCAACTAGATGAAAACTGGTCATGGGAAAGAAAGAACCATGTCTTATTTATTTTTATATTCTAACTGATTAACATATAGCCTGGTATGGGAAGTGCTTAACATATACTTGACATTTTCTAGTGTTTATTTATTTATCATTATTGTTATTATTTGATGTTTATTTTTGAGAGAGAGAGACAAAGCATGAGCAGGGGAGGGTCAGAGAGAGGGAGGCGCAGAATCCGAAGCAGGCTCTAGGCTCTGAGCTGTCAGCACAGAGCCCGACATGGGACTCTAACCCACGAGCCATGAGATCATGACTTGAGCTGAAGTTGGTCACCCAACTGACTAAGCCACCCAGGCACCCCATATGTTTATTTATTTTTAAGAAAGAGAAAGGGCAGGGGGTGGGGGGAGAGGGAGAGAGAGGGAGGGAGAAAGGAGGGGCAGAAATAGAGGGATACAGAGTCCAAAGCAGGCTCCAGGCTCCAGGCTCCAAGCTGTCAGCAGAGTCCAACATGGGGCTCGAACTCACTAACAGTGAGATCATGACCTGAGCTGAAATTGGACACTTAACCAACTGAGCCACCCAGGTGCCCCAAAACACGCTTGTTAAATTAGAAGTCATTGTAATATATTATTTACACAAAGGAGCCCATCCTATTTGCAGCTCAAAGCACAGGGGAAAAGTTTAGGAGTTAAGTACTTGTTCATAGTAATCCTACATGATAGTACTTGATGTCTTTTTCACAGGCAAGAAGACCGACTCCCGAGGTTTCACAGCTCATATATTCAGAAATTAGATTTCATGTTCTTACTTTCTATATTCTGGTTCCTCAAAGCATCAGCACAATAATGTCTGTTAGGAAGATCGTACCTCAGGTACCACTCCAGACCTACTAAGTCAGAATTTGTGTTTTCTCATTCTCCCAGGTGATTCCTATGCATATTAACGTTTGAGAAATGCAGGTCTACATAATACCACTTTCTGTGGGTACACACTTCCTGAGGGTGCCCATACTCTCTGTGGCTGAAAGCCTCAACACACGCCTCAGTGTGTGCAACTGTCCCTTCAGGAGTGATTTAAGCAGCCACAGTTTTGCTAGTAGAATTCCATGACAGGAATACTCACCCCAAGATCCCTGTCCCTTCTTCTCATCCATCATGTTTCACTTTTCACTTTTGGACACAGCTCAAAGATGTGAACAAGGAGAAAGGGGAGGTTGGCAGAGAAATGTATGACACATGTGGCTGGCCAGTGACACTGGTACCCTAAACAATGTTCGGTCCTATCTTCTGATTGACTCTGGAAGGCCACCTGAATACTTATTTCTCCCAGTGGCTGCTTCTGTCCCTGTACAGTCAATTGGGAAGTCCTGTGGGTGAGAAGGCATGGGAATCTTCACAGGAAACACCCATCAAGCAAGAATCTTGGCAGAACCGGAGGCATGGAAGTGGTTATGGGTACAGAGGTACATGGATACTAATAACTTTATTAAAGCTTATTTTTACACTGATACCACTCACAAACAAAAGTCTAACCACAGCGTACACATTTGATGGGCCTTAGAGACGGCAGAATTGATTTATTATAGAAGTGGGCTCTCAAAATATTTCATGAGGTCAAAGTCGCTGGCTTGTCAATGAAAAATAATTTTTCCAGTTAAAGTATTTCACACACATTTGCTTTGATATGGTACTGATGACAAAGGATGCTTCTTATGACATTCTTCTAAGGACCATTGTGATGTTAATAAATAAATAATTTATTTCCTTCTTTTCAAGAGCTAGGGTGTCTCCAAGCTTTTTGTTTGCCAGTTCTGTCTTTGGAAATCTTTTGTCTTCATCAGCACCCATCTGTGGGGGTCTGAGTTGAGCAGAATGGGCTGCTGGGGAGTGATAGGAGGAATTCTTCCCCCCCTGAGATGTGGTTGGGGCAGAATACTGGGACAGAGGCCAAGTTTTCTGCCAACAGTGTATAGGTTGGAACTGTAGTATGCTCATTCACGTTGTGGTAGTTTTGTTTTCCATGTGAAATGAACAGAAACATTTCATAGAAATAAGATTGTTTTGCAGAGGTAACAAGGCATAGCTGACCAGAGCTCTGTCTCTGGCCACTCATCCACCTGGGTAGTGAAGGGACATTTTTTCACTGGATTCCTGCATTCAGAAAGTTATGGGAATAACTCTATCATAGAATCAAAGTGCTAAAAGGGGGTGCTGTGAGATCATTTCATTTATTTTCTTCTTCAATGATAGGCAGACGTCCAAATATTTAGAGATAAGAGGCAGCGAGGTATAATGAGGAGAACAAGGGTGGAGGCTGAGGCAAATGTTGGAATTAATTTCAATTCTGTTATTTATTAACATGACTTTGAGGGAATTGTTCATTCTCTGATTTTAATTTTTGTCATGTGAAAAAATGAGGAAATAGTCACTTTTGTATTTGTGATCCTTAAGACCTGGCCGCAAGTCGGTTGTAAGAGAGTGAAACAACAGAATCAGTGCAGAGAGATCCGGTTTTCGTGTAAGTTCTGCTTTTTAGACACACTATTTGAATGATTGAAGCATTAGCGTCTCACTGGTGTTCTTTAATTTTATTTTTCTTTGCAACTGAACTTACAGTCAACTTGCTTAAGTGAGATTCTGGTTGAAGTTAAAGATTTGTGCACAAATATTGAATTTTGTTTGGGTTGCTTTTTCCATAGATGTTATTTATTGGGGTTGCTACTGTTAGCTGTTGCTACAGAGGATCTCCAAAACTCAGGGGCTCGGTTTATTTCTTTGATCACACAGAAGCCGAAGGGGCTGATCTTGCCTAGGTAGCTCTTGTCCACGATGGGACTCAGGGATCCTGGCATCTTTCGTGGTGTCTTTGCCATCCCCTAGGATGACCCTCCCAAGGAGGCCTCTGCTGAACCCACTAGATCCAGCTAGCTGATGAGCAAAAACGAAGGATGAGAAGAAGCTCATGGGTCTTTTTAAGGGCCAGGCCTGTAAGTATGCACATCACATCTGCTCACATTCCACTGGCCATAAATTGGTCCAAGATCCCATCTAGATGCAGGAAAACTGAGAAATGTGGTTTTCCTCTCTGCCCAGGAGAGAAACAAAATGGTTTTGTGAACCTATAACATTATCTTTGGCTGACAGCATTGCTGTCCAAACTGAATTGTAGCTTTCAGGCAGCCACCAGGAAGTCTCTCAGAAAGTTTGCTCGTCAAAACTCTGATGTACCGGAGGGCGGTTTGGGTGTATAGGAAGCAGTTTATAGCTGTCCACACAGGATATATGAAATTTCAATGTGTGGGGCACCTGGGTGGCTTAGTCGGTTAAGCGTCCGACTTTTGCTTAGGTCATGATCTCGCGGTTCGTGGGTTCGAGCCCCGTGTCGGGCTCTGTGCTGACTGCCAGCTCAGACCCTGGAGCCTGATTCGGTCTGTGACTCCCTCTCTCTCTGACCCTCCCCTGCTCACACTGTCTCTCTCTCTCCTAGAAATAAATAAAAATATTAAAAAAAAAATTTCAATGTGTGAAAGCTGAGGAATATCTGTTTATCTGTCTCTCAGAGTTGTATGGACTTTGGAGTTGTTACAAAGAGTCAGTGAGATACTTATGTGACAATGCCTAGCACAGAGTTAGTATTGACCAGTGGCTCTCAGAGTTGGCAACCAGACCAATACCACTGACCTCACCTTGGAACTTATTCAGAGAGACAAATTCTGGAGTTTCACCCCAGACCTACTGAATCAGAAACTCTGTGGATGGGGCCAAAAATCTGTGTTTTAACAAACACAGGTAATGTAACGTGATGTAACACATTCTGATGTAATGGAGGTTGAACTACCAGCATAGACCTTGATTTTCTTCTTTCCTTTAAAGGAAGGGGAATATTCTTTTCTTTTTAAAAAATGTTTATTAAAAAATTTTAATGTGTATTTTTGAGAGAAAGAGAGAGGGAGAGAGAGAGAGAAAACAAGAGAAAGAGAGAGACAGAGAGCATGAGCAGGGGAGGGACAGAGATAGAGGGAGACACAGAATCTGAAGCAGGCTCCAGGCTCCAAGCTGTTAGCACAGAGCCCGACATGGGGCTCACATCCACAAACTGTGAGATCATGACCTGAGCCAAAGTCTGATGCTTAACCGACCGAGCCATCCAGATGCCCCATGGAAGGAGACTATTCTTTTCAAATAGAAAAGATTCTTCCACTGTTTCCTTCAGTAAGTTTTGCAGTGATAAATGGGCTCCAGCTAGCCTGAAATTTCTTATATGTTGCCAAATTTGATTTTTCTGTAGTTTAATCATATGAATTTTGGATGGTCCTCATTGAAATACTAAAACATCTGATCATCACTCTTCCCATGTTTCTCTATCAATATCAAGACCATTCGGCCATCTGTAAGTCTTTTCTTCTTTTGGCTCACTTACAAGTTTTTTTTGATATGTCTACCAGTTTTTACACATGACTTAAAACATATCAACTGCTATTTTCCTGTGGCACTTTGTATGTGAAAAATGGAGCATTATAATCATTTCATCCCTGAGAAAGTTTCCATTGACTTTTATTTCCCATTCAAAAATGGATATTCATTTATCCAATGCTTTTTGTCAAATAAGCATTGTGTATCATGTGAGAATACCTCCAGAAAATAGGGATTTTTTTTTCTACAAAATTCAAAATAGTAATTGATTCCAATGACCTATTATGTGAAAATTATCAGCCATACCATCACAACCATTATTTTCTACAGGATCATAGGAGTGATACTTACTATTATGATCATTATTTGTATCAGTAAATTTTTTCAAAAAAGTAGATTCCTATGAGTTTAATAACTTGAAAGATATTGGACTTGAAAGGTATTGGACTTGAATGAAAAGAGTGAGTCATACAAGAGACTACAATTATTTAACCAACTCAAAGATTAGTAGCTTTTCTTCTAGACTGATAGTGAGATCTTCTTTCCTTTCTGCATCTGGTAGAGAGAAAAGAAAGAACAATTTCATGGGTGCATTTATAGAAGGCACTTAAATGAAAAAGAGTAGAATAGAAATATAACCACAAAAAAGATGGCTTGGAACACTGATTTGGGCATAGGGCAGACACTGGGAAAATCCTGCCAAGATGTTTATCTTATCTTTTCCTTCAATTTTGTCTGCTTCTCCTAAGTAGAACTTTCCAAAATCTACCATCTTGTGAGAACAAGTCAGAATTTGTCCCGGGTTTTCCTTCCTGATGTGTCTGTGGGATTTGGAACATTGCGAATGTTCAGCCACTGCATAATAATGGGCACTCAAGAATGGAATAAGAACCGTGCTATTCCTGGTCTGACTTGAATTGAGAAGGACTGACTTGCCCAGTGGTGGAAGTGGGTAGAGACCCTGGGGCCATGTTTCCCTGCTTCCTTACCAATCCATTTATCAGTTCACTGCCAGATGGACTTCTTTTGCTTAGTAGGTTACTGGTTATTTTCATTTATTAACGTTAAGAATGCCTTTCGGATGAATTACTCATTTACACATTCAAATTAGGATTTTCATTTGCCAATTTTTATCACAGCTGGCATAATTAAGGATGTCAAGTTTTAAAAACTATATTGTGACAACATTTAAACTTGTTATGCTTTTGCCTGTGGATGTAATTAAGACAGTGTGTTTGGTATCAGTTTATTCTTAAAAAGCAAAGTAAAAGCAGATGAGGTGTATTTATAGACTCATCAGCCAATGAATGGATGAAAGAGAAAAAGAAATTAATGGGGAAACGTCAGCCAGAATGGAAGAGGGACCCACTGCGAAGTTCATTTCCAGACCAACTATTTAGAATTTATTCCAAAGACAGCTGTCTCTTGAATTACAGTAGGGGAAAAAAAATGACATTGTAAGACTCTCGGGCCTCAAGTTACAAGGCAGGCAAAGAGTAACATACTTCAAATAAACCTCCGCATTTGGGGTGGGGGCCCAGGCACAGTACTTACAGTCAGAGCCCCACCTTGAGTCATGTCCTCCTACCAAGATTGGGGCTTAGGAAAATCTGGGAAAGAAGGAAAATCTCTAGGAAACGTAGGAGCTTTGGAACTTCTTCTTGGCCACTTGAAAGCTGTTTTGATTTGGAGCCAAAGACCCCATGGGGGAGGGGTGGAATAGAGAAAAGAGCAGAAGACAAAATTGTAGCATAAAACTCCAACCCAGGGAGTTCAGTTTTCAGGACAGACAAAGAAGAAAAATGAATTGCAAAGCTTAAGGGATATAGATTAATTTCTTTGTTTTCTCGCGAGCCTGGGCAGTACATTTCCTCGATTGTGAAATGAAACACAAAAGTTGTCAGAGATTCTTGGGCATGTGTCTAACATTAGACACAGGTGAGGCAAAACAAATCAGCATTGTCTTGAGTACATATAAAGAGGCAGCGTAGTGGGAAGAAATATGGTTGGTTTTGGTGTCTTGTTTTTAACCATCCATATTTCAGAGACTAGAAGAAATGACTCGGACCCCATGAAAGTCCTGTGGTCCAGTGATGTTGAGCTAGGGTTGAGAGGGCAGGCAGCTGGGGAAATGGCCTCACCAAATCTCTTCCCAAAAGAGTCTAAAGGAATGTTCATTGATGACTTAGAATAAATTTCTTTGGATTTTCATGGGTAAACAACCAAGAAGAGTTCTTCAAAAATCCAGATTAAAAAAATCACTTTTCTGGACAATTAAAACATTACTAAAAAGTGACTTAATTCCAACCACCCCCCCTGCCCCCCGGAGATTCATGAAGGAATTCTTCTTTTGTTTGTTGTGGATACTTTTCTCTAGATCCTACTGTAACTACATTTCCCATCCAGAGTTCTGTGTCTCCATATACCCCCTATGTTCCTTCTTCTCCTTCCCCGACCTCAGTGAATTTTATTGATCTATTTTAATTGACATATGTAACAGGGGCTCTTGGTTTCACGTTTTTTATTAACAATTTTTTATGTTTATTAATTAATTCATTTATTTATTTTGAGAGAGAGAGAGACAGAGTCAGAGCATGAGCAGGGGAAGGGCAGAGAGAGGGAGACAAAATCTTTAGCAGGCTGTCAGCTGAGCTGTCAGCACAGAGCCTAATGTGAGGATTGAACTCACAAACCACAAGATCATGACCTGAGCTGAAGTCGGTTGCTCAGCTGACTGAGCCACCCAGGCGCCCCTTGGTTTCATGTTTTAAAGAGAGCAAAAACAAAGATACTATCATTACATAGAAAAGAAGGGAAGGAGGGAGGAAGGGAAAAAAGGAAGAAAAAGAAAGGATCAAGGCATAATAAGGCCAGTTGTTTCAATCATGTAATCAAACCATTTCTATTTCTGAACAATCTCTTCAGCCGTGGCATGTCTGGGGAGACTGAGGAAATGAATGCACAGAGCTTCGACCTTTGTTTTTGCCGTTAATTGTTCTGTTATATAGATAAGGCCTATATATATATTTCTAAAAATTATGTATGTATATATATATACACACACACACATACATATATATATTTGATGCTGTACACTTAACTCCAAAGACAGTTACCTGACTATCCAGATGACTTTGTAGTTCACACCAATGCTTCTCAAACTACTGGGGACAAAGGCCCAGTTTTCAAAGTTCCAATTGGTCATGGCTGATATTTTTGTAAAATGTAACAAAAATGAATCACAAGAAAAATTAAATTAAAAAATACCCCAAGTCATGCAGAAGTCAAGCCTCAAATACTTAATATAAGATTTAACAGGCAAAAATCACCCATCACATTGCCGTAAAAAAGTTGCTAGCTGCGTATTCTCAGTTTCTGTACTTAACTCATTGCTGTGGGTGACTATGGGCCTAGAGCCCGCTGCACTATTGTTCAAATACCTTTTGAGTAGTGTGAGTTTAGATGGTCTCTGTGCTGAGGAACAAAAGGAAAAGGATAATAGATTAAGTTCAGAGCCATTAAAGCACTACTGAAGTATAGACAGTGAGATCAAGTCTGGTAGTTTTCAAATAACTTGATTTCATTATATAATTATGTATTATTTTCTTTTGAAAGAAAATATATAATTCCCTGGACACTGTTGATTTCTAGAAATCACTGAAGTGTTTGCTTAAGTAAAATAAACTATATACATTGAGTGTCTCTGGGACCACGTGGGCCCAACTTGTACTCAAATGCTGGAAAAATGAATCTATTTTCACACTGAAATAGTCTTTAGAAAAATAAAATGATTTCTAAAATGTAAATAAGGGTACGGTATTCTGAAATACATATACAGCTAACTGACATGATATACACATTCATGTATGCCATGTTGTTTTTTTCAATTGATCTTTCTTTACCCGAATATAATGAATGAATGTAGACCATTGCCTAATCCTCTGCTGACTGAAGTAGTATTAATTTACACGTTGGGTTGAAATGGCCAGGAAGATGGTGGAGAACTAAAAAGATTCTAAAGTGAATTGTATGTTTTCCTTTTAAACTGGGAGGCATTTACCAATTCCCACTGGCTCCAGGTTGCCCCCACAAACTTTCCACATGTGGGCTAATAGAATTTATATCTAGAAAGGCAGTAAGTTAAAGAAATGGAGGCTTGAGTCACAAAGACATTCTCTTGCTATAAATTTATTATTTGTGAAGAAGAATTTCTTATTTAACAAAAAATGCAGAGCAGAGCTACTGCTTATCATCCCCACATGGAACACGTGGTAAAAGAGCTTTGGTGTCGTAGAAGTCATATTTATTGTTAGCGTATGTTTTCCTTAGCTGTGGCTATCAGAGAGAACCTTTTTGGGAGGGTATCATTTACAGTGCCCTATTGTTGAATGTCCAACTTTATGATTCTGTTTCAGTAGTAGTTTATTACCATCATATCTTTTTTTCTTCATCGATTTAATTATAGCTAAATATCTCACTCTAGTAATGAGATTTTAAGAATTACTCAGTATTCAAGGGGTGCTTGGGTGACTCAGTTGGTTGAGTGTCCAACTTCGGCTCAGGTCATGATCTCACGGTTCATGGGTTTGAGTCCCTTGTTGGGTTCTGTGCTGACAGCTCAGAGCCTGGAGGCTGCTTCAGCTTGTGTCTCCCTCTCTCCCTGCCCCCAACCCCTGCTCGCAGCCTGTCTCTCTCTCTCCTTCAGAAATTAAAAAAATTAAAAATAAAATAAAAACGGAACTAAAATTCAGTGAGTGGCAACAAACCTACATGAGTTGGCTTTGTTGTGGTTGAGAGGAGTGGGCTCTTTTAAGGTTGAATTAGAGGCAGAACAGAATGACAGAGCTTGGGTGGGAGTTTTTGTGGGTCCAGGTGCACTAAGGTGTAGGTATGACTTCTGATTGCACTTTGGTTGCCTCAGGCTGCTAAAACCTCTTTTTGGTGTTAGGTCCCCTCGCCCCCGCATTTCAATTGTTTGCCTCCTGTAGGGGACCCTTCCAGTGTCCCTGCATGGCAGGAACTATAAATCTGAGGCATTCTGTGCTCTTGAGAGGGGATGCTTCCTGAACAAGACCATCATTCTCTCTGTCCCTCAGCTGGACCCCAGAGCATGATTTGCCATCTTTTTGCCCGTTCTGGGTCTCTGTCTTCTGTTTCTGCTCCCACCTCTGTGCTTGTTAATATACAGCCCCACTCAGTTGCTCTCTTGGTCCCAGTCAGGCCCCCCCGTTTCCACAGGGATGATGCTGGCTGCTTTGGTTTTAGGAACTGTCAGAAATAACCACTCACCAAGAGAAAGAGAGTCGGAGCCAGTCCTAAGTAATTGGGAGACAATACTGGTCTTGTTGACTTTGTTTTTCTTTGTCTTTTGGGAAATACAGATCTACAAAGTGAATTCTGTGAGCAAGTTGGTGCTCCAGCCTAGCAAAATCTGCAAGGATGGTGGTGAGTTCTGCTGCTTCATCCTCTCTGTCTTCAGACCCAATATTAGCATTCTTTAGGAGGCTTGGGATCGTGTCTCGTACTCCGACTCTGGTCTGTTCTACAAATGGAAAAACAACGGGAGGAGGGGGTCCATTATATGTCTTCATAACTTTCTTATAAGGTATTAAGAAACGTCGTTTTGGACCATTTGAAGACGATGAAAAAATTCATTTTTCAAGGCCACCGTGGCAGGTTGCTATGAGCAGGCCTAGGTCAGCACACAAGGCCTTGCTCTGCTTCTCCTGTGAAGCTTCCAAATCAAATCTTTTCCATAATCAGAAGATAGTTGCTGAGGAAAGAAGGGGCACGAGATTAAGGACCTGATGGCTATGGCAACAAGGACCCATCTGTTCATAAAGTACTTACAGAACCTCTACATTGTGATGGGTGCCTGCCCAATGCTAGGCTACTTTTTGTTATATTATTATATTTTATTACCAAGTAGAAGTCAAACTTTAAGGAACTTGGTTAAAGAACTCAATAAATCTTGATCTAAGGATTCATTTCTTGTGTGTGTCTGCCTATTTTCGTCTGTCTTCTGTCTCTCTCATGCCACCCACCCACTCCTCATTCTAAATATTTATTGAGATTGCAGTGAGAGGGACAGTATTATGGTTATACTGTTACTTGAGTGAATTTCACATTATTATTTGCAAGGCCTCTCCCATTCATGTCCAGATAACCAGAGGTGTTTTCATCCAGACTTGGTTGAAGTAACGTTTCAAGGTGGGAAATATTGGTTGTTCATTTCAGAAGGAGTAGTAAGTACCATATTGTGTTTTATTGCTAAGGTGTTTAGGATGTAAAATTATAGAAATCCAAAGAAGGAAATATCTTTACAGGATGCTCTCCATGGAAACCTATCAAGCTATGATTTGGAGAGTGCTAAGTGGCTTCTTGATAAGGCCACATCATTGGAAAGGTTTATCACTGAACAATGTTAGCCCATGGAATGCTATAATTTTATGGTACCTGTAGCCAGTAACTCCTGGCTCTTCTAGACAACGACACAAATGTTTGCTTTTAGTGTGATATTTAATGTATTCTGTCTTAATTCTGAAGGTTTTTCTCATGCCTCCGCATCTGAAACAATTCAGTGCTGGCTTGATCTGAAGTCCCTCCTGGTGAGTGAGTGGGCTGTTAGTGATGTATCACATGCAGTGGTTTCTGTGATGTGGTTTGCTGACCATGGCAAGATGAATGAAGATCACAGTCACATTAAGTTGAGGACTATGGTCAGACTTAAGCCATTATCCTTGAGGTGTATGGCTGTTGATTTATCAATGTCCTCATTTTTAAGAATGAGATCTTCTCAAGGTTGCCATACACACTGTGGGTGGATGTCAGATGAAGTATAATGTTAAATTCTCTCGTAACTTCATAAATAAGAATGTCTTGCTTTGAGGATGGAATAAAATGACAAGCTCTATTTGGCATCTAAATTATAAAAAGGTCACAAAGAGATTAATGATTGCTGGCAGCTGGTCAAATTTCTTTGATGTCCACTATTTTTTTTTTTTTTACTGGAATACTGCATTTGTCACTCTCTGAACAAGTTGCCCACACATTTATGTACATAAATTATGGTGCCTTTGTTACATCACTTCCAACCTATCTGGATAAAAGCATGGTGGAATTTTTTCCCTGTGTACAATTTCCATTTTGGTGGCCTTTCTGCTTCCTAATAAATTCCAGACAAAATATATACTCAAAGGCTGTTTTTTATGTATTTCAGCTTTCTGTGTTCAGCCACATTTTGTTTGGGAGATATCCTGCAGGAACTTACTTAGATTTATGAATATTTGGAGAGTAATTTGCAGAAACGGGGATCTGGAGATTCATATAATCCTATTGTATATTGTATCTTTTTTTTTTTTAACTCTATATTTCAGTTTTCAGTAACTTGGATGTGATACTTAATGTATGGGCTTAATTCAATTGTTTACTTACAGTTTCAAATTTGATCTCTCTAAAATATTATCCAAAAGATGTAAGAAAATTCCAGCCTCTTGGTTTCATGTGGTTTTCTGTCTCCAAAGACAGACTAACTTTCAACTTCCGCCATTTCACTAGCGTGAGATATAAAGGTGCCCAAATGCCCTCAAGTGGTCTCAACCTACACTCACCTTCCTGCTGCATCTCTTACTTCTCTGCACTCTAGATATAGCAGTTGGCCTTTTCTCTTACTTAAAACCAACATTTAAAGGACAAGTGTTTATCTACATTTTTTTGGTTTTCTAATGTTTTAATATTGACACTACTGAATAAGTGTTTACTGGTCAAAAAAATTCAACAAATACCAAATTGATAAAAATGAGTTTACTGACTTTTCTTTAACAACAAATAGAAAAAGAAATACCTTAAAATCTAAACCTGCTATCTGTCAGGATAAAAAACCTAAATGTGTTATATTCTTCATGTTGAAGAATTAGTAATACAAGTCTGTTAGATTTGCTGAGAAATCTATGATTTGCAAAGATGTATGTAAGCATATGGCTCAGTTTTCCAGCTCAGTGGGTTAGGGCCCCAGGTTCATGGGAATATATGAGAGTATGATAGTTCTGACAATAGTTTTGACTGCCAATTCCGTGTACTCTTTACTCACCTGGAATTGGATTGGCTGGTTGCATTGTTTTATGGTGGAGATGCTTAGGAGTATAGTCGGAGGCTGGCAGTGGGTAGGGTTTGGAGATAGGATAAGGGTACAAAAGTCCTTAAATGGACAGGCAAGTATCTGGAAACTGACTATTAAGTATGCAACAAAGTCTATTCTGATATTAAACTTTGTATTCTAAGAAAAATCACTTGACATAGCATCTCATACCTGTTAGAAAGGGCAGTATCAAAAAGAGAAGAGATTGCAAGTGTTGTCATGGAGAGCAGAGAACACTTATGCACCATTGGTGGGAATATAAATTGGTGTGACCACTATAGAAAACAGTACAGAGGGTCCTCAAAAAACTCAAATAAAATTCTACCATAGACTCCAGTGATTCCACTTCTGGGTGTTTATCTGAAGGAAATGAAATCACTAACTGAAAAAGATATCTTCACTCCCACATTCAATGCAGCATTTTTTAAAAATTTTTTTAATGTTTTATTTATTTCTAGGAGAGAGAGAGAGACAGCGTGAGCAGAGGAGGGTCAGAGAGAGAGGGAGTCACAGACTGAAACAGGCTCCAGGCTCTGAGCTGGCAGTCAGCACAGAGCCCGACGCGGGGCTCAAACCCACAAACCGCGAGATCATGACCCAAGAGAAAGTCAGACGCTTAACCGACTAAACCACCCAGGCGCCCCTCAATGCAGCATTTTTACAAAAAAACAAGATGTGGAAACAGTGTAAGTGTCCATCAATGGATGAACAGATAAGCAAAATTTGGTATATATATTCAATGGTATGTTTTTCCGTCATAAAATATAAGGAACTCCTGCCATTTGTGACAACATGGATGGATCTTGAGGGCAGTATGCTTAGTGAAATAAGTCAGACAGGAAAAGATAAACACTGTGTGGAATTTTTAAAAATGTGGAATCGAAAAAAATCTCCTCAAACTTGTAGATACAGAAAACAGATTGGTGGTTGCCGGAGGTGGGAGAGGGAAGGTGGGCAAAAGAGGTCAGGTGGTCAGAAAATACAATCTTCCAGTTATAAGATAAATGGCTCCTGGGGAGATAATATGTAGCAAGATGACTGTATTAACAATACTGTATTTTATATTTGAAAGTTGCTCAGAATGTATATCTTAAAAGTTCTCATCACGCACAAATTTGTAACTATAGTATGGTGATGGCTATTAACTAAACTTATTGGAGTGACCATTTTGCAATAAATATATCAAACCATTATGTTATACACCTAAAACTAACACATCATATGCCAATTTTAACTCACTTGAAAGAAAAAGAAAATCACTTATATAAAATAGCAGCAAAAACAAAATAAGCCAATGACAATAACAAAAAGGAAACATTTCCCCAATCATCAGGATTAAGTAAGGGATGATTATTTGCAGATAAGTTTTTTTTTTTTAACACAAACCGTTCCTCAATCTTTATGTTGCTGTTTAACTCAGTAATCTCTGTTGCATTAAAGAATAGTTCACTTTCCAAAATATATGAAGAACTTATACAACTCAATACCAAAAAACCCCCGACTACTCCAATTGAAAAATGGACAGAAGACGTGAACAGACATTCATCCAAAGAAGACATACAGGTGGCCAACATACACAGGAAGATGCCCAACATTACTTATCACCAGGAAAATGCAAATGAAAACTATACTGAGATACTGCCTCACACTTGTCAGAATGGCTACAATCAAAAACACAAGAAACAACGAGTGTTGGTGAAGATGTGAAGAAAAAGGAACCCTCGTGCACTGCTGGTAGGAATGCAAACTGACACAGTCACTATGGAGAACAGTATGGAGATTGCTCAAAAAATTAAAAATAAAATTATCATGTGATCCAGTAATTCCATTACTGGGTATTTGCCCAAAGAATAGGAAGACACCAATTTGAAAAAAATACATGCACCCTTATGGTTATTGCAGGTTATTTACAGTAGCTATGGAAACAGCCCAAATGTCCATCAATGGGTGAACGGATAAAGAAGATGTGGTGTGTATATACAATGAAAGATTTTTCAGCCCTAAAAAAGAATGAAATCTTGCCATTTGCAACAACATGGATGGAGCTAGAGAGTATTGGGTTAAGTGAAATCAGTCAGTTAAAGAAAGGTACATACCATATAATTTCATTCATATGTGGAATTTAAGAAACAAAACAATTGGACAAAGAAAAAGGGAGACAAACCAAAAAGTGGACACTTAACTATAGAGAAGAAACTGATGGTTACCAGAGGGGAGGTGGGTGGAGATAGAAGACTTGGATTAAGAGCACAGTTACCCTGAGGAGCGCTGAGATATGTATAGAACTGCTGAATCACTACATTGTACAGCAGAAACTAATATAACACTGTATGTTCACAGTACTGGGATTAAAAATTTTGAAACTAGTTTACTAAATAAAGCTGGGGGAAAAAAAGAAAATCCAAAAAATTAAGTTAAAAATTAAAAATCTCCAAAAAAATAGTTCTCTTAAAAAGTTAAGTTTTAGGGTGCCTGGGTGGCTCAGTCAGTTAAATGTCTGACTCTTGATCTCAGCTCAGGTCTTAATCCTAGTGTCGCAAGTTCAAGCCCTGCTTTGAGCTCCACACCGGGTGTGGAAGCCTACTTAAAAAAACAAACAAAACAAAACAAAAAAACAAGCGTTAAGTTTTAGAACCAAGTTTTGGTGAACATACTTTCTGTGTCTTGCACAATTTGTGAAACGATGCTGTTAAACGCTGATAGTACGTTTTGTGGCAACATTTTCCCTTCCTACCAAGGAAGAAACTCTGGGTTTTCTTAGTCCCAAAGATAAAAACATAGTGTCTTTGGGATATGTACTGATTTGAACACTATGCTTGGAGCCAAGGAGAATAAGGAAAGGTCAGTTACTGAAAGGGATGTAGGGTACTTTATAATGGGCTACCCAGAAGAGTTTTAGATTTTCTGCTGTTAGAATTCAGTCAATTAATTCCACAAATATTTACTGAGTGTCCACTAGAAGTCAGGTGTTGTTCTAGCCACTGTAAGTACATACATTTTCAGATGAGGAAAACCTTTTCCATAATCAGACAATAGTCACTGAGGGAGGGGGTTACTAGATTATGGAGATGATGGTAACAATGACTATTCAGTTCAAAAAGTAATCACTGAAGATCTGTTTTGTAAAGGGCTGTCTGCCAGGCACTGGGCAGTAAGTAGTACTGCCCAGTCTTCGTTGCACTTTGAACTCTTTAAATTATTTTTTGTTATTTTGTTTTATTAGCAAAACATTAGCTTAACATTTATTAGCAAAATATTATAAGTCAATATCTAAGGAGCTTGGTCAAAGAACTCAATAGAGCTTGCCCAATAGGCACAATCTTGATCTGACTGATGATCCTCTCTCTCTCTCTCTGCTCTCTTCTGCTTCTGTCTCCTATCTCTCTCCTCTTTCTCATGCCCATTCTATCCCCATTTGACAGCATACAAAACAGCTAACCATCTCTACCCTCATGAAGCCTACCCAGCAATGAGAAGAAATAGACAACACACCAACTTAAATATGTCAGTTATCTATTATATTGCCAAGTGATAAGTCTCTGAGGATAAGTAAAACAGGGAAATGTGATGAACAATGAGGGAGGGGAAATTTTATAATTTTAAATAAAGATGGTCAGGGAAGGTCTCATTGAGCAAAATGAGCATTTGAGCAAAACCCTAAAGGAGGAGGGGGAGAGAGCCACAAGGATATTTGGGGAGGAGGGTTTCAGGCACAAGGAACAAGGAGGATGCTCACATGGCTGGGATGAAATGGGAGAAGGGAGGTCCGCAGGAGATGAGTGAGGGAGGAAGTAAGGTGAGCAGATGATGAGTATCCATGCAGCAGTGAGCTTGGGCTGCCACAACATAGTCGCAGAGGCTGGTGGCTGAAACAAATTTTCTCACTGGAGAAAACTTCCAGTTCTGGAGGCTGGAAGTCCAAGATCAGGGTGCCGTTGGGGTTGGTTTCTGGTGAGACCTTTTTCCTGATTTGCAGGGATGCCCTCATTGTAACTTGACAGAGCTTTTCCTCTGTGCATGCTTAGTGAGTTCAGGGAAGGGGAGAGAGAGGTGGAAAGAAGAGAGAGAGAGAGAGAGAGAGAGAGATCTGGTGTCTGTCTCTTCTTATAAGAACACTAGTCCTACTGGATCAAGGCCCCACCCTTTTGACCTCATTAATTATCTCCTTAAAGTCCCTGTCTTCTAATACAGCCACACTGAGGGTTAGAGCTTCAAAATACGAGTTTTGGGGCAGCACAATTCAGTCCATAACCATCTACAATTGCAGATGTCAGCCAGAGGCAGGTAAGCCATGGAGAGACATGCTCAGACTTTCTTTCTGGAAAAAAAAAAAATCACCTTGGTTTCCGAGAAGCTGGGAGACCAGTCAGGAGGTCCTACAATAAAATGGGAAGAGATGATGATAACGGTAAACCACGGAGGGAGCAGGATCTGATGTGTAAATGAATTTGAGAATAATATGGATGTGACATCTGTCATGCCATTGAGCTCCTCTATGAAACTTTCCATCCCTTTGTGTATGAACCTCTCTGATATAAGACACTGCTGTGCCTTAATCTGTTGTGAAATGTGTAGGGAATTCCGTATTAACACAACTTAATGCTAATAATAGTCAAAGTATCAAAGCTTACTAAGGAAAGTTTGAAATTCAAAATATTTTGCCTTTTTCTGAGTAGGATGACACTGGCACTCCCTTGCAATTTAGAAAGTTATCTCGGGTAGAAAAAAAAACAAGCTAAAGAAAGCATTACTGGGGAAGTCTATAGGGGTGTGTTTGGGTCGAGAAATCGGCTTTCCTCCAATCTTCACTTGGCTGGCTTTTCTTGGCATACAAGCTTCACCTCAAAAGTCTTCTACCCTGAGAGACCTTCTCTGACTACTCAATCAAAGGTGTTTCCTGCGGTCACTTTCCATCTTATCATGCTGCTTTATTTTCCATCTGGCACTTGCACGTTTTGATATTTTCTTATTTGATTGTTCATTGTTCACTGTCAGTCTGTCTCTCCTAAAATCTGCAGTCTAGGAGAACAAGGTCTTTGTCTTGTTCACCATGTATTCCCAGCATCTAGAACAGTGCCTGGCGCGTAGTAAGTACTCCATAAATATTTGTTAAGTGAATGCAAGGATAAAAAAGAAAGCATGGAGACCCAGTTATGTAGCTCACCAAGTCTTATAAACTGCATAAGGGGAAAGAAATCCCTTCTGTGTAGTGCAGTGTTGAGGTTGACAGGAGACCACACAGTAGACAAAGGGCTGGGCAGATTTCAGGGCTTGAAGCTTTGTATTTTTCAAGGTTTATGTGCAGATCTGGGAGTCAAGAGATTGGGGGTTCACATCTGCTCTGTCTCCAACTCACTGTGTGACTATGGTACAAATCATTAACTTCCGCAAGCATTAGTTTCTCCATCTGTGTGGTGTTACTGGCTAGTTTAAACATTTAGAAACCTTCATTGGCATATATGACTCTATTTATGCTGTTTCTTTCAGGAGATTGAGTGCTTTGTGGAATCGAGCCCTGTTTTTCCCTTTGGTTTCTGAACTGCATTTCCTTGGCAGGCAAGGTGATTAATTGCCTTGAATTCCTCTTCTCCCGCTCCATTTCCCAGCTTCTCCAAGAGAGAGTCCTCATTCAGGCTGCATTTGGTGGGAAAGACAAGCCCTTGATCATCTAAAGACATGCCTTGGGTGGGGGTTGTCATTCCCTGCCTTTATTCCTCTTTCTTTGCCTACTCTAGCTAGGTGAATCCCCCAGCTTTCTACCACCCAGATATGCAGGTCTAGCCCCTCATGAGGGGAACTCATGTAGCTTTTAGTCATCTCCCACCAGACAGAGTACAGAAATTAAGACTTGTGCTCAGATCCAGATCCAGAAGGCTGTCCATGCATCTCTCATTTATTCTCCCCTGCCAACCAGACATTCTCTGCTAGGAGGAGGCCGTGGTCCTGTAAACAGCTGTTGAGTGATTTCCTTCTTCACTTCACTGCATTCTCGCATCCAAAGAACCAAGCTTCTCTTTAGGTCTGTCTCTGGCTTCTAATCCTCGGGCCCTACCTAATTGTGAAGAAGGAGAGAAACTGGCATGGCAGTCAAGGGCATAAGCTTTGGACTTGGGTTAACATCCAGCACTACTACTAACTCCGTGAGCTTGGGCAAGTTACTCAATCTCTCTGGGCCTCAATTTCCTCATCTGTAAAATGAAGATGAGGAGGGATGGTACGAATGAAATGAAATGATGTGAGCCAAGAATTTAGCGTAGCGCCTGGCATGCATCCGAGTGTGGTAGTCGCTATTGTCAATTCCTGGCGCCTTCTTCACCAAGTCTAGGGAACTCACCTGAACATAATGTTATGCTCACTCCTTTTCCTTAGTTCCAAGAGTTGTTACTGAAGGTTTAAAACTGTTGGTTTTAAAAGTGAATCTCCACCTTTTTGAGACCTCTAAGTTGTACAATTCGATAATCAAATGATTTTTGCCATCGGTATTATCTACTCATCAGCTTATCTCTGATGACTAGGGTTTCTGGTGCTCAGAAACGTCTCATTTCATCCTTTAGATAATGAGCCCATAAAATAGAAAGTGCTCCATCTAGTGCTATGTCAACACAGACAACATCAGACAGAAGTTCATGTGGTTGCCCAGAGAAGAGGAACCTAGACATAGCCCATCTAGATGATTCCAATTGGATTAGAACATGTTACTATTTAATGGACTACTTAACTTTCTTCAAATGTTTGAAATTATCAGTATTTTTTTAAAAATAGTTTTATTCTGGAACTGACCTGATCTAATCTTTTCCATGCAGTGGATGGTGTATTGGCTTCCTGGATAGCCCAGATTGATGAAGTATTTGCTTAGTGCCATGGATGGAATGTGTTTCCTCTAAAAAAGGAAATATCTCAATGGGACATTTAGTATACATGTGCCAGCTTATCAAGTGGTACAGCAAGCTTTTCTGAGTGGCATGTAATGTTACTTTCTGGTTTTGGTTCTCACTTATCATATAGGTTACACCAGTGAAGTGGGGCAGAATCTGTTGGTGTGAAGAAGTCTCAGTGTTAGAAGAAAGAAAAAGAAAGATACACACACACACACAGAGAGAGAGAGACAGAGAGAGACAGAGAGAGAGAGAAACAATAAACAATGGAAGCATTGTAAGAAATATTTATAAGTCAAATGTTACAGAGAAAAACTCCAAACCAAAACCTATTTCAAAAAATGTTGGAGGAAATGGTATATCTTTTATGTGCTTAAGAAAACAGTTAAAAAGAACTTCACAGCATTGGGTCTATTAAGTATATTTATTCCAGTGATTTCCCAGATATTTCCAAGTTCCATTTAAAACAGAAGTCTCCTATCAAGCAATCCTTTGAAATTATTTACTCTTTTATGGTTGTAAAGTATGGAAACATAATACTTTTAATGAAAACTCTAATAAACGGCACATGCTATGAAGTGTCTACTAATGTGCTTTATAGGTTAGGATTCTTACGTCACACGAACTTGCCAGTCTACACTTCTGATCCCAGTAAATGCCCCAGGGATGTGAGAGAGGGTAACTGGAAAGGCAAGGTCAATGCAAGAATGGCGCGGATCATTCATGCTCACCAGAAAGATATGGCAGCCAGAGTCCTTCTGACAGGAGGCGAATTTGGCCGGCAGGCAGAAGCAGAATTATTTGGATTAAGGACTTTGCTTTGCTTGAGGGATGGTGACTTGGTGGTCACCATAACTTGAAAAAGGGTTTTCTTATATTCAATATAAAGGAACGTTTTGTATCCACCTGGTTGTGAATCCCCAGGATAAAATAGTATGTAATATTTTTAGCACAGATTTAATTGGCAACAGAAAAAATTAAAACCACTTGACCTATAGTGTCAAAATGGCATTCTGGTTAAAATCAACTTCCATACAAGAAAATTTAATGTGCTTCACCAAATATGTATGTTCATACAGAATAAATATATTTTAAAGTTGGATATCGTTAATTTTATGCTGAAATAGCACTAGCAGTTCACAGACGATCCTCCTCCCCCACCGCAGCAAATTATTTTTCACTGAAATGTTTTCAAAGCACTTTCACTTGTATATACTTCAAATTAACAATTTGGGCATTCTACATGAAAGAGTAATTGATTTATTGACATCTGATGGATTCATGCTCGTGTTCCTTGGTTTGAAAATCTTGTTAAATTGTTGTTAATAATCTGTGGGTATATGTTTTAAACAACTGTCATTAAATTTAGAATAACTGTCATTAAATAAGGGGAATTAAATTTAATAGCGTAGTTGCTCTATATTTAAAGACCGGTGGATGATTAGAAGCAGATTATTGAGAGTTTAATCAGGGCCGGATAGATTCATGCCTTTCCAGCAAATACATTCATTTTATATTCTTTTGTCTCATTTTTCTATTTTAAAATGAGTGGTTTGTGCTGAAGCATCAATTAATTAGTACCAAAATATATAGGATGCATTATACTGCTCAACATCATTCAAAACTGTCTATTTATCCTTGGTGAACCTGGAAGAGTTCTTGCTGAAAGACCCAGAGAAGCCCAGAGAAGAATGGCTATTAGGAATAGAGAAGAAATCCACCTGATATTTTTCTTATTTGCTACTCGGTAAAACAGTTTTCTAACCTCTTTTAAAATGCCTTTGATACTATGGGTAAAATATCAAAGACTGATACTTTTAACAACATTGTTCAGAAATGTCCGTATAACACACTTGGACTATCACATTTTAGTTTCGTTTCATTTTAAAAGAACAAGACATATCTTCCAAACTATCTGGAGAGGTTGGTTTCTTTTCGCCAGGCTTCAGCCCACCCTATCCCCAGTTTGAAGCATTTTGTTAGATGTCTTTGATCTTCTGTTTGACTTCTGCTTCATGGAAAAATGCTCATAAACCTTCAGAGAATGGCTTTCTTTACTTTTAGCTTTATTCAAGAATTATAAACAGTGGACAGATCTATAGCAAAACGATTTTAAGAGCACTTAGGACCCACATGCTAATTTATTTGCTCACCACCAAAAAGGCTTGCTTAGTAAAAAGACGTTTAATAAGTTCAACTTTGCTTCATGAAAAAAAAAAAAACCTCCACTTTTAAGTGGCTAAAAGCATTGCATTTCAGGTTTTTTTTTCTTTTTTGAAATATTAAGATCTCTAAAGCAACAATCTTTTTAAAGATGTTATGCACAAGGGTTGGCATGACGTTTGAAATGGCTTCAAGAGTCCTGTTACTCTTGACAAGCCGGCAAACACTTCACAGATGTGCCCTCTCACTGCAGCCGCGTCAAGGGAGAATACAAGATCCGCAGCTACAGACAAGTCCCCGCCTGCCTTAATGCTAGGGCCAGGGTAGGCTAGAAGATGTCAGGGTGAGAGCGTCCAGTGCCGTCTATTCCATCGTTGCTCTAGCCTGGTTGTAGCTTCTCCACAAACGATGGGATCTACCCATTGAGCTCTACATTCTTCGATGTTGGATAACGGTTGTGGTTTCAGATAAACCAGACAAACAAAATTAGAAATCTTTGCCATTTGGTATCTTGCAATTCTAAAAATATCTTTCAGCATAAAACGCGAAAAGGTTTGAAGACTGTTTATGCTATTGCTTTTGATTTTTATTTATTTTTAAATTATTTTAATTTTTTAACATGTATTCATTTTTGAAAGACAGAGAAAGACAGTGTGAGTGGAGGAGGGGCAGAGAGAGAGGGAGACACAGAATCTGAAGCAGGCTCCAGGCTCTGAGCTGTTAGCACAGAGTCTGACGCGGGGCTCAAACTCACAAACCGTGAAATCATGACCTGAGCTGAAGTCGATGTTCAACCAACTGAGATACCCAGGCACCCTTATGCTATAGCTTTTAAAAAATGGAGTCTTCTAGGGGCGCCTGGGTGTCTCAGTTGGGTAAGCATCCAACTTCGGCTCAGGTCATGATCTCGCAGTCCCTGAGTTCCAGCCCTGCGTCAGTCTCTGTGCTGACAACTCAGAGCCTGGAGCCTGCTTCAGATTCTGTGTCTTCCTCTCTCTGCTCCTCCCTTGCTTGCACTCTGTCTCTCTCTCTCTCTCTCTCAAAAAACAAATATTTTTTAAAAATGGAGTCTTCAAGAGCTCCACAGGAGCTGCAAACTGATGTCTCCTATGCTGAATCAGTACTGATGAGGGATTTTATTTGGACAACCATTTAATTTCATGTAAAACTTCAGATTTCAACTTCAGCTCTAGCAACATTGACATTTTTTTCTGGTAACACCAGCTGGAAATAGTAGTGGCTACACATTTTGTAGGACAGTCTAATTTTTTGAAGAATTTTCTCCACTTTTAACCACGACATTGCGGTTCTTGACTCATTTACCCATGGTCTTCAGTTGGCATTTGGGTCTGTGATTCCTGTAGCATCAGATTTCTTTGAAATATTAACGATGTTACTGCTGTATCTGTATGAGGGAGTCTGAAAAATTTAAGTTCTGTTCCCAGGGGATACCCATTATACAGACTGGATCCTTTTTCTTTAGCAGGACATCGTGCTAATGCAGAAGTTGCTTGGGAAATCTACAGACCATTCTCTCGATAGATCCATCTCAGTGGCCTCAGTCATTGCTGGTGGAGCTTCGGTGTGGCAAGGAGTTCTACTCCGGGCTCAGTCTGGGAAGCATCTCTTGCTATGTGGGTGGCATATAATATGCAAATCCCCAAAGTAATGCCAATTTCAGGAAGACAACTCCTTGTTGCCAAATTCTATGTACCTAGGAGAGCATGTGGCATATAGTGGGTGCCTTGTGAATATTCTGAAATGAACTAGATGGATTATTTATGGAATGTTCAAACTTGATTTGAACCAGAAATATTTTTTAAATGGCCATTATTATTATTACTGTTCACTGAATGCCTTCTCTGTGTTAGGTGGCTGACAAGCACCATTTTATTTATTTCTTACAGTAATTCCACAGGATAGGTGTTATTTACCTGTTACACATGGGGATGCTGAGATTCAGAGATTTTTAATGTCTGAAGTCATATGCCTAGAAACACCAGTGATAAAGGCAGAGGCGCCGGCAGCAGGTGGGGCTCCACTCTTTAGAGCCAAGCCTGCCGGGTGTCTGCAGGGTACCACAGCAGGGCCAGTGCCCCTGGATTTTTCCTCTCCTCTGGCATGGTTGGGGACTGGTTAGACGACAGCGCCCACTCCTCTGGGGAGACTCGAAGGTGGCTCCCCAGTGCTCAAATTTCCAGACCACCTTTGCTTTCTCCTCTCTGACATTGGGCAGTGCTGTCCCCGTTATCTTCAGCACCCCACCTCCTTCCCAGTCTCACCCTAAATCTCTCACACACGTGGGTGTTCCCCACCCTCACGAACCAGCTGCTCCCCACCACTCACCCCTCATTTTCTGCACCCTCTTCGCACTCCTGGGATCACATGTTGAGAGCAGCCTTTGAAAAATCTTTGTGGAATAGTGGACCATCAGCGAGATGATCAGAGAGACTGTCCCCAACGTCCTGGTGACCAATGATGCCTGGGGGCTGGTGGTGAACTGCTGCACTGAGTTCATTTAGCTTATATCTTCTGAAGCCAATGATATTTGCAACAAATCAGAAAAGAAGACCATCTCAGCCGAACATGTCATACAAGCACTAGAAAGTTTGGGCTTTGTCACTTACATCAGTGAAATCAAAGAAGTCTTACAAGAATGTAAGACTGTAGCATTGAAAAGAAGTATGGCTTCAAGTCTGCTTGACTCCAAAGTATATGTTCATTTTTGGAGTACCAGGGTGGCTCAGTTGGTTGAGCATCTGACTGTTGACTGGAGCTCATGTCATGATCCCAGGGTCATGGGATCAAGCCCCGTATCAGGCTGAATGTGGAGCCTGCTTAAGATTTTCTCTTTCCCTCTGCCTCTCCCTTGCTCTCTCTCTCTTAAGACAAAATATGTGTTCTTTCTGCTCTTCTTTGTTTTCTTTTAAATAGAAGACCATATTTTGAAATATTAAGCGAAGTGATGATGGAAGAGTTCTGTCCAAAAGACACCAAAACACCTGACAAATTGCTGACTTCATCAATTTAGTCAATTGGCTTGGGTGTTTATTCTATAAAATCAACTGTGTGTGAGTTTACTGATCAGTTCTGGACCTTGCAGGGGAGCTAGGTGAATAGAGCATGCAAGAGTCAATCTGAGAAGCAGGATCAGAAAGGTTACAAGACTGCCCACGTTGAATTGGTTATTCAGCCTCAGACCCTCTCCTCTCACCTGGCAAGTGGACTTCCTGACCCCATCCTTTTTCATCCAGACAATCTAAAGGGTTGAATTTTCTCAGGGTGTCCCTTTACCTCTGATTTGTCCCACTATGGCTTAAAAAGTTGGTCAAACTCCTGAAGCTGTTGAGCTTCTTTGCTTCATATTGACCGTGTCTACTTTATCTCTGATCTCCATCTTGCTATGTCTACCTCTGGCTTGGTAATCTTGCTCCAACCTCTGATTTCTCCTCTAGCCTCACAGTTTGGTGTTATGTATTCTTGACCTTGAACAGTAGCCAGATCTAGTTAATCCAACCATAGGAGTGTAGCACACAAGACTCAAGGCACCTGACTTTAGTTGGACTGATCTGAACTGGTCAATGTAGCATAAGTCTTGGTAAGTTGTTTAACATCTGTGACTCATGATTACATTTTCTTCTCTTCTTCATGGAGTTGTGGGAACAGCTTTAATGGTGCTTATAAAGTCATTAATTGAAAAACCTCATGGGGCACCTGGGTGGCTCAGTCAGTTAAATGTCCAACTTTAGTTCAGGTCATGATCTCATGGTTTGTGGGTTCGAGCCCTGCATCAGGCTCTGTGCTGACACAGTGGTGCCTGCTTGGGATTCTCTCTGTCTGTCTGTCTCTCTCTGCCCCTCCCCCACTGTACTTTCTCTCTCTCTCTCTCAAAATAAATAAACTTTAAAAATATTTAAAAATTAAAAAAAGAAAATGTTCATGAATTCAAGGTTGTATATTAATAACATTTTAAACCAAGTTTCTTTTAATTTAAATGTGAAAATAATTACACAGGTATAGTATAGAAACAGTTTTCACATACAAAAATCAAATAATTATGAAACCCAAAATGGAGAATCAAAATGGAAGCAATGTGGAAAATGATACCCATTAAGGTGAAATAATAAACAACTTACTTTATTTTTTAGATAACACTTTTATCTGTATCTCTCCATAATTTTTCATAAAATAGGGTAGTTTATATATAGTAAAATTTACCCTTTTTAGCATAAAGCTCTGTGAGTTATGTCAAATGCATAGTCACATAACTACCACCATATTAAAAATATACAACAGTTCCATCACACCAAAATACTTTCTGTGCCTCTTGGTAGTCAGATTCTACTCTCACCCCAGCCCCTTATAATATATTATAAGGGCCAATATAAAATATTTAGATTCCCTAACCATTTACATATTTGCATCTGGCCCTTTTCACGTTGCCCTGTGGGAATTGGGGTTAGAGTGACCAGCACAAGAAAATACTGATATTCTAGCAATTGCTATTGTTACAAGTACTAAAATCCTTTCTTATGACTCAGGAATCTTGTGCCCTCTGCTAACATCCGTGAAAACAGGGCAGGTTAACTTTTTTATTTGCAAGTATGGTAAAATTTCAGGCCATTTATACAATTCTAGACTAGCTTATTTATTCCTTTCCTATATATATATATATATATATATATATATATATATATATATATATATATCTTATTTTCTTGCCTTATTGCATTGGCTAGGAATTATAGTGTGATGTTGAAAACGAATTATAGGAGGGACACCTTTGAATTGTTTCCAATCTTGAGGAAGGTAGGACATCCAGTTTCTCACTCTTAAGTATGGCAAAAGGTGTTAGTTTTTGGTAGATTCCTGGTGTCTGTTTTAGATGTCCCCTTTTATTCCTTGTTTGCTCAGTTTTTGCTGAAGATTTTTTTTCATCTTTGTTCAAGATGGATATTGGTTTGTACTTTTATTATGGTACCTTTGTTTTGATTTTGGCATCAGAATAATGCTGGCATCATTAAATGAATGGAGAATTGTTCCCACATTTTCTGTATATAAACTCTGTAAGAGTTGTACAAAGTGGTTATTATTTCTTTCTCAAAATTTGGTAGAACTTACAGTGAAGTCATATGGGCCTGGACTTTTCTTTTTTGAAAGACTTTAAATTAGAAATTCAATATCTTTAAAAGCTACAAGACAAGTCAGATTATTTATTTCTTCTGGAAAGATCTTTTTTAAAGGATGCTTAATTAAGGTCACTGGTTGATGGTTCCAACATCTCTGTCGTGTTTAAGTGTGATTCTCTTGATTACTTTGTCTCTTAATAGTATGTTACTTTTATTTGCTGCTTTGTGTGTCTTGCAATTTTTGGTTGAAAGCTGTACATCTTATGTAGAACAGTACAGACTGAGGTAAATAATGTGCATGCCTGATAATGGTCATGCCTTTTATTTTTGCTAGGGCTTTAGTGTGTGGGAAGTTGTTCAAGACAGTATGGCTGGGTTTGGGTTATTTTCTTGCTACGGTTACAATCACTATACCACAAGCTTCAGCTTCTAGCATTACCCTGTGTTTACAGTAGGGAGTGGTTTGCTAGAAGGTTTTTCTCAGTGTCTTCTTCATCCTCAGATTTTTTTTTAAAATTTTAAATTTTTTTAAAATTTATTTTTGAGAGAGAGATAGAGACAGCATGAGCAGGGGAGAGTCAGAGAGAGAGGGAGACACAGAATCTGAAGACAGGTTCCAGGCTCTGAGCTAGTTGTCAGCACAGAGCCTGATGTGGTGCTCGAACCCATGAACTGTGAGATCATGACCTGAGCTGAAGTCGGATGCTTAACCGACTGAGCCACCTAGGTGCACCTCTTCATCCTCAGATTTAAGTCTTCCCTTTATGCCTGTGCTTCACAGAGGGTTCTCTCCATACTTTTGAACACTGGTTACTTGTTTCTTGAGTTTGCTAACCTGGTGTTGGGAGTGGAATGGAGGTGTGTTTTGTTGTTCTGTTTCAGTCCCAGTCTTAGATAGGTGCTCCATCCTGTCTTAGAGGTGGGGTCTTCTCAGTGATTCTTCTCATCCAGAAGTTGGCAATCTCTAATGACCTGAGCCTAAATGTATTTCTGCCCTTCCCCAGAGGGTTTTTTTCTGTCCTTTGTTCACCTGCACTGTGTCTTCATCTGTACCATGAGGGTAACAGGGTTTAATGTCCATCCTCCAGTGGAATAAAGCTTTTATTCTATAGGAGACATAGGAGAGGATACAGGCAGATCATCATGCCTTCATTTCAGTGGATTCTCTTCCTTCTCCAAGTCTGTCCCATAAAGGATGCTTCTTCAGATTCGTTCTGTGTCCAGTTTTCCATGTACACTCAGTGAGGTCTGTGAGAAGGCCCTGCAGGTGGGTGTGAATTTCTCTGTCTCCGTGGCTCTCAGCAGTTCTATGCTTTCACTCTAAACTTTGTACCATATACTCTCACACTTGACCTTTAAGTGTTCATTAACAATTTTAGCAAAATTTTTAATTTTCCAGAAGTGGCGGAGCAGGAGGTGTCATTATGGAAGTTCACATTTGCCACAACAAGGACTAAAAGGTTCGGTGCAAGGAGCCCCAGAACCAGGACATCTATCTGAGACTGTTGGTCAAGTGGTCCGGGTTTCTGGTCAGATCAACCAACTCTACCACTAGCCAAGTTGTGTTGAAGACGTTGTTCAAGAATCGCACCAACTGGCCACCTTTGTCCCTTTCCTGGATGATCTGTAAGATGAAGCTCTCTGGCCAGGAAGACAAAACAGCTGTGGTTGTAGGGACCATAACTGATAGTTTGTGTGTCGGGAGGTCCCCAAATTGAAAGTGGACAAACTGCAAGTGAGCAGTCATACCCAGAGCTGCATTTTCAAAGCTGGGGGCAAGATTTACCTTTGACCAGTTAGCCCCAGACTTCCCCAAGGACTGTGGCACCATCTTGCTCTCTGACCCATGCCAAAGACGAGAGGTATACAGTTATTTCAGTAAGGTCCCAGGAACTCTGCGCAGTCACACCAAATCCTACCTTCATTTCAAGGGCCAGAAGTTGGAGTAGACTAGAGACATCAGGACCAGCCTTGGCTACAAAAACTAACCCACATCCTGCCTTGTTATTGAAAAGATTCTGGATGTTGGAAAAAAAAAAACAGCAAACAAATTTAGCCAAATATTTCTTACCCGCTTGTACAACATCTGGTGTTTGCTGCAGCTAAGCAGGTGCTCTTCTTAGAAGCATCTTTCTTTGGATTTCTTTAAATGTTTTTTAATGTTTATTTTTGAGACAGAGTGTGAGCAGGCAAGACACAGAATCCGAAGAGGGCTCCAAGTTCCGAGCTGTCAGCACAGAGCCCGACATGGGGCTCGAACTCATAAACTGCGAGATCATGACTTGAGCCAAAGTCAGAGGCTTTAACCCACTGAGCCACCCAGGCACCCCTTTGTTTGCATTTCTTACATTAACTATTTGCCCTGAGACCACAGCTCTGTGATAGATTCAATAAAAGTTGAAAAATTTTTAAATTATCTAGTTGTTTTTTTTTTTTTGGTCTTAAGTGTGGAGCTCTTTTCCATTTATTACATCCAATAGTGAAGCCAGAAAACCTATTTCTTGACTTATATGAAAATTTATTTCTAGCTGTACAAACCATCTATAAGCAAATCTTATTTTACAGACCAAATGTCAGTTAGGTCATTTTGGACTTCAAGTAAAAGAATATCCAATCCAAAATACATAAACCAAAAAAGTTTGTATTACCTCATTTGGAGAGGTACAAGGTTTAGTTAAATCAAAACAATTTTGTTAGGGTTCTAGGTTCTTTCTCTTTTCCACTCTGCTATTCTCAGGACATTGTTGTGAGTCCTTTAGAGTAACTTCCTCCAGTGTCCCAAGTGGGCTACCAAAGTTCTGGACATCACATCACAGAGGTAAAAACAAACAAGTCACATATAAGAATATAAATAAAATTAATGGTCTCTCTCTCTCTCTCTCTTTATATATATATATATATATATATATATATATATATATTTTTTTTTTTTTTTTTTTAAAGTAAGCTTCATGCCCAGCATGGAGCCCAATGCAAAGCTTGAACACATGACCCTGAGATGAAGACCTGGGGTGAGATCGAGAGTCAGATGCTTAACTGACCGAGTCACCCAGTTTCTTTGTATCATTATTTTTTAAGAGAAAGGAAAATATCTCAAGAGGCTTCCTATGAAATTTGCCAAATGTCTTATTGAACACATGTCCATTGTCCAACTGTTGCTAGAATAAGAATGGAACTGTCCTATGTGATTTAACATCAGGATTTGCCTCTGGCCTGGAAAAGGAACAAATTCCTCTGAAGTGCATGGCCACCATATAGCTGAGAAAAATCAAGATTCTATTAGCAAAGAAGAATATGGGGGAATCGCTGTGACTAGTGGTGCCTGTTAGCGTTCATAAAGCATAAAGAGGACAGGCTTTGCAGTCAGGTGTACCTAGGTTCAAATCCCAGATTTGTACTTTGGAAAGTACAAAGGAGATAATATTTTATAAGTAATATTTAACCTACTTCTCTCTTTCCTTCATTAAATCATGTTCCTTGGCATTCATTTTGAAATTATAGCTCAGGAAAAGGCCGTGGATAATGCCGCCTCATGAAAGTAGAGGAGATAATTTTAAATATGGTAGGTACTCAGAATACAGTAGCTATTGTTATCGCACAAATAAATTGTTATAATATATTTAGCTAATGGCTTTTTCTAAATAAAGACCCTTTATTGCAGCTGCACTTACTGCTTTGAGAGACGATAGAGAAGTGCTTTCTAGCTCAAATGCAGAGTGAGAAGCGTTTGGTTGATCTCCCCTTCGGTGATAACAAGAGACAGGGTCATATGGCCGAAATGGTCATTTAAGTCTTTACCATTACAGAGGAGGGTCCTGTACTCCTCTTTGATTCAAGTGAACCATAGCTGTAAGCATACAGGGCCAAAGCAGTATAATGGAAGTAAGAGAGGAAACAGCGTTTGTCTTTTTGTTCACAGCCATGGCACTCTGCAATGAAGAAGAAAAATAAGGGCCCTGGATAGGTAAAAAATAGTTTAGATAAGTTTAGAAAGACTCTTATTTATTTTTTACCATAACATAAAGATAAGACATTGTTCAGGTTAAAGTGCAGTGCATCTCAAAGAGAATCAAAAATACAAACGAGCCTTTTTCAGTGTATCTCATCAAAGAAGTTATTTTTCTTTAGTTGTTCTTTTTCAAATTTATGCCTCGCCTTCTTAATCTCTCAGCATATTTATTTCCCTAAGGCCATTGATCATATTAGTTCCTAGAGTAATCATTCCAAATTGGAGGTGTTATATCCATTTTGTAAAAGTAGGATGGACCTCCACCCATAATTTGATTTCAGTGTAAGAGACATACCAAGAGCATATGAAAATACAGGGTTAGGTTCCCGAGAGCGTCTGCTCACAGCATTTTTATCAACCTATCAACACATAATTTTGTTTTATGTGTGTGTCTGTTTAAAGACGTCTTATTTAATATATGTTGTTGATTCACTAACAATGAACTCACGCAAACATCACTATAACTCATGCTCTAACACACGCGCTGTCAGACTTCTTAAGTTTTGCCAAAAAACTTCACATAGATTGCTATCTCACTTTTGCCTCATTTTTATTTTCTTAATTACCAGGGAAGGGGGAAATCTTTGTGTGGCTCTTTGCCATTTGGTTTCCTTTTGCTGTAAATTGCCTGTTCAGATCATTTACCCGCTTTTCTTTTTGATGGCCCTTTTCCCAATAATTTATAGATTTTTAAAATGTACATTTTATATACTAATATTTTCTTGAGTGTACCTTCTACACTGTCTTCTAATAGTGTGTCTTTACATTTCGTGTAGATGGCCTTTGTCATACAGAAATTTTTAATTGGTTTCGTGAGGTTCATTTTGTATTTATTTAAGAAATTCTTCTATACCACAAGGTCATAAAGATATTTCTCTCCATATACTCTCCACATTGTCTTCTCATAATTTTAAAGTTTTGAATTTCACAGACTTTAATCAACACAGAATTCATTTTTATATACAAGGTTGTAGGGATTTTTGTTTATAAGGATATAGTCAGTTTTCTCTACCTCACTGATTAAATAGACCTTTCTTTCTCCACTATTTATTCTGCCACTGTCAGGAGCCCCCCTCCCCATCCCAAACACCAGAAGTATGTATACCAAGTTCTCTGTACGTGTATGTCTGCTTGGGGTTTTCTATCCTGTTCCATTAGTCCATCTATTATCCTCAAACTAATATCAGATTGTTTAAAAACCAAAGCTTCATAATCAATCTTGATACTTGGGAGGGCCAGATGCTCCCCCCTTATTCTTATTTTTTGACATTGTCTTGATTGCTCTTGGTCCCTTATTCTTCCATATGAATTTTAGGATTAGTTTGTCAAATTCAATTAAAAGCCCTGTTAAACCTCAAATTATAATGGCAATAAATTTATAGACCACTTTGAGAAAAATTGTCATTCTCACAACACTATTTTCATCGATTAACATTCTGTACATATTCATTTATTTGTTTTTTTAAAAATATTTTTTATTTATTTCTAGGAGAGAGAGAGACAGCGTGAGCAGGGGAGGGTCAGAGAGAGAGGGAGTCACAGACTGAACAGGCTCAGGCTCTGAGCTGGCAGTCAGCACAGAGCCCGACGTGGGGCTCGAACCCACGAACCGCGAGATCATGACCTAAGCGAAAGTCGGACGCTTAACTGACTAAGCCACCCAGGCGCCCCTTGTTTTATGTCCTGAAATACATTTATATAAGTAGCCTCCATGCCACGCGTGGAGTCCAAATGGGGCTTGAGCTCATAACCTTCAAATCAAGATCTGAGCTGAGATCAAGAGTTGGATGCTCGACTGACGGAGTCACCCAGTGCAGTCACCTGCACTCTGTGCAGAGCCTGGAGCCTGTTTCAGATTCTGTGTCTCCCTCTCTCTCTGCCTCTCCCCCACTCGTGCTCTGTCTCTCTCTGTCTCAAAGATCAATCAAACAAAAAAAAAAATTAAAAAAAAAGAAAATTTCTTTTTGTTCCAAATTTACTACATCTTTCTATCTTCCTTTTTTCTTCCTCCCTTTCTCTCTTTTCTCTTTATCTTCCTCATTCTTCTTTTGTAAAAGAATAATAAATACTAAATTTTACTAAAATTTTGTGCATCTGTGTCTGTAACTCCATTCTTTGAAGGCTGAGTGGTATCTGATCCAATACCTTTTTTATGTATTAGGTCAAATATGCATCTAATAAATCTAATATTAATAATTATTGAAGTAATATTTATAATTATATTATAAGGTATGTTAATATAAGATAATGTTTAATTCAATTAATATATTAATAATATAACTTAATATAAAAATTGATTTAATGCATTTCATATGTTTCATGAATACAATTAATATTTTTTATTTTTTATTATTTTTTTCTTTCATAGTTTATTGTCAAGTTGGTACAAATTAATATTTAGTATTTTCTTCTTACCTCACAGTTGAGGCAGCAGCTGTATTCCAGCTGCTCCAATAATTGCCCTAGTTTTCTCTTCGGAACCTTCTGAGCTTATCTTCATTCTCTGGGAATTAAAAAAACTCTCAGGTGATCTCAATGTGTTGAGAAATACAGGTCTAGCCTTATGACTGATTCTCAGAGGAACTTTCTCCTTGGCTTCTCCTATCTCTCCAGTGCTCACTGAGGTGAACTGCAGATTGCCTTATTGTGGTGTTAGGATCTTATTTCAAACATTGAGAGGAATGGAGTTCTATGAGAAAACAAGTTTTTATACTTTTCCAATTGACTCCAACCCATTCCTAGAGTGGTCTCTTAAAAAACTTTATGCATATCTCAAATTCAAGGGAAGTTACTTCTGGTTTTAATAAAATACTGTCAAGCAATATCATGAGCCATTAATCCATGCTAAAATAAGAACATAGAGGAGATATCACAGGGTCAGTCATGTACCATTTGAGGGTTCTGTGCAGATGTTTTTAGGCCACCATTGGCTTTCAATAGAACAGACTGCACGGTCAAGGTCAGTTCTTCCCTTCCCTTTGTGAGATCTTGAGCTAACCATGACATCTCTGACCTTCTTAGGTGCCCTTTCTTCCAGCTGGGGACCTGAGAACTCCTTTTACATTCTAGATATGAAGCTGACATGGACAGCACAATCTCAAAATCCCAACACTGGATCTTCTCTGTATCAATTTGGGAATCATGGGCTTAATCAGGCCATTGAAAAGGAAAGACACTTACTTGATCCTTTGTTTTCATTTCTGAGCTTTATTTTCCCTTCACTTTCACCTTTATTCCCTGAAATCAGTATTGCCTATAAATTCTTCCTGCCACAATTATGTTGCTTTCCCAGAAACTCTGGAGCGTTCCCAGCCCACACCCAGGCCCCTGCATGCCACCATTCTTACTCACAGCTCCTGTGGGTTTTTCCAAGACAGAGAAGATTCAAAACACACTCTTTGAGGCAAAATGGCCCCAGGAGGAGATTCACGCTAACATAACAGAGTCTGACAAGGAGTATAGCTTATTCCAGCCCCTCTCCCATATCAGAATACATATTTGGGAAGAATTGCCAAGTATTAAATAAAAAAAGCACACAACTTCATTCTTGTGGTTTTTGTACCCCATTTCAGACAGGCTTGGACAAATTCTACTAATTCTATTGTAAGTGATGGCTCTGAAAACATTTCCAGCAACTTGAAGGAGAAAGGAGACAGGCAGGGAGGAAGGGAGGGTAAGATAAGCCTGATCAGCTCCAGCAGGGCCACCCAATCTGCTGTGGGAAGCTGCTGCCACTCACCCTTCAAACTTTTTGAAAATTTGCTCCTATGGAGGAAGAGGTTGGTGGCAGCGGGGGGACACACAAGCGAAAAAGAAAGAAGGTATAGGCCCTCCAGCACAGGGGGGTTAGCTTGGTTCTGCAGTCCCGTGTGAAACAGCTGTTGTGTGTAAAAATGACCAATGACCACCGGCTGGCTGAACCAAAGGATAGGACCTGGCACGGGTGGTTGTACCAGGTACCAGGATCGATCCAAACAGACCCAAGTCTGTAAGTTTCGAGTGTTCAAAGTCAAGTCTGGGGCTGAAAACTTCAATGGATTTAAAACATTAAGCCTAAAGTAGATCACAAGGAGTAATACCAAGCACTGCAAGAAGAGTGAGCAACTGGGCCCAGAACAGGGTTAGGAGGTGAGACCTAGAAAAATCCTTCAGAAAATGCCTTTTAATGGGGCGCCTGGGTGGCTTAGTCGGTTAAGCGTCCGACTTTCGCTTAGGTCATGATCTCGCGGTTTGTGGGTTCGAGCCCCGCGTCGGGCTTTGTGCTGACTGCCAGCTCAGAGCCTGGAGCCTGTTTCAGTCTGTGATTCCCTCTCTCTCTGACCTTCCCCTGCTCACGCTGTCTCTCTCTCTCTCCTAGAAATAAATTAAAAAAAACATTTTAAGAAGGCATCACGATAACCCCATAGTGCAGAGAAAGTTGTTCAGGGCACTGCCTCGTCAGAGAAGTGAATCACAAAGTTTCATCCTCAAGAATGGACAGACTGGAAGAGGAGAAAGCTGCACAGTTAAACGTACACTGTGTCATAGCTGTAATCGTGTCTGTAATCTCTGTAGTGCTAATGTAAAAAATAGAGGAGACTTAATGGGTCTGCTGTGAGGTCAATGCTATGGGAAGTTTCGCAGAAGAGGCCATGATTAAGCAGGAGTGGTGCTGGCAGATAAAGAGAACATCATGTGCAAAGATACAGAGGCATTACACAACATGGTGTGAAAGGAGCCACAGCGGTGAGATCATTCTGGAGGGGAGGAAGGCGGAGTAAGGATTAGAGTCAAGGCTGGAAAAGAGGGTCTATGGGCTGGCATAATGACGGAGGGCCTCCAATTCCATGCTGAGGAGTTGGGTCTGTTTGGTTTTCATTAGAGGGTATGGAGCCACTGATGTGTTATCACCAGGGCTGTGTGACTTCATCAGTTTTGAGTTTCTGAAGGAAGCATTCCTGCAGGGAGTAGCTGTAGCACAGAATACTCTTCGGGGCTACAAAAACAAAAGGACTTGACCTGTTAGAAATCTGTTGCCATGATTCAAGTCAAGGCTAAAAAGAGGAACCACAGCGGTGGCAGGGGGCTGGGACAGGGCTTGGGAAACAGATCCCAGATGTAATTAAGACTTGATCATGAGTTAGAGATAAGAGGTGAGGTAAAGGTAAGAGTCAAAGATGACCGGCTCAAATGCCATCCACCCTTCTCTTTCATCTCTAACTTTCCACTGCACTTTACATACAATGCACTTTGATCACAAAAGTTCTGCCGCTCTTGCACCCCCCACTAACCTCTCCAAATTCACATCCGACCACTCTCCTCGTGCTCATTGTGCTTCAGCCCCACTGGCCACATCAAACCCTCCAAACACGCTCCTTTTCCAGGACCTTCGCACTTGCCTGTTCTATCTGCCTGTAAATGTTCTTTGCCCAGATACCTTCGTGGCCACCATTCTGATTTCTTTCAGGCCTCTGACCAAATATCAATTTATCAGAGAGGACGTCTTAACCTACTCTGTCAGAAATAGAGCCTGCTTCGTATCTGTATCATTTTTTGATACCTTTAATCATGCTTGACTTTCCCACAGGACACTTAGCCGCCCCCTCTTTTCAGAGAAGTCTTGACTCATCTGTGGTAACTGATAATCTCAAATGTTAGTGGCTAAACGCAGCAAAATCTTTCTTGCTCATGCAACATGCCCACTGCAGGCCGGCAGGAGGCTCTACTTGTGGTAATCACTTAGGGTCTCAGAGGGACAAGTCCTCACTTAACACGCTGCTTCCATAATTACTGCCGCAATGGTGAGCGAGTATGGTGGTTTGTACACTGGCTCTTAAAGGTTCTGCCGGCAGGTGACACAAGAAATGTCTGTGTCTGTGTCTGTGTCATTGACCACAAGTCACATGACAACGCCTAGCTTTCAAAGGGTCAGGGTGAGGTGATGTTACCATATGCACAGCAGCCAGCCAGCCATCAGCAATTGTTGAACAGCACTAAGTACTATGATGGTCGACACATTACATAGTTATTTGTTGTCAACTTTCATTCTCCACAACATAAGCACGATTGCAATGCCTTTGCTTTGCCTCCTGTTGTTTAGGGGCATACAGTAAGCTCTTAATAAATATTCATTGAATGGGTTGAACACACGTCTAAGGTCTTCCTCTAGACAGAAATTCCTTGAGGGTACACAGGGTGCCAATTTATCTTTGTATCCCCTTTGTTTCTGGACTACTAAACATTTATTAAACATATTCCCAGTGGAAAAAAAAACAACGACCATGCCTATTTTTTCAGAGCAATAATAATTTTTTTCTTTTTTTTAGCCAAGAGAATACTGGAAACCAAATGGGGTAATGAAGGAAGAAAGAGAGAAAGGGAAATGGGGCAAAAGTTTTTTGAGTAAGTATAGTCTGATAGGCCCTGTGTTAGGCAATTTCAGAACTCCCAAAGATCATGGAGATTAACTGAGTAGATTTTTTAAAATAAATGATACTTGTTATCTGCCTTTTATTCTGATCCACTCCCCCCCCGCCAAGATTTCAGCACAGAGTTGAACTTTTTCTAATTTTTAGATGGAAAATTATAAAACTAAGAAAGTTACATGATTCTCCAAGACTAAATCTGATCAACAGATAGTGACCCATTTTTTAAATTGCTGTTTTCTTTGTCACTTGGATTTAAGTTTATCAATTAGTTGAAGATTTCTTTAGAGTGGAAACTTACAGCTGTGGCATTTCAGGAACAAGGCTTAGTGGGAAAGTCAACCAAATGAATCACCATGAGGTATGTGGGGTTGTGGTTTTGTGATAAGGCAATTGACTCAGGTTTTGACTCGTTGGTCCCTGGATATCTGGTGACAACCCCCTCTGAAACACTGAATGACTAGACGAAGACTTGTTCAGAAGTAGAGCATTTATATTAACATGTCTGTCCTAGATTTCTAATTTATGAATAAAAACATTGTAAACATAGCCACAAAGAGACATATCTGGACCAAGACATAAAAATCTTTGAGGCCTTTTCAAAAATGAAAACTATGAACATCCCCTCCTACCTTCACCTGACCAAGAAAAAGCTGGATACAGACATAGCAGTGAGTCAATTGCCTTATCACAAAGACAAGTGAGTATCATGTTGCAGAGTAGCTGGGCTTGTTTGTTTGTTTTTAGTCCCTGGAAAGAGGAAAATAACAGTATGTTTATGGTACAAGAAAGTGATGAAGGAAACACATAGCCTAGAAGGGAGCCCCAAAGGAGACCCTGGTGAAGAGAGTAGATGTGCATCTTGGCCCTGAGGACCTTGTTATCTGGGTGCCTGTGCTCCAGTGTGGTGTGGGGAGGCGGAAACTTCACCTTGTGTTTGGAAGCTGCTTCAGAAATGCTTAATCGTCAGAATAACTCTGTGAGGTTATCAACAGTTATTATTTTTGTTATTATTATTATTATTATTTTAGAGAGACAAAGAGAAAGAGTGAGGAGGGGAGAGGGATGGAGGGAGAGAGAGAGGATCCCAAGAAGGGCTCCACACCCAGTGTGGAGCCTGACACAGGCCTCAATCCCACGACTCTGGGATCATGATCTGAGTGGAAATCGAGAATCAGACGCACAACAGACAGAGCCACCTTTGTGTCCTTCATTATTATTATTATTATTATTTTAAATTTTAGTACAATTGACACATAGTGTTATATTGGTTTCAGGTGTACAACAGAGTGATTCAATAAGCTTATACATTATGCTATGTTCACAAGTATAGTTATTACCATCTGTCCCCTCCCCATAGATTGCCATTCAGTATCATTGTGTTCCCTGTGCTGGGTCTTTTATTCTAGTTACTTACTCATTCCATAACTGGAAGCCTGTGTCTCCTATTCTTCTCCACCCTTTTTGCACATTCCCCTGCACCCTCCCCTCTGCCAACCATCAGTTTGTTTTCTGTATTTATAATTCTGATTCTGCTTTTTGTTTGATAAATTCATTTTTATATGAAAGAAATGATGAAAGAACTTGCCCAAAGAAGCAGAGCAGGTAAGTGGATGGGAGGGTATTTAAATCTTTTCTGACTGCCTCTACAACAGCTCTGTCCAAGATAAATATAATTCAGGCCACATATGTTTTTTTACTATTTTATTTTATTTTATTTTTGAGGTAAAATTGGTATATACCATTATATACCAATATATACTAATATAACAATATTAGTTCCAGGTGTACAACATTATAATTTGATATTTGCATACACTACAAAGTGATCACCATAAGAAGTCTAGCTACCATCCTCATCACACAGTTAACTCTCGTCACCCTTTTGACCCACCCCCCAAACCTCTTCCCCTCTGATAACCACTAATCTGCTCTCATTATCTGTTGGTTTGTTCATTTGTTTTGTTTTTTAGATTTTTACATATAAGTGAAATCATATGATATTTGTCTTTCTCTGTTTGGCTGACTTCCTTAGCACAATACCCTCCAGGTCCATCCATGTTGTCACAAATGGCAAGATTTCCTTCTTTTTTATGGCTCAGTAGTATTCCATTCATTGTATATGTGTATACACATCTACAGGTGTGTGTGTGTGTGTGTGTGTGTGTGTGTGTGTGTATGTATATCATATCTTTATCCACTCAGCCTTTGATAGACACTTAGATTGCTTCCTTATCTTGGCAATTGTAAGTAAAGCTACAAGGAACATAAAGGTGCAGATATCTTTTCTAATTAGTGGTTTTGTATTCTTCAGATAAAATACCCAATAGTGGAATTGCTAGATCACATGGTAGTTCCTACAGTGGCTACGCCAATTTACATTCCCACCAACAGTGTATGAGGGTTCTCTTTTCACCACAGCATTTCTAACACGTGTTATTTCTTATCTTTTTGATTATATCCAGTCTCATGGGTGTAAGGCGATATCCCATTGTAGTTTTGATTTGCACTTACCTGATTATTAGTGATGTTGAGCATTTTTTCATGTGCCTGTTGGCCATTTGCATGTTTTCTTTGAAAAAATGTGTATTCAGATCTTCTTTCCATTTTTAAACCAATTGTTTAGGTGTTTCTGTTCATTTATATTTTGATATTAGCCCTTTATCAGATATATGACTTGCAAACATCTCCCATTTAGAAGGTGGCCTTTTTATTTTGTTAATAGTTTCCTTCAATGTGAGGTAACTTTTTAGCTTGATGTAGTGGTGATGAACTCTTTTAGCTTTTGTTTGCCTGGAAAACTTTTTAATCTCTCCTTCAATTCTGAATTTTAGCCTTGCTGGGTAGAGTCTTCCTGGTTGGAAGTTCTTTTCTTTCAGCACTTTAACTATATCACCCCATTCCCTTCTGATCTAGAGAGTTCCTGCTGAAAACTCATCTGAAAGCCTTATGGGGGTTGCCTTGTACATAACAAGTTGGTTTTCTTGCCTGTGGCTTTTAAGATTCTTTATTTTTAACTTTTGACATTTTAATTATAATGCGTTTTGGTGTGAATCTCTTTGGGTTCATCTTCTTTGGAACTCTCTGTGTTTCCCAGACCTGAGCATCTGTTTCACAAGTTAGGGTAGTTTTTAGCCACTATTCCTTTAAATAATTTTTCTGCTCTTTCTCTTGCTCTTCTCTTTCAGGGACCCTTATAATGTGAATGTTATTCTCCTTGACATTGTCCCGTAAGTATCTTAAGCTATCTTCACCTTTAAAAATTCATTTTTCCTTTTGCCATTCTGAGTGGGTGAGTTCTACTGCCCTGTCTGCAAAGTCATTGATCCATTTTTATGTTTCATTTAGTGTGCTCTTGATCCCCCTCTAGTTTTGAGTGCAGTTAGTGTATTTTTCAGCCCTGAGACTTTCTTGTATTTTCTGTCTCCTTCAAAAGTGCTTATTGTGTTCATCTATTCTCTCTCAAGTTTGGTGAGGATCTTTATGACCACTACTCTGAACTCTTTATTAGATAGATTATTTATTTCTGTTTCATTAAGATCTTTTTCTTAGGTTTTTCTTGTTCTTGCATTTGGAACATATTCCTCTATTTTCTCATTTTGCTTGACTCTCTATGTATTTGTTGAAGCACCTATTTCTCCCAGTCTTGAAGGAGTGGCCTTGTGTAGGTGATGATCCTTCTTGTTCAGCTTTTCCCTAGTTCTTGTCTCTCAAAGCTTTGCATGTGTCTATATAGCCTGATTTATTCTTTATCTTTTAAAATTTTAAATCCAGTATAGTTAATATAGAGTGTTAAATTAATTTCAGGTATATGATATAGTGACTCAACAATTCTATACATTACTCAGTACTCAAGATAAGCATACTCTTCTTCATTTTCTCACCTCCACTCTGATAACCATGAGTTTGTTCTCTATAGTTAAGAGTCTGCTTTTTGGTTTCTCTCTCTTTTTTTTCTTTTTCCTTTTGTTGTATTTTGTTTCTTAAATTCCATATATGAGTGAAATAATATGGTATTTGTTTTTCTCTGACTGACATATTTTGCTTAGCATTATACTTTCTAGATCCAACATATTGTTACAAATGGCAAGATTTCATTCTCTTTTATGGCTGAGTAATATTCCATTGTGTATACATATATACCTATCTCCTCCTCCTCCTCCTTCTTCTTCCTTTTTTTTTTTTTAGAGAAAGAGAGCATGAGTGGGGGAGAGGGTAGAGGGGGAGAGGGTAGGGGGGAGAGAAAGAGAGAGAGAGAGAATCTCAAGCAAGCTCTATGCTCAGTGTAGAGCTCAACACAAGACTTTATCTCATGACCCTGGGACCATGACCTGAGCTGAAATTAAGAGTTGGACACTCAACTGACTGAGCCACCCAGGAACACCAGTATACCATATCTTCTTTAGGCATTCATCTATCGATGGACGTTTTGGCTGTTTCCATATCTTTAGCTTGATTTATTCTTTTTAAAAAGTGTTATTTATTTATTTTGAGAGAGATAGGGAGCATGCATGAGCAGGAGAGGAGCAGAGAGAGAGAGGGAATTTCAAACAGACTCTGCGCTGTCAGCGCAGAGCCCGACATGAGGCTTGATCCCACAAACTGCAAGATCATGACTTGAACCAAAATTAAGAGTTGGCTGCTTAACCAACTGAGCCACGTGGGTGCCCTAGCTTGATTTATCCTTGATAGATCCCAGTGGCTGAAGGTATGCCAGGACCTGTCAGTGACCCAAAGGAAGAAATCTCACCCAGCAACTAGATTCAGGCTGATTGCCAGCCAGATCTTCAGGCAGCAGCTTTTAAGATATCCAAACATACACAGTCCTGTGGGGCTGCGATTGTACATCATGCTGACCTTCAGACTACAATATCTGAAGGTCCCCTTGGGTGACCACTGCAAGAATTGGGGCTTCAGACGAGTGTATAAGATCCTTTCTGGGAAGTAGGAGCAAGCTGTGGCAAGGAGAACACACAGATGATGCCTTCTTGCCTATGTTCCCTGAGAGTCCCTCTGTAGCCTTGGAAGCTTATTCCTCAGGTTGAGGCTCTAGGACAATTAAATGGGCCTATTTCATAAGCAGACTGGGGGGTGGGGCGTGTGTTAGTCTACGGTCTGTACAGTGCCCTGGGGTGTGATATTCTGCCCAAAACTGTCTTTCTTACTGTCCCAGTCCCATGGGGCCCAGGAACACAAGACCCTCTGGTCTCCAGAGCTGGGCAATCAAGAGGCATTCCCTGTGTGGTCTGCAGCTGTCCACCAGCTTTACTTGCTGGAGAGTGGTGGGATGGGGAGGTGGGCATGACCGTGGCCAGGAACAAGTACGAGGGGCTGGACAGGCCCATGGTTTTGTGATGCTGGAGAAGTGCATTGGGAGTGGGGCACACCTTTGGCTTCAGCTAGGTTGTGTCCATATGTGTCCACCTGTTCCAGCAAGGTTGTGAGAGAGTGCAAAAATTGGCACTGTTCAGCACCTCCATTCCTGAGGAAAATCCCAACTAATTCCTGCCCCTCCATCAGACACTTTAAGATTAGCAAATTAATCACATTCATATATAATTCTGTTACCTCTCAAACTATTGCCTTTGTGTTGGTTCCCAGGATGATTGAGTCCACATGCAAGCTTCTCAAAAGGAGTCTCTCAGATCCCCACAGTCTCCTGGATCCTCTGGATGTAAGCTCTGTTGGTTTCCAAAGACAGATGTTTTGGGTGCCTTGTCTTTTGGGCACAGGCCCTATGTGTTGGGGGTCTTGGTAAGACCACAGTTTCGTGTCTCCTGTCCATCTCAGTGTGGCCCTTTTATCTCTTAAGGAGGAAGCTGTTTGACTAGCTTTCTGGTTTTTTCCAGTGAGAATTCTTCCACATGTAATTACAGATTTGATGTATCCATGGGAGGAGGTGATTTGGGGTCTTCCTATGTCACTGTCTGGGACCACTTGCCTACCCCCCAATTTTTTTAAGTTTATTTATTTATTTTGAGAGAGAAATGTTGTGTGTGTATGAGCAGGGAAGGTGCAGAGAGAGAAGAGAGAGAATCCTAAGTAGGCTCTGCGCCTTCAGCACAGAGCCCAATGTGGGGCTTGAACCCAGGAACTGTGAGATCATGACCTGAGCCGAAATCAAGAGTTGAATGCTTAACGAACTGAGCTACCAGGCATCCCCTAAAATTTCTTATAGCCACATTTAAAAAGTAAAAAGAAACTAGTGAAATTAATAATTAATAATATATTACCTCTGACACAATGTTAAAATATTATGATTTGAACATGTAATCCGTATAAAAATTATTAACGAATATTTTGCATTCTTTTTCATACTAAGTCTTCAAGATGTGAGCTGTGTTTTACCTTTACAGAATGTTTCAATTTGTATCGGCCACATTCCGCGGGCTCAAGTTCCGTGTGCTCAAGAGCCCCATGTGGCTAATGGCCATGGAGCTGGGTAGCCCAGAGCCGGCATCTACTGCTCCGTATAGTCTCTCAAATGCTCCAAAGTCAGCGAGGGATTTGGAAGAGAGGAGATGAAGACCTGGCGTCACCACCAAGACCCTTAACATGGAAGGAAGCGAGGGCAGGGCTGCTACTACTACATTTAGTAAATAGATGCCAATTCGAACCAAGTCCTCCATCCGGGCAGATACAGCCTGCGCCACTATGCTTAACTTGGCAAGCAGGACCCTTGCTGAATCTGAGTCTATTTGCCTCCTCTGACAGGAGCCCTTGTGCAGTGAGCAACCTCCACAGTCACACGAGGTGGCCCAGCTCCGTATCTTTCTTCAGCAAACTCTCCCATCATCTTCTGGCCCTTAGTGACTAAGGTTCAGCTGTAGAGAAATCTCCATCAAGCATCGTATGCTGAGAAGTAATTCTTACCCTTCTCTTAATATTTACATTCTTGTAAACTTTTTTGATAGAAGCAAATGCTTCTAATTAAAACAACAACAACAATTGTGTCTCTCAATTGATTCCTTGATGAAGCAATAGAGTCTCCCTAACAGGACTTGGAATCCTGCAAAAGAAATCCTTGTCTCTCAGTTCTATCAGTTGAGTAACTGTGTTTCCATATTGGCTGGAGAACCCTTTCACTCACCACAGAAACCCTAGGACCAATCCGCTGAGATGAGCATGTTTTAGAGATGCGCCAGATGGAAAGAGTCCACACTCCATCTGTTTATCATATAGAGGTGGCCATTGTCCAAATCTTATAAAATTGCCAGGAGAGAAAAAAACCACAAGGCGGTGCGTTTTGAGGGTGATCGCAGCTCTTTGGACTGTTTTGAAAGCACTGTCTATTCCGTGTGTGTGTGTGTGTGTGTGTGTGTGTGTGTGTGTGTGTTAAGGGACACCTTCCAAGTCTCTGCAGATACAGGCAGATTGGGTTTGAACTTCTGGTCTGTCACTTGTTAGTTGTATCAGGGCAGGTTAATTCCTTTTGCTCGCCCCCACCCCGAACCTTCATGTGTCGTAGGGTTGGCATAAGAATGAAGTGGTCATAGAGATCATTCCCACAGAGCACTTAACACAGAGATCAGCATATAGTAAGTGACGGATCAATGGTAGCTATTATTTCTGGTAATAGTAGTTCATTATTATCTTAACATTTACAATATTGGATTGTTTGTAAATCTTCAACTCTCTCACAGCATTTTTCATTAGCTAAGGGATTCCAAATGTCCCTCAGACCTGAGGCCTTGGGAAATAGTTCACAAATGTGCTTCCTGCAATGTAGCATAAAGAATAAATTCAAATATAAATATTGAAAAACTTTTTTAAAAAGAATACATTCAAGTATTCCAGCAGTGATTTTTTTCACTTCGATTCAGCAAGTACTTCACAGAGAGTATTCATTCAGTTTCAGATCCTAGGCTGGGGAGAATTGCAAAGATACCTATACCAGGACCCCTCACTCAGCCCCTTCCTGAGACACAAAGCTCTCTGCACACACAGTGCCTTACATCACACTTTCCCCACCAGACTCCCTCTACCTGACTCCTGGAGAGCAAAAACGGTGCCTAGGTGGTAGTTGTGGTGCATAATAAGTACCCCAAAAGATATTTCTGAATGAACAAAAGCCATAGATGGTGAGCAGCAACAAGAGGTATGTGTATCACTTCTGCATGTCTTTCTCTGAGTCCTGGCTCTGCCTCCATGTCCATCCGTTCCCTTGTCCTCACACAGCTTTACGTTTGGTCACGTCAAGCTAACTGCATTTCACAGTACGTGACTACTCAGCTTTGCACTGAGCAGTGCAAAGTTCCCACTCTCTGGGTGCCCTTCTTCCTTTGCCCGATGAGCTCCTAACTATCCCTGATGTGCATGTCCTCAGCGGAACCCTCCCTGGCCTCCCAGAATTAATCACACTCTTCCGGGTGTTCTGTTGGTATTTTGAACAAGGCTGCTGCTTACGTTTAGAGGGCCCAGGCAAGAGCATGAATGGAGGCCTGCGTACCACATGGCAAAATGTTTAGGAGTTATAAGTCAAGCTAATCAATAAAATAAAATGTGTTCTATCCTCCTCCCCTTTTTTTTTTTTTAAATATTTTTATTTATTTCTAGGAGAGAGAGAGAGAGAGACAGCGTGAGCAGGGGAGGGTCAGAGAGAGAGGGAGACGCAGACTCTGAAACAGGCTCCAGACTCTGAGCTGGCAGTCAGCACAGAGCCCGACACGGGGCTTAACCAACTAAGCCACCCAGGTGCCCCTCCTCCTCCCTTTTCAAATATACCATCATACACACACACACACACACACACATATATGCATATATATAAGAAAATATTATTTTCGTATAGCTGAAAGTTGGCAAAATACTGACAATGATTGAATTTAATTTAACAACACTATTAAGCATTCTTTAAACTAAAGGGTGGAAATATTTGGGTGAGCAATAAAAAAGATATACATAATTCACACATGATTATATATTACTTTGTATTTTTACATGGTTATTCTACAAAATAGGTTTTTCTTGACTTCAGGAAAATCATTTAATACTTTATAATAAAGATTTTCATTTTATTTGTGCTATGTTGGCAGTTGTGACCTAATGGATTAAACAATAAAACCGTATCCAGTGGATATAAAATTGAATAACTCTCTTCAGTGTATATATTACAATTAAAAATAGAAATTATTTTTATTTTCAAGAAAGTGATTTCTTCCAAGTATTTTAAATTGCTTACAAAATTAGGAGGTGGAAGATGTATGATAATTAATGCATATCAAAGATGTTAAGTCAAAATTATTAAAATAAAACCGATCCATCTCCAAAAACTGTACACACCAATGCATTGGTGCTGAGATACCCCCGTGGGTTGACCATGCACAAGGCAATGAGGCCGATCATGTTACAGAGCTAAAGTTCGAGTCTTGCCTTTGCAGGCTCTGCTCTGCCTTTGTCTCCTAACTTTCATCTATTTAAATGTATTATTTTGAAAAGTTAATTAGATCTTCTTAAATACTTTTATAAAAGTATTTGCAAATCTAGAGTTCAATATGCATTTAATCACCAGTGTAAATAGTCAGCATTACATTTCATGCATTAGTTAGGTCTAGATCTACCGATATAAATGGAAGAGTAGTTGAATTTTTAAAATGTTGCGAATTGTTTTCTCCAGAAGCCATGTACCACCGCTTTGAATAATGAGCAATTGAAGGCTACCTCCCAGGCCACAAAATGGAATATCAAGAGAAGCAGGAAAATTGATACTTGGTCCTGCTGGGAAGTCATGCTACTTATGCAAGAAGAAAGATGTGGCAACTTGTCTTTTTCTCTTCCCGAAGTCCTTGTGCTGCTCAAGTCCCCTCCTCAGAGTTTCACAGATGAAAGCAGCGTTTCCTCTCCAGCATTGGCAATGGCACAATCTGTGTACCTTCAGGACAGCCATATGCTTACAGTTCAAGGATATGAGGCGAGGGAGAGAAGGAGAGACAGAAGTGTTTCCCTGGGGGCCTGAAGGATGTTAGTCTTGAGAGCGATGTTTAGGATTACCAGACATATGCAGGCACTGAGTGCCAGATCCTAAGTAACAGAGTTCACGAGCTCTTTAATAAAATGTGTGCGTACGTGTGAATGTGTGTTGTGACATGTGGCCGTTGTTTTTCTACATATTGTACCTAAATGGAACCCTTAGTTTCTCTAGCATGAAGCCTTGAAATTATCCCGATCTGCTGTCTTTCTCTCTCGTCCTATCTCGGATCCATCTCCCATCCCATTGGCAGTAACTCTGAAGATGATTCTTGAATCTGATCGTGTATCCAACTTCCACCACCACCGTTTCAGGCCAGCTGATGTCACCCTTCATCTCTTGTTCGTGCACATGCCTCCTGACTCTTCTGTGTCCTCGCCCTCCCTCCCCCAATGCCTCCTAAAGTCCATAAAAGTCCGCAGCCACCTTTCTAGAATACAAGTAACATCATGTCAGTCTTGTGCTCAAATTACTTCATTACCTTTCTGTCACGTTGAGAATAAAATCTGCCTTTGCCATGGTCTACAAGGCTGTTCTTACTTTACATCCTGTGTCCCTCTTCATCTCCTATGAATTCTTGCTTCCTGGACTCCAGCCACAGGGGCCTGATACTGTCCGTCGGTTACTCTCAGCACAAGCCACCTTTAGAGTCTTTGCATTTGTCATCCCCATACCCGAACACTCTACACCTGCTCCTAACACTCATTCCCTGCTGGCATTTTCTAAAAACAAACAGACAAACAAACAATACAAAATAAAAACCAAAAAACCCGTAAAAACCAGAAAACCGAAAAACATCACCTTGTCCTCCTCTCCCTTTCCTTGGTTATATTTTTATTTAGATTTCTCAATACTTGGTATGATATTATATATCTATTTTTTTAATGCTATGTGTCTGTCATCCAGGTTTGTCATTTCAGATTTGGTCTATGTGTTTCAAGGAACTGTCTTACCCTCCTGGATCTGGAGATGGAGTTTACCCACGTTTGGACTTGCCTGGCCACAGTGGTTGCTCTGGGGTTCAGACAAGCAAAGCATGTAAGTATCTACCTAGTGCTGTCACTGAAATATGTTAGACACAGAAGTTCTGATTTTGATGTTGCTAAATTGGAGCCATGAGTGGCCATTCCACCAGTCTATGGGAGAGCCTGCTTAAAAATTAAGACAACATGGGGGCGCCTGGGTGGCTCAGTCGGTTAAACATCTGACTTTGGCTCAGGTCATGATCTTACAGTTCGTGGGTTTGAGCCCCATGTAGGGCTCTGCGCTGACAGCTGGGAGCCTGGAGCTTGCTTCAGATTCTCTCTCTCTCTCTCTCTCTGACCTCCCCTGCTTATGCAGGCTCTCTCTCTCTAAAAAAAAATTAGGCCAACATGGAGAAAAATAGCACTAGAAGAAGAAAAGAGAGATTCCTGAATATAGTTTGAGCACTTGGATTTTCAGTTCAATGATCCAATGAATTCATTTTTTCTCTTAAACCAACTCGATTTTCAGCAATCGAGAGATTCTGATTAATATTTTTATTCTGTACTACTTCTATAGTTGTCTCAACATTCCTATACCGATGTATACCAATAAGTCAGATTTTACTGAAGGTTTGGTACATCTAAAGAGAATTACCACATGGAGGGTTGTAGTAGTAACATGATACATACAATATATTAATAATATCATTATGTTAAAAATATGACATAATAATTATATAATATAATAAAATGATAAAAAATCTAAAATGACACAAGATGACATTTCCCATAGTCTAAGAGAAACTAATCCAAGAAGCTGACCTATTCAACTTCAAACAGGGTGTTTCCTTGTGGAAATTCCAAACCGAACCTCACACCCCTGTCCTCAGACATCTGCCTCTCTTTTAAAGCATTTTTAAAAATATTTTTATTTATTTCTAGGAAAGAGAGAGAAAGCGTGAGCAGGGGAGGGTCAGAGAGAGAGGGAGATACAGACTCTGAAATAGGCTCCAGGCTCTGAGCTGGCGATCAGCACAGAGCCCGATGTGGGGCTAGAACCCACGAACCGCGAGATCATGACCTAAGCGAAAGTCAGACGCTTAACCGACTAAGCCACCCAGGCGCCCTAGACATGTGCCTCTCTTAAAAAGTGCCTCGTCTTTCTGAACTGTCATGGGAGAAACTCTACCCACCTTTTGGGAAATGCTACTGAGGGTGAAAGTGAAGTGAGGGACAGTGATGTGGAGAGGCCCCACTGAGGTGACCTCTGGCATTGCGAGTGCCTGTACGTAGCCCAAGGTGAATATGCATATTCCAAACCCAGACTGGCTTTGTTTTTTTTAGGTCTTCCCGCTAGTGTGAATTGCAGACATCCTGTCCAAGGGTTTCCCCTTGTCTGTCCAGCAATCATAGGATCACACACGTATAAGCACTAACGATTTTCAAAGACCATGTCATCTAAGCCTATATGATAGAAATGTTTCCTAAACATACTCCTGGAGTTTTGCATACTCTTCTCCTTGACCCTACCCTTAAACTTTTATCATGAAATATTTTCTCTTAGGCATGATGTAAATATGACAAGATCTTAGTAGTACGCTATAATGTAGTTGCTGATTAAATTTATAGCCCAGGGATTATCCTCCTTCCCAGTGACTTGGACTAGGGAAGTTGAGATGGAGAGCTGTTTACAGAGGAGAGAGTTTCATTATTTTATTACAATATCTTTCTCTGGGCCTGGGCTTCTTGAAGACTCTTAGTCTCTCAACCCGAGCTGTCAATAAATAGGTGTTGAATTAACAAGTGAAGATCGTCATAGTTATGTTTATGGATTCATCACTCATGAGTTTGGTAATTGACTTGATTTATATGCATTACTCAATGGAAATGGATAGGGAGACTTTATTTTGGGCCAAGCTCTTTGTTTTCCAGAAGTTGTTGATTAAGATAAAAATCTGAGAAGGAAAATAAATCAGTCCTTATGGGCCCATTAAAATAGAGCTGGTTCCCATATTGGCCAGAAGAGGGCAGGATCCCTGTGGAAATGTGACAGGGTAGTATTTGGATGTTGCAGAAAGTTTCAGAGCATGTGGCTCTGCCTACTGAAGGTAGGAGTATGTGGTAAAGATAGTCTGAAGGGGGTAGAAGAGATCTTTAAAATTTTTACTTTATGCAACCTCATCATTAATTTATTAATTTATTCCTTCACTATTAATTTATTCCTTCATCAAGCATTACTGAGTACCTACTATGTGTTGGGCACTGTGCATGAGACTAATGATATAGAGATGAGCACAGCAGACATGTTCTTTGCTTCAGGATGTTTACAGACTAGTAAAGGTTACAAAAATTAACAGATAAGTATACATATAATTACAGATTTGGATAAGAATGTTGTAAGAACATAACAAGACGTTACGAGAACTACTTTAAGCTGGGGAGGTCTCTGAGTAAGGTGGACCCTAAGGATAAAGAGTCATGTGAAAAGTTAGGAGAAATTGTGCTCCAGGCAGAAGGGATAGTATGTCTGAAGACCCTGAGGTCGGAAGGAGGTTGGAATGTTCAAGGAAGTATAAGAAGGTCAAGGTAGCCACACGGTTTTCCAGAAACAGTGAGGGAGTAGTTTCATGAGATAGATTTGATAAAATGCAGGAGGGTCATGCAGGGCTTTTGAAGTCATGCTCAAGGGTCTTGATTTTCTTGTGCGATCAAGGGGAAACCATTAAAGGTTTTTTTTTTCTTTTATAGTTTATTGTCAAGTTGATTTCCATATAACACCCAGTGCTCATCCCAACTAGTGCCCTCCTCCATGCCCTTCACCCCCCTTCCCCTCTCCCCCACCCCCATCAGCCCTCAGTTTGTTCTCAGTATTCAAGAGTCTCTTATGGTTCACCTCCCTCCCTCTCCCCCACTATAAAAGGGTTTTAAGCAGAGGAGTGATACTGTCTCCTTCTTGTTTGAAAAGATCACTCCGGCTGCAATGTGGAGGATGATCTGAAGGAGTCTTGGGGGAAGTTAGACAGGAGGAGGAGGTTGTCAATTAGTCTAGAGAAGAGATGATGTTAGCTAGGACTAGGTGGTGCCGAGAGGCGGAGAGAATCGGGTAAATTCGAGTTGTATGTGAAAGACTTGATGAGACTTAGTAACTAGAGGTTGAGGAAAGGTGTCATGTTTTCCTCTAGTTTCTGTCATGAGCAACTGGGGAAGTCTACAATGCAGAGTAGGGAGTAGAAAATCAAGAGTTCAGTGTTAGACACTTGAAGTTTGAGATATCCATATGTTTGCACGTATAGGAGGATTAGGAGGAACTTAACTGAGGACCATGGGGGAGAAGAAGGGCGGAAATGGTGGGGAAAAGGGAGAGAGACAAACCATGAAAGACTCTTGACTGTTGACAAAACTGAGGACTGATGGATGTGGGGGGTGATGGGCATGGAGGAGGGCACTTGTGGGGATGAGCACTGGGTGTTATATGAAAACTAATTTGACAATAAACTATTTGTAAAAAATAAAAATAAAAAAAATAAAACAAGAGATTAGCAAATAAATAAATAAATAAATAGTTCTTTAAAATAAATAAATAAATAAATAAATAAATTAATTAATAAGGTTGAGATATCCAAATGGAGATATTCTGGAGTGGAGCTCTGATGGAGGGGCACATGAGAGACACAAACCTGTGTCTCATCCATGTACACAAATCACATCGAAAGCCATGAGTGTGGATGGTGATACAGAGGCAGGGAGGAGGGAGGGGTGAGAAGACGCCCCAGGACTAAATCCTAGGAAGCTGTAACAACAGCAGGAATCACAATCATTTAATATTGAGGCTTTTGTGGGTTGATGGAAAGACTTTCAGAAATTAATCTAGTTAGTGGCCATGCAGTCTTTCCTCTTGTATCAGTCTTTCCTCTTATGTATCAGTTTCCATTGGTGCTGTGACAAACTGCCACAAATTCAGTGCCTTAACTCAACACAAATTTATTTTCTTCAGTTTCTGTAGGCCAGAGGCCCAAAAAGAGTCCCACCGGGCTAACATCAAGGCTGCATTCCTTCTGAAGGCTGAAGGGAGAACTGTTTCCTCGCATTTTTCTGGCTTCTAGAGGCTTCCCACATTTCCTTGACTTGTGCTCTCTTTCCATCTTCAAAGCCAGGGAGTGACAGGTCAAGTTGTTCTTATGCTGCATCACTCTGACAGGCTCTCCTCCTCAGGGAGAGGCTCTCCTCTCTCTACCTTTTATTTTTAAAGACCCCTCGTGATCACATTGGGCCCACCTGCATCATTGAGAACACTCCCTATCTCAAGATCTACTGAGTAGCAACCTTATTTCCAACTGCAACACAAAGGTCTGATTAAAACTCTCTAATGGAGGGCTATGAAAAGCAAAAGCCAAATAACTTTCATTTTATTGGCTTAAGTAGGATATAGGTTCACTTTATGTGTGTCGAGGTGCTTATCAAGATTAAACATTCCCTTCCACTGTAAAGTATTATTATTCTCTTTTCTAATTTTTTAAATTAGATTTTATTTTTTGAAGTAATCTCTACACCCAATGTGGGGCTCAAACTCACAACCCCAAGATCAAGAGTTGCATGCTCCACTGACTTAGCCTACTAGGTGCCCTTCTTTTCTAATTCTCACAATTTACTGTTTGTGAATCGTTTTACTGCTGGGCAACAAAGTATGCAATAGGTATGCAGTAACTTGGAATCATCGCAACACTCTTTGGTGACTGGGACCCGTGTTACAGCAACTGTCACTTACAGAGAAGGGAACTGAAGGGCTCAGTGGTTGCACACAGGTGCTGAAGGCACCCAGCTCATAGAAGGTAAAGTGGAGACAGACTTCAGTGCCATCTGACCAGAGGCCCATAGTCTTTTTCATCCCTTCATCTTGCCTTTCTCAGAGCTGTTTTCTGTTTCCAGGCAAAGTGTCCAGTTAGACTCTGATATATACACACAGGGAATCATGTTGCATATACATGTAGATATTGAATATACATAACATATGTGAGAAGGCCAGATATCTATGAACTCACTGAAGTTTCCGATCAATACAGACACAAAAAAGACAAAGAGGGCGGAGTGAATAAAATCATTTTTATTACTGGGCTAATAAAAGTTTTATGTGGAGCTAATAGGTGTTTATTTATTTACCCAATGATCCCATTTTTTTTTATTGTGGTAAAATAGGTCCAATGATGTTTTGTATAAAAAAAAGGATGAGACCTTGCTTTGATGTCTAGCTTTCTTTGAATGATTTAATGTACTTCCTTGAAGTAAATGCTTATTCACTTCAATACTCTTTTAAAGAAATAGTTGAGGCAATAAATTTATATCTAAGTATCTAAGTACCTCATAACTCTGATAGGTAGTACTTTTACAGTTGTTCAGGTTTAAATATGTTGTAATTTTCCTTGTCATTTTCTCTTTAGTTCACGAACTGTTTGGAGATACATTTAATCAAAATGTGCTGTTCTTCCCCTTCTATATTGTTGTTGATGATATCTTACTTAGTGGTAACATGGTTAAAGTTATGCAATCTGTGTGACATCCAATTTGGGAAACATTTTGAGCTGTCCTTTGCGACCTAGTATGTGGTCAATTGTGATAAACGTTTTATGTGTGCTTGAATAGAATGTGTATCTTCAATTTGGGGAGGACAGAGTTTCACGTATCTATAATCAGTGTATTGAATCCATGATGTGTGGCCTGCAACACAAATGCAATTTTAAATTTACTTGGTGGGAATAAACTTCTTCTGTGCCTGGATGTAAGTTCTGAAAAGTGTGAGGTCTTTTCTGTGAACCCTCAAATAATCGTCCTGTTCTCACTTTGGTCCCCAAATGCCCACACCTGGGTTGGGTCCTGTAGTGAAGTCAAACAGATGAGATTGCCTCTCCCTCCATGCTAAGACCTGTAGTTGGTTGTGTCTTATTTTGGTGGGTATCATTGGCTTCTGGATCCTCGTTTCTTCTCTTTCCATTCAGCAGCTCCTTCTTCACCTGTTGTTCCTTCTGGACACCAGCCTGCACTGTCCCAGAACCGGGAATTATCCTGGACTTCCTTTTCCTATATCCACCCCCTTTTCTAACAAACATCAAGACTCATCAGCTCTACTTCCCAAATATCTCTCACATTGGTCCACTTGCCAGTCTCGGCTGCCGCTGTCTCTATTCAGGCCACCATTATCTTTTGCTTGCATCGCTGCAACAGCTTCGCACTGATCCTTACCTATTTTACCCCCTAGTAACTTCTTTCTGCTATAGTCTGTGATTTTTCTAAGACAGAAGTCTGATTACATCATTATTCTCTGTTCAACTCATTCAGTGCTTCTCTGTAGATCATATAACAAACTTCAATCTTCCTAACTTTACTTAGATGACCCTTCAGGATTTAAATTCCTTTTTTAAAATTTCTCTGTAGCAGCTGCTGTGACCATTTCTCTCTTCCCAAAATGAAGCTATCTATTCTTGCGGGTTCTAAAATAGGCTAAGCCTTCTCACCTTGAAACATAATGTACAGAACTTTATTTCTTTGAGATTTACATGCCTTAACTCCAAATGAGTGGGATGACGAAGGGATACAGGAGTGCTGATGCATAGGGGCACATGTACCCCAATGTTTATAGCAGCACTCTCAACAATAGCCAAAACATGGAAAGAGCCTAAGTGTCGATTAACTGATGAATGGGTAAAGAAGATGTGGTTTATACGTAAAATCGAATACCACTTGGCAACAAGAAAGAATGAAATCATGCCATTTGTAGCAATGTGGATGGAACTGGAAGGTATTATGCTGAGTGAAATCAGTCAGCCAGAAAAGGACAGATATCATATGTTTTCATATGTGGACTTTGAGAAACTTAACAGAAGACCATAGGGGAAGGGAAGGGGAAAAATAGTTACAAACAGAGAAGGAGAGAGGCAAACCACAAGAAACTCTTAAATACAGACAACAAACTGAGGGTGGATAGGGGTGGGGGAGAGGGAAAAGTGGGTGATGGGCATTGAGGAGGGCACCTGTTGGGATGGACACTGGGTGTTGTATGTAAGCCAATTTGGCAATAAATTATATTAAAAAAAAGAGTGGGATGATGGAAAAAAGATTACACACTCACACATACACACACTCATATTTACATAAATACACATATACTCACACATATACAAATATGTACATATATACTCACACACATGCATACACTATATATATATATATACATACATACATATATCCATGCATAATAAATGTTTGAGATAAATATATGGGAAAATGTATATAAATGTGTGTATATATATATATATATATATATATATATATATTATGGAAAGTATAACAATCAACAGATGCTTTTAAAAATTGTGCCTGGATGTCCAGTTATAGATGATAGATTAACCAAGACACTAATTTCCTCTTCTTCTCTAGACTCCATTAGAGTGTTAGTAAAATCATATAAAAGGTAGAGATTCATGAGAACAAAAGAATGGAATTGGAGTCAGTAGCAGATATGACATTTCTACACATTTCTGGAATACAGACTTAGCAAATTTAGCAAAGCAAGGGAGGCTACCTTTTCGACTACATACATAGAGAGACAGAGACAAAAGAAATCAGATTTTCCCAGAGGAATCCTAGAAGGGCTAAGCATTCTGGAATGCCAGGCAGGGTAGCGGGTGGTATTTAGGCTTAGGGTTGAAACAGAGAAATGATTTGGGTCAGTTGACTGCCATCCATTTCTTTGGACATAAAATATCAATAGCCTTGTTTCTGTACTCAGCCGAAAAGTCAGAGGTGACTTCCCAGGAGACCTCAAGAATCTCAGAAAAAAATAACTTCCACATACCTGGTGTATGAAGAGTTAAAAAAGCAAAGTCAAGAAAATCTCCCAGAAAACAGAGAAAATGATAAAGACAGAAAAATACATAAAAGGAAATCCTAGAAGTGTAAAGGAATAAACCAGCAGGATCAACATCTGACCAGCGGGGCACCCCAAAAGATAGATGAGAGAAAATGAAGGTGAAGAGAGTATTAAGAAAAAGATAAGAAAATCTCCCAAGGTTAGAGTCTGTTCAAATAATCAACTTCTCAGCAAGGCATTCGCTGGCCAACCTGTTTGAACCACAGCCCCTCCATCCAAGGCTCTGTGTTCTCCCTCCATATTCGATTCTTCTCCATTGAACTTTTAACCACCTGACATACTGTATCTTGCATGCGTTTATCTAACGCCTCTCTTCCCCATTAGAATGTCAACCCCCCAAGGCAAGGAGCTCTGTCAGTTTTATCCACAGCAGCATCCTCAGCACCTCACTACTGCTTGGCATAATAGGTGTTCGGTAGTTATTTGTTGAGTGAATACATAAGTCAATGACACTGGAGATCTAGAGCCTCACCTGCCATGGAAAGAAATCAGTGGATAACACCTCAAACTGATACATCAATAAAAGATATAAAGCCTATAATTTAGAAATATGAGGCAACCACCTATAAACGCAACTAATGGTGTTCAAGGCACTGAGCCACATCCGAGGGATGGATGGATGAGCCGACAATTCACTGTTGTTTTCCATACGTTTTTGCAAACTATTTGCTTTTTTTCACCTTGTGCTTGAGCTGCTTATTTTTTTTTTTAGAGAGTATATGTCTTATAAAACACTTTGTGTTTATTTACTGTAAATATGTCATATCGACAAGAATAAGAGCTAAAATTTATTGAGCACTTATTACATGCCAGGCATGTGCTAAGATTTAAGATGGAATATTGGAGAATGTATTACATATCTGTTGTCATTTTGCACGGATTGAAAACATCTGGATTTACCCTAAAAATAGAAAAACCCCTCAGTCCAAAAATGTAATAGTAACCTAAACTCAGTTGGATAAACGGAATATACTGCTTATCAATCCTTACAACAAAGATATGCATTTGATACGCCTCCTCACGTCCTTAAAATGCAAGGGAAAAAGAGCATCACATAAATAGATTTTAAATAAAGTTTTCATTTCCTAGGAAATCCTTGTAGAACTTCACACAGGCTTGCCAACGAGATTTGTTGCAATGGGAACTGTAGAAAGTGAAGGGGAAATCGTGTGTAAGCTCTCCTGGAAACATCTGTCCATGTCATCTGCTTACTTTCGTGCCTCTCTTCTTTCCACTCCACATTTCTCTTTCAGTTGGTTCATCTGGAGCGTAAGTGGCCTTTGTTTCAGGAAATTTATGAGATTTTCGTAACATGAAATGTCTTCTGACAGAGTCATTTTTGGGCTTCGGCTCCGATCTGCTTCTTCCCATCTGAACTTGGATTCTCCGCTGCGCCACCATCCGCCAGTGGTTCAGGCATACGCAGAGCCAGTCACTGCTGCAAATCATCCTTCAGTCATTCCAGAGCTGAAATTTAACACTGGTAGTTGTTAAAAACCAAACCAAACCAAAACAAAGCATTTTGGCGCCATTTTTTTGCTGTTGTTGCTTAGATGCTTCTGGTATTAAGACTGTACAATGGATCTGTTGGGAGCTCCCTCTCCTTACCTTTCCCTTGTGCTTGCACACACTCCTTCCCATCGCTCAGCCTTCAGTTTAGATGTGTCTTCCCAGCAGGAACCTTTTTTGACCACGACACAACCTACATGGGCATCCTGCACTTCCCGAAGCCTCTGGAACGTCCCTCTGGCTCAAATCACTTCATATACTGCGTTGTCCCTACCATTTATTTTTCACCTCCTCTGCTGGCCCTGATGCTCCCTGGATGCATAGGCTGAACTGTTTGTCTTGCTGGCTCTGGTTCACGGCATAGGGCCCTGGCACAAAATCGGGGTTCAGAAAACATTCATTGCATGAATGAATGGTTGAATGAATGAATGCACACATGAATTAATGAAAACAACTGTCACTGTGTACAGTTTCACTGGAGTCTGCACATTCTGAGTATGTGTCAAAAATAACAGCCAAAACAACTGCACAGCTGTGCTTAGCAATTAGTAAGTCAAAGGCTAATGAGTTAAAAATACTGGCTTAGATCCCAAAGTTAAAGGAAAAGGAGATAAAGAGAAGGCCGTGCATGTTTCCTGTGCTTCATAGGAAATGAATATTTCCTAAACTCTTTTTCTCCAGCAATTTCCTAAGTAAATTGAGAATGCATCACATTATTTATAGTCGTGTGAAAGAAGGAAGTACAAGGCTTTCAAAATGGTTTGCTCCTCAAGCTATCTAGATTCTTCTTTATGGCTTGACAAATAGTTGAGGGAAAGTTGTTATATTTTTCTATTTCTTCAGTCTTTGAATAATAGTTAACAAAGACTACATTGAACACTGTACTTGCCTCATCACTCATGAGATCAGGTTCAGGATTATGTGAAGTGAAGTGTTTTCAATGCAGTCCCCTCCCCCGCCCATTTCCCACCCGCTCAGCTGGGGCATGAAGTCCCTAGAAGCACCATCATTTTTTTTTTTTAATGTTTTTTTAATTTATTTCTAGGAGAGAGATAGAGACAGCATGAGCAGGGGAGGGTCAGAGAGAGAGGGAGTCGCAGACTGAAACAGGCTCCAGGCTCTGAGCTGGCAGTCAGCACAGAGCCCGACGCGGGGCTCGAACCCACGAACCGCGAGATCATGACCCAAGCGAAAGTCGGACGCTTAACCGACTAAGCCACCCAGGCGCCCCAAGAAGCACCATCATTACTTCATGCTTTTTCTATAGCTCGTCATCGGACCAGAGCTAATGTGCACTGAAGGCCCTCACAAGTGATATGAAAAAGTTAAAAGAGAACTTTAAAGGTGGTTTAAAAATTTGAATCTAAGACTAATTGAAACACGATTGTTTAAGGAGGTGTGGTCATTCTGTGATTATTGCAAAGATAAGCAAGATCTCATTTTTTAATGCAAGTTATGGGATAGGCTAAGGAATAACAAATCAAAGGGTAAAATTTTTTGGAACTGCCTTCTGAACATGCAAATGACCAGCAAGAAGAAAGAAAATTATTCTACTTGGTTTATGTGATGGGGTAGGTGTTTTATGTGTGATGCTGGATTTTCAATTTACATAACTCTAAAAGTAAATGGATAAGTCAGGATGCTATTAACAATAATTGTGGGAAATTTCTCATTGATATGTAAGACTAGACTCTGCCTCAATGTCTAGTTTTATATGGCAGTTGTGTCTTCTGTAAGAAAAGTACTTCTTTTAAACAGAATGTATCTTTGATTCGAATGGTGGTCCAGAAACCCATATAGTTAAAAGTTGAAACAGGTGGCCACAGATCTTTATCATGTTATCCATTATGACCAGAACAACAGCCACCCTATCTTTCATTTAACCAAGTGTGATAATACATTATATTTCCTTCACTTAAAATTTGTTAAATGTTTATTTATTTATTTTTGCAAGAGAGAGCAAGACAGAGAGAGAGAATATGAGGGGAGAGGGCCAGAGAAACAAGGAGAGAGAGAATCCCAAGCAGGCTCTGCACTATCAGCACAGAACCCAACTTGGGGCTTGATCTCACGAACCATGAAATCACGACCTGAGCTGAAATCAAGAGGTGGACACTTAACTGACTGAGCCACCCAGGCATCCCTTCATTAACTTTCTTTACTAACTCTACTTTGGCTAGAATTATAATCACTATTATAATAATGATTATTATTTGTGCTTAATTATGAGTAGTTATATTTTTATATTATCTTAAGTTTAAGAAAAGTCATGTCTCCCAGGTATATTTAACTTAAAGTAATATATATGCATGTATATATCATCTCCAGTGACTGTGAAGTAGACAGTCACTCTCATGAAACTCTACTGACGCTAGGATTGTGATTTTTTTTAAGTTTATTTATTTTGAGGGAGAGAGAGAGAGAGGGTGCACAAGCATGGGAAGGGCAGAGAGAGAGAGAGATACAGAGAGAGAGAGAGAATCCCAAGCAGGCTCTGTGCTGTGAGCACAGAGCCCAGTGCAGGGCTCAAACTCATGAACTGTGAGATTATGACTTGAGCCAAAACCAAGAGTTAGACACTCAATCGACTGAGCCACCCAGGCACCGCTGGGATTGCTATTTTGTTATTTGTTGGCTTCAAACTCCAGTAGGTTCTATTATCAGTTCAGGAAGTTCCTTGTTTCTCTAACCTGGAAATATAATAGAAAGCTGTGCACACCTGAGATATGGGAGAGCCAGGAAGGATTCCTGCCCTCCACCCCCACCCACCCCCCCCACCCGATCCAGTACTATTTCTCATATAGGTACTTATTCCACATTCTATCCACTTGGAACTAATTCCTTTGTGTTAGGTTTGTGGACATTTTAGTATCACAGAACCCTAGAATTTTAAGCCTAGAAGGAATATTAAAGATTGATCCAACCACTCTACTCAGTCTGTGGATTAGGAAACTGAAACTCAGAGTTTCACTCAAGGTCTCTCTCTGGGACCTTGTAGAACCAAGACTGGAATGAAGGCCTTCAGAGGTCAGTTCTGCTGCCTTTCACTGTGTTCATTCATCTATTCATTCTTTAATTTATGGCCTAGTCAGGATTTTTCTGGGTGCAAGTAAGAAAAGCCCTACTCTGACACACTTTAACAAAAGAAGAAACTATCAGGCACAATAGAATCCAATGGGTCAAGTGATGTCTTCAACACTTGGTCTGTCTCCAGATTTTGTTTCCATTTTCTTCCATGTTGGCTTCATGGATGGATTGCAATGCCTTCCTCCTTACTACTCTTCCCTCAGAAGTTCTAGGCATGCATCCTACAGGCTTTAGTCCTACCAGAATGGGAAAGGCTCACCTTCCTAGTTGGTCCCAGAAAAGTGCTCACAGATTTAGTTGTGTTATACACCTGTACCTAAGCCAAATGGAAGGTCTGGTGCACTGTTAGCAAAGGAAAGTAAAAGCGACATTCAGTAGTTTGAAGCAACCACTGATTGTTTCAGGTGCCTACTATATCTGAGACACTGCTCTGGATGTTTGTAGCATTTGTGGTGAATTCATTTAAAAAAAAATCAGTTGGTTTTTCAAAATGAGCATGTGTGCAGAAAGTTGAGCCTACAGAAATGGAGCAGAGGAAAGGTTCTGTTGGATGTGTTGATGGAGTGATGGCGAGGCAACAGGGAGAGGTTTGGGGTGCAGAGCCCTGCATCAGGGAAGACAAGTGTGGTCTGAGTGGTGGTCATTGCGGTGCCAGGGGACTGGAGAGATCTGGGGGGAAAGGCCATGGGAGGAGCTGTCAGGGAGAATCTATCTGCTCAGCCCAGTGGTGCCCGAGCGTAGTTTATTCATGCAAGCACTTTTGGAGGGGCTACTGTGGTCAGTTACTGTGCCAGGTGCTGGGGACACAAAGGAGCCAAGGCAATCCTCACATCCAACCAGTGTAATACACAAAGATCAATGCAGTCATTGCTGGAAGGGAGAAGCCTGGAGTGTTGCAAGGGAATATACACAGGAGGACCTGACTGTGTGGAGGTGAGAATACAGGTAGTGAGGCAGGCAGAGAAGGTGTCCTAGAAAAACATTTAATCCAAGACTGGAAAGACAAGGAGGAGGTTTGTGAGGATGTGGGAGGAGCCAGGACAAGGGAAAGCACTCCAGGCAGAGAGTGCTAGAGCCTGTGAGAAAGTGCCAGCATGGAGTGAGGAAGGTTGGTAAGAGCTCAGGTGGAAAAAGGAAGCAGAAGCCAGACCAGGCTACCCTATTCCGGATTTCGAAGAGATTTCTAATTTTATCTGACAGCATTAGATTTGTGTTTTCAGAAAGACCCCACTTGCTATGGGTAGAGAAAGAGTTAACTGGGATGACACTACACAGTCAGAGCACCCAAGACTGGTGGTGGCTTGGCTCGCAGTAGTGACGATGGACATGGAGAGAGAACAGCCACAGTCAAGAGGTATTGGGAAATCTTGGTTTTGTAAAGATGACTTCTGTAATCATTGGACAGGCAGTACAATATAAATGTGGATTTGTGAAGGCTTCACATTTTCATTAGCTGGTTGAATTGTTGGTTTTATTTTCCATGACAGTATTAAATTGGCTGGGGATTAGGCTGAACATAATTGTTTTATGGATAAATGTATCCCATTGTAATAAATAATGGCCATATATCAGCTTGCCACGTGCCTGATTTAAGAGCACAAGGCCACAGGGAACTTGGTCGAACCTACAGATTTGGTGACTAAACTAAAGATAAAGGAATGGGACTTTAAACTCTGGAGGCCCGAAGAATGTTCTGGGTCCGACAGCCAGTTTGCTTGCCGCAGTTTAGATAATCCCTCAAATCTGTTTGAGCTCATATTCTCCTGAAGTGTATTTTTGGATTGATAAATGGGGACAAGTAGCCAGGTTCAGATGCTCTGCAATGGAATGGAAGAACCCTGGTTGATGGGGGTGAAGATTTGGAGACGGAGCGTGCTATAATGACAGTGATCCCCTGCAAAGCCAGCTTTGTTAAATCACATGGGAGTCTGGGAAGCTAGAATTAAGTAGGTTCAGGACGTGTCCCCAAGAGAAGGTTTATACTCAGCAGTGATAGTATATTACAGGGATATGTATTAGTTCAGAGGAGAGAGCGTGAAACTACAGTCAGGGGGCCTCAGATTACATCATGGTTCTGCTGTTTGCTGGCTCTGTCTCCTCCGGCTGCTCACTTATGCTATCTGAGCCTCAGTTACCCCACCTGTAAAATAAATATAATAATAATACTTGCTATATCACCCAGCATCGTGATGAAAAATAAAGCTGAAATTTGTAAAAGTGTTTTGTTAAGTGCAAAATGAGTCTTTACTCATCCTTGATGAGTAGAATTGTCATCTTTATTTCAGTCAAGATGGGCCAAATTGTGCCCTGGTGAAAACCAGCAACATCGCGGTGCCTTAAATCAGGGTTGCTTTCTGGTCCCTGTTTAGTCCCGTGCCAGGCAGGCACCTCTCAGGGTACTGGGCTTCCATTCATGTTGATGATAAAGTGTGAGACTCTTGTGATTTTGTTCACATTGACCTCACCTCTCTAGTGTGCGTATTCAGTGCGCCCTGCTGCAGTGGACCTTCATAGCAGCCTCCTTCCCATTTTCCCTTCTGGAAGTGCATTTGGAGTTTACTTTGGGGCGTAGCCCATTTCATGTTTCACATGGGGGGGGGGCTCCCCTTCACCTGCCATCTGCCTCACAGAGGTCCCCCCTTCTGGATTGGCTGTGGGGGCAGATATGTGACCCACATCTGGCCAATAGGCAGTTTCTTTCCCCTGGTGACAATGATCAGCCTATGATCCAAGTCATCCCCAAAGTACTCAGCCCCAAGATTTTTCTGGAAATACTGGAAAACAAAACAAAACACAACTTGTCTTTCTGTAGAGGTTGCTGGGCCCAGGGGATGTGGGTCTGCCACTTGCCTTGCCAGCACTGGCGGAGAACCTCAACTGAAGGCACCAAAGAAAGAGAAAAGCCGAACTGAGGGCTATGCCAACTCAGACTCCTGGCCACAGTCTTCAGGTCATGCGAAAGATCTGGTATCCTGGACTTCTCGGTTTTACCAGCTATTATTTTGTTTTTGGCTTAAGCCGTTTTGAACTTGGTTTATATTCCTTCCAGCTGAAGGAGTCCTGGCTAATATAGTCATTTGTCTCCAACGTTGGAGCTCCCAGGAGATGGCAGTGCAGGTGGACGTGGGCATGAGCCCCCTCATCCCATCCCAGTTCCCAGTAGTCACCAGAGGAAATCTACAACAGGAGCACTCTCCCTCCTTGTTTACTGTCCTTATCTCTATCAGTACTCCAGGAAGTAATGTTACTCCCAGGCCAAAGAGGCCAGTCTCTTTGATTTAGTTTAGGGAGACCTAAGGGGCTGCACAAGTCAGGGGGAGAGGACAGGGTAGAAGAAGACAATGAGGCAGCTTTAAAGACTGCTAGCGGGAAGATGAGGTGCAAAGGCTGGCTGCAGGAGTACATTTAATTTCACTCTTTGAGGTGGGCTCAGCTAGCAGCTGCAATCTGAAGGAATAACAGGACCTGGGTGCTATGTACCAGGAGGAGGGAGACCACTGAGAAGATGAGTACCTCAACCCTGTGACACTTTCAATCAAGGCCAAAGACAAGAGCCTGGAGCAACCAGGGATGGTGGCTGGACTGGAATGGCAGAAAGTGAGCATTCCCTTAGACGATGGAAGCTGTGAGGCATCAGGGTCCCCTAATACTGTCACTGTAGTGGAGGCAACTTGCATTTTGCTGATTTGGCGGGGGTGGGGGTCTCTTTGGTAAGCAAATCCACTGAGATCAAACAGAGTGCAAACCACAATGGGAAAAAAGCGTCTGTATATATATTAATGATTTCTGTGCATGGAATGCACAACCAAAATGGAGTTTGAAAACCCTGATATGTTCCTGCCCATGATCTGTAGGGTATCCTTGTGTGCCAAAAATCAAATAAGGAGAAAAAATGGTAGCTTTAAGCCTACCCTGCCAAAATGGTAGCCAATGCCATAGAGCATCTCCCATATGCCAAATTCTTTTTAATCATTCCACATATATCAACTTATTTAATTCTCCTAACTCATTTAGATAGAGGTTATTATTTCTGCTTAAAAATGAAAAAAAAAACCTGGGGGGCCTGGGTGGCTCAATTGGCTAAGTGTATGACTCTTGATTTTGGTTCAGGTCATGGACTGTGGGACTGAGCCCCACATCAGGCTCTGCTGTCAGGGATTTTCTCTCTCTCTGCCCACCACCCCCTTTCTCAAAATAAATAATCAAATTGAAACCTTTAAAAAAATGAAAAAACTGATCCCAGCATGGTTATGTGGTTTGTGCAAGGTCCCCCAGCTAGTTATTGGCAGAGCCAGGATTCAAAACTCTGGCAGCCTGGTTCCAGAGCTCACACCTTTTTCATCTACAGTGCAGCGGGATACCTTGTCCAGTGTCCCTGGACATCAGTCATCAGACACTTTTAGAAGGCGACTGAATGACCTGAGTCTCAGTATTGATTGAAATTAACTGCTTATCTTGGAGTGTCACAGCTCAAATGGCAACTCCTCTTCCTTAAGTTCCGCTAAGACGTGGCTAACCTGCCCAGCAGAAGCAAGAACCAACTGGAAACATGGCTTGAGAGGACACTGAAGCTTCTCGGGGAAAAGTTGTGGCTGTGCCTTCCAGGGCTTCTTTTTCCTGCTGTGTCTCTGTTTATTTTATTTTTTTAATTTTATTAAATATTTTTAATGTTTTATTTATTTCTGAGAGAGAGAGAGGCAGTGTGAGCAGGGGAGAGTCAGAGAGAGAGGGAGACAGAATCTGAAGCAGACTCCAGGCTCTGAACTGGCTGTCAGCACAGAGCCTGATGTGGGTCTCGAACCCACGAACCATGAGATCATGACCTGAGCTGAAGTTGGACCCTCAACTGACTGAGCCACCCAGGCGCCCCTATCCTGCTGTGTCTCTAGGGCAGCAGAAGACAGGGCTAGACTCCGCACCCATCCCCCACCCCCCAGCAAGTTTCTTCCAAAGCAGGCACCTTGCCATCTAGGCTCTGGCCATGGAGCATTTTCAAATGTTATCCAACATTTCTGAAAATGTATGCTTAACCTAGGATCAGGGCAGCCATGAAACAGGTGAAATCCAAAAGTAAGAAAGTAAGTAATCAGGTGAGAGAGGAGGAGGGCATGGGACGAACAGGTCATAAGGGGTCAGTCCCAGTGTTGACTGATGTACAGGGAAAGGGTTAGGGCCTTGGGAGGGCTGGCGGGAGGAAGGCAAGGGCCAAGCCCTGGATGAATGGGGTGGAGGTGAGTTATCAAGGCTATGAATCCGGCTCAGAGGCAGAAGATAAGAACCCAACTATTGTAAACTGGATACACACACAGTGGGGCTATGGGTCACTGACCTGAAGTGTTTTCCCATTGGCTGTACCCATGGCCGTGGTGTGAGAGTAGGACAGAGCATGACGGGCCTAGCTCGGGTGGAGTTCTGAATGAAAAGTTTGAGAACAGAGGAGCAGAGAGCCAGGGCCGGTGGTCACATCCACAGCCATTTCCCTCCTACTTCAGGCAGAACGCAGACTGCCGAGTTTCACAGATGGCTAAACTCAGTCTGCGGGTGTAGACCTCTGTTGCTGCCTTTTGACTCTCAGAACGTTACCCATCCGCATTCCATATTTCACAAGTGACTTTGATTCTTTTCAGCTTCTCTTCACCCTGTAGGCCAGATTTCCTAGATCTGAGGAGTAATTGTTCACGGATGACCCTACCTAACTCTAAGAATTAGTCTTGTTCAATAAAAAGTCATCTTATATAAATAAAGCTTGATAAGAAGCACATCCATTTTGATCTCCTCTCTACTCTTGAGCTTCTTACTGTTTCACTTTTCTGAAATTTCACCCATTAATCTGTAGTATGTGTTTGTGTCCTGTCATACTGACTGCAATGTCATTCATTCTTTCGTTGTTTTTAAAGTTTATTTTTATTTTTTTTAGCGAGAGAGATAGAAAGAAAGTGGGGGAGGGGCAAAGAGAGGGTTAGAGAGAATCCATGGCAGGCTCTGCATTGAGTACAGAGCCTGACTTGGGGCTTGAACTCACAAACCGTGAGATTATGACCTGAGCCAAAATCAAGAGTCAGACACTTAACTGACTGAGCCACCCAGGCGTCCCTTTAGTTGTTTTTATTACTTCCCATACTTCTAAAGCACTTATCATTCCTGAATTCATCCAACAGTTGAGTACCCCTAACCCTGCTGAAAACACCTCCCCTCCCCACACACATATGAAATGCTACATGGGCTGAGACTCACTGCCAGTATAGCATAGGATCCTCTCTGTTGATGATGCAACAGCCTTCTTGTGAGATGACCAGCAATTCATCTCTGGTATTAGCAGGGAATTCAGAATGCTTCCAACCACCTTCAGGATAACTCGGTAACATTCTGTTTACATAGCTCCCCGTTGGGTCCAGGTCTCTCATGGAAAGTTTTGGCTCTTGTGGGCAAGGATGAAGTCTCCTTTACCTCTATTACCCCAGTTACCCAGCACCCACTAGGGACTCCACCGTTATTTGAATGCATTGGCTGATTTTTTTTGGACACCCTTCTTGAACTTAGGTTTAAACTTAAAATGTTTCTTCACATAATAACTTTCATGAGTGCAATACTCATTGTGTGGAAGCAATAGTTTAATTTTTCTAAAACGAAAAGGGAAGCCTAATTCAGAGATTATTTAGGGATTATCGACTCCACAATATGGTAAACATTTTATCCTATTCATCTACTTATTCTATTCTGGACATAACATGTCTCTCCTTATTCTTTCTTTTTCAAGCCAAAGATTCTCTGTTGGTTGGTTTGTTTTTATTTTCCAGAAGTAATTTCTTCTTATGTGCTTTTCTATGTTAATAAAAATTAAGAGACTAAATATGGGTTATATTAAATACATTTGGTCTATTAATAGGCTGAACTAATGATCCACTCCAGTGGGAAATGGCTTTGCTTCCTCTGAATCCTTGTAATTTGTTGCCTAAGTCATATATTTGGTTCTGTATCTGCATAATTTTCTCTAAGGAAGATGATCTTTTGAAGGCCTCCTGGTCTGGGGCTTAGCACGAAGTAGGCACTCACAGAACATTGGCCGTGAAAATAAATGAATGAAGGTGTCAAGTCATAAATTTGACAATAAATTCCCCGACAGGAGATGTTTTAATATGGGTAAGTCCTTCCAAAGAAGCTAAAGAAAGAGTTTTAGTGACAGAGGTGGCAGCATAAACCAGAAGATTTTAACCTTGGAAAGCTCTTGGATATATTCATAATCAGCAATTGAGATGTAAAGGTGATCTCGAATTTGGTGGAATACTTCTGACCCTGCTTCTGGGTCTTATACAGTAAGAGACTCCTATCTAAAGAAAGTCGGTGTCTTTTCATTTCTTAACTCTCTTCACTCAACTTTTGGCATGCTCTGCAACCATTACTTGAAAGGTATCTAGGACATTACCACTCACCTCCCTTACCAACATCATAGATGCCAGCCTTCAGGAGAGATTCTTCGGTTTGAATCTGCAGCCTCATCTTCCTTTACATTTATTCTAAGGTCACTCTGTAGGATTAAATGCCAGACCATGAAAGGAGAATCTAGGGTAGTTGATTTAAGCAGCACAGTACTTTAAAACATTAGGTCAGGAGCACCTGGGTGGCTCAGTTGGTTAGGCATCAGACTTTGGCGCAGGTCAGGATCTCACAGTTCATGGGTTCGAGCCCTGCGTCAGGCTCTGTGCTGACAGCCCAGAGCCTGGAGCCTGCTTCGGATTCTGTGTCTCATTCTCTCTCTGCCCCCACCCCCACTTGTGCTCTGCCTCTCTCTATCTCTCAAAGATAAATAAATGTAGAAAAAAATTTTTTAATAAAAAATAAATAAAACGTTAGGTCAGCGTACGAGAGGTGTGGGCCCACAATACGCAGGGGGTGCGACAAAATGACTTGTGAATGTCTCTCTCCATGACCTGTTTTGACCAAACTTTATTACTCATTTAATGGAGTTATGACAAAGAGTAGGAATCAAAACACATGGGGATCACAGAGGCTGTTATGTTTATTGTGTAGAACAGACAGTGATAATCCACTAGAGAAATATTTTCAACAAGCAAGCGATTCAAAGTACAATCATAGACAGCAACTCTACATGAAGAACAAAGAATCAAGTTAGAAGACGCTCAGAGGAACAGGGAGAAAGTCAACTGCAGTTAAACGTCTTGATACTTTTCTCCTGCAAACATACCTAACTTGCAGAAATGGTAGAAAAGTTAAATGTCCAGTCTTACTTAGCCGAGACCAACAACAGCAAAGAACAGTCCTATAAAATTTATCTCCCACAAAAATAAACTATATATATAAAAATTTTATGATGTTCTTACTGTTCCATTGGCCACAAGCTTTTTTTTTTCAGTATGAAAAATGAGGTATACTGGGGCTTAAGAGGTAGTCGTGTGTTTTGATTGTACAACGTATAGGAAATAAAAGAGTAACTTCATCAGAGATGGAAATTGCTCGGTGCTCCGAGTTTGGCCAACATGAGCAACTTGCTTCAGTTTTATGAGCTGGCCAATGAGGTTTCAAAAGGCCCAACCAAAGATACGGGATGGGACTTTTATTTTTAGGAGCCACTGTTTATTTGCTTATTTAATGCACAGTTAACAGCAAGGTTGGGTTTTAATTCTCTCCGTAGCTCCTTTGGTGATTCACAACAGTGAGCCATCTGCCAGTCTCCGAGAGGTATGTGGCCTCTGAAATGACCTCCCCGGAGTGGCTGTAAGAGAGATGGTTTTGAGTTTCATTTGGCTTCCGTACTAAAAGCCAGACTGACACAAGCCATCATGAGAAACTACCTCCTGGCCCAGTTGATAATACCATGTTAAAAAGTCAGCACACTCACTAGGAGAGAAAGCAATAAAAAACTCTACATAAGAAGCGTTTAAAATAAATCTGGTGGAGACATATTACAAAAATCACATTTGTGTAAAATACATGAAAATATCTGTCAAGCATTTTCTCATATTCAACTAATCTTAAAAAACACATATTTTTGATTGCATCCTGCAAAAGCTGGGCTTGTGGCATCGCACCTACAAAGCTTCAAGTTTCTTTGAAGGTTGGCTTTGTTTTCGTTCTTTCTTTGCAAAAAGCATGTAAAAATGTGTTCCTTTCTATCAAACATCTTTTACAAAAATAGTTTGGACTCGGGGTAGCTGCAGTTTGAACTACTTCAAACACTGACAAACACGAATGCTGCAAGTCACAAGTTCATTCCTTTTGAAGTCTGGAGGTAGGTCTTTGCAAGTCAATTAGTCCATTTCCTTAAACAATTCATTTGAGGTACAAACTTGGAGGGTACAATTTAAATATTACAGTCAAATTTTGTGTGGTGTGTAGTGTGACTGAGGAAAATGATCCTTAAGAACCTAGGAGCGACTTGGTTAAAAAAATATTCAAGTTAATGTAGAAATCTAGCAGAGAAGCTGAAACAAGTATTTGTAAAATTTTAATAAAAAAAATAGAAAATTACATAGCCATGCTGAAACACAGTAAGGAGACTGCTTCTTTAACTGTCATGAAGTGTACAAAAAGAACCACAGATGATTAGCATCACCTACCCATTAGGTTTTTTTTTTCTTGCATTGCTTGTGTATAGCAGCATGTAATAAGTACTAGACTGTAAATTAATTGTAACATTCAGAGGTAGTATTGAGTAGTGGGGATATATTATTGCATCTCTGGCTAAAAGTGCAGTTTGAATGAAGAGACGGTGAGCTGAAGCCAAAGCATCTCAGTCAACCATCCTATGTCAAAACGTATTACTTGAAGTAATACATAGGCTTAATTTGAGGTAAGTGGTATTTAGGTCTTTCACGGAAACTGATACATAATGGAGAGAGAGAGAGGGAGATAGACAGAGAGAGAGGGACTGCATTTTTTGCTTTTTAAATTGTAGTACAGCAAAAGAAATACTACACTCTACTGTACTATAGCAAAAGAAATTTAGATTTCGCTCCTCCCACCTGGTAAGTCGGGTGAGTTCATCATGCGTTATTCTGTTGTACCTTTTCATTAAATTACAAACAGGATAATTTGACTTGTCTAGGTTCCTTAAATGCTTTGAAGCCAACAAGGGTGATTTATTGCTAAGTGGCATTTGGCTCTGTAGGAAGTAGGTTCTACACGGATGAGTGTTTTCCCGAAAATGAGCGCCATGAGTCAATTTATTACTCCCGCTGATATGTGTGATATCCATAAGTAGAGGCGTTGGCAATATCTGTTTGCTTACTTCCCTTTTTGAAAATAGGAACATAACCTTTTTTCTGGGTTGTTAGCTGAATGAAAGGATACATCAGCATTTCGTCTCATTTAGAAAGAAAAGTTAAAATACCATCAAGTAAGTGTCTACAAGATTATACGAAAAAGAGAAGTAGTATCTAGTCCTATCTTTGGTGTTCTAAACAGAAGCTTCACTACTGGTGAGCGGGTTGGGTGGTGGCTGAGGTGTACACAGTGTTGAACACCGCGCCTTTCCCGGGGGAATGCCCGACGTCATGAGCGTGACACTTTCTGGTCTGTGTGCAGTGCAGTGATCGACTAAACCCGATTCAGAGTTTTTCTCACCCACCCACTCCTGCTTATCAGTTCAACAAACTATTAGTAGGTTAAGGAAAAAAGAAAACAGTAATTAAAAGTTGCATTGTTAAACTGTGTCCCCTGTGTTTACAGCAGTTTTTCACTAAACCTGGGACTGTGAAGGTGATTAATATAGTCCTTTTTAAGGTTATGTGATTTCTCCCGCCCGCCCCCCGCCCCGCCCCCACCCCACCCCCCTTCCCCCCCCCCAGATGAAAGTGGAAAGACCATGGGAATAGAGAGTAAGTGGTCACTGCAGTGTCTTCTCCCTTCAAAAGATCCAACTGCTGCTGAGGTAGAAATCGAATGTTGGCGCCCCCTAATCCTCTTCTGCAGACTCTGGTGAGGATGTCTCTTCAGTCTCCTCCTGGAACACACAAAAGGCACAACCATTACACTGTGTGGGTTCTTCTTGACCAGCAGTTCGGAGGGGACCTGTCTCCATGACACATTCTGCTGGTCGCGGATGATTGGCAAGCCCTCATTCCCAGGGCTTCTTAAACTGTAATTGAGGAATCAAGGTGTTGTTTTTTCCCAGAGCAGTCATTTAGCCACTGTTGACTTAAGGCTTGCCATCATGGCGGCTGGTCAGCAAATTCAATTGTTTGCAGTCCCGAGAATGTCAGGCCAATGTAAGCTCACTCACCAACCAGAGTAAAAAAGGAATGGATAAATTTTTCCCGACAGCATGGCCGCTCATCGGTTTTAAAAACCTGGTGCACGTGTAAGAAAGAAAAAGTTAAGGGAAATCCTTTCTTCTGATTCAAATGAACCTGTTCTACAGATACCGGTAATATCTATAATGGCTGATACTTCCATGATGCTTACTAGGTGCTTTCAGGGGTTGTTTGTTACTCTTCCCGTTTTACAGATGAAAAAGCCCAGGCACGGCAAGTAATGTACCCCAAGTTACAGAGGGAGCAGGGCCAGGAATCGGGCCGGGGCAGACGGGCGCCAGAACCTGTGTGTGACCACGACAGGGCGGAGGCAGAGTGAGCACAGACACGCGCTTGGAGAAGGCTTGCAAGAGCTCACTACTAACTTCCTTGGCAAACTGAGTTCCTCATTCTCATATTTATTAAAGCACATTTTAAGACAATTTCCAAGGTTTGGCATAACTGCTGAATGTCAATACTAAAGCCACGTTGACCAAACATTTAATGGTGGGCTGGCCAAGCAGAGAAAATCTAATATATGTGTTTCTGTAGGACCTCCTCTTCATATAAATCTAATTCTTCCTTCTCTTTTCTTTTCTTTTCTTTTTTTTCTTTTCTTTCCTTTCCTTTTCTTTCCTTCCCTTTTCTCTCTCTCTCTCTCTCTCTCTCTCTCTCTCTCTCTCTGTCTCTGTCTCTCTCTCTCTCTTTCTTGATTCCTTATGGCTCTGGAATTTGTTGGAGGTTCTGTGAGCTGGCTTGAGCTGCACGGTTCTCTTTCCTTTTGCTTATTTAACAAATGTGCAGTACCTTTCAGGACATGGGTGGTAAAGCGGAGACAATAAACATCTCTGATAAAAGTGTCGTTAGGGAGAGGATGATTTTTATCAAATACTGCACATTGCCTCCGAAGACGGCATGTGAAAAAGATCTGGGAAAAGAGATAAACATTTACTCCTGCAGCAAACAGAGCCCCTTTAAGAATGGCCAGCTTAAAACAGCTTATAACAGTCTTCATACTTTAATAGATTTGATTTTCCACATGGCTTCATTTTGTCTGGGTGGCTAACTGACACAATTTATACCTCTCTTCCTTTCCCAGGTCACTACAGTACACCATTCAGTAAAGCATGCCTTAAAGCTTGTCTGCATTATATGACCAAACTTCCATTCATTAGTGTTTGAAACACTTCAGCTGTGAAGGAGCTCCTAAATGCTACCATGTGTGACGCTTTTGCGTAAGAGCAGCAAACGGGAAGAAAAAAGCCCACAGAAACGGGCACTCGCACACTCCCATGAATGCCTGTGTGCTCTCTCTCCCTCTCTCTCCTGAGTTTTAATCACAGACCACTGCTTACTGCAAACCCTTTGCAAAAGGTTTCAAACATTCTCTTACCCCCAAAGACTGAGAAAGCTGTAAATCCTGGGAATAAGCCCACATACAAATGAATGGATTACAGCTTAAAAAATATAACCACAGCAGCATCGAATCATGAGATTTCACACCGGTTTTGTTTAGTCTGCTTCGGGTTATGTGGGAAACGTGGAGCGTATGAAGCTACCTCCCCTCTGCTCCCAACCCCCCAAACCGAGGGCTTCACATATTTAAGCAGCAGGTTTATACCTCTTGATAGGCAACAGGCCATGACCCTGAGATTCTCTACGGAGTCCCGGCCACAAAGGAGGTTGTAGCATGATCAAAGCCACGGACAGACGAAAGAGAGACAAGCCAAGGTTCAGCTGCCCTATGACCTTGTCTTTTCACTTAATATTTAAATTCCAGAAAGTCACTAAGCTGTTAGGCAGATACACTCCTCATCCGTCCCCAAATGACTCACTTCTCATTATGACATGAGGTGTGAACGTAGAGCACCGCTCTGAAACAGACCACAGCATAAAAACTGGCAGGTAGGTTTTATTCCTTCTTCTTACGGTTAACATATTAATAGAACTCTGTCAAGCTGGAAAACCTCCTGGACTTAGCTGTAATTATTCCATTTCTGACTGCTCGATTTTTCTATACTATCTGGAACCCAAAGTACTTCCAAATCCGGAAGGAAATCGAATTTTCAGGCCATGAACTTACAAAGACCTTGTAGTAGATGGAATGTGATCAGCTTTTCAAAACATTCCCAGAAACTTTGCTTGATCTGAGCTCTTGAAGCTCCCGATATGTGAGTGGTTTATTTAAATCCCTTAGACACAGCTCAGCTGAAAATGATGGTCCCTCATATTGTTTCCTTTACTTAACAGTTCTTAACACAACACAGAGAGCTGTTTTATTAATGCATCTTTCCGCTGACCTTGAAATTCTTCTACTAGTAGCTGTCAATTAGGACTGGGTATATAACTAGAGGGTCGGAGAGTGGGAGCCTCACTCTGCTGACTTTGGGAAGTGATGTGGCTCTCATATCCTCCAAAAGATGGTTTTCTCACATGTCTAGTAAGTGGAGCGTTCTCTCTTCTTGGCATGGCCCTGCCTGGCCACCCTCCAAAGGACAGCATGGCTGCCAAGGGGATGGTGGTGGTGTGTGGCACTTCTCATCTCTGCAGACCTCAGTTCTCACCTTTTCGGTGATTTGACTTTTCGCTACATGTGTGGTTTGCCAGGGCAAAACTATGGGTAGGATTAGGAGAAGAAAAAATCTTCCCCGTTAGGAAAAAAAGATGAACTTGGAAAACCCAGCCTCGGCTTCCCTGAGTGTCACAGCTGACTAGGCTTTACATGGGCCCTTCTGCGGTGCCAAGTGTGGACAGAAATGGGTGATGGAAGGAATAAGCAGCCTTCTCTGATGTCCCCCAAGGACTCTTATTCCACAGGGGAGTAGTTGGTTGGGACCCCTGAGATTCAATCTTCTTTGGTGACTTAGAAGACACTGCCACTTATTACAGACAATAGTTTGCACCTCGAGGTACTTCTTTTTTTTTTTAAATTTTTTTTTTTAATGTTTTATTTATTTCTAGGAGAGAGAGACAGCGTGAGCAGGGGAGGGTCAGAGAGAGAGAGGGAGTCACAGACTGAAACAGGCTCCAGGCTCTGAGCTGGCTGTCAGCACAGAGCCCGACGTGGGGCTCGAACCCACGAATCGCGAGACCATGACCTAAGTGAAAGTCGGACGCTCAACCAACTAAGCCACCCAGGCACCCCTTGAAATACTTCTTTAAAATACCTCATGTTCGCAACATATGGCCAAAGGACCTTTGAGCTGGCATGGCCCCCCAAAGAGCAGCCTGGAGGTAATAAGGAGACTGAAATCCGATAGCCAAGAGTTACGCACATCTCATGAGAGGCTGGTCTGCAAGGCGGGAAGGCGAACAGCAGCAGTCTGGTCTACGAGGCTGACCGTTGGAATAGGGTTGCAGGAATGCAGGATAAAAGGACGTTTAGAAGTGGAAGTGCACAGTGACATGTTTATGAGCACCGGCCACTAAGACCTCTGAACACTGAACAGCTCCCAGCCACTCACGTGGCTGCTTTACAGCGACAACTGAGGCGGCACCATGTCAGGGCGAAACATGGAGTCTTTGGGGCAGAAAACTGAAGGGAGGGAAAGGAAAGTGGGCAGAGTTGGAGGCCTGTATTTTTATTATGACTCCTGGAAAACTGCACTCATTTTGCCTTAGTTTTTCTTTCGTTCAGGAAAAAAGAGGAACTTAATAAATGTAACTCTTTCATTGCTTTGGTTAAGCTTGCAAAAACATCCCACTAAAACCCAGAAATAGAGTTTGCGCTTATCTCTGCTCTGCATGTGGCATTTACCTTTGGGTTTACTTCCGCTAATTGATTCAAAAGGAGGAAGAAGACAGCCCAATATCCAGCCTTATCCTCTAATGCTTGGTGGAATTTTAAACGTCTTAAGAGTCTAATCATAGATCTTAGCACACAGACATGGGCGAGGGTGTGTGCTGGAGGAAAGTTTAGTATTTAATGTGAGAGCCCAAGCTCTGGGTTTAATTTTCAGATGCAGACTAAACAGCAGGTCTGGAGTGGAAGAGAGGCCAGTGAATTCTAAATGGAACCGGGAAACGGAAATACTCTCCTTGCAAATTTCAGGAGTTGGGTCCCCATGATCCCCTTCTCTGTGTGCAGTAAGGACTGCAAAATCCCAGAAGTCCACGTCGGCTTTAATGAATCCTATTTCTTCTCCTTGATTGCGAAGAATTCGGCAACTCTGTTATTATAAATATGCTGCAGGCTAAAAATACATTTGTAGTTTAAGCTATCTTGCCAATAAACCTGCAAATACCTTGTTGTCTAGAAAGAGTTGTTACAGTTTAATGACAAATTCTTACTGTCATCTTAATATGTCCAACTCTTTAAGGACTCAGAATGACACATTTAAGAGTTTTTCACGTTCCTGAGTATCTCCAGTCAATCCCGTCCGAAGAGAGATAATGGGCTCTCTGCCTCAGAGGCAATGACCAGAAACCAATTTTTCAAGTTCCAGCTGCAGCTAAGTGACCCACAAGACCACAGAGTGGAGTTTTTCTGTTTCTCTGTCAGATATTTTAATTTAAAATGGATTGAGGCTGTTTAACTTAATGGAAAGTGATTGTTTCCTCCAACTAGGAAAACTTTACATCAGATTTTTAAAAATATGTTAAATGGAACATATAGAAACCAGATAATCTGGCAAGTGGAAGGTTTTCTGGTGGAAATGCTAGGAGGGGAATGTATTTTTTGAAAAAGGAGACATAAGAACTTGGGATATTTATGGGCATTTGTACCTAGTGCTTGCTTTATTTTAGCTTTATGTCTATAGAAATATACATGTGTCGGGACTACCTTGCATGTGTGACCATCAACTTAATAAAGTCAGTGTCAAGGTCTTTACTGAGGGATGTTTGAAGTAAAGCAGGTTGGTTGATCCTAGAGGCTGCTGACTACAGACGTCAGCCCTGGCATTGATGGCTTGGGTAACTCCTGCCTATTCTTCTGTGTCAGATCAGTAATGACCACACCCACCCAACTGCCCAGCAGAGTGTGAGAAGAAAATGTGACAACCAAATGGGAAAATCGTTGAAAACAGAGTAAAAACTCCTGTAAGGTACAGGGTGGGATAATTATTATTAATGCAGTTATTCTATGCTTATTTCTTTACCTGTGATTCAACGATAGATCGGTGAGAAAGAAACGCACACTTTGTAAAGAATGCCGTGAAAAGAAAACAAAACAAGGCGTCTTTGATTTCTTCTCAAGTGCACTCCTGTTTGTCTCGTCTATGTCCTCGATCAGACTTCCGTCACTGAAAGTATCGTAAACAGAGGTAACGTTCACCCCCAGGAGACTCCAGATTTCTTTTCTGGGGTGAAGGGATATTTACCATTATCTTCAGAAGGGAGTCACACTTTGCAGATAGGGACATCATTTCACATATAAACCAACTGCAAGTTTCAGGCTCCTGTAAGTCGCCATTTCCGAGGACGGCGAGCTCCACTGATCTGCCTCATGCCCATTCTAATGCTTACTAAAGGAGCCCCAGGTTTGAAAAATACTAAAGATGTAGCAAAAGGATTTTTTATGAAGGAAGCATTCAGAAGAAGGAAGTTTATTTCAACATCTCCAAAAAACGGTTGAGGAATGTTCTTGTTTTCATGCAGAGTAGTTTTGAAAAATGGTTAGGTTGAAGGGTATTTAATGGTTATGTTCTAGATGTGTTTATTGGTGGCACAGACCAGGAGAAACCTCTTCCCTTTGTTTTCTACGCATGTAAATTTTTGCATATTTGTTGCCAGGGAAGAGAATATTTCTGGATTGTAACCAAGCATTATGCCGATTGTTTTTCATTGTCCTGAGTTAGGAATTTGGAATAAAATTATGAAAATATCAGTAAGAGCCGTAAGTCAACAGATAATTACTCAATATACGTTTGAGTGTTCAGCAAACACTTCCTGACTATAAAGGAAGCATCTTGGACAAAGCAACAGATTTCTATTCAAGCATTATGGATTTTCTTAGAAAGACCAGGTTTACAACCAGTTATTATATATCCATATTAATTTGAGTCAGCGTGTTTGGATAATAAGAAGAAAGTTTACGTATTGAATAAATAATTGATTTTTATTCAACTCACAAGGCAGGCAGGCATCCTCATTTTCATTTTTAGCCTGATCCATGGACTTGTCACCACATAGTTAAAAACAATCATACTTAAAAAAGAAAACTAATAGAGGAAATCTGGCGAACCCAGAAACACTAAATTTTGCCTTTTGGAGGTTTCTGTATTGCCCCAAACTGAGCGATGTGCTCTCACTTCTGTTGGGAAGTTTATGCTATCTCTATGAGACATTCTCTGCCAAGACACCGCTGACTTGACCTTGCTCATATTCTTTTATTACAAGTGTTAGCTAAGCTAATTACTTCATATGTTTATGGCTAGTGATAATTTTGATACGTCTCCTTGCCCTACCTCTGTGGAGTTATATCCTTGAGCGACTTTATTGTAAGGGTTAAACGTTGATTTCTACCATGCTCTCTCCTTTTCCCTTGACCTTTGCAATGTCAGAGGTCAGAGGTTAAATCAAAAAGTATTTCCTCTACAACAAAACAGTGCCACTCAGGCTCGACTTTGATAGAACTCTTCAGGTTTTGCCTGTTGGTACCAAACATTTACTGGCCCACAAAATGTTTTGCCAGCTTGAAAGAGCATAAGAAGGAAAATAAATAAATCAGTACTCTTTATGACTTAGGCAGCATAAATCACTGTGTTCCCTGAGTGAATGCAAGAGTGACTATTTGCAAGTCTGATTTATTAGGAACTATTTGCTGCATTGGCCAACGTACTGTTTAAAAGACAAGTGATTGAGAATTGACAAAGAGATTGAGAATGCCCTCCCTCCCTCTCCCTCCTCCTCTCTCCTTTGTGTGTCTAGACCGAGATTCCCCAGTAAAAATGCCTTCTTTAAGAACAAGATGCTAACTGCAATCCATCAACTTGCTTGTCCCAAAATGAAATCTCTTATTTTGCTCCAAACAATGTTTAGGTTGTCTGAAATATAAACATCCTTAAAAGAGTCCTTGAAGTCCCTGTAAAAACATTCAACTTTTTTTTTTTTTGAGGGTTAAAGTCCCATGATAATCAGGCTTACTGAGAGCTCTTTGCCCTGGGACACACCACCTACAGTAGATGTTACTTGCAGGTGAAGACTCTACCTCAAAACACAAAGCTTTGTTTCTGCTCTTTTGGAAACTGGGAACTTTCCAAGCCTCTCATTGGGAAATTGAAAAGGAGCAGGTTTATACCTGTCTTACTTGCTCTCGAGAGGTGGAGCTTTCCAGCCCAGAACAACAATGAAGAAGTTGGGTTGAAAGGAAGGAGGACCATTAGGATTTTTAAATCTGGTTTTCCCTTTGGGTAGGATTCAGGTGAGAAAGGACTGTCTGAATTGGAGAGCAGGAGTCACTTCTGATCTCCTGTGTCAAACCTTCAAAGAAGGAACCCAAGAAACAATAAGGTGTCTGATGAACCTGTAAAACCTTTTTAGAAGTCTGAGGTGGCATGAGATTTATTCTTATCAAAGTAAAAACTTGAGGAACAACATTCCCTCTATCAATACTAATAATAATCCGATACTTTAATGGTGTTAACTGTTATAAAAACAACCACAACAAATCCCACCACTGTTTCCTACCAACGTAATCCATGTATGCGGCTGAGAAGTCAACTGCTTCAAATTGCTAAAACACTAAGACATTAGCTCATTCTATTTATTGCTTAATGTGTCATTTTAAATTAAAATAGAGTTCCCTAGTAATCTTTGTTCTCGCCGTCTTTGTAATTAAACAGACTACTGCGAATATTGCAGATTTTTCTCTTTCGGTTTTTAAGAGCCCATTAACTTTCCCCTTAGGATGTGGGACACACTTAACGTAGGTAGCTGATGGTACCTGGTGGACTTTATAAACACAAACCCTGGCAGCAGGTTTCCCTTAAATTTTTATTCTTTTCTGGACACATGTATGTACCTATATAAGCACATAACTCGATTTGGAGACTTATTGTAAGTCTAGACTTGTCTCCTCAGAATGAATTTTGCTGCTTTGTATACCAGTTTCAAGAAATGGCATTCTTGAAGCTCTGAAATTCTCAAATTTCAAAATTTGATGGCATTGGGATATTTCACAATAGAGTCTTTGTAATTCCATATAAATGTGACGTATCTCCAAGAAAAGTGATTCTGACTGCTTTAATCCTAATGAAAGGATGTAGCAATTACCGTAACATTCCCCCCTAAAGATTAAACAGTGTTTACTTTTGAAATCTACCGTGAAAACACTTGAGGTCAAGAAGATAGTAGTTAGAATCTAATTAGAATTCTAGAATTTTTGAGAGTATAAATCTCTGGAAATTAAAAATCCAGCATCCCAAATAGGTCAGAATATAGTAATACCCTCTGGAATTTATATAATTACAAATCTCTCAAAATTTTCTTGGGAGTAAGGGAGGTGTGTTATTCTCCGAGTCCATAGATGGATAAATAAGAAACACAGGGATGAATTCACCCAGTGATGGGGCCAGAATTTGCACACCTCACATCTAAAGAAAAGGTCTCCTTACACGCTGCTGAGCCCTTTTCTTTAGATGTGAAAAACTTAACTGTATTAAAATTTTCACCACCTCAAGACAGGATCTGAATGTAGCCTCTCAAAGTACTGTTGATGAAGAAAGGATATGAGCCTGAGTTAATCCAGACTGCCACATGGAAAAGCAATCTGGGAGGGTATTTTGAAATAAACAGATGGAAAAGGAAGAGATCCTTTTGAGTGTAGTGTTAAATTTACATTATCCTCCATGAACTTCCACGGAGCCCCCATGTTTATATAATTCATCACTGTGTCCTTAGACAATATAGATTGGGAAGCCCAATGAGCTCACATTCTTTCTCTTTTCTTTTCTTTCTTTCTTTTTCTTTTTCTTTTCTTTTCTCTTTTTTAACTCTGAACTCTCCTTTCAAGGGCAACTTCTGGAGGGTCTGCAAGACAACCACAAGGATCAGTGAAGACCAGCCCAATCTATCTGTGCCTTCGTGGCTATTCCTGATTTTCTTGGGAAAAAAATTATGGTTTCTCAGTCTATTACTGACCAACTTGCAATCAGTTTCAGACACACCATGATCTCCACCGATGATTTATTTGTTTCTGTCCCTTTACTTTTGAATATGCCACTCATCTCATTTATAACATCTTTGTTTCCCTAATTTATATCTCCATTTTCCCCTCGGCAACTACACAGCAACAACAAAATAAAAAGATTTCCAGGAATTATCCCCTTCAGTAACACATGGTATTCCACTTATCCATCTGTATCCCCTAGGTGCCTCATATACGTTGACACTCTGTGGTCATTTGTTCAACAAATGTTCACATGTCTTCTCATGGCATCTTCACCGAGTGTCTTCACCCCTGGCTGCACAACAGAATCACTTGGGGAGTTCATAAAAGATATGGATGCTTAGGTCTTCAGGCCATAGGGCCAGCGGTGTAAGCACACGTGCTCTCCAGGAAAAAAAAAGGTACTGATTGGTAGTGGTTGTTGATTTCCATGGTGTAAATACTCACATTACAGGGGATTTCAAGCTACCTACTTGACATTACCTAACATCGAATTTGAAGGAGATGCTCACAATTGGCTCACAAGGGCTGGCTCTACATCCGCTACTGGGCAGGCTTCAGGCATATAGACATGCACATGTACATGCTGATACATGTGTGTGCCTATATAATCTCTCGGTGATTCTAATATGCAGATAAGGCTAAGAAACTCTGAACTAGGTTACACATTTCTTGGATGCAGTAACTGTTTTATTTGCCTCATTGTCCCTACAACACCAAGAATAGATACTGAATCAATGTTGTTAACAGACCACATAAGGTTATTAATCTAATGTTCATAGCCAGTGATGCAACAGAGAACACAGCAGTATCCTTTGACCCAAATGTACTGACTTTTAAATTTACTTTCTCTTGATTTTCTTACTGATGAAGGAAGAGAGGCTAAATATATTTGGAATCTCCTACTTAGAATGCCAAGATTTTGTTGATATTTTGTGTTGTTTAATATTATTTACCAAGACTCAAACGCTGGTATTTATTTTTAGTTCCCCTTACCACTCTTGGCTTTTAGGAATGAGGGCAGCCTTGAAAATTTCCTTTCATGTTAACTCTGCTTTTATTCTACTTAAAGTATACATGTGATTATTCAGACACATTTTCCCTGTATGCTTACATGGGTTTAGAAGCTTCAGTTTTCTTTCAAGCAGCATTTGTAAAGAATGGTAAACACATAAGCCCATTGTTCAGATGGGCTGTCCCAGGCAAAGCACCATTGTCCCAAGAGAACAGGGTGCAAAGTACCTTTTTGGAGACCTCTAGGGAAAAGATCACATGGATATTTTCTACTATATGAAAGAGATATACAAAGAACTTGGTAATCCACAACACTGGGTAACAACCTACTTCAGCAGGTTCCGCATGAGAACGCCAGATCTCCTGGGTATCTCTTTAAACTCGGAAGGAGAGAAGTGCGGGAGAATTAACTACTTTAAGATGGTTAAATTGACTCTTGGTTAAATTTACTCATGGTTAATTTACTCTTCAGGTTTTTTTTTTTCCTTCACGACCTACTTTCTCAATAAATACAATTCTTATGTTTCTATGTATAGATTATATTTAGGACAAGGAATACCAAGCATAAAGAGTAAGAAAAGTAAAACTGCTTTCTAATTTTGATGTAGCCAAGACCTCAGAAACTGATGAAGCCAAGGAGGCAAAGCCTGAGGGTTCATCAATCTGCAAAATTGGTATAACTTAATTTCCCAGCCCTCTTTGAGGGTGTTTTGGCTTATCAAAGGTTATGGAATAATTCAACGAACAGATATGTTACCTGTCATGAATCATGATATAGCTTTCTTTTAATGACACGATCTCAGACTATGTATTCCTGGCTTTGTGTGAAGGACGCAACAAATGTTCATGAATACTGTAACTCTGACCTAATCAAAACTAGAAAAGGACAAATTTAAGGTTTAATTTTGGGTTAAATCTTTTTCACTCTACTTTTTATACTAATTGGGAGGGGCGCCTGGGTGGCTCAGTCGGTTAAGTGTCCGACTTCAGCTCAGGTCATGATCTCACGGTCTGTGAGTTCAAGTCTCACATCGGGCTCTGTGCTGACAGCTCGGAGTCTGGAGCCTGCTTTGGATTCTGTGTCTCCCCATCTCCTGCTCCTGCTCTGTCTCTCCCTATCTATCAATAATAAATAAACATTAAAAGATTTCTATTAATTGGGAGAAAAAAAATCATAATGTCCATCTCTTACCTGAGCAGGCTTCTTCTGAACGACTTGTTGTGGCTAAGGAAGAAACAAACAAACAAAAAAACTGTTATGTCTTAAAAGGAAACACACATAATGAAAATAATTACGTATACATGTTTCAATTATAGGCACTTGTCTGCAAAGCAAAGACAAAAATTTGGTTCTAAAATTAGATTCACGTGAGGAGGGCAAGGGCCTAATTTGTCAATATTTTGTTTTAAAAAACTCTGCTTTCTTGAGATGCAATTTACATACAATACAATTCACCAATAACGTGTATAATCCAAAGTTCCTTTAGTGTATCCAGAGAGTTGTACAGTCATCATCATCATCACAACATAATTTCAGAGCCTAATTTCACCTCCTCTAAAAGAAGCCTCACTGCCATTATTATTGACTACCCCCCACTCCATGTTGCTTCCCTAGTCACCCTTGCGTCCTTCACCAACTCTCTATCTCTATAAATTTGCCTACTCTGGACGTTTCATGTAAATGGAATCATACAATATATGGTCTTTTGTGTTTGGCTTCTTTTACTTAGTATAACGTTTTCTAGAGTTATCTGGGTCATAACATGTGTCAGTACTTCATTCCTCTTTATGACTCCATAACATTCCATTGTATGGCTATACCACATTTTGTTGATCCATTCATCAGCTGCTGGGCATTTGGGCTGTTTCCACCATTTGGCTATCATGAATAATACCAGGAGCATTCATATGTAAGTTTTAGTGGAGACATGTTTCCATTTCTCTTGGGAAGATAGGTTGGAGTGGAATTTCTGGGTCATACAGGTAATTCTAGAATAAACTTTTTGAGGAGCTGCCAGACGGTTTTTCAAAGCAGCTGCACCATTTTACATTTCCACCAGCCATGAATGAGGGTCCCAATTTCTCCATATACTTGTCAACACTTGCTATTGCCTGCCTTTTTCATTATAAACATCCTGCTGGGTGTGAAGTTCGTCATTGGGGTTTTGATTAGATTTTCCCTAATGACAACTGAAGTTGAAAATCTTTTCACGCGCTTATGGGCAGTTTATGTATCTTCTTTAGAGAAATGTCTTTCAAGTCTCTTGCCCATTTTAAAATTTATTTGTCTTTTCATTACTGAGTTAATGTTCTTAAGAACATTAAGAGTTCATTATATGTTCTGGATATGAGCACCATCAGAATGTGATTTGTAAATGTTTTCTTCCCTCCTGTGGGTTTGTCTGCTTTCTTGATGGTTTCATTTGCAGAACAGTTTATTCTAGCTATATCTGTATCTAATTATGTACATAGAGCAGAATTCTCTTTTTTGAGTGAAACACCCGAGGGAGGTGTTTTTCCACCGGCTTAAATAAATTTTCCAATAATCAGAATATTGGAAAGATGTTTAAATGATTCTTTAGTATTATAAAAGCGGGATTTGAAGTATGAGCTTTTTGATGGATAATTTCCAGTACTCACTCTCATGTCTGAATATGAGCCTTACTTCTATGCACACATCACTAGGGTTTGCAAATACAACTATGATACTCTGATGTGACCAGTGACGCACTTTCATGGCACAAGTGAAAAAAAAATAAAATTGCTACAGTTCTCCCAAATAAAAGAACTTAGGGTGAATTCACTATATCATGGGGGTGTATAGCTCCTATTCATTTTCCCCCTTCCCATGTGATTGGCGTGACTGTCCTATTGCTGATGTATTAAACATACTATATAAAAGTCATCAGAGCGTTTTTTTTTTTTTCTTTTTTGGATGAACGAGATAAACAGTTTTAAAAATACTTTTGTTCACCGAAAAGAAAAAGCTCTTCCCTTTGCCTTGAAAATCCCAGGAGAGATGACATCCCAACAGCCCAGGTATGGAGATGATGTCTTCTCCAGGTGGCACTGAACCAAGAATGATTAAGACTTCTTGCCTCATAGGGTCCAAAAGCGTGCACTAAGAGAGTATTCATTTCAAAAGGGTCATTTGGAAGGACAGACGGCTTTCTTCCTTCTCTTTCTTCCTGCCGATGACACCTGTACACATGTTTACTCCCAAATTGCTTCAAATCCCCACGCATTCTTGCAGGCTGACTGTTCCTACTGCCCAGAAGTTCCCCTCCTCTTTTGGCCGAGGATGCCGCATTCATGTGGCTTCTGCACACTGCGGGGCTCAATGAAATCTTCTGAAAGGGCTGCCAACTCACCCAATTTTCCATGAATTAGGTCCTGACACTTCAATGAGGGGAAAGACAATGTCTGAAACTCTGCCAGCGCTGGCTCCCGGCCTAGTCCGTGTCACAGAACTTGTCCCAGCTGCCCTTCCACACAGCACTTCATACTTTTCAGACCACCAAACAAACAGACCCTTGAATGCTCTCAATGCCGGTTGGGGTTATGGCTGCCAGCATGTTTTCCCAGCCTCTGGCACCCAATGGCTCCAGACTGTGCCGAGAAAGTTTTGTGTTGTTGTTATTTTGTTTTGTTTTTATTTTTATGAATGGCTTTGGTAGAAAATGCAGACGGAAGCATAATACTACGGCCATTCATAAAAAGGGAACAGAAACAAACTAGAGTCTGGAAATCTTCGCAGACACTAAACAAAGCGCAAGTCTCTTATCTTCCTCGAAGTATCTCCTAGCTCAGGACGAAGTGTTGATGCCTAGAAACCAGTTGCCCCTTAGGATTCTTGTCATCAAAAGCATGGTTGGCCACCTATCTCTATAAGAAGAACTGAATAATATCAACTATGCGTATCGACCTTCAGTGAGGTTAGCAGTGTATTTTCCTGTACCTTAACACATGAGGAATATTTTGCACATGCTTTTCCCATATAGAACCTAAAGTGGTTTCTATTTTTAACAGCTGCCCCTTTGTGACCGGGAGGTCCCAAGCCTGATTATCCCCCCGACCCCCCCCCCAACACACACACACAGGGAAACTAAGGCATAGGGAATTTAAGTAATCTCCTGGAGACCATTTTCTAAAGCTAAAACAACCCGAGTCTTCTAGTTCTTTTAATCTCTGAGGAAGCCCATTTCCTTCCTTAACAATAACAACAAAAACAGTAAAATTGAAATCCAGATCCAATCCAGAAGGAGAAAGGCCTTGATCTCCACTTCCAGATTCACCTTCTTCTTCAGGATCTCTCAGGATTCCCCACTGCCACCAGGGCCTGGCTCTGGTTCCTCGAGGCTGCTGACTACAAGTTAGTACCAGGGGACAAGAGTTAGTTCCCAAGGCTCCAGCTGATCCCCTCTCCCCCATGGAGAGTCTTCCATTATTATCAAGTGTGGAGGAGTTGAAGAAGTCCCTTTTAAAGGCAAGGATTTCATAATGACTGTTCTAGACAAATTAGCAAAAGTCCTCTCAGTGGCTTATTTGGATGCTTCTGTTTCTAAGAAGTCTATGCACATGATGAGCTCCTAACAGTTTAGGCACCTTGTTGACTTGGCATGCAAATGTCTTTGTGCACAAACATTTTGAGTGTCTTATGTTATTAAGAGATAGTTACACCTTTCAAAAAGCTTGTGATGCAAATCTCTCATTCAGCTGTTGTATTTAAACCTCTAAAACACAGAAGGTGAAAGAGAGCTTTCCAGCCAGAATGAAATGACCACAAAAGACTTTGAAGAAATGCTGTGGGTTCATACGACATTAAAATCAAACTGTGAGAACTAAAAAGACCCCATCAACGGAACAGATCATGTAAAGATTAAGAAAGGCCCTCTCTCACCACATGGGCTTCAACGTGTGGTTCTCTGCAGGTTAATCCTTACGTTGCACTAGCTCTGCCAAATTCAAAGTACAATCTTTACGCAAATAAATATTATTGTTATGGTCTGTACCTAGCATTAAGACACGCTATGAAATCACAAAGGATACTAAAAAGAAAGCACGTACTTTTAAGTTTCTGATATCATACGGCAAATCAATATTTCTCCAAATAGAAGGAAAACAGTTATTGAATTTTTAATGTCCACAGAGTAGTTTGGTTCTGAGATTTTACAGAAAGACACTTATGAAGGACATGCCTGCCACACCATCTATTTCAGAATAATTAAGGGGTTCCCCAGCCCTTCCGAGAATCCAGCCTATGGATTCCAGGGAGTCTAGATATTTAAAGCAGACACTTAGACAGCTAAGCCACCCTTCTAGTAGGCACTGAAAGAAAATCCTTCCTAACAAAGAACCTAGACATTAGTAGATCACTTTTAGTACTAATCTAAACAGTAAATGAAATAAGGCTGGAATTGGGCTTACCAGCTTAATTTTTTAAAAAATGAGGTTCAGTGTGCAGTAAAGTGAGGATATCCTTATGAAAAGAGTCTTAAGTTGACCTTTGAAAGAAAATAGCCCTTCATTTGTATCTCTGTACAGATGGGTCTTTTGGTTTCATGTAAGCAGCTGATTTTTAATCTAATTATATCTTTTGTTTCTGCCAGCCAGTGGGAAGTGGTTTTGTCCACTCTGCTTGGAAATCATAAGACTGTTGTTCAATCAAGAGGTACTTCTGTTCCTTAGTGCAATCTTTTCTTCATATGGATTGTTTTCCATTCTCACAGCAGGTTAGAGTAAGACAGATCCCCCAACTGTTTACTAAAAGAGAATTTTAAAACCCTCATTTCTTCTGTGAGACATTTAAGAAGACTTTAACATCTCCCAAAGTAACATCTCACAGGTAAGTTCAGCTTTTAAAATTTTTAAATTAAATATGGGATCATATTAAAATGTTTGTTAAACAGATACTTGTGTTTAGACTTCCAGAGAGTCCTTTTTTTTATATATTTATTTATTTTTGAGAAAGAGAGAGTGAAAGGGAGAGAGAAACAGAGGGAGAGAGAGGCAGAGTGAGAGCTGGGGAGGGGCAGAAAGAGGGAGAGACACAGAATCCAAAGAAGGCTCCAGGCTCCGAGCTGTCAGCACAGAGCCCAATGCAGGGCTTGAACTCATGAACCATGAGATCATAACCTGAGCCGAAGTCAGACACTTAACTGACTGAGCCACCCAGGTGTCCCTAGACATTCAGAGTGTCTTTTATGCCTAAGTCAGCTCACTGAAAAAGTGGAGCTTTTGATTGTAATTGTAATCACACAAGCACAACTACCTTCATATTTTGCCTGAACTAACTGATGAATATATCCCTACCATTTGGAGAGTATTTCATTAAATAAATTAACCTATGGCTCAGTGACCTCACTTGCTTTCCAGACTAAATTAATTGGTTATTTGAAGTAAAAAGTATCCAAAAAAAATTAAATAAGTAGACAGAGCCCAGATTCTACACAGGTAATTGTCCAGCTTCTACATAAACACTCCAAACATAACCATGAACCATGAAGGCCAGCAGGAGCTATAAGCCATGTGGTGTACATACTTATGGGAGTTCGTTTTGACTTGTATTTTGAACAATACCCATTTTCACCCTTTGTCCCCAATAGTTTAAAGGCAATATGGCCATTCTTTCTGTCTATAACCAAGAATCATTTCCATTTCTGCACTGAGAAATATGCTTTTCACCCTCTGAAATTTCATAGAGCCATTTTGGATGTATTTTCTTTGAATATGACGTTAACCCAACTGGAGGGAGGTTACCATCATCACGAATGAAAGTTCTTTCCTGCTTTTCATGAAATGATGTAATCAACATACTTACTCACGATCTTCTGGATTTACAGTTTTAAAACTTCAATATTCCTGAATGTCAAGACTTATATTTGGGTTCCTTTAACAAAATGAACATGCCCTACGGGTTTTGAAGGGTTTTTTTTTTTAAAGGCATAAAAACCTCTCCATCTCCTTTTACAAATCAGATTGTAAGTGGCATCCCACAACAGAAAGCAGACAAAATGAAAACGGTACATCTGACTGGAGTGCCAATGTCTCATTCACAGGGCTTCCACTCCAATCTATTCCTGGCCTTCTAAGGATGCACCTGGAGCCCCTCAATGAAACCCCAGAGCTCCTGGAAAGGTCAAGTGAAGGTCTCTGATCTTTAGATGCAAATCCTCCATCAGATCTGAATCACCAAGATAGGCAGAGGCAGAGCAGTCTCATTCACTCAGCATGACTTAGACTGAGGTTGAATCATATGAACTTCCATTTGTGTTTGTCAAAATTAGTAAGATAGCAACAATCTCATATATTTTGGCCTAACAGAATCAAGGTAAGGTCACCATTCTCCTTATAATTTTTGTGATTTGTTATTAGGCTCTGGTAGCTTAGAAGTCCTACACATTTTTCTGTTTTCTGTGCACCTTGATCCTGCACTCAGTTTCCCATGCTACTCCACCCTGGCTGCTAATCCCGACACTCATTTTGGCAAAGTTTTGCCAGACTCTGTGGTGAAAGGGGGGATTAACCTATACTGGGGGTGATGTTCCAGGTTTTCTTATTTATTCTGCAGCTGTTCTTCCGGTATACCGTGGCAGCTTTTGTGACCATCTACTAACTTCTCATACCCACACAAGCCCTTCTAAACTCTGCCTCTTCATTGAAACTGAATGGCTGGAATAATCTGCATATAACAATTCTTGGTGGCTACCCAGGAAGTTCTAAAAAGAAACATGTAACTTCTAATTTAATTTAAAATGGTCAACTCTCAGCTATTGCCACCAGTATAAAGAAGTTGAGTCCAGAGTATTCTCTAACACCGAGTGATCCCATAATATTTTATTTACCTAAGATTTTTTATAATTAGATAGGAACATGGTGTGTCTAAAGTTTGAAGAACTTATATCAGATCATATGTTGGTGGGACAGTGTGAGGATGTGACTTGGCTACAGCTATACAAAACTCATCTCTATTGCATATACCACTGTTCTTGGGTGGGAAGTCTTGTGTTCATGGCTTCCTCAGTTGAGAATGATTGCGCCCCCTTGTGGCGGGAGGCCTTAGGAAACCAAAACCATCGACCATAACTAGTTGGTAGCAATTTTCCTCCAGCTTAGAAAAAGCTTGAGTTAGGTCATAAGTTCTATTTCTTGTGCCTTCTGTGTACAGTTAGAGATGACTGTGCAATGTGTGTACACATGTAGCCCTGGATGGTTACAATTTGACAGTAACATCTGGCTCTTATAGTGCAAAGGAGATTTTGTAGTTCTCTGTACCAAGTCTCTCCTAAGAAGTGATAAGTCTATGGGGAGTTTTGGCAAAATCTCTGGAATTTCTGCTTGGTATTGGGGGGAAGGGGAGGTGTTCTTTATTTTTTTACTCTACTTGGCTTTACTCTTAGACTTTAATGCAAAAGACAAAAGTAAGCATCATTTCAAAAGTATTTATTGGATTATTATAGCAAAGTGTCCTCACTGCTGCTGGGCTCATTTCATCTGTTCAAGAATGAGAATTGTCACAATCTGCTTTAGTTAGCGTTTAGTAACATCAGCCTGTGTGTGTATGGCAACACACCACAGCAGTTCTCATGAGAAGAAATTTGGGGGCCAATACTTTGGGGTCTTAGCCTACCTTCAGACACCTTCAGAATGGAGCGCAAAGATCAACAGGGAACCCTTTAAAAATTTCAGTGTCCTGATTAGCTCCAAAAGTCAACCATCTATAATCTGATGAAGGTATTTATTGGCTCATCAAATCCTAACTGATATTTGATAAACTATACCTCAGATGGGGACTGGATGTACAAAATAAATAATGTTTCCTGGCCTTGGGGCACCTGAGTGACTCAGTTGGTTAAGTGTCCGACTTCAGCTCAGGTCATGATCTTGTGATTTGTGAGTTTGAGCCCCACGATGGGCTCTGTGCTGACAACTCAGAGCCTGGAGCCTGCTTCGAATTCTGTGTGTGTGTGTGTCTCTCTCTCTCTGGCCCCCCTCCCCCGTTCATGCTCTGTCTCTCTCTGTCTCTCAAAAATAAATGTTAAAATTTAAAAAAATGTTTCCTGGTCTCAAGAAGCCTGGAGTCTAATGGGGGAGACAAGCAAAGAAATAGATATTAGAATACAATGTGCAATTTTAGATTATTTTTCTATGTTCAATGTAATCTCTTATGTTCAATGTAATTTTAAGTGTAGAGAGGCACAGTCATGATTATTTTCCCTCTAATAGAGAAAGACAACATGATTATTTTCCCTCTAATAGGGAAATGAGAAAGTACAGATAGAAGAAAAAAAAGATGCAGGAAGAAACTTGATGATTTCATGTAGAAGAAGAATATAACTTCTTTCCTATCACGCAAAAAAATACAGATAGGAAAGAAATTTCTTTATTTTCACTTAAACATTTTAATTAAGCTTAAATATCAAAACAAAACAAAACAAAATGTAGTATAGGGGTAATGTTGTCAAAACTATGGTTAGTCTTAAAATGATACTGTGGTGTGTTCCTGAGTTACTTTATTTTATAGAAGATGGCCATGCTTGGGGGATAGAAGGCATTCTGAAATGAACAGCCACACACAGGTGGGGTAAAGGAATACATGGTCTTATGAGTTGACTTTTCATTTCAATGTTTGCATTTCTCCAAGATTTGGGGGAAAATTCATCTGTAGGCAAAAACTTCACCTGAGTGAAAATGGTGACATTAACATTACTTCATAGAAAAACAATCCATCTGTTTCAGTCCTATCTCCTTATTCTATAAGTTTTTAAGCACAAACACTACCTATTGTTTAAAGCCTCAGGTTATTTATTTATTCGCTTTAGATACTTCTTTTCCTCTGCATATGGCCACTTGCACTGCTAGTTCACTTCGCATATGTGCACATGGTTAGCAGCACCAAAGTAAAATGAATAATTGTTTGAAACACCATGCTGCTGGGTTTCAGCAAATCAAACACATTTGCATAGATGCTGTGGACTAAGTTCAAACTTTAGCTCATGTCAACTTCAGCCAGATAGAAAGACTAATTAATGTTCAATACTAGATAAAAATAGACATCGATGAGGTAATGGAAATCAAATTATATATTATTGAAGACGAGCAATAATTAATACTCCAGGTTTGTTGGTGGCATACCTGAAAGTCCACCTAAGACATAAAGTCTTCTTAACATTTGACTGATTACTCAGATAGTCATTATATGAGATTGGATATGGACGTTTTTTACGTAACAATTTTTACATAATTATATCTTTTCCTGTGTGGTTGGCCATTTGCTTATGATAGGCATAATGTGATTTTTGAAATAGTTCTAATTACCTTTTTTTTGGATGAAAGAGATTTGGGATCAGTACCTAGAAAATTCCTTTGGGACATCAGTATCATGGTGGAGTGAGTCACTCCTTTTTTCTGGCCTTCCTGATTTACAACTATTCAGACATCCATAAGGGGTGGGGGCGCAACAACAAGGAGCCCCTGCACAGCACATCAGGACACCTAGAGACACACTGGACTGCAGAGGGGGTGGTGGAGTGAGGGAAATGGCAATGGAGCTCACAGCAGCAGAGGTAGTGGTGGCAGAGAGAAGGTGGTGGCTGGCCAGCAGTAAGCCAGCACAACTTTTCCGGGAAAGGAGGTGGAGGGCAAAGGCAGTGAGTTAGGGCTTGCTTGGTCATGTCCTATAGCTAGAGGGATGCCTTGCTCTCTCTGAAGAGAGATGGCAGTGACTGGAGTGGGAAAGGAAAGGAATGGGAAGTAGGCAGACAGAGAATTGAAGGAAATCTCTCCTGCTATCTGCCTCAGGAGTCAAGAGGATTGCCCATGGACCACTGGGACCCTCCCAATTTGAGAATATCCTTACTGGGCAGTGGGCATACCTAAAGCCCAAGTGCTCAGTACACATATCTCCTCCTCTGCTGCCACCCTTTACTTTCCCCCCCCTTCCTTTTGATGATTGCTGCTAGCCTTAGTAGGGAGTCAGCTCTGGGTAAAAGAAACCAAAAACATGTGTTATAGCGCCACCTTCTGGAAAACAAAAGGAAGGCTCTAAACTACCAGCCTATTGAACTGCTAGAATCAAAGTAAACAAAACCATGCCTAAAAAAGGAAAGGTATCCCCTATTTCTTATATAGACGCAGAGGCACTTCTCAACAAACACCATGAAAAACCATGGTAATACAATATCACAAAAAGTGAAAATTTTCCCACAACTGAGCCCAAAGACATGGAATATTGCAGCCAAATTGATAAAGAACTTAAAAGAACTGTTATAAAGAAATTCAACAAGCTACAAGACAATTAAAAAGTTAACACAATGATCTCAGGGATAAACAGAAGGAGGACTTTGCCAAAGAGATTAAGATTCTAAAAAGGTATCAAACAGAAATTTTAAAGCTGAAGACCTCAAAAAACGTGATGAAGAATGCATTAGAACACAGTGGATATAAAGTAATCATATGAAAAAGAGAATTAGTGAGCTTGAGGATAGAAACATAAAAATTATTCAAGTGGAAGAGGAGACAGAACAAGATTTTAAAAAGTAATGAAAGCTGATGAGAACTATTTGGCTTTACTGGAAGAGCCAAAGTAAGAATAACGTGTATCCCAGAGAAGTGAGGGAGAAGGGAGCAGAGAGCATATTTAAAGAAATAATAGCTGAGAAGTTCCCAAACCTGGGGAAGGAACTGAATATACAAGTCCATGAAGCTAATAAAATACCTTGCTATCTCAATGCAAAAACAAAACAAAACAAGAAAGAAAATCCCATCTTCAAGACACATTATATTAAAAGTATCAAAAGTTGGTGATAAAGAAAGTTTTAAAGGCAGCCAGGAGAAGGTAGTAACTTACAATGGTATTCCCATTAGGCCACTGCAGATTTTTCAGCAGAAACTCTCTGGGCCAGAAGAGAATGGAGTGACATATTCAAAATACTAAAAGATAAAAACTATCAGCCAAGAATAATCTACCTGGCAAAATTATCTTAAGGATAGGAAGCAAACATAAAGGCTTTTCCAGACAAACACAAGCTGAAGGAGTTCGCTATTACTAGACCTATCTTATAAGAAATGTTGAAAGGAGATGTTCAAGCTGAAAAGGTGAAGGTATACAAAACTCTGATAAGGTGATAAAGAGACAGAATTCCAACTGTAACTTTCTAAGAATGGTATGTTAACCTCTTAACTATATCATAAATGTTAAAGGAAAAGAGGATTAAAAATAACTATCACTACTACAATTTGGTAACATAATCACAGCATAAAAAGATAATTCGTGACATTGAAAATATAAAACGGGAAGAGTTAAAGGATGGAAATTTTAGAAGTAAAAGAAAATAAATTTCTATCAGCAGAAAAATGACTATTTTATTAACGAGGTGTATTATGTAAACCTCTTGGTAATCAGAAAGCAAAAATCTAGAGACATGAAACATAAAAAATGGGGAGAATGAGCAAATCAATATGGAAAACCACACAATCACAAAGACAGAAACAGAAGGAAAAAGAAACAATGGAGAAACAAATAACCAGAAGGCAAAAGAGAAAAGGGCAGTAGTAAATCCTTACATATCAATAATCATCTTAAGTGTAAATGAAATGAACTTACCAATCAAAAGGCACAGAGTGGCTGGATGGACAAAAAAGCCAAGACCCAACTATACGCTGCCTATAGAAGACTAATTTTAGCTCTAAACAAACACACATGCTCATAATAAAAGGATGACAGATGATATTCCAAACAAATGGAAATAAAAAGAAGGTGAGCATAGCCATACTTATATCTGGGAAAATAGACTTCAAGCCAAAAAGGGTAACAAGAGACAAAGAAAGTCAATATATAATAATAAAGGGGTCAATGTCAAGAAAATATAGCAATCTGGGGCACCTGAGTGGCTCAGTTGGTTAAGCATCTGATCCTTGATTTCAGCTCAGGTTGTGATCTCACGGTTTGTGCATTTGAACCCTGCATCGAGCTCTGTGCTGAGAAACGCTTAACCAACTAAGCCACCCAGGTGCCCCTATGAAATATGTTAAGGAATTGTAGCATGTCTTAAAGGAGAAATGGACAACCATACAATAATTGTAAGGGACTTCAATACCCCTCCATCAGCAATGGATAGATTGTCCAGACAGAAAACAAGAAAATGTCGAAATTGAATCACACGTTAGAACAAATGAACTCAATAGACATATACAGAACATGCTATCCAACAGCAGCAAAATACACATTCTTCTCAAGTACACATGGAACATTCTCCAGAGCCAAACATGCGATAGGTCACAAAACAAATCTTAGCAAATTTAAGAAGTCTGAAATCATACCAACTATCTTCTTTGACCACAATAGTATGAAACTAGAAATCAACAAGAGAAAAGTGAGATGATCTACAAATATATGGAAAACCAAACAACAGACTTCTGAACAACTTTTGGGTCAAAAAGGAAATAAAAAGAGAAATAAAAATAATCTTTAAACAAAAATGCAAGCGCAACATATTGAGTATTACAGGAAGCAGCAAAAGTGGTTTTCAGAGTAAAGTTTACAGCAATAAATGTGTATATTAAGAAATTAGAAGGCTCTCAAATAAACAACCTAACTTTACAACCTTAAGGAACCAGAAAATGAACAAATGAAGTTCAAAGTCAGCAGAAGAAAGGAAATAATGAAGATCAGGATGGAAATAAATGAAGTAGAAATATGAAAAACAACAGAAAAAAATCAGTAAAACTAAGAGCTGGCTCTTTGAAAAAAATAAAATTGACAAACCTTTAGCTACACTAAGAGAAAAAGAGAGAAAACTCAAATAAATAAAAAATTAGAGATGAAACAGGAGACATTACAACTGATACTACAGATATACGTAGAGTCATAAGAGACTACTAAGAACAATTATGTGCCAACAAATTACGTAACGTAGAAGAAATGGATACATTTCTAGAAACACATTACCTACCAAGACTGAATCAGGAATAAAGAGAAAATCCAAACAGACCAATAACTGGTAGTGACTGAATCCATAATCAAAAAGCTCTCAGCAAAGAACACTCCAGGACCAGATGGCTTCCAGAGAATTCTACCAAACATTTAAAGAAGAATTAACACCAATCCTCCTCAAACTTCCAAAATCTTGAGAAGGAAGGAAGGAGCACTTCCAAACTCATTCTACAAGGCCAGCATTACTTTGTTACCAAAACCAGATGAGGAAACTACAGGAAAATAAAATCATAAGCCAATATCCCTGATGAATATAGATGCAAAAATTCTCAATAAAATATTAATAAACCAAATCAAAGAATATATTAAACGGACTATACACCATGACCAAATGGGATTTCTCCCTGGGATACAATGATGATTTGACACACAAATTAATAAATGTAATACATTACATGATCCTTTCAACAGACATAGAAAAGCATCTGACAAACTACAACCTCCTTTCATGATAAAGACCCTTAACAGAATGGGCAGAGAAGGAACATACCTCAACATAACCAAGGCCGTATATGACAAATGCACAGCCAACATTATATTCAATGGAGAGAAACTGAAAACATTTCATCTATGATCAGATACCCACTTTCACCACTGCTATTTCACATAGTCCTAGAAGACTTAGCTAGAGTAATTAGGCAAGACAAAGAAGTAAAAGGTATTCAAATTGGAAAGGAAGAAGTAAAACTGTTATTTGTTGATTATTCAATCCAATATATAGAAGTTCACAAAGAATCAGTTCAAAACCCGTTAGAATTAGTCAACAACTTCAATAAAGTGGCAGGACAAAAAATCAACACACAGAAATCAGTTGTAGTCCTTTACACTAAGGATGAAGCATCTGAAAAAGAAATAAAGAAAAGCATCCCATTCACAATAAAAAAAAAAACCCCAACAATATAATACTTAGGAATAAACTTAATCAAGGCAACGAAAACTACAAAATGAAAACTTTGCTGAAAGAAATTGAAAAAGACAAACAAATGGAAACTCATTCTATATTCATGGATCGGAAGAATTAATTGGTTAAAATGTCCATACTACTCAGAGCCACTTATAGATTTAATGCAATCCCTGTCAAAATACCAAAGGCATTATTTATAAAAAATAGAAGAAACAATCTTAAAGTTTGTGCAGAACCACAAAAGAACCCAAATAACCAGAATTATCCTGAGAACAAAGATGGAGGTATCATGATTCTGAATTTTGAACTACAAAGCCATAGTAATAAATACAGTATCGTACTGGCACAAAAAATAGACACATCAACCAACGGAACAGATTAAAGAATCCATAATTAAACCCCAGTATATAGGGTCAATTAATATTCAGCAAGGGAGCCAAAAATACCCAATGAGGAAAAGATAGTCTCTTCAACATATGGTGCTGGGAAAACTGAAGAAACATTCAGAACAATGAAGTGAATGAAATTGGATCCCTGTCTACATCATTCACAAAAATTAACTCAAAATGGATCAAAGACTTAAACATAAGACCCGATGCCATAAAACTCCTGGAAGAAAATATAAGAAGCTTGTTGATATTGGTCTTGACAATAGTTTGGGGTGTCTAATGCAAAATAACAAAAGAACAAAATAACAAAAAATAAAATAACAAAAGAAGCAAATCAACGAGTGGGACTACATCAGACTCAAAAGCTTCTGCACAACAAAAGGAACAAGTAACAAAGTGAAAAGACAGTGTACAGAATGGGAGAAAAATTTTGCAAACCATATATTAGATAAGGGGTTAATATCCAAAATATATAAAGAACTCAGTCTACTCAACAACAGCAACAAAAGAATCTGATTAAGAAATGGGCAAAAGCACTAAATGGACATTTCTCCGGAAATGACATCAACATGGCCAACAGACACATGAAAAGACGTTCAATATCATTCACCATCAAGGAAATGCAGATGAAAACCACAGTAAGATATCCCCTCACACCTGTTGGAATGGTTGTTATCAGGCAGACAAGAGGTAAGAGGTGCTGGCAACAAGGTGGTGAAAAGGCAACCGTTACCCACTGTTGGTGGGAATGTAAACTGGTCCAATCACTATGGAACGCAATATGCAATATGAAGGTTTCTCAAAAAATTAAAAATTGATCTACCATATGATCCAGCCAGTCCACTTCTGGGTATACACCCAAAGGAAATGAAAACAGGATCTTGAGAAGATATACACACTCTTATAGCATTATTTATGAGAGTCAAAACATGGAAATAATCCAAATGCCCATTAACAAATGGATGGATAAAAAATGTGGTACCTATACACGATGGACTATCATTCAGCCATGAGAAAGGAAGCTCTCCTTTCATTTATGATGGCATGGGTAGACCTTGCGTACATTATGCTAAGTGAGATAAGTCAGACAGAGAAAGACAAGTACTGTATAATATCACTTGCACAGGAATCTAAAAAAGTGAAGCCTGTAAGAAAAAGAAACAGAGTAAAATGGTGGCTGGAGATGGGAATGGGGTGGTTGGAGGGATGAGAGTTGGTGTTTAAGGGTACAAACTTGTAATGAGTAGTAAATAAGCCATAGAGATGAATGCACAGTACAATGAATAGAGACAGTAATACTGTACTACATTTAGGGTAATAACTATATAATATGATAAATGTTGCTATATCAGCAATCATCTTACAATATACAAATATATCAAAGTAACACACTGTATACCTTAAACTTATAAAATGTTACATGTTAAATTTATTCAGTTAAAAAAGTCTTTGGTTCTCAGAAGTTCTATCCAGTTGTTAGATTAAAGTATTTAAAGATAGTTTTATAAAACGAGTTTTGAGTATTGAGTATTTCCCAGCAGCCATAATAGTTACACATGGAATTGAATTTAAAAAGCTGAATCATGATTTTAGGCATTTCCTTTCCTTAAGGAAAGACTCAGTAAATTTATTTGTAATCTCTTAGGTTCTCAAGGACTACAAAGGGATAGTTTATGGGTTGCGAGCTCTACGATACTTAACTGAGTCATCTCTCTCCTAGAATCCTAATTTAGCAGTATTTTCTTGGCACCAGCTTAGGGCTGACTTTAGCAGTTGAGCTGTTTTCCTTGGAGGGAGTTTAATATTCAATCCGAGAAATGTTAACTATTCCCGAACATTAGCTTATACCCTTTAATTTTTTAAACAGTTGTAGAAGGGAGTTCTCTTTCTTCCACATTCTCACACTTGCAGTGTGCACCCAGCACGCCCGTCTTTCCAGAAAACACCTTCTTCCTGGACCCACCCTCAAGGTTTTCTCTGGATTAATGTCCCTTTCTTCAGGATCCATAAGTTAAAATGTCTCATTCCTTCTTCAGAAAACCAAACATTTCATTTAGCTGGTCTCCAAAATCTCTACTTCAAACTCAAGTGGAGCCTCAGGCAACCCTTGAACCACCTAACTCAGGTCAACTGCTCTAAAATGGATAATTCTGGGAGCGATATACTGTCCGTTTAAAAACTACGTACCATTGCTTATGTTCTTCTAGAAACATCCCTCTGAGCTGTACTTCCTGATCACATCCATCCAATCAGACATTTTTAAACGACAAGGCGGGATTAGATCACACGACTTCATTTCAGATCAATCATATGATAATATACAGTGATAACAGAGTTTACCATATGGTTTAGTGTGTACCTCACAACGGCCATCTGAAGGAAGTAATGCCGTTCAGATTTAGATCCAAAGAGGCGGATTCTAAAGCAGCGAATGACTTGTAAACGATGAAAAGGCCAGTATATAATGAAGCTCTCCCTTCATGTCATAGGGCTCCACATCCTTTCCTCTTTCCACCCCCCAAATCTGCTCCAGCAAGGAGCTTATTGTACGCGGGTGTTTTTTTAATGAAAAACCAGTGCTATACGAAACTGTCTTCTCTCATCCATAAAAGTAGATTGGTTTTTTTGAAATAATATAAATCTAGCTTTCTAGGACTCTGATTTCACTAAGAAGAAAAATTACAACTAATAGTAAAACTGCATTTGAATGAAACAATTTTAAAGATCTTAGTTCAAAAGAATGGTTCTAATACACGTAGAGAACCAGTCAGTATTAGAACAGTATTTTCATAATAGCAGCTTTGCTCTGAAAAAATGTTTTCTCATCAAAAAGTCCAAGATGGGGGTGGGGTGGGGTGTCTGGGTGGCTAAGTTAGTTAAACATCTGACTTCAGCTCAGGTCATGATCTCACAGTTCGTGAGTTCGAGCCCCGCCTTGGGCCCTGTGCTGACAGCTCAGAGCCTGGAGCTTCCTTCGGATTTTGTGTCTCCCTCTCTCTCTGCCCCTCCCCTGCCCACTCTCTCTTCCTCTCTATCTCAAAAATGAATAAATGTTAAAAAAAAGTTTTTTAAGTTAAAGATGTCTAATAAATATAATAGCATCTTGTTTCTCACTAGATTTCTATAAAAGAGGCCCATCTTGCTATTCTTATCTATCTATCTATCTATCTATCTATCTATCTATCTATCTATCTATCATCTATCTATCTATCTATCTACACTTTCTTTTGTCCTTTTCTTTTATTTCTTTTAAAAAGTCCATAGGAAAAAACAAATCAGGCAAGACTGTGGAGGCTAAAATTTCTGAGATAAGGGCTAATGAATTTTTTGGTTTGTTTCTTTCCCTCTTATTTATCAGCTGTTCTGACATGTGATCATGTTCACAATATTAGCTGTAAATCCCACGGTGTCTACGACATAGGAAATACATGGTCACAGTTCCTGTATCTGAGGTGTTTATAATCTTACGTATTATATATTGCTGTCTGTGACCAACACTGACAAAGAATAAAGATGCCTGCTTCCCACACGGCCGCCATACAGGTTTCTTCCTACTTACGCTCCTCATCTACATCATCAGACATCTCCCCTCCTCTTTTCCTGTGGCTTTCAACTCAAGATATCTGTACGTCTCCTGCCCTTAATCCCGTGATGTGTATGGTCTCTCCGTTCACTGGCGGGTGCTTGTGTGCATGCGTTCATTTCTTTGGAATGTGACCACCATGACACTTATTTTTTACCCATGATATATATAAATACACACTGCCATACAGAGGGAGTCATTTAAAACACTCCATTTAAAGCCAGCATATATGTGTATAATATTTATATATATTTACATTAAGGCACAATTACTAGTCAAAGCTACGGACATGGACCACTTCACGCTCCAACCTCAGAGAAGCTTCGCAGACCACACCAACAATGGAAAATTCCCAGGGACTCTTCACAAACAGGGAAATTGCCCACCCACCTGGCTCAGCGGCTAACACACTTCCTCTCTTCTGCATGGAGTAAATATGAAAAAAGAAAGAAAGAAAAAGAAAGGTTTCTGAGTTCTAAACCCAAAATTGCCTGGAGGAAGTCCTTCTCGAGCCCCACCTCCTGAAGTGGTAGGGATGCTTTCATAGCTCTCATAAAAGGTGCTGGTTAGAAATGAGGATTCCTGACTACATACAAAGCGAAGCCCACTTTGGATCCTCTGTCCTCCCCTCTCTCCGCCCCTCCCCCACTCATGCTCTCTCTCTCTCTCTCAAAACTAAACATTTAAAAATAAATAAGTAAAGGGGCGCCTGGGTGGCTTAGTCGGTTAAGCGTCCGACTTTCGCTTGGTCGTGATCTCGCGGTTCGTGGGTTCGAGCCCCGCGTCGGGTCCTGTGCTGACTGCCAGCTCAGAGCCTGGAGCCTGTTTCAGTCTGTGACTCCCTCTCTCTCTGACCCTCCCCTGCTCACGCTGTCTCTCTCTCCCTTTCCTAGAAATAAATAAAAATATTAAAAATAAATAAATAAATAAATAAATAAATAAGTAAAATAAGCAACCGGTCCTGTGGGCAGGGCTCTGAGAAATGCTGTCATGGTGAAATAACACTTACACAACTACAATTCTCCCTTCCGACGAGGCTGTCACTGACAGGAGAGAGCTACCTTAATGCAGATCCAAAGGTGGGAGAGGAAGATGGGTATGTTTTTGAAACATAAGAAGACATATTAAATATGACTCTTATCTCCCTATATTTCTTGTAGATCAGTATCTGTTGCGGAAGAGTAATGGAAATTAAACTAATATGTAAAATTGTAGACAATAATTTCTAATGCATCTCAGGTATCTCACCAAAGAAAATCTCTCTTGTACACTTTTGGGTACAACAGGGAACCCAAACTCAAACTGATTTGATAAGGGGATTACTTATCTAACGTGGCAAAGAGTTTGGAGATGCTGCACCTCCAGAACGGGCTAGGTCAGCAGCTGAAATGAACTTGGTTAAATCTCCAGGGTGTCAGACTCTTGTTATCCTTCTGGTCTACCTCCCTCAGAGTCACAAAGTCGGTATGGTGGTTCCCGGTGGCGCTTCTAGGAATCTCAGCATCCAGTAGGAGAGACAGTCTCTTCTTAGGGCCCCAAGCAGACCGCCTCGCAAGGGGAATGGGACCGTGTGACTGGCTCTGACAAAACCAGCATTACCCCTGGATGAGGGAAAGGGTCACGTTCTGTAAACAAAGGAAGATGGGCCTGGTTACAGAACAGCAACCAGTTTGGTTGTGCGCCCGGTTCTATTCCCTGTCTTTGAGGGCTGGTAAGAAGTGCCCTCTTGACTCTGAAGTCAGCTGGGCAAGAGTTTTCTTTGCACTGTTTGTCCTGTGCGAGGGCATAAAAGCTTTGTCTTCATCAAGCATTTCAGAAGAGGTAGAGGACCAGGCCTCTTTGTAGAATGCACACATTTCAGTTTTACAGTTGTTATGGAGATAGTGTCTGTGGTTTTTGCTTTCCTGGTCTGTTTGGAATTTTCCTCTGGTAAATCCAGATTTGAGTTCATTTCGTTGTGGACCGGAGGGTGTAGCTGTTCCTGACAGCTAGTTAATGAGTGTGCCACGCTGCCTAAAAACCAGCTGTAACTCATTGGTCATGTCCAAAAGGAATGCCAGAGATGGGTAGGAAATAACTAACAGGAGTTCTTGCCTACATTCTGGATGTCGACTAAATGTCTACTGACTTTTAATGGGAGGCGACCGGAGTTGCGCTTGGTTAAACTGAGGCAGAGCAGAACCTGAGGGTGAGCTGGGGGCCCCCTGGCTAGGTGCTAATCACTACTCTCTTTGTGTTAGGCTGCTCTTCCGCCTCCCTGTCACCTCCAGGGGAGTATCCTTACTCTGTGAACGAGTTGTCTATTGAAATGAGATGCTTGTGTCTCCGTAGACGCGGTGGGATTCAAGTCCTGGCTCTAGATAATATATGTTTTGGTATGTCTGGGCGTATTGCCAGATATGTGTAGGTATCTCTGATCTTAGGAGGGACTGTTGGTGGTGGAAGGTTTTTTCTTTTGCCTTTCTTTCTTTCTTTCTTCTTCTTTTTTTTTAATAAAGGAAGGATGTGTGTAAGGTGCTATCTTTGATTGTAGTTGCTGTTTCCAGGATATGAAAGCTGCTTTGGAGTACTACAGAAGCAGCATTTTGGCCTCAGGGAAATTATCCCCCAAGGACCTCAATTTACTTTCTAAGGGTTTGGAGGAGACGTCTCGGTACCCAGAGTTCCAGACAGGGAAAGAACGCTTCAGATGGTGGTAAAGACATGTCTTTGGGGTCAGAAAGGCCGTAGAAATCGGTCTGGGACCAACAATGCACAAGCTCTGTGACTTGGTAGCAATGTAAACCTTAATTTACTGAGTTGTCTAATGAGGATAACTCATTGGTTCGTTGGGGTGGTTCAAAATAATTAATGCCTCGAGGCGCTTGGGTGGCTCAGTCGGTTAAGCCCTCCGACTTCGGCTCACGTCATGATCTTGCGGTTTGTGAGTTTGAGCCCCGCGGTGGATTCTGTGCTGACAGCTCAGAACTTGGAAGCTGCTTGGGATTCTGTGTTTTCCTCTCTCTCTCTCTGCCCCTACCCTGCTTGCTCTCTGCCTCTTTCTCTCAAAAATAAACAAACATTAAAAAAAGATGAGTAATGTCTTTTAAACACATGGCACAACCGCTGGCTGTAAGAATTTAATAAACATTATTTAATAGCCCCAGGGAAGGTGGTGGTGCTGGTGTAGCAGTAATAGCAGTCCTCGTGATAGTAATTCTAGTAGTCATTGTCATAGCAAAAGTAATACTAGTAGTAATAGTAAGAGTTGTAGCAATAGTAATATGAGTACTAATAGCAATAGTTGCGATAGCAATACTAGTAATATTATAATACTAATACTAGTAGTCATACTAGTATTATTAGTAACAGTAGCAATAGTAATACCAAGAGTAATAGTAATAGTTGTAGTAATAGTAATGCTAGTGGTAATAGTAGCAGTGGCAGGCGTTCCTCATGGTTTATGATTTACATTGCTTCATATCAAAGAACTTGGTATCCCTCCAGTGAATGATTACTAGACTCCCTGCATCATAAATTTCAAACCCACATGCTCTCATTTGCCAACTTGTCACGTAAGCCTTGCCATTTCTGTGGCCTTCGATATTCCGGTTTCGGTTGCACAGGAACATGCATGGCCACCAGAACGGGACTTTTTTTGTGCTTTGTTCACCTAACTCGCACAGGACAATGGCAATTTCCTTTGTATTGTGCGATGCAGAGTTCATAGGCACACACTTTACAAAGATGCTATCTAGCCTGATTTCCTTCATTCAGCTCTAGCGTGGCTATTTAAAGCCCTTGATTTGTGGAGAAGGATGTCCTCCCCCACATTCTTGTACGGCCAGAAAGAGAGAAAAAAAAAAAAAGAGCAGAACAAAAGATTTACAGAGAGAGCAAAGAACACACGCATTCATAATATTAACAAGGAGCCATTACTTAATGGCAAAAGTAAAACAACTTAATAATGGTGGCTTGCAAACTGCATCTGACCCACAGATCCCATTTGTTGAATGGATCCAGCCATGTGAACATTAAAGCTCTATATGTGTTAGGCATGTTTCAGAATTCCCCGTAGCTTTGTTTTTTCATAATATTACTGTAATATGATGCTGCATCAAGAATGCAGTGCCCGAAGCACTTAACTGCAGCCCTGCAAGGCTTTACAGTTTAAAGTACTTCCCTTGTTCTCTTATCTTCAAAACACCCTGGGCTGCTGGGAAAGAGAGCCTGGCTTTAAAATCTACTATTGTCAGGGATTTCTTTTGAGAGGAGCCCGTATTTTATTAAATATAATAAAGGATTACCCAATTAGATTGCAAGATTAAAACAAAAACAAAAACAAAATCAAAGCTCTTTATTTTCTTCAAAAATCGCCTCTCTCCCAAACTGACTTTCAGCAAGTTCCAAAATTAGAATTTCAATAAGAGCAAACTTAGTTTTCCTTCGTCCAAGTTATGTGTTGCTTGCAAACGAGCTCTAGAATGCTTAGGCTGTTAAAAGAATCAAGAGATACACTTTTTACAAGGATAACAGCAGTAAATATTCACATAGTGTCTGCAAGTGTGTTGCACAGACAGGGAAAAAGAAAACCCCCGGCTCAAACAGATGCCTTTAGGCTATAACGAGCATGTATAACACACTGCAATTATGCAGATATTTCTGTCAAAAGCATTTCATGTATTCAACAAATTTTCGAGTAGCTCCTTTGTGCTAAAATGACTAACAGACTATTCTCAAACAACTGTTAAGCAGCTTCTAATAGATGACATTTCACTAGAAGTTTGCTTACATAGCAACACTTCTAATGTTTCTAAAAATTGATAACAGTTTCTGTATAACCTTAAAATTTAGCTACATTTCCAACCTATAGTTTGATACCGAATAGAATGCAGAGCTATTTAATGTGAAAGAGCTCGAATATTCCAACAATGTAATTTTCCTGATGTCTATCCCCAAAGACTCAAACAAATATAGTATCATCAGGAGGCTAAGCCACACGTGCTCTGTAAGTTCCCTTCTACTGGGAGGCATTAAAGTCACTACACTTCTGGCTGAGGTGACGGGGTAGAAGAACCAAGGAAAGAAGAGACGGTTTGGCTGCCATTCAGTTCAGAATCCATCTTTCCATCACTGCTGGAACCTATGACCTGCCCTTCTGCTTTCTCTGCTCTGGCCACTGGCATGAATATCCACTCCTTCCTTCTCTTGCTCTCAAGATCCCTCCAAGTTCTGCACCGTAACACCTGCTTGGCTGCCAAAAAAGTGTCTAAGTCAGAGTCTCCTAATGCCTTTATGGACACTATGCCACTCACTCAGGGTCTTCAGGATGAAGATGAGGAAACTGAGGAGACCGAGAGATAAGAGTTTGAAAAATGGAGGCATTTGAGTTGAGCGTTTACATTCCCAGCTCCCCAGCCTACTTGTAGACCACGCTCAACTTGCGAGCCTCCATTTATACCAACAAAGGTAAGCATCAGAACAAAAGCTCTTCAGTCCTGCTCATCACTAAGAGATGGTGTTTGTGGGTGCTCTGAAAACTTGTGAGTCTTATAGAGAAAATGAAGGAATGCTGAACCTGATTTGGCATAGGGGGTGAGTCTCCCATGAAGGCAAATATTGCATCCTTCATTTATAGCCATGACACATTAGGTCATGTGTCATTAAACACATGGGTGTTTAAATGCACAAAGGGCTGAAGGTTTACAAGGAACCATTCCCTATCATGAATTCCAGTATTCTTTTCAAAAAAGCAGAAGACTGAAGAGTAAAATGATGCTAATATTATTTGGGAATACGGCCATCACTTACAAGTGGAAAAACTGAGCACAAGAAAATGGCACTGGATCCATGGACTACGGATTTATCTGCCTATATTTTACCAATGTTAGAAAGGACCACTGTTGAAAATCTGTATAAATTCTCAGTTACCCAAACTGTGTGGAACAATCTCCCACAATGTGCCCTTTCAATGTGAATTCGAGCCCGGACACCGTATTTCTCTTCAGGTTGTTCTTCTTAAGCAGATGTAAGAACTCCCTTATCTCCGAGGGCTACCGTCGTGTGACTACATGAACAAATGGAAACATTTTGTCACGAATTCAGACAGCTGACAGAGACTTACGTATCTTCCAAAAGCGAGACAATGCTGTCGCAAAGTGAGGCAGGAAAGGAGATAAGGCATGGCTGCTGTAGGTATTTACAAAAGATTTCTGTGGCTGCTTCTGAGAACTCGTTTCCACACAGGGTCTGGTCCCAGGATGGTTTTATGATGCTGACAGAGTGGCTGCATGCTGGCGTTGCTTCCATACTCTATGCTGATGTTGGTGAGCCGTGCCTCCACGGGTTTATGAAAATGAAGCACAGGCTGACTTTTCTCAGGGACGGTAAGTAAAAATTTAGTGATCAGAAAATAGCTTTGGGATGACTGAGTGGGTAAGTCAGTTGAGCGTCCAATTTAGGCTCAAGTCATAATCTCAGGGTTTGTGGGTTCAAGTCCCGCATTGGTCTCTGTGCCGACAGCTCAGAACCTGGAGCCTGCTTTGGATGCTGTGTCTCCCTCTCTCTCTCTCTGCCCCTCCCCCACTTGCACTCTGTCTCTCAAAATTAAAAGAAAAATATTTAAAAGAATGAGTGAAAATCACTTGTGTTTACTGGTTACAGAAAACAAGTTAATGTTAAAAAAGATAGATATTTTTGGTGGACTGTTCCCACCATCTTTTATATTTACTCTTTCAGTGAAGACCCATTTTGGAACAATGGACTTACCTTTGGAAGACTACTTGAGGAAGCAGGGTATAATTTTGTGAAATTTTTTTTGTGATCTTTTCATCCTTTAGCATTAATTACCTCTGACTCGTTGTATGGATCATTCAGTATATGAAAAGGTTAATACAAAATGGATTTCATGAGAAGTCTAATCTAGTTTTCCGACTCTACAAGACTGGTTAGATGGAATAAGTGAAAAGGAGAACTTGCAGGACTGTTTTTGCATAGAGGACAATTATTAAGGAAAGTTAAGAAAAACCAACTTCGAGCTTGGTGCTATGTCTGGGCTGATAAAGGTAGGAGTAATAAAAAAGTAACAAGCTTTCGTGGAGCTCTGCAAAGGTCTTTCCTATGTATCTCCATGTTTATGAAGACAGATGAGTGGGCTGACACTCCCCAAGGCTCTCCAAACAGCTGATAAGCAGCTCATGATGGATGAAGTAGACAGTCTGACCTATATTTGTCTATCTCCAAAGGCCCCACTTTCCCTCCACATTATGCTGAATAGGAGTATAATGATGATAAGGTATTTGTATGAATTTGTATGTACTTCCATCCCCCGAAGTATCCTGGCCCCAATTCTCAAAGTGGTGACTCTTACTGCCCTATTCTAGCCCAAGAACACACCTAGTGCACATGGGGCAGAGGCATGGTCAATAAAACCTGCAAGCTGGTGTCTGTGATGTGTGTCAAGGATGCCAAAATGGCAGCAGCAAGGAAAGGTTGAAAGTGGTCAATGACAAGGCACTCTCATGTTTGGAGTACTTTTCAAGGAGGGACAGGGTACCACTGGCCTGGGGATGTTCCTGTGGTCCACATACTTTGTGACCTTGTTGCTCTGTCTACAGTCTCAGCTAACATTGAGCCTGGTACCACACCAAAAACAAAGTTTGTAGAACTGGACCTATCCTTACAACTACCCATTGAACTTATTTGTTCCTTAATTTCTTCATTTCTTCAACATACACTCAATGAGTGCCTTCTATTTGTTAGGAACCAGGACGGACATCATAGTTCCTTTCATATGGTGAACGTTCAAGAAATGAGAAAAGAAGAAAGGATGAAAGAATATGATCTTTGCCACTGGACAAGTCTAGGGATGCTTATGCTAATGACCAAACATCATCAAGAAACCTACAAAATTATATTCAGTGCACTGATAAATGTAGTCAGAGACACATGAACCATACACATTAGCCCAGATTTTCATATACAACAACATTATCAAAATTTAAGGCTAAAAATGAAAGATGTTAACATTCAATTATCTGGAAAATGAATACTTTTGGGGAGTCCAAGATTAGCTGAACTTTTACAGTATCTGGTTTTGACCCCAGCGCTTACTTCTCCTTCCTTTTGTGAAGGAGGGGGGTAATGACAATGAAGGTAAACTTTAAGTGAAATGTAAGTATCTTGCTTTATATTTCTCAGGATGAAAATGTAGACTTCTTGCACCTGAGAGTCTGGATCTTGAAGCCAAGTTGTGTCACAGAACAATTAAAGAATGAAGATAACTATTTAAAACAGTCACATTTAATAATTTAAACGTGGATATAGCTCATTTTCTTGGAGTTGGTAAATATTTTAGTCCTCTATTGGTTGTAGCAATTTGGTCCCTGGAAATTAACAGGTCCACACGCTCAGAACTTTTAGAGAAAAAAAGAATAGATGCTCAAGCAGCAATTTGTATGCTAAAAATACTGTGTATATCTGGACACATAAAACTTTGGATATATATCAATACATACACGTGAGCACACATCCATAAACTTTGTTAGCTCCTGGGCTCCAATCTTATTGCCCTCGATAAACAGAGGAGTTATAATCATATAAAGGATATTTATAGTTGTGAGAATCTCTTAAGTCTTTCAACATGGGATCGCCTTACGTGGTTGTGAGATGATGGTTTTGGGAGGAGTAAAGAAGGAAATTCCAAAATGTGAATGGTATTTAAAACTCTTAAATTTTTTCTTCCAAGGAAGAGAAAAAGAATAAAATTATGCTTTCCTTATTCAACAAGCTGGCACGCAGAAGGGCTGCTGAGCAGTAAAGTAACTGGAAAGAATATAAAGATCCAGTGACTTGTGTCCCTTTCATGAAATATGCGAGTTTAAAAAATCCAATAACCATAAAACAACTTTTTCTTTGATGCCAAACAAAAAACAAGTTTGAAAGTTAGTGCTGCTGAGCAAATGAATGAAAAATACAGATGTTTTTACCTCCAGCTCAACCTCAGATTTGCCATGTGAACAGTCCCATGCTTAACTCTTTGTATGACTCGCTAAATGTACGAAAGCATTAGTTAACAGAAAAGGTTTAATGTAAGACTTCAAAATACATATTTAAGAAATAACCCTTAATGAATTGGGAAATTCAGCTGTGCTATATTCCTTTTCTTGTCCTCCATGAATTACAAACTTTAAAATAACACGTAAAAACAAAATACATGATATCTTTTAGCGGTACCATATCCTAGTTTAATTTTTTCTAATTAACTAAGATTTCGATTGTTTTATTGAAAATGGAGGACGTTGATGCTATTTTAATTTTCCAAAGTCTGCTCATAATACCAATTTTCCTAAAGGTTAAAAACAATATATTAAGGAAACACCACCTGCTACTTCGAGCTTCCACAGGAAATTTGCCTTTCCACTTTGTAATGTATTATTTGGGGGAGGAAATGACAACCTGCTTCATTATCCAAATGAAGTATCCCAATAGCTGCAAAGCAGCGGACAAAAGGAAAGAAGGCCGGCGTCCACTTTCCTGCTGAAATTTCATGGAAATTAAAATTCAGCAGCAGAGAGCAAAAAAGCATGTGTTGAAAGATGCCAAGCTCACCCAAACTCCCTCTCTTCCATTTCCATGAAAGCTAGGCTTGCCTGCCAGCCTGCTGGAGCAGGGTTAGCTCCACAGAGGGGCAGGTATGAGCCCTGGAAACATTTTTCAACCTTTCGTAAACAATCGTTGAAGGACCAAGGTGGTGGTCATGGCCATGTCCCTTAACTGGCCTCCAAGGGTGAGAGATAACACATGGAGACTGGCTTTCCAAAGTTCAACAGACTTTCTCTACAGTGTTATCTACAAACCAAACAAGATTGAAGACAGATTACTTCCTACCGTCCAGCTCAGAGGAAAGAAGCATTTTGTTCAGGTAGAGTATACACATTAGGAAACATAAGGGTTGCTGAAAGCATTTCTTACAGGCATTCACCTAGATGGGGGCTTGCGATATGTTTTACCCTGAAATAGTCCCTGTTAATTCCACTTCCCTTGGGTGTATCATCTCCCTCTTTCTCCCTCTCATCCATTTCCATCTTTTCGGGTTTCCCTCTTTCCACAATTCTTATCACCATGTAAGAACCTGCTATTTCCTGCCATACCCTACACTTAACGTGTATGATAATTAGAGCAACCTATATCATGACACAGTAGAAAAATTTGTTCAATAGTCAATCAGTGGTTTTATCCAGGTAAGGGCAAACAACTAGTTTAATCAACTATTTTTACCCCCACTGAGTTGATCAACTATCCCCTTTAAAGTGGTGATTTTCAGGGCAGCTGAGCAGCTCGGTTGGTTAAGCGGCCGACTTCGGCTCAGGCCATGATCTTGCGGTCCGAGAGATTGATGCCTGCATCAGGCTCTGTGCTGACAGTTCACAGCCGGGAGCCTGATTCGGATTCTGTGTCTCTCTCTCTCCCTAACTCTTTCCCCTCTCAAAGATAAATACACATCAAAAAAAAAAATTGTTAAGTAATGATTTTCAGTTGGATTTAGTTTAAAATTGAGTGGAAGTGAGTATTCATTGAAGTACTTAGTGTAAGTAAGGTGCTTGAACAACTGATATAAGGCTTATTCTCTTGTCTACCACGTGAACTAGCTACTTAAATAAATATGCATGTCTTCAGGAAAGATAAAGTTGATAAGTTTTTTTTTTTTTTTAAAGAGTGAGTTAGAACAGGTCTTTAATCTTAGCAATAGCTTCCTTTCATCTTCAGATATGAAAATTAATGTAAATTTGTGGTCATGATGCACTAGAGCTAGCAAAACAAAACCCTGCTAAAACAAATCAAATGTGTTTGGGGTGCCTTGGTGGCTCAGTCAGTTAAGTTTCCTACCCTGAACTCAGTTCAGGAGCTCCGGTCTTAATCTCAGGGTCGGGAGTTCAAGCCCCACACTGGGGTCTATGCTGGGCATGAAGCCTACTTAAAAAATAAATCGGGGGGCCTGGGTGGCTCAGTTGATTAAGCCACTGATTCTTGATTTTGGGTCAGGTCATGACCTTGTGGTTTGTGGGTTCCAGCCCACAAAGCACTGTCAGCCCAGAGCCTGCTTGATATTCTCTCTTTCCCTCTGTCTGCCCCGCCCATGCTCACTCTGTCTCTGTCTCAAAATAAACAAGCATTACAAAAAATCAAATGTGTTAAAGAGATGACCCTGAAATACAAGAATGGAAAACGTGAGGTAGGTAGTTTTGCTCTTGAGAGAAATGGTTCAGCGAATTGGCCAAAGAACATGCAGTTGCTCCCTGGGCAGCAATTTTGAGAACAGAGAAATGTAGGACTTGTCTACACAGCATTCAAATATCTATACAAAAACGATTAATTTCCCGAGTATTTTGGTTCAGATTCTAAAAGGCTACTGTGAACAGACCACATCAAAATGGTGGAAAAAATTAGAAAATGGAAACTCAAAGTTAATGAAAAAGAACTGGATCGTCTGGTTCGATAAAGGGGAGAATGCTGTGACTGCAGAGCTTTCTTGAGACAGAGATAAAAAACAAGCCTTTACTTTCTGTGATGGCAGTGCGGGGAGCATTTGTATTAACTTAGTAAAGGCGGATGGGTGGCCAAAAGCATAATGAACCAACGAGCTGCGAGTTCTTGGGCAAGTCTCGTGAACTCTCTAGGTTTCCCTATCTCCATCTCAGGCGGAGAGCACTGTCAACATTTGCAATTCTATAAAACAGAACGAACTGCTTGTCCATGGCTTCTTCAAAACTGAAACCATTACCAATTTTATCTAGAACCTAACCACTTAAGAAGGGAAGGATTGTCGTTTCCAGTTTGGCAGCAAACACGAACACCCAACAGAGGTAAAATAAGAAAGCAAAAGGCACACAGTGGTGGTAAAGTAGCCATTCATCTCCAGAAAGTCGTGATCCTTTCCTGGAACCTGACAGAGCAGATTGTAGCTCACAGAATTAAATTTCAGAAAATACTCTCCGCTTTCTTACCATGAAGGGAATAAATTCAGTTCCTACAAGTATAGCAATTAATGGGCACCTGTGACCATCCCGCTCAGAGGAAGAAAGGGGCCTTTTTGCGAAAACAATCCGAGGTTGGAACTCAGGCTGGCTTGAAAAGGGTGTTAAGTTGTACTTTTAAAATGAGTGATAAAACTCTCATGTGTTGAAAGAAGGCCATAAAACACTGCAACTCCTCCTCCCTTTATATATTAAAAAAAAGGACCTTCCAAGCCTCTTGCCTAGGAGTCTGCCAGGACATACCCTCCGACAGGTTACATTTTGGCAGTGGGAGGAGCCCTGCTTACTTGGCAGATAACTCTGATGAACATGGCCGTGCAGAAGATGACACGCAAGAACGCTTTTTTCTTTTCCCTCCGCTGCTGGAATTAAAAGTTGCATTTTTCTCACCGCACACCTCCCTCAGAGCTGAGTGTGCATTTGCAGGACAGCTGAAGGAGCGTCTTGCTGAATGTTTCATGTGACAATGGGGGCGTTTCAGGGCTTCCTGCTGCTGCTGGTGATCCTGCTAACCTTTCCTTTGTGATCTTAGCAGTTAACGAGACTGTAAACCAGCATCCAAGCTGATTGAATGCAGGTTTAAAGGGCAAAAGAAAACGTGGTTGTTTAATGATTAAACAACTTTTTTTATTGCTAAACATTGAAGCTGTTTTATTTTAATGTGTAAATCAATGCAGGATGCAAACTGCATTCAGGTTGAAACAGAGTTTCATGGCACTGTTGTGCATAGGGGGGAGAATTGCTGCTATTACTTTAAAAACTCAAATTTGTAAACCAGCCTTTGAAAGCCTCGCCTCCACCCCTCCTCTCTCGCCCCCCAGGAATTAATTCTATAGAGACAAAGTTAAACACGTAATTTGTAAAACTATTGAGAAGTAAACTTCTTGTTCCACAGTTACCCGGGTAGTTGCCAAAAGCAGATAAATCTTCACCCCAGAGTAGGAAGTCCCACACTGTTTCGAAAACAATTCGTAGGCTTTGCCACTGTTGAAAAGGACTGAATGCGCAGACCAGAGGCACCACGTTCTTGTTCTCGCTTGCTGCTTTGCTTTTCGGGGCAAAGTTAACACTTGTCAAAAGTCAGCAGCCTCCCTAATAAACACAATGGTTTACTGGAGATTTTGAATGTTTTGGGTTGGTGTCCTTGAGAACGGAGGCTTCGCTTCTTTGGCTCTGGGCAGGTGTGTGATGAGAAGCGCCGCTGGGCTGATAAGAGATCCCTAGGAGCTGGTAGCATATTGTCTTTGGTAATTTCTTCCCCAAATAGACTCCACTGGAAGAGGATGCATAATACACCCCTCCTCAAAGGAAGCACGCCCCAACACAACAGAAGCGGTCATTCTAAAAACAGCTTTATGGCTCTTCAGTCAATGGCTCTATTTTCTACCCTTTCAACTTCCTTCCTTCTACTATGGGAGAACGTCCATAGGGACACACATTGACATCTCCGTACACACCACTGCAAATGTCCCCCAGTACCTGCATCCTCGCCTTCCCTGAAACTCCCGTCATTACTTGATGCCATTTGACCTGAGTACTTTATGATACTTCTCATTGGATTTCATTTTTACTCTAAGTCTGACGGTGAAGAATCACTCATTAGCCGTGGGTTATATTAAGTTCAGGGAGTGATTACTAAGTGCACTACTGTGAGGCACTGTTATCAGACACAAAGGCGAATAGGAGCTGTGTGGCCGAGACACCGATGGGCTGCAAGTGGAGCCGCTCCCCTTAAGGCAAAGATGGCATCAGGACCAGAATTAGAATGCTAGCATCCTGAGGGTGGATTATCAAGCCTCATCACAGCCCTGAACTGCAAATTGGACTCCTTTCCAAGGTCTTAGAAATGAAAGTTCCTTGCTATACCTACGATGTTTTCCTTGGCTATATTTCATAAGCTAGACCACTTCCTCCTGTTCACGGCCACCAAATCCTTATTAGAATAGAAGCAGTCCAAAAGTTGAGTTGGGTGTCCTTTTTTTTTTTTTTTTCCCCAAATCTGGAAGGTGCCTTCCCTTGAGTGATCAAAGGTAAAATGGGTGGTTAGGGTCTTAGGTGGAGTGACAAAAGCCCACAACCTAAAACGCAGCACTTCTGCAATAGAAAATTTAGAGGAAAAAAAAAGCATTTGAGCTATTTATAATTAATTAAAAGAGCTAAACAAAAGTTTGTAGGAAATATCTTTAAAATTCATCTTGGAATTTGACATTTGAGGAATACCAGGGTTTAATAAAAGACAGTGAATGGAAACTTTTAAGAAGGGTCTGAATGGGAGCTTCTGGGCATTTTCAAGGGCTGGAGATTAATGGCATTCTTTCTTTATTCTATTAAATTTTACCTCAAAACATATGGTTTCTCTCTTCTCTGATACGTGTACTGCCGGGGCCACTCTCGCAATATGACAAAATGGTGGAAGAGGCATCGAAGAAAATGGGATAGGCATGTTCTAAGGGAAGAGTTGGAAGAGTGAAGGAAAGAGAAAGTAAAGCGGATGTTTGTATGAAAATACGTGTGAGACCATTATCTTGAGAAGATACAAAGACAGGAAGAATCTCTGAGTCTTATCACAGCTCCCGATCTAGTCCATAGCACAGTGACTGCGCACTAGAGTGACTTCTGACAGGTGGGGAGGGAGGGGGAGGCTGACACAAGATGGAGGGCAGGTGTGATTTGTAACCCCGAGGCAGTTACAAAATGTGAGTGCCTGCCATGGATCCGACTTACAGTCTAGAAATTAACATACTGGGGAAGTTGGAGATTATTCTCAGATACAGCAAAAGAACAATGGGATTAGAAGCAAGTCAGATAAAGGTATATTAAAATAATTTTATACTTTAACTTGAAGTGAGTTGACTTAAAACCTAGCTTTAATAACACGAAGGAGAGTGGGAACCAGGTAAAGCTTCCACTGTCCAGAGTAAGCCAGGACAAAACAGACCTTAATGACCGCAAGAGGTATTTCCGTTAGCATTGGGTAGTATCCCTCCCAAGGCAGGCTGGGGTAGGAGTTTGGGAAAGCTTTCTCAAAGTCTGGCCTCTCTCATCCGACAAACTCTGGAGCTCCCATTTGAAGCCGTAAAATGGCACTTACATTGAATGCACCATTCTGGGTTCTCGCTGGGTACAGGGGCCTACAGGCGCTAAAGGTATTCACTGAGTGAGTCGGGGAGTTGTTTGATCCTCCCCACCACTAATACATTCTGTTTAACTGCAAAGGGGAACCCACTACTGCACCTGCTTAGCCTTTAAAACCTGTGAACCGTCAGTGATCTGTGTGTGAAACAGGTGAGCCTATAGTGGGAATGAGTGTTCCTACATCAAAGAATTCTCCTGCCTCCCCTTCCTCCCCCCCCCCCCCACGGTCTTTAGAACATCACCATATAAACGATGATAACAGAACTGCCCTGGTTTGGGGAGTGGGAAAGGACCCAGAACCCTTGGTCCTTTAGGAACCTTCTTAGAAGTACAGCCACAGGGATTTTTTGCTTCTCTTTTACTTGACTGATTTACCGAATTCACCAATTAAATTAGAGGAGCAGGCTACTCTTCTTCGGGGCACATCAGCCCGTAGGGAGGTACAGTTTCACCTCATTTCCACTTTGGGGACACCAAAGAAATGGTCAGACCTTTCCCGAGGCCAAGTGGTTTAGCAGTAGGAGAACTGGATATAAAGTACACCTTTAAAACAAACTATTTACAATTTCCTTGTCCTTTTTCTTTTCCCTATAATTTCCTATTATAGCTTAGTAGACTCTTGCTAGTTTTCAGGAATTGACAACTCCCCTAAATTTGCAGTCTCTAAATTTGGAAATCCAGGAAATATTTGGCTCAGGTTTGGAGATTTCTCTTGAAACTGTATTACTAACTAGAGGCAAGTGTTTCCTGAATATCCTCACACCAAAGTTGGCTCCCTCTCCAACTTTTACCAAGGATTCATCTCTCACCTAGGTATTCCCTCTCTCTCTCTCTCTCTCTCTCTCTCTCTCTCTCTCACACACACACACACACACACACACACACAGTATTTAGTCTCCTAAAGGAAGTTACTATGTCAACTCAAATTAGGAAAAAAACACATCTCATTGGGATGTGACTATTAGCTGTGCGTTGGGTCACTTCATCCACAAATTGAATGACTTTCTCCCAAACCTCAGCTTCTAGGAGTCAATATTGAACTTTGTGTCTGACTAAATGGCATGGACCTCAGACTCCATCTTTGGTTACCAAAAATTCGGGTTGCCTGAGGTCCACTGTGTTCTTTTTCTGCAGCCTTGAATCCTTTATGGATTGAGCTAAAGGAGAATAATAATCAAGGAGGCCACAAATAAACAGAGAACAGATCTGAATACTACCTGGTGAAATTTTTTTGTTATACTTCATCACTCATATACATATTCTACCATCTATTTGATTCCATGGCATGCCTTTCAGCGATGTTGATAGGGTCTCTGGCTTTTTAATTCTTATCAACTGAACGGCAAGTAATAGAACATCCCACACCTTTCTACATTGTTCTCTATCTGGGAACAGAGATGGGAAAATAAAAGATTTCCATAAATCTTTAACGATAGTAGCATTGGCCTTTGAAATGACGCTTAGTTTGCCTTCCTTAGGTTCTATTTCATCCACAAAGATCTCCACTGGCAATACCTGCCCTTGCTAACTAAAGCATCACTGAGGTTGCTAACTAGTTCACTCTTGATTCCAACATTTGCAAGTAACTGATGATAGTTACCAGCCTCTGCAGTCATGCTCAAGGGTCCTCCACTGTCATCCATTCTTACAAAAGTCAGACAAAACCAAAAGAAAAGAATATTTAGGTTTTTTTTTTATTAGTATCACTGCCATCTTTTTATTAGATATCTTGCTTAATTCATGTTAGCCTTCTTTTGAGCCAGGAACTCATGGGCTACTGCTATATTTTCTTCAATGCGACTGTCTTATGTATTATTTAACAAACACACCCAAATGCCTAATGTATACATCAGTGTAAATAATGAAGCCTTGCTACTGCCCCTCCTAGGGTGCTGGCCTCTATTTTTTTTTTTTAATGTTTTATTTATTTCTAGGAGAGGGAAAGACAGCGTGAGCAGGGGAGGGTCAGAGAGAGAGGGAGTCACAGACTGAAACAGGCTCCAGGCTCTGAGCTGGCAGTCAGCACGGAGCCTGACGCGGGGCCTGAACCCACGAACCGCGA